>CM024615.1:19157463-19757463 GCA_014182575.1 Eucalyptus decipiens | reverse complement strand
AATTCCAATCTCTGTCCGTGTATAAGACTGTCCACTTGGGTGGCAGACTTGAGCTCTAAAGTTACCTATGTACGACATGACGTGATTTGTATACCAGAGTTGCCATATCTGCAGGAAGCACTTGACCACTCAATCAATCATGTGAAATCTGAACTTGAACAACTTCAACCCATCTGATACGCGAGATCTTAAAGCATCTTGGGTTCTGGTTTGTTAGTTTTGTACAGTAGATCTACTTTTACCTATAAATCTAGTAGTCTTGAAATAAGTACGTGATTCTTTTGTTAGGATACCATTATTTTGGATCATCTTGATATCAAACAAGAACAAGTTTGTAAGCCTAGAAAAAAAAAGGGCAGTGCGGATCCCATTTGATGGGGCAAAATAATTGGTAGTACCCCAGATAAAAGATAAGAGTGATAAAAACCTGTGAAATTCCTAAAGATGAAAAGAACTCCACCGCGGCATTTCCTCTGATAAATGCGAACAATGTTTGTTGCAGTGAAGTTTTAGCTGAGTACACTGGGAAGCTCCGGAAATTAGCCAGGGAATTGCTCAAGGGTGTATCGGAGAGCCTAGGACTTGGACCGGGCTATATCGACGAGGCAATGAACATGGATTCAAGCCTACAGATATTAGCAGCGAATCTGTATCCGCCGTGCCCACAGCCAGAACTTGCTATGGGCCTACCCCCGCACTCAGACTATGGCCTGTTGACCATCCTCATGCAGAATGATATTGGCGGCCTCCAGGTGCACCATGGCGGGAAGTGGGTCAAAGTTGATCCCATTCCGAATGCCTTTGTGGTCAACACCGCTGATCAGCTCGAGGTAAATATACAGAAATCCACGTTTTATCTTTCTAATCTCCCTTATCTGTCTTGCAAGAGAGGTCCAATTAATTTCAAATCTCGGTGTGTACTGTGTGCCTTGGTTTATGGAAGGTAAATTGTGAAACATAGAACTATAGATGTAGATACAGTGTAGGTATTTATTGAAGGAAAATTATCATAACATAGAAATGCAGAAAATACAGTTGTCTTAAAAATTTGCTGAAACGTACTCTATCGTCTTTGTTTCTTTAACCGGATATTAATCAGCAAAAAGATTGATACGAATCTCAGTGATTTACTCTGGTTTAGCCATTGAACGGAGGAAGCTCATTGCAAATACTTTGTTTTTTTTTTTCTTGAAACTTTGCAACTGTGCAAGATTATGAGCAATGGGAAATACAAGGGCGTTTTGCATCGAGCTGTCGTGAGCAACAAGGCTACAAGGATATCGATCCCTTTTTCCACTGGACCGTCACCCGACACTGTCGTTGTGCCAGCGGAGCAGCTGGTGGATGGCAAGCACAACAAAGCCACAGACATCTCGATGAATTACAAGGAGTACATGGAATTTAAACAAAGCGGAGTACGCCATAAAGGGTTGTGCCCGAATCAGGTAAATATATGATTTTGTGCAGCCTACTGTTGTGTTGTATTATGTAAAAAATGGATGTGTGATTGTCTACTGCTTCTAGTCTATTTGGACTCCTCGGAGAGCAACCTTATGGAACGTTTAATATATGCGAGGTGCGAGAACCGTACAATACTGATGGATGTAAGCTGAACATTTCTGAGATGTATCTTCCTGGCATAATAAATGGAAGTGAGAACTGCATAATCTCTGATTAAGCACCGTAAGTTCGTATTGCTATACCAAATTATGATGGTCGGTCAGCATGAGCATGCAAATTTGCCTGTCTAGATTTTCACGGAAATGACCACCTGATTGGGTGGAAAATATCGAGTACTTGCCACAACTCGAAGAACTTGTTTCGAATATAATCTCCTCGACAAAAACAATGATATTTTTTTTTTCTTTTTTCTTTTGGTTTGAAATAATGACCTGTTTAGGCGGAGACAATGCGTTGACCCCTGGCATCATTGCCACAGAGGCACAGAAATTTTCAGAGTTTCTTTGAGAGGTCTGAATGAGCGTGTCCTCATAACGAATGATGGAGGGGTCTATATATAGGCTCTAAAGGCTAGCTCAAATTAGAATAAGAAAGGTTGTGATTGAAATTTGAAGGCTAATGTGTACAACATGAATCAACTGTCAAGGTCAAAATGAACATAAGATGGACGGTGAGCATTAGAGACGGTGGTCAATTAAACTAGGAAGGTAAGATTGCAGTTTGATCCAATGGTATGTGAAGATGGGGAGAGTCAGGTAACCGAAAGCAACCGCTAGATTAATTGACAACCAAGCAATCAAATCCTATCAACAATGTGTAGCATGGGAGAGGAAAATCCCACTATATGGCCGGCCATCTAAGGACTTGATTGAGCATGCGACGGTTCGCGATATCATCCATAGGAAGGCTATGTGATTTGCATGTGACAAAAGCATGTGCACAGCACATGACCTCCTATGCTATGCACTTATTCTAGTGTGTGATGATTCATGGAGATGCAATGGAATAGCCGTGCGAATGGCACATGATTGAGTCGTGTGTGAGGCGTGTGACCGTTGACATGCGAGATGCCTATGTGGCCATGAATTTCAAGGCGTGTTGATGCCCAGGATCTTGTCACATGGTGACATGCAATGCTGCTTATTTGTTATTGTTGCAACCCAACCTTAGTGCCCCTCCAATCTTGGTGAGTGAACAAGTGTAAAGGTAGGGTTTAGAGATGGTTAACCATAGGAGTTCCCTTGCAATATATAACTTTAAGGATGTCATCACCTCATCCTTTGGGATCGATGCCATGAAGTCGCTTGATCATGATCATGAGCTCTTCCACGCTCGCACCTTGCGTGACAGCAGGATTAGTCGTGACTCTACCTCGACGCCTCGACATATCTTGATTGACAGTAAGGTCACAAGGAAACCGCACATCTTGATCGATGGTTTTGAACATGATAGCTCTCTTATAGTACACTATTCCAAAAGATGTCATCACCTCATCTTTAGGGATCAACCACATGAGTATATTAAATCATGATCGCGAACCTTTCCCAAAGGCTTATAGCCCTCACGGCGGTTTATTTATTATCTACGAGTTGTTTAAGACAACCTAGGTGACATTTAGGAGTCACCACTAGCCTCATTTTGGTGGTCGGCTAGAATATGCAATTGAGGGCTGGGCGTGATTCATAAATACAAATGTGAAAGCTAGTACGAGCACCTAGAGGGGGGTAAATAGGTGTAAAAACAAATTTCCGAGATAAGTGTGCAGCACTAATCAACAATAGATTATGAAAAGGAAATTCAACTCTTGTAAACAAAATGAGTTACGATCAAAGTAAAAGAGCGTAGGGAAGAGAATATGAACACATAGTTTATAGTGGTTCGGCTTAATCTAAGCCTACGTCCACTCTTCCGCACTGACAGCCCACTGGTTGGATTTCACTATAAAACAAAAGTGTTGTTACAATAAAGCTTTTCCTTGATTCCACAGTGTAGAGACTTTGCTACACTTCCTCAAGGTCTCTCAAAGATATAGACTCTCTTTTGCGTACAAGATTTCGCTCAACTGTTTAATTGACTAAGAACAAGGAGCTTCAAACTTTGGAATTCTTCTATCGTGCACACACTCGAACAACTGGAACGTCTTCCTTATATACTCCTTCATGCCATCACACCCATTGGCACTTACCAAAGGAATTCTTCCAATCTACCCATTGGAGAGATCAATTAGGAAGATTTTCGAGCTATTTAAGGAACATGACGATAGCCCATCAATCCTGCTCGCCCATACAATCGGGATCTAGGTTTCCATAAGTAGAACCTTCCAAGTATACTTCGCTAATTAACGGATCCAAGATTCCTGAATCAATCTTGATTTGAATAATGGATTCCGACATGCTATATCCAGCCAAGAGATCTTCTTCAGTCGACAAAATCAAATCATTAACGAAATATTTCGTTTCGGATAAGTCTTCTTTGACGGTTTAGAAACGGTCAATGAAGATAGACTTTGAGTCTTGAGTCTGGCAGTCCGGAGGTCTTCAGACTTTGATAGTAGAGTCTGCAAGTCTTTAGACTAGACTGATGGAAACTTTTTGTCAACTTCAAAACACTCAAGGAAGTTTTCTCCAACAACATACACAACTAGAGATCTAAGATTCGAAGACTTGAGTTAAGCTAATATCGCTATTAGCGTCCTTTTGGTACCTAATAGTCAATGTGCTATCTAAAGTGTTCATACATTTCTTTTTTACATTTTTGTGTAAATTTTAAGAAAGAAGTGATCATGCATGGATGATTCGTTCATGCCATTCCAATATATTCTAATTACTAAGAAAGTGAAAAGGCAAATCAACCAAGTAATTGAAATTGTAGTGCGAGTAAGTAAACACCCAAGGGTAACACAAGAGTACAATGCAAAGAGTCTACACAATTCTAAGAAAGACAAGAAAGACACTCGCAACTCGTTGGGTGTTTATATAATGCCAAAAAAACAACTCGAGACATATGTTGGGAAATGAATATTACAAATGAGATGTCAGATTGGACATCGTCCATTCATCATCTTCAAGTTTTCAAGATTGCAATTTCCATGGGCTTATCTTAATTCTAGTCTAATGCTAGAACTAAATTGAAATTTCAAAAGGATGTTTTATGTATACGATACAAACAATAAACAAAACTTCCAAGACATTAAAAGAGAACACCAATCAATCATAAATGGCCTCGGATTTGGCCTTTGAATTTCACACAACAACCTGTCTAGGACGCCTACCCAATTCATTTTAATGTGAGTTGTAGCTATTAGCCATCATTTGTGTTCGTCCATGGTGGGTAACACTAAAAGTTCATAATCACGGGTTTTAAGTGTCATCCCAAAGTAATATCATGTGATCATGCATCGCATTTAAATCATAAATCTAAAAAATCACATTCGAAGCATGCATGAAAGCATGCATGCAGGTCATACGGCCTTGTTTCTCAATCAAGGCAAGGAAATAAGTGAACTAGTGGGGGTTTACTTATTCAAACACATATGCCATCAAACATGCTCATGCAACAAATATATTCATGACAAGCAAGACAATCAATATGTAATTCATGTGGTGCCCAAACATATATTGTAGACAATCGAGAAGAGAAGACATCCTTTCAAAAGGATTTGATGAAAAGATAACATAATTTCATCAAATCAAGGAACATGTATAGCCATCAAGGCAGGTTTGGGTGCATCGAGGGCACAAGTGATCAAGCTTTGTAGATGTTCTAAATGTGAACTATTATTTCTATGAAGATCATGTCAAATCTTAACTTGGGAAAAATATCAAATAGGGACATGACTATCAAATCAAAAATCATGTCTAGTCATTAAAGTGAGCTCGGGTGCATTAAGAGCACAACTAGTCACCCGTCTCAAACGTCTTACGGGTGAATCAAGAACTTAATAAGATCATATCAAATTATAGTTCGAAAAATGTCAAGGAACTTTTCCTATGGGCATCACATGAACTATCAAAACTTGGAATGATTTTGAAATCATGTTAGGAAATCAGAATTTTGGAACATCCTACAACTTTCGGATGAATGGTAGAAATATCAAATCACATTTTTATTTTGTAAAATTTACAGTGACAAAGTAAAGCATATCACAATCAATTCTCAAGAAGACATCAAGACCTAATTCATCTCACGTGATTATATTAAAATTCACAAACAAGAGCATGTCAATCAGCCAAAACAAAGACCATAGAAACAGGGCATTGATGTGAAATCTATAAATGCACGATCAATGACTATCTAAGTCAAGAATTTTTATGGCAAGTAAATCAACATGTGAGGAACGAGTTTCATGAGGTAGTATCTCCAAGTTCCTAACACATGATTTTATAAAAATCATAGAAATAGATAGGTCAATCAGGGATAAAACAGGACAGGAGTAAGACCTGAGTCCTAAGGCTACTCAACCTTGTCTAATGATGCTAAACAATTCTCAATTTTTTCTAAGTGATAGGCATGGATGTTACAGACAACTTTCATGTGGCATCCTAGAATTTCATTTATGCTATGAACCATGGATAGGCGATGGAAGTACCGATATTGTAATTTGTAGCCTTCTAATCCATGATTTGCGATGAGATGTATGGCCAAGTCTTTAATGGATGAATTTTGGAAAGGAAGTTTTATCTTTGGCTATATGTATGATAAATGGGAACTTATAGATTTATAATTTCAAGTATATAGTTATCTTAAATTGCAATTTAGTGCTTTAATTAAGTAGGGATTTGATTAGTTTTTAAAAGGGTTAATCTTAGGTTAATTAAACTTGGGTCTTAGGCCCAAGAGGGATGGGCCTAAGATGGGCCAAGCTGGCCGGCCGATAGAGCCCATAAAAGGCTGTCGACCGCAGGAAGAGGGGAGGGGAAGAGACCGGTTTTGCATGCCCTCCCCCACTTGTCCTTTGAAGTGTGCCAAGTGTCCTTCATGCATGCCTAATCATAGCTAATGATTGAGGGGAAGAATTAGGGGATGATGAGGCCAGCTTAAGCGAGAAAGAGAGGGAGAGAGAGGGCTTCATCTGAAGGGAGAGAGAGAGAGAGAGAGAGAGAGTTACCGAGAGAAAGAGAGAAATCGAGAGAGAAAGGGAGAGTGAGCATGTGAAGAAGAAGGAAGCCGCTCGTCCGTTGCTCGCCGTCGCCGTGTCCAGTCGCCATGTGCTCGTGTTTGCTCGGTTTGGAGGCAAGTTGGGATCCTTAATCTGCTCTTGCATGTTGTGTCTAGTATGAGTGCTTGAATGGTGGTAGAATTCGGATGTTTATGGTGTTAAAAGTTGAAGTTTTAAGAGGGATGTTTGAGACTAGTAAACTGTTCTTGAGAAAACAGTTCGACCTAGGATGTTCTATTGGCTTGCATGTGTTGTTTGAGTTGGATTTTGGCCGTGACTTCTAAATGAAAGTTGTTAAGGACTTCTTTAAATATAACATACTCTAAATTGGGACAAAAAAAAACAAGTATAAGTGGGTGAAATCTGTATTTTTCGGAGAGACTGAATCTGGAGATTTCGGTAACTACCTTTGATGAATGCATGGTCTGTAAGCCTACCTTTTTGTTGAAATTTCACTTCGATTTTTTATTGAAAAATGTAAAGGACATCCTGAGGTTTAACATATAAAAAATTTAGAGAAAACTAACAAGAATAGATAGGTAAAATCGTAGTTTTCGGAAGTAGTCGGATCTGGAAACATCGGTATTGAAACAGAAACTTTAACCGTCTATATTAAATCATCTAAAAATAATTTGACTATTATTTCTTCATGAAAAACCTACCTTAGGATCTTGACTACAACATAGTCGAATTTCATGAATTTTGAAGGTCTTTAGGGTATTAAATCGGAAATATTTCAAAAGCCGTGTGATCTGACACGTTCGGACTTAGTCAGTTTCAATGCATGGGTCATATCATTTTGTATGAAGCTCTTTAGGCAAAGTTTTCTTCACAAAGTATCTTTCTTTATGTCTTCCCTGTAACATATTCAAATTTCATAATTTTTGAAGTTCATTTGCCTATTTAACCAAAAACAAATTGAAAACTGTGCAAGCTGTATTGTTAGAATAGTAATGCTGTGATGCATGGTCTATATAAAATTTTATAAGGGTATTTTGGTGCGGTGTCCTTCATGAAATATTTTCCTGTATGTCTTGACTATCACATGTTCGAATTTCATAATTTTTAAAGGTCATTTGGGTATTTAATGGAAATATTTTCTAAAACTGTGCAAGCTGGATTGAGCGAATTTCGAATGCTGTTATTTGTGATTATTCTGTTTTGGATGAGCCCTATTAATTATATTGATTGAGGTGATTGAATCTTGTTGAGCATGTGATGATATTTGGCATTGCATATAGAATCAAATGCTGAATTTGACTTTGTTGCCATTACATCATGTGCCATGTTGATTTTGAGACACAAATTGGTGAATATGAATTATGATGAATGAGGAAACTGTTGGAGGTGGGCCGATAATGCCCTGGGAGTGTCAGGATGCCCGGGATGGGGGGTGCCGGATGCCCGGTTGTATTGTGATACATGCCCGGATGTCCTCGGGAGTTTCGAGATGCCCGGAATGGTTGGGTGCCGGAAGCCTCGGAGGTTTGTGCCCGGGAATGCCTCGTGATGCCAGTTGGGATGCGAGATGCCCGGAATGTGGGGGTGCCGAATGCCCGGTGGTGTGTGCCGAAGGTTTTCTCGCGATGCCAGATTGGGGTGCGAGTGATAAAATGTGGGATGCAATTACTGATCCCAGGAAAGAAAGATGTGGTGATCGAATTGAAAGATAAAAAGTGGAAATTGAATCATGCATGGTATGGTGACATGTATGCATGGCTGTATGATATGATGTGTATGAGTGCATAGTTGTATGTGCACCTATGGCATGATGGTATGTGTACATGAGGCATGGTATATGCGTGGATGCTTGATGATGAGTGCATGATTGTATGTGCACCTATGGCATGATGGTATGTGTACATGAGGCATGGTATATGCGTGGATGCTTGATGATGAGTGCATGATTGTATGTGCACCTATGGCATTGATGGTATGTGTACATGAGGCATGGTATATGTGTGGATGCTTGATGATAAGTGCATGGTTGTATGCACATATGGTATGATGACATATGCATGGCTGCAAGGTAAGTTATGCTTGGATGCATGGATGACATGTACTATGCTATGATGTTGTGATTGTATTGTGTGATGCATTGAGTAGTTTATTGGATCTTTTACCTACTGAGTGGTTGTACTCACCCCTTCGGGGACCAACATTTCAGATTAGGAAGATGCCGCTCTCTCCAGTCACGCGGGGTACCTTCTATGGCCTCCCATCTGACGTGGAGGTAGAGTGTTCGGAGATTGATTGCATTACCATCCCTGGTATGATGTTTGTGCGAGTTCACGTGCTAGTCATGTATGATGTGGGCCTGGCTGAGGGCCCGGTCATTCAGGAGTTTTTGTCGGTTCACGTCTGCCAAGATGGAGTGATTCGGGAGATGTTGCCGCCACCACCGCCCGACGCGCCCGGATGGGTGTGATGGCCGCATGAGGAGTAAAGAGCTGACTTTTTTTTTTTTTTTAGAGTAGCCAATACTGATAGATGGAGGATGACACGTGATCGTTATAGGGGTTGAGATATCTTTTGGGTTGTGGCCAATTGTAGTTAAAAGTCTTGGCTTTCTTTTTGGTTGTACCGACCCGAGAAATCCATCATGAAAATATATAAATAAAAGTGGTTCGGCCTTATCTTTTCTTATGGTGCGTAGTTGGTGTGTATTGCATTATGGTTATTGGAGGGAGAGATGGTGAGACTCAATTATGCTTCCGTTAATAAGTTGCGCTGGGACCGTTTTCAAAAAAAAAAAAAAAAAAAAAAGAGCATACTTTAAACCCCTTTTTATAAAAGACAAGTAATGGATATCTTTTCAAGAGAAAGTGATTGACAATAGGCAGGCTGTGGCGACCCTAATGGATCAGGTGCCGTCGAGGGGTGCCACATTTCATTAAGGACTTAGCCTTAAGATCAGCAAGCATAAAATCATACAAAATTGGCAAATAGTCGGGCTCACAAAGACATAGCAGTATTTCAGGTCAGGACAAATTCTGGATTTCAAAGGTCAAATTTGAAAAAAAAATGGAAAAAAGGGCAAATAGTGGGAAAATTGGACAAACTAGGCATTGTGAAAAAGCTTAAGGTGTCCTTTACGATTTCTTGGAAGTTGGCAAGTTGTCGCGACCTGATCTCGCCGCCCTCATCCCTCACCACGAGGAGAGGAATGGGGGAAAGGTTGGATTTATGGGTACTTGATCACAAGGGTTCTCTCATGGCTTATGTTCCAAAATACGTCATCACCTCATCTTTTAGGTCAAACCTCTCATGAGTTCCTTTCACGAGATCGCGAGTACTCCCAAACTTGTACCCCATGCGATAGTGAAGTGTCACAACCCATACTCACACAAGCGACATATTTCAAGAGAGGAAGTCGGATGTGAATATTGGATTTAAGGATACCTTTACCATGGTAGCTCTCTCGATAGTACCCTTCACCCATAAAAATGACATCACTTCATCCTTTGGGGTACTGCCACATCGAGTATGTTAAACCATGATGAGTTTTATCAAAACTCATACCCCACGCGAAGATTCATTTATATGGTCTAGTTGTTTATGATAACCTAAAATAAAAAAATAAAAAAACGGGAGTTGCAACTAGCCTCATTCAAGAGTCGGCTAGAAAACTCTATTGAGAGTCGAGAGTATTTCCTCGATTCCTACGCAACCAAATATCTAGGTTTAGGAACTTGAGTTACGCTAATATTTCTATTAGTGCCTTTTCGGTACCTAAACAGTATGTTGTGTTTACCTAATGTGTCCATGCATTTCTTTTACATTTTCAGGATCATTAGTCCTAAACTAAGCAATCATGTGTGATTGGTCAATTTCATACTACTTTATTTCTAGAAAAAAAGAAAAAACATAATCAATGGAATTGAAATTACGAGACAATAAGTAAACAATCAAGGAAAGTAGTAAATCTACCATGCAATCCTAGAAGATATAAAAGAGAAGCACAATTGAAAAAGATAAGATGAAGAGAGAAAACCCACAAGTCGTCGGGTTTTATACAACAAATGGAACCTGAGACATATGTCGGGGAAATAAATATTATATGGTAATGGTCGAAATGGACATCGACCTCCATCGTCTTCGCGCTTTTCCATCTTCGAAATCCTAATCTAAACATAATCTAGAAATCTATAACTATGTATATACAATAGAAAGAAATAAGCATACACATCAAAACAATACATCAAAACAATTAAAAACACGGCATCATGTCAATATTACTCACTTAAAAAAAGTTCAATGTGAAAATCAGATTTTTTTAAGGCCTCAAGGTTGGCCTTTGTCTTTCATAGGTAGGTCTTACTTAGGCACCTACACAATCCATTTTTTGTGATTTATAACTGTTAATGACTAATTGTGTTCTCGTATGGCCAATAACGCTTATAAGTCTCTTAACCAATCGATCTATGTAATCCCAGGGTTTTCCCTCGATATCATGCATCGACCAAATTATACATCTAAAAGTCACATGCATTGTAGAAATTAAACATGCATGCAGGTCTTTTGCACCTTGTTTCTCAACCAATCAAACAAGATTGTGAACCGTCGAGGAGTCACTTATTACCAGAGGCATGCGCCAATCACAAATATAGACATTTCTAAATGTATGACATAATTGTATGCATGGAGGTACATGTAATGTCTCAAAGACATCTTTTGAAATCATCCACATAAAATTTTGAGACAAAGTGATGTCTCGATTATGAAAGGTATTCAATTGGCAAGGCTAGTTCGGGGCTCGCATAAATGCACTAATAAGTATCGCGAGCATTTTGAATACAACTCAAACCGCTACTTTCACAATATCAAATCGGGATTTTAAAAAGATTTGAAAATATTTAGGATTAAGGAATATTTAGGCTATGGACATTCCATTGCTAAGGCTAGCCCGGGCATTGCATTAATGCACTCGCAAGCGTCACAAGTATTTTGAATATGATCCAAACCACAATTTATCCTTAAGCCAAATCGAGCTTTGGAAAAGAATTTTTTATAAATTGTTTTTGGGAAACATCACATGTACCAAAGTTTTTTTTTTTTAACAGATGCAATTTGGAAAGGCCAATTTTTTAACAAAAAATAATCAAAGCATTTCGAACAACTTCTATGAGGTTGACGTAGCCTAATTTCATATGCAAACTAGCCTAAAAGGTATGACTAAACAAACACAATCGAAGATTCACATTAGGAAATTTTTTGATCAAGCAGGATGTTATAGCAAAATTGAATAATGCCCATCAATAATCTAGATATGACAAATTCTCTAATATATAGGATATAACAATAAAAAAAAAACTTTCGTGCAGAAATTTTTTATAAATGAGCTACACATGATTTTACAAAAATTAGACAACAAATAATAGCATGTCAAAAGGTTGTCAAAACAGCAAGACACTCAGCTAATATCACAAAGATTTGTCCTATCAAAACAAATGTAAAAATCACCAAATTTTCACTATCATGCAAAATGACACTCAAATGGAATGACATAAACATGTACTCAAATCTTGTAACCTGTAGTTTAAGTGTCAAGAAGACATTACTGCAAAATTTAGTTTCTAAATGTCTCAAACAAGCATGGTAAAATACATATATGGTAAGATTTCATTTCAGCACTAACTTCATAGCACATGCATGATTTCAGCCATATCAAGACATGCAAAAATCTTACAAAAAATCTTACATACAGAATATGCAATGATGAACGTTTCTCATTAAGGGTTAAAAACCCAAATGTGATCGCATAAATCGTAGCAAAATGACAAAACATAGAAGAATATTTAAATTATGTACTATTGCAGCACATTTTCACATTAACTCAAGACTTTCCAAAGCATCCATTAATTGAACATATACATCATGTATTTTAACTTTTATGGAGGATTTAAGACCAAACAAACTCATTTGTGAACTCAATTTTACCAAAACACAATTCGGATCAATGCATGGCAGACTATCCTATGTTCAAATCTAAGCAATTTTGACCTAGTTAAATATGTCTAAAAAATTCAAAAAAATACAAAACATGCTCTACACTAATACGAGAAACTTTCGTGAAGAGAAGTTATTCTAGAACTCAACATAAAAATTTGTACAAAAATGGAAAAATCAAAGATCAACACGGAATAAACTAACCTAGGCTTGGATCTGAATAGATTTGACCTAGTTAAACAGATCTAAAAATCACTAAAAAAAATTACAGAACATGCAAAAGACGATTTAAAACAAAACTCATGAAGGCAAGATTGTCCAAAAATTATCATAGAAGGTTACACAAAAATAGTAAAATCTCATTTCGGAATGTTTGGCTAGAAAATCAAACGTGGATGATGATTGTTCTATGTGGCATCAATGATGCTGACCTAGACAATTAATAAATAAATAAATAAATCCATGTCAAAATGTAAAATTAATAAATAAAAAAAATCATGTGTGACGATTTGTCGGGAATGGCACTCAAATGATCGATTTTACTTTAATGTGGCATTTAAGGGAGAAAAAAAAATATGGCACTTTTGATGTCCTTAAGCATTTTTATTTATAAGTGAAAAAGTTGGGAAGGGTTAATCAATGTAGCTATCCCTTTCAACTTTGCCACAAGGGTCCCACATAGACAAATGACTTGCATTATTTAAATCTTTATAAGACATATTAATAGAAGTGGGTACCATATATATAAACTACTTCTCAAGATGAGTCCCACTGCATATAAAAATCAAAATATTTTAAATTTAATTTTCAACACAAATCAAAATATCATCAAAACAATTTACATACTAAATAATATGTAGTATTAATTATAAGTTACCTCCTTCACCTCTCCTTTTTTCCCAACCTTTGTACGGTCCTTGATTCTATAAACTCATCATACTCTCTCTGTATTTTACTTGCATCAACTCAAATATAAATAAGTAGGTTATGTTTGGCATTTAATTGAGCAATTGTATGAAAATGATAAATGCATAAAGGCTCTCATTTTTTCCGTCCATTTTTTTTTCTTCAATGCCCTCTATTATCTTAAATTGACCACAATATCGCTTGCAAGTCTGAGATTTAAGATCATTTCTCACATTTTTTTTCTTCTCTTTCTTTTGGAAATTTTGATGCATATTTCATTTGGTCTATCATGCTTTAACTCTCAACTTATTTTTAGACTTCTGCCTTACCTCTTTGGAAAGTATGGAAATTGAACTCCACACCTGACACTAAACATCCCCACCTCCAACCCTTCGAGAAGATGGAGAGTCAAACTCCTCAACTCCCCCTTCCCATGTGGGAAATATGGCTGGTGGGCAAACCCTAGTGACCCTAAACTTTTGGGTGATATTTGAATGTAGCTCTTTCCGCTAATTAGCATCAAAAATTGCTATCATGACGTCTAGTCATCATTGGTATGCTAACATAGGCAATTTGTTGATTTCCACGTCGCAATTTGCGATGACAACTAGCAAGAAAGACTACATTTAAATATTACGCAAACATGTTGAACCATATTGATAAAATTGAAAAGTTAAAATTGAATTGACAATCGTACAATAAGTTTAAGATTAAATTGATGATTTTCCCATATATTTAAATAATCACTCCTTTAATTGATACATGTATAAGCATTTTTGGGTTAAGCACATTAAGAGTGTCAGAATCTTCGTACAACGCTCATTTGAGTGCCATAAATATGAAAAATTAATCACTTAAGTGCCATCGGCAATCTGCCTCACTAGAAAATCCACCATGGATGCTAGTCATCCTATATGGGCATCACCAGCGCTAATGTAAACAATTAATAAAAAATTCAAAATTAAAATAAAAAAAACCATGTCGAAATGGGAAATTAGTAAAAATATCCACATAGGAGGATGTGCCAGAAATGACACTCAAATAATCGATTTTACTTTAATGTGGCACTTAAGTATATGAAAAAAAAAGTTATGGTACTCACTCCCTCTATACTTATCTTGTTAAACAATTATGTTGCCACAAAACTTATTGAGATATTGCCAACCTACGGTAGGGAACTTGTTCCCCCAAGGGCATGTATCGTTGGTGAAGCCCTCACAATAGATGAACTATGTGAGGCGCCTTGAAGCACAATTCATATTAAGTGATGAGTAGAATCTTTTGTAAACAACTTAAATACACGGTAGGGTATTGTAAGAGGTAGAGTGGCTTAATTGTTATGATCCACTGAAATTCAGCCATTGTCTCCTCAATTCGTCCCTTCCCGCAAATCCTAACTCCACAACCAACAAATTCCTATTCCCCAAACTAAACTCAAGGGTCGTCATCCATAAGAAGCCACCAAGTTCTAAGTTCCGAGCATTCTGCATTTATTTACGATCAACCAAAACATGTATACGATAAAAGTGATCTTAACAATATTATGTTAGTATTTTCCAGTACTATGTATTGAAGCAACTCGAGAGCACCCATGACACCGAATGTTATCCAACTTTCATTTCTTGCGCTTCATATATTTAATAGTGAATAATCCTCAGGCACTATTTAAAACATGCATTATAAGAAAATTCAATTTTCAAAATACTGATTTCGCATTATACTTAAATAATTTTTTTTGTCAGATATTATACTAAAATAATTAATCCATTGAAAATTGTTACAGTTCCTTGAATACTTATTTTACGAGTGTTCCGAAAGTACACATTGATAAATTCCTTAATGTGGCTATATAAATAGATCATTTTTTGACATTGTGGTGCTCTATAGTTGCTTTGTCTTCTTTTGTACGGGAGGATGGTAACTGCATGATTATTTTTAAAATCTTAAAGCAACCAATTGTTTTGCCCACATAAATTTCATACTAGATAACACAATCCTATATAAATAAATAAAAAACGCCACATCAGAAATAAATAAGTGAAAATAGATAAAAGAAAAGCTCGTCATTTACCTTATATTAGACTGGTGATTTGTTATAAAACGTCTCAAATTTCAGTTTGCTTGATAAAATCCGGCCCAAATAAAATGTTTCTTGATCGTGGAAATTGCAAAGAAAGGAAGGTGGGCACATTATTTCTTTACTGGAATCGGTCGAGCCATAGAAGAAGAGGAGGGTAGATCTGTGTCAGATGAGGGAGAGGAAAGTGCAAGATGTTGACCGAATCTCTCTTTAATTTGCTTCCTTATCCGGTACGTACGTGTAGCTTATCTTCAAGGATTCGGTGCACTTCTCTTCTCCAGGCTGTTATTTAAATCTCTGTTTTTCGTGTATTATGCTTGCGCATATATATATATTGCAAGTAACAGCGCAATAAAGCCTTGAAGCGTCGTGCGTCGTTTTATATGCAAGATGTTGGTCGACTGTCGTCACGCGTCGGTCGAGCCATAAAAGAAGAGGAGAGTAGATCTGTGTCAGAGGAGGGAGAGGAAAGTGCAAGATGTTGACCCAATCTCACCTTAATTTGCTTCCTTCTCCGGTACGTACGTGTAGCTTATCTTCAAGGATTTGGTGCACTTCTCTTCCCCAGGCTGTTATTTAAATCTCTGTTTTTCGTGTATTATGCTTGCGCATATATATATTTATTTATTGCAAGTAACACCGCAATAGAGCCTCGGAGAGTCGTGCGTCGTTTTCTGTGCCAATGCCAGGTGTGCCGTTGTTGACAGTAGAGCCTTGAAGCTGTGCTTTCTGTGCCAGTGCCAGGTGTGCCATCGTTGACATTAGGGCCTGAAGCGTCGCTTTCTGTACTAGTGCTAGTTGTGCGCCAGTGCTAGGCGTGCCATTGTTGAGAATAAAGCCGTTGTTTGGCAATAGAGCCTTGGAGCGTCGCTTTCTGTGCCAGTGCCGGGTGTGCCATCGTTGACAATAGTGCCTTGAAGTGTCGCTTTCCCTACCAGTGCTAGTTGTGCGCCATCGTTGACAATAAAGCCTCGAAGCATCGTTTCTTTGCGCCAGTGCCAGGTGTGCAATTGTGGACGAAGAAATATTCAAGCGCCATTTAAGAGTATTTGGTCGTGGGTTTCTTAGTTGGTTTTGCTCGTACGATTACTACAAGAATTTTTAGTATATGTAGCCGATTAAATTATTATGATGAGAATTTGTATATAGTTCTTTTGTGAGAATAAAAAATTATTTCATGAAAAATTTGAAGCTAAATACTAAACGTATTTGAGTGTGGTTGTAATCTCTACTATATCGCTTGATTTACGGTATAATTTAACATTACTTTTCCTATAGGCATATATCATTACCACAAAATCACGTAAATTTAGTGTTCGATTTATTTTCTTATTTTGTCTATTTTATTGTACGGTCGCTATATTTCCGCAACAATTCCCATTGAAAATTTTCAAATGATGAATAGTTTTCTCGTTAAAAAATCTATATAGTGGAAAGTAGTAGATAGGGGCAATTAATGGAGGTTGTCATTTTTCAAGTGCTAAATGACAATAGCGCATGGATTCATTTAAAGTTAATTCAATCTACTAAAAGTTAATTCGAGCTACTAACACAACTTAATTCTAAGATAACTTAGGTAGAGAGACCAGAAGAGAAATCTCTCTCTAAAAATTACACATTTTATATGATAATGGTATTATCATAATTTAGTGGGCTTCACATTGAGAATTATTCTATTCTCTCGAACTATCAATTAGGTTGGCATCATTTTATCAATGGCTAATAAATTTATAATGCAGATATAGGAGTTTTAACGTGGATTTGTCGGTCACTTGATTAATAAAGGGGCCATGCGTAACCATGACAATTTAATTAAATGATTAGGTGATGTATCTATCTATTCCTTTTCTTGTTCACTTAAATGTTGCTTAGTGATACCTAACATCTGACTCGGCTCTTCCCTCTCTCTCTCTAACGGTGATTTTTTTACCATGTTTTACTTGGCGATCATATAACTTTATTCCTCCCATCAAACGCAAAAGGGTAGCCCAAGTCCATCACATCAAACTTGGAAGTATCCAAAATTCAGAAAATGAGCAAAATATGATAGAATAACAGCGAAACGAAAATTAACAGGTGAACTTACTATGTGAACATGCCCAAGTTAGTAATACTCACTTTTATTTTAGGGTTCTTTCTAATAAGAACATATCTAGGAAGAAGTCGCTAAGAAGTACAAGCCACAATGTCAGGATCTTGCTTGAAAAGATCCTCCATTGGTCTGCTGGAATCAAGAAAAGCTTAATAGACAAAATATAGTGCTGTTGAAAGATGTAGTTGGTGAAAAATGCCACACTTGATAGGGAAGGCACAAGTGACCGAAGGGGCTCAAACAATTGCGATCAAAAGAAGCTACCAGTAAAGTGACCTGTTTTGTTGGGTAAGCATTGCCATTCGATGTGTGATCCAAAGTGATGTATCAATGGTTAAGGAAAGCGACAAAACAGCTCACAACAAGGGCATTGTGGAATTAAGTGGGGGATAATGTCACAGTCCATGATTTTCTCATACTCGTGAACCCTTGTGAATGGAGCTTGGGGTTGGAGGGGATGAAACAATTGGTCCATGGGAGTAGAGTCAGAATGGTTGGTGCTAGGAAGTTCTAGATTAGAACGAATTTATCTCTACAAAGCTTTGAAAGTGGGATTGACCTCCCATGCACAAACTGGTCGGGAACCAATGCCGCTCTCCTAATAAAGTCATGGAGGGCAAATCGTTTGTTGAGCCTAAAGTGATATTAGCAACTATACGCTCAAACTAAGCTGAGCATGGTACAATCTGATATGAGGAAATTATTCGTTGTATTGTTCTCTAGAACAACTATAGAAAAAAGGTTGGCTTGGTGTCACTGCTCACCAAGCGCCACACAGGCTATTTCAAGGCCAAGGAATTGCCAACTCGTGACAATCAGCGCAAACATGACTTCTTCGGCTGTTGAATCCAATGAGTTGGAAGTGATGTTGCACTCATGTCACTAACTTTAAATTGGGCAGGCAATCCCCTTTTCAAAAATTTTCAAATGATAAATAGTTTGCTCGTTAAAAGGTGCAATTGCATAATTTAATTATATATATTTTTTGACATTTGATTAACTGCACTTTTTTTTTTTTTTTTTGTTCGCAAGATTAACTGCACCTAGATAATGGAAAGTGGCGGCGAGTTGCAGTTTTCACTCTCCAGTGCGCTATGTGACAATAACCCATGGATTCATTTCAAGTTAATTCCAGCTATTATCACAACTTGGTTTTGAGGTAATTTAGTGACCAAAAGAGAGATCTCTCCCTTAAAGAATACTATAGACTATAGATAATACGGTATGTCAAGTTTCGCATTGTTTATGAAAATGGCACTATCGTACTATCGCAATTCGATGTGCTTCACGTTAATTATATTTAATTCTCTCTAGTTTGGCATCATTTTATCGTGGGCTAATAAATTTAAAATGTGAAACGGGTATTCTAATGCGGATTTTGTTGGTCGGTTGATTAATCAAGCGGTGACGTGTAACCATTGGCTATTTAATTAAATGGTTTGGGTGATAAGATTATCTATCCATTTTCTTATATAAGAGAAATCGTTGCTTAATGATACGTACCATTCGATCACAACAGTGTCATTGCGGCAAAACAGAGTCAGCTTCGCCTCAAATGGATACCATCTCTCCAGTCACTCAACTACATCCAGAAGCTAGTGCTCCTCGGCTTCAGATAACCAGTGCAAAGACTCTAGCTGAATCTTCCAACCTCACTTCCATTCCCTCCCACTACGCCTTCACCACCCCCACTTCCGGTGATCAAGCCGTTCATGCCGACCGTGATGACTCCATCCCCGTCATCGACTTCTCTCTCCTCTCCTCGAGTAATCCCGATCAACGGTCTAAAGCCGTCTCCGATCTTGGAAAGGCTTGTCAAGACTGGGGCGTCTTCATGGTACACATGTTCCTAGCTAGTTCATTATCTGCTTTATAGAACTTTTCTATTTTTAGATCTTGTCACGAACATGTGAAACAAACAGTTGGTATCTTCGATCAGCTTTCGCTTGTCAAAGTCGTTATTAATACTTAAAAGATACAAGGAGTACACCTCAAGTGTCAAAACTCGGTATGGGTGGACACATATGTATTAAAACTTTCAAAATGTACAATTGAGTGCAACTTTATTTGAAAATTGGACACTTAAAGTGCCAACTCTAGTGAAACTTACCAGACATCTGACGTAGGTGGCGACCTTGGCCGCAAGGCCTTGAAGGCCTAGCAATCAACCAGGGTTGTTGGCCAATGGCCCGGGCTCGTGACCCTAGCCGATCCTCACCCCACCGTCATCGACCCCTTTTGGTGATGATGGGGCAACGGCAGTCTATGTTGCACGGACACATTACACGTGCTTCCGTGTCATGTCCGACATGTGTCGGAGCGTGTTGGACATGTCGACATGCTCGGACATGCTTGAACACGCGTTGACTGTGTGTCGGATTTGTCGACACGTGATCAACTTTTGTGACACGTTTCGACACTTGTGTTTGAAAAGACAATGGAGGGTGGATGGGAGGCCGAGGGAGTAGAGACGAGGCCGCGAGCGACGGTGAGAGATAGCCAGAGAAAGAGTAGAGATTGAGGCGAGGGCTGCCACTCTGTGATGCTGCAATGGATCGGTGACAAGGCTGCAGCTGCGAGGGAGGAAGGGCTTGAGACAAGGTGGTGAACAATTGTGATGAGGACCGAGAGCAAGCAAAGATCGAGAGGAAGAGGAGAGGAAAGGGGTCGTGCGGTGAGGAGGAGGAGAAGAAGTGCTGCTAGGGTTTTGAGAAGGAAAATAAAAGAATAGAAAATGGACTTGGCGTGTTGGAGGGAGGGGGAAGTGATAGGTTGATAGCCTGTCGGGTGGTGGGGAGGGAAAAAAAGTGAAAAAAAAATTGGGGGTGGGGGAAAGAGATGAGGGAAAAAAGGGAGTTTGGGCAGGGGGTTGGGAGTTTTTTATTTAATCGAAAAAATTATTAAATGTAATTAAAAAGTAATTTCAGGAGTTTGGGCGGGGGTTGGGGGTTTTTTATTTAATCAAAAAAATTATTAAATGAAATTAAAAAGTAATTTCAAAAAATAAAATTATTGTATGTTGAATGATTAATGTAAATTGATTGTAGCTTCTTTTTTTAATTAATTAATTATTTATAAATTTGAATCAAATTAATAAAAAAATAAAAATATTTATTTAATATACAACGTGTCCCAGCGTGTCGAAATTTTTTATTTTTGAGAAATAACGTGTCGACGTGTCATGTCGTGTCATGTCGCGTGTCCGTATCGCGTGTCGATACAACATAGGCGGTAGTGAGGGCCTCCATAGCCCTAGATCTGATTCTTTTTTACTTAATTTTGTTTTTAAAATTAAATTAAATTATTTATATTAAAAATCAAATTTGTACCAAAACGATATCATTTTTGGATTATCTAGCCACATCAGTACCACATGGATAATTTTTTTTTTTTTTTTTTTTAAAAAGAATTACCACATTAGTAAAAAATCTCACCGGAAAAAATCACATCAGCTGTTTGGCCGGAAATTCTCGCCATTGACACTTAAGTGTTTCTTTCTTCTCCGATCTTGACGTTTGTGTATACGCTTTGGAAGTTTTGGTACTTATATATCCACTATATCAAGTTTTAAGACTTGGGGTGTCCGTGAGATAAATTGATTTGACTGATTCAACCGATGGTTTCATCATGCCGGAGCTAAAGAGAAATAATGAGAAATTATTCTCATGGGTTTTCTTCCTAGAAACTGGGCCAATAACACTCCCCTCTGCTCTTTTGGATTTATTTTGTACTGATGCACATGCTGTATTTGCTCAGACTTTTAGCTAGTAATGATATCCCTTTCGATTAAAAAAATATATATATATATATATTTTCGTGATTTGTATCAAAGCTGGAGTCATTCTTCGTCATCAGCATGACATAAACTCTCTATACATGATTCGACGGTGTGTTGCTTGCTAAGTATTGATAAGAGCCCTTGGTTGTATATGTGAGTAGCTGATCAACCACGGAGTGCCTGAGAGTCAAATGAAGGCGACGGTCGACGCGCTGATGGGATTTTTCGATCTGACAGAGGAGGAGAAGAATAAGTTTCTAGGGAAGCACGTGTTGGATCCCATAATATACGGGACGAGCTTTAAAGCTTCGATCGACAAAGTGCTCCTCTGGAGAGATTTTCTGAAGATGATGGTGCATCCAAAGTTTCACTGCCCTCCCAAGCCAGAAGGATTGAGGTATCCATTCTCTCTCCCTACGTCGGTTTTGCGTGCAAGTTCTCAGTTTGCATATACGTACTGAAATTTCTGTTTTCTTGATATCATTTGTCTATTTAGTTCTTTTCTTCTTTTCGTGGGTGAGTGATCATTAGGTTACAAATAGCGGTAATGACAACTATATTTCCTTACTGTAGCTTTGATGCTACAGTCCAAGCAGCAACTGAACCTTTCCCTTGTGGACATTTTTTTGTCAATCGAGTATAGAATGAAATTACAGAATCTTGAGGGAGCGAAAAATTGAAGAGTACGTACTCTTCTCACCATGCCATGCTAAAATAATGTTCAGAGTTATCAATCTTTGGCTTGGTACTTCAGAGTTATCAATGCATCCAGATCTTAGTGCACAGTGTAACATTGTCAGGTATATCAGAAAAAGAAAACATGATGAGGAGCTTGAACAAATTCTTCTTGGTAACACAAGAATCCGAATCTTCAACTTGAATATTTCCAATCTTTGTCTATGTATAAGACTGTCCACTTGGTTGGCAGATTTGAGTTCCAAAGTTACCTATATACGACACAACGTGATTTGGATACCAGATTTGGCATATCTACAGGAAGCAATTGACCACTCAATTAATCATGTGGGATCTGAACCTGAACAACCTCAATCCATCCAATGCGCAAGCTCTTCAGCATCTTTGGTTCCAGTTTGTTAGTTTTGTGTAATAGATCTATATTTACCTAGAAATCTGGCAGTCTTGAAATATAGCAATGGAAAGTACACGATTCTTTTGTTAGGATACCAATATTTTGGATCATCTTGATGTCAGACAAGAACAATTTTGTATGCCTAGAAAAATAAGCAAAGTGCAGATTCAATTTGATAGGGCAAAATAATTGGTAATATCCCAGATAAAAGATAAGAGTGATTCAAAGTCTATACTATACTTACTCTTACCAAAAAAAGAAAAAAAGAAAAAGATAAGAGTGATAGAAACCTGTGAAATCCCTAAAGATGAAAAGAACTCCACCACGGCATTTCCTCTGATAAATGAGAGCAATATTTGTTGCAGTGAAGTTTTAGCAGAGTACTCTGGGAAGCTCTGGAAATTAGCCAGGGAATTGCTCAAGGTTATATCGGAGAGCCTAGGACTCGGATCAGGCTATATCGATGAGGCAATGAACATGGATTCAAGCCTACAGATATTAGCAGCGAATCTGTATCCGCCATGCCCACAGCCAGAACTTGCTATGGGCCTACCCTCGCACTCGGACTATGGCCTGTTGACCATCCTCATGCAGAATGACATTGGCGGCCTCCAAGTGAACCATGGCGGGAAGTGGGTCAAAGTTGATCCCATTCCGAATGCCTTTGTGGTCAACACCGCTGATCAGCTCGAGGTAAACATACAAAAATTCATGTTTTATCTGTCCTGCAAGAGAGGTCCAATTAATTTATCTGTCCTTGGTTTAAAGAAGGAAAATTTTTATACATAGAATTATAGAAAATACAAGTGTCTTAAAAAGTTGCTGAAACGTACTCTATGGTCTTTGTTTCTTTAACGAGATATTAATCAGTAAAAAAGTTGATACGAATCTCTGTGATTTACTCTTGTTTCTCCCATCGAACAGATCAAGCTTATTGCAGATACTATTTTTTTTGTTCTTGATACTTTTCAACTGTGCAAGATTATGAGCAATGGGAAATACAAGAGCGTTCTGCATCGAGCTGTCTTGAACAACAAGACTACAAGGATATCGATCCCTTTTTCTATTGGACCATCGCCCAACACTGTCGTTGTGCCAGCGGAGCAGCTGGTGGATGGCAAGCACAACCAAGCCACATACATCTCGATGAATTACAAGGACTACCTGGAATTTAAACAGAGCAGAGTACTCAATAAAGGGTTGTGCCCAAATCAGGTAAAGATATGATTCGTGTAGCCTATTGTTATGCTGTATTATGTTAAAAATGGATGTGATTGTCTACTGCTTCTAGTCTGTTTGGACTCTTTGGAGAGCAACCTGATGGAACATTTAATATTATGTGATGCATTGTGCAAGAACCATACAGTACTGTGGATGTAAGCTAAACCTTCCTGAGATGTATCTTCTTGGCATAATAAATGGAAGTGAGAACTGCATAATGTCTGATTAAACACCGTAAGTTTGTAGTGCTATACCGAATTATGATGGTTGGTCAGCATGAGCATGCAAATTTGCCGGTCTAGATTTTCACGGAATCTGGCCACTTGATTGGGCAGAAAATATCGAATACTCGCTGCAACTCAAAGAACTTGTTTCGAATATAATCCCCTTGACAAAAATAATGATATTTTTCTTGAAGGGTAAGAGATGTGTACAATATGAATCAACGGTCAAGATCAAAATGAACATAAGACGGACGGTGAGCATTAGATATGGTGGTTAATCAAAATAGGAAGATAAAATTTCAATTTGATCCAATGGTGTGTGTAGATGGGGAAAGTAAGGTAACCGAAAGCAACCGCTGGATTAATTGACAACCAAGCAATCAAATTTTATCAACAATGCGTAGCATAGAAGAGGAAAATCCCCCTATATTCCCGGCCACCTAAGGACTTGATTGAGCATGCGACGGTTCGCGGTATCATCCATAGAGAGGCTATGTGATTTGCATGTGAGAAAAGCATGTGCACGGCCCATGAACTCCTATGCTATGCGCTTATTCTGGTGCATGATAGTTCATGGAGATGCAATGGAATGGTCGTGCGGATGGCACATTATCTTGGCAGGTGACTGGCACATGATCGAGTCTTGTGTGAGGCATGTGACTATTGACCATGCGAGATGCACATGTGGCCATAAATTTCAAGGCTCGTGGATGCTTGGGATCTTGTCACGTGGTGACATGCAATGCTACTTATTTGTTATGTCCAGACCTTATCAATCTCTCACAATCTTGAAATTATTTAAATTACTATCCAAGTCCTTACTATTCCCACATTCTTCAAAAGCATATTGTTGAGTTCATGGAGCTAGTTTTGAACTTCCCATATTATTAAAAATTTAATTCTGGGCTCACCCTACCTTTCGGATCCAATTTTGAACTCCAATAATATAGGAAATTCAGATCCCGATCTTATCTTTAAAGTTCAAGTTCCGAGAATGTTGGCATTGTTAGTTCAAGCTCATCCACCCTCCATGATCACGAATTTCCCTCCAGGCTACTTTCAACTTCACATCTGGTCCTGTAACATGGGTTAGTCCTAAAATCCAAGGAAAGTATCCTAGAAAAAGGATGCAATATGTCTCGACCAATTTTTCGGGTGAACCATCTAGAGTTTGGCTAATGGATTGTTAAGCCTAGATTTAACTTGGGCTCTCCCAAGCCCATACCAATTTGCAACTTAGGTTTAAATTCTTAACATACAAATAGATTTTATCTAGAAGTCGCCACTAATCTATTTTTTGGTGGATCGATTAGAAACCCAAGTAAAGTAACGAGAGTTTTACCTTACTCCTACGAACCAGAGACTATGGGTACGGGGACTTGGTTACATTAGATTTCTCTAATGCCCTTTCGGTATCATTCTTTTATTTTCAAAAATGCTTTTAGATAGCTTAGATTGATTTTAAATCTATAACATATGAGACGATCATGCGGGTGCACAATTCACCAATTTAACACCCAGATTAATAATGAATAAATTGCAAAACTTACCTCAAAGCAACGAAAGCATCTGCAATGTCAAATTAGGATCCACATCAATAACCCTAGATATGATTTCTAATTAACACGCAATTTCTTCTTTCTTTTTTGTTTTCAATTATTTAATGAAAATTATGCAATATACGATGCAATATTAACTAAATAACCTAATTCTAATGACATGTAATTTCTAATTGAATGGACCTAGCAACAATTGCTATATGACATGCATTTCAATGAATCTAATCCTAATGACGTGTATATGACATTTTTCTTTTTTTCTTTTCTTTTTCCAAAAAGAAAGCAATCTATCCTAAAGAATAAAACTAATTTATTCTAAGATATTTTTTGTATTTTTTATGAAATTCGAAATTAGGTAAAATGTGAAAATTACCTAGCTAGATTAAGATCCTATTCAATTTATATTAGGAATTAGGTTGAGCCAAATCCTAATTTAAACTAAAATATCATCTTAACCCAAATAATCCTAAAATGCAATCTATCTTAAAAATCTATTTAAACTTAAAATTAGTTAGAAAGTAAAATTAAACATGCAATCTTACCCTAATATGCAATAACGTGCAAAAGATACCCCAATTTTATATGACATATGCATGATGATTTTTTTTTTTTTACTCTTTTCATTTTTTTAATTTTCGAAATTAATAATTGCCAAATAATTAAACATGCAATCCAAGTTAAGAAAACTAGCAACCTAAATTAATTGATTTGATTTTTTGATCTTTTTAAATTTTTGATTTTTTTAATTTCCTTTTTTTTTATTTAGAATAAAATTTCTACTCTAAACATGCAAATCGTAAAACAAGAAATAAACCTAATTCTAACCTACATTTTGGATTTTTTAAAAGAAAACTAATTTAGGTAACACCACAACAAATCAAGCAATATTGATACCCAAATTGACGAACCATATCTCGCGCATGAGATCGGGTTGGCCAATTTTACGTAAATTGCGAATCGAATCTCGAGCAAGAGATCAAATTAGCGATTTTTTCAAGTGATTGCAAGTCAGATTTCGGGCGCGAAAATTGGACTGACAAATCACAAATTTTCAAGTCAATTTCATATCATGCAATTTCAATTTCACATTTAAGTGATAATTACACTAAAAAGAGAAAATAATGAAATAAAAACCATAATAATAAAACACCAAAAGATAAATAAAATAAAAGAAAAACAAAATTTACCTAAATTAGTTTTTGGCTTTTTTTTTTCTTTTTTCTAAAAAGAAAAGAAGAAGAAAAAGGGGCTGGTGGCCGGTTCGGCAAGGAGGGATCGCCGGCTAGGGTTCTGGCGAGGACACCGGGAGCGGCGCGACGGCAGCGAGGTAGCAAGGGGCGTCACATCACGAGCTTTGAGGGAGCAGAGCGAAGCTTGAACACGGTGTTTCGATCTCGACTTGGCGGTAGCGACGATTTCACGGGCGGAGTAGGGACGGCGTTGGGTCTGGACCGGCGACCGTTGAGGCTCTAGGGCAGCAAGAGCCCCCTTTTACTTTGTGCACAATGTATTTTATAGGTTCAAAAAAATGTATCCTCGCGACATATATATTTTTTTCCTTTTTTACTTGCGCACGATACCCCTAAATATGTCGTCGAAATATACACACCCCGCGCAATATTCCCTTTTGTATTTCTTGCATATTCTATCCAGAAAAATTCCCTCTTTGCATAAAATACACCCCTTAGTGTATATTACCTTAAAATATGAAAAATCTGAACGGAATATATGAAAATCTTCCCTTCACCGGCGGCCTAAAATAAAATAAAACAAAATGAAAATAAAATGTTTCTAAACTATATGCTATGTGTTTTTTTTTTTTTTTTTTTTAAATCAACCCAAAAAATTTAAGTGTCAACAGCTGCCCCTTTTTTAAGGTGAACTCGCAGAGGTTGCTTTCAAAGATAAATTGAGACATAAATTTTGATCATGCACATGCAATGAATGAATTTTTTGTTTGGAAAATGAATTCCATTTCTAAATGCAATTTATATGATGCATGAAAATGCTAATGCAAATGATAAATGAACCTACCTAGAATAACTTACCTTCAATGAGGATAGAGTAGTTTGAGGTAGTTGGTGTTACATGTCCAGGACCCGTACTATTTTACGGCCCCTAGAATAGTAACATGACTTTACAAAGAGACTACTTTCCCAGGACTCATACCATTTTACGGTTGCCTAGTATGACAGTGTTTGGTTGTGTTTAGGACCCGTACCATTTTACAGTTGCCTAAATGGGGATTCATTTTTCCAGGACCCGTACCATTCTACAGTCGCTTGAATGGGAAAAGAGGTGTTGTCTAGGATCCGTACCATTCTATGGTCGCCTGAATGGGGAAATATGTGTTGTCTAGGATCCGTACCATTCTACAATCGTCTGAATAAGGAATAGGTGTTTTCGAGAACCCACACCATTCTACGGTCGCCTTGACGAAGAAAATTATTTTTTCAGGACCCATACCATTCTACAGCCGCCTGTTAGAGCAATAAATGTTGTTTAGGACCTGTATCATTCTACGGTCGCCTAAACTGAAGTTTTGCTTTGCTAGGACTTGAACCATTCTTCGTTCACCCCACGTTGCAGCATAGATCATCTGATCAGGACCCGTACCTTTCTTCGGTCGCCTTAATCAGACTGAATTTGGAGAAAAATCTTTGGAGACAACTCAATCGAGTGTTAGCATATTCAAAAGGGGAATACCTGTGCAGCGACAAGTATTTAAGGTATAGATAGAGATATACTTACCTGGTGACATCTTTGTTCCTTATGGATATGTCTTCTGTAAAACATGGTTGTAGGAGAGGCAACATGCATTTTATGGTTACAAATAACACATGCATTAATTCAAGTAAGGTTCATGCGTAATGATTTCCATCAACCATGTATCACCTAATTTTCATTGGGAAAGATTTCAAAAGAATATTCCAATCTGAACACATGAGTGTCATGGATGTTTCAAATGAGGGATCTTTCAATCTAAAAGGGCTTTTCACAGCAAAAGAACGCTTTAAGTGCCATAACTTTGCCCAAAGGGACACTTAAGTGCCATAACTTACAAAAGGTACACTTAAGTGCCACATTTTAAGAAAAGTGAGACACCTGAGTGCCATCTTCGGCGAAGCTGGCCGAAAATCATATGTGGCATTGAAATATTAATATCTCTCGCCGATGTGTCTCGCCGGAGAGCTGAGTCAACTCGAATTCACCCCAAACGACGTCATTTCGGGTGTTCACCCAATATAGAGCCCTTAAATTAGCGAAAATGCCATCATCTTCCCCATTTACCCTAAATCTAAAACCCTAAATCGGGCAAAATGCCATTGAAGCGCTAGAGCCCTAATCCCATACCCTAATTCGATTTGCCCCAAATTATACCACCGAATATTGAAAATGGAGAGCAGGACTTTCAGCAGCGGCTCAAATTTCTCTCGCCGAAGCGAAGGAGAAGGCGAGCATTTATGTTTTTGTGGGTTACCATGTCCAAAAAGAACATTATGGACTCGAACGAATCCCGGGAGAAGATTTTATGGATGTGCCCGATAAAGAGAAGGCTCAAAGTGCAAATACTTCAAATGGGTCGATGCGAAATTCTCTCACCGAGCCACAGAGGTGATATTGGACCTACTTGATGGATGTCATCAACCTCCATGTACGCTTGTGGACGACTTGGACGATGTTGACTCAATGCAAGCTCAAGCTCAAGCATCTTCTGTTAATCATTTGAAGAACGAAGTTTCAAAAATGAAAATTGAACGGAAGTGTTACCAAGCGTTTATTGTGTTGCTGTTTTTTTTTTTTTTTAATCCTACTTTATGATGAAATGTAAAGAACTGGAAGATCAGAAGAAGTTTCTCCGACTGCCATAGTTGTAAATGTGTGGATAAATGTACTTGTTTTGAATGAATGAATGAATGATTTCGACAGTTTTTGCTTATTCTCAAATATAAATCAGTGATGATGAAATGTATATTAGGTCGATGTGTTGTGGTGACTATTTTACTTGAATTGAATGTAAACCAGCAGCAAATGTGTAAACCAGCAGCTTCTCTGTTTTGCTGCAAACCACCATATACATAGAACAGACATGAGTGATTACTCGAGTGTTATAAGTTGTATCTAGTGATCACTTAAGTACCAATCGTGATAGAAAAATAGTCATTTAAATGTCAAGTTATTATTAAAATGATCACTTAAGTGCCACTTGTTGTTAAAAGTGAACACTTAAGTGCTAGGTTTTTTAGAATATGATCAGTTAAGTGCCATTTTTTTTGTACACATCGGCTACTACCAGCCACCACCACTGCCCACCATTGGCCACCATCGACCTCCAGCCATCATCACCACTAAGCATCCAAGCATCCACTTGAGGTACCATCATCACTACCAGGCATCCCAAGCATTCACTTGAGCCACCACCAGCCACCATTATGCTGATGGTATGTTGCTGCATAAGTTGCAAGTGTAAGGTGTCTAACACTAGCTTGCACCAGCACTACCTGGTGCAAGCTGTGCATATTGTACACTTACATCTTGCACCAGGTGCAGCAAAAACCTCAAACCCAACCCACCACCACCAGCCACACAAGCACCCCAGTCACCACCACATGTCCACAACCAGGTTTCACCGGCCGCCACCACCATCCACACAAGCACTCTAGTCACCACCACATATCCACCACCAGAAGTAGCAATAAGTAAAAGAAAAAACAAAATAAAAGAAAAATGAAAAAAGGCATGCCAAAAATGACAAGCAACAACCATTCCATTGATTTTGAACATCTGTCTCACAAACTCAATGACAAATGAAGTCTCACAAACTCAACTAACTCAATAACAAACTATTATAAATAAATAAAATAAAAAAAACATCCACAGATGTTTACAACTGACTCATCGGCCCCACAAACCATATCACATCCCATTTCATTAATCAATATGCACAATGCCTCATGTTCATGCTTGTTTTGATGGACCTCACACTTGAGTCATAATCCTTGCATTTTTTCTAATTGGACGTGAGACTTCTTCTTCAACTGTCTTGGGATGCGTTGAGTCTGATGGAGCTGCAATTGTCCTAGGCTGAACTGATTCAGAAGGAGTTACAACTGTTGTAGGCTGAACCGATTCGGATGGATCTGCAACTGGGTTCTTCTTACTCTTCTTTCTTGTTGGTGCAGGCAATGTCTTCTTCTTTGTTGGCGCAGCCATTGATTCTTGAGTTCGGCCTTGAGAGATAAGAACCTCTAAACTTCTCCCAGGTTTCAAAAAGAAAACTCAATTATCAACAAAAGTTTGCACTATAAATTAAATTAAATGCAGCCTATAAAACTTACATTAATAATAACTGTTCCAAAACGGTCATCTGTATAAAGGCCATAACCATATTGTTTTAGCCTCTTTCCAAGAGCCCCTCTCGTTCGAAGGGGAGCGTCACTTTCAGGTACTTGTGATTGGTTGCCTCTTCTTCTCGCATGTGATTTCTTCGGCTCTTGTGGCTGTTCAGCTATAGTAGGGGCTTCTTCAGCTAATTCTTCAGCTAGGCGTCTTGTAAATGGCCTTCTTGTAAGTGGCTCTTGATTTGGCTTTCTTCTGGTTCTTTTTCTAGTTATGCCTTTAGCTTCAGTGACACCTTCGGTAGACTTTGGTGATGGCCCTTGTGATGACCTTGGTGATGGATCTTGTGGTGGGCCTTTAGTTGGGCCCTCTTTTAGCAGTTGAGCTCTAGCTTCCCTTCTTCGAACTTGAGAAAAAAGCAAAGGACATAATAAATATAACATTAGGCCATATTATAACGTAAATGAAAAGTAAACTCAAATCATTTAACTGACCGGGTATTTTTTTCTCTATTGCTGCTGAAGAATAGTTGACTTAACTGGCCCTCTAGTTGCTTTAGCCAATCCTGCAGCTACCTGTCTTCCACCTTCCCTTCTTTAAACAGGCCATTCATTTTCAGGTATAGCAGGGGCTTCGGTCAATTCTTCACATGTTACCGTGACCTGACAAAGACAAAAACATTACATACATGTCACTTATATCTATGTACATATTCATAACAAACCATAAAGCAACATAAACACAATTGTCATGACTTACTGGGTTTATTGTCATCGATTGAAGAACAGTCGACTCACTTCGCCTTTCTGTTTCTCCTTCTCCAATTGTCCCTTCACTAGGCCTTTCGGTTGGCCTCAATTGTTCCTGCTGATTCTTTAATTGACAACCCTTAATATTGTGCCTAGCTATGTAGCAAAAAGAACACTTTATTGGTACACCCATCCTATTCATCCTACGGTGACATGAGTCCTCTCCCTCCGTCATTTTTCTTTTTTTCTTTGGTCTTCCCATTCTCTTCTTTAGTGGCAAAGGTTAAGGTGCTTCGTGATCTGTTCGCTCCCAGAACTTGCTACATCTAATTGGCTACAACATGAATTGATATGAAGCAAGATATTTCAGTTTCTTGTACCAATCATCAAGGTAGTCTTTTGTGTTGTGGCCCTTCAATTGAATTGCACATATGGCATGTGCATAAGAAATTCCACTGAGTTGCAATGCTCTACATGAACACTTCATCGTACCTAAATGGACAACATACTTATCGGAACCCTTCATTATCTCATATCCTTCATCTCCATTCCAAATGGGATGACAATACCTACTTGCAGCCAAGTTGTTATCCAGTTTCTTAGCAATCCTAGGACCATATTGCTTAGTTCACTTTGCAGTGTCATATCTTTGTCTATGCAGCCGAGTCATGACCAAAACCTGTATGTCTTCAAGCATCGAGATAATTGGTTTACATCTGGCATCTATTATCCTCCCGTTGAATGCTTCGCAGATGTTGTTATCAATGTTATCGCACTTGAATTTCTCGCTGAAGAACGCCCTACACCAATGCTTCGGGTCTGTTTGGAACAGTGCATCATAACCATCCTTTGTCAATTGAAGCATCTCTTCTTTGGCCATCCTAAAGTCAGCCATATTCGTGCTATTTGCTAGCTGCCAAAATTACGACTGCAACTTATCCCCTTTATAGGTCTTTGCCCAATTTGCTATATATGCCACGCACACATTCGATATTCGGCATAAGGCAACAATTCAGCTATTGCTGGAACAAGTCCCTGCAATAATTGAAAATATAAAAAATGTAAGCAAATGACATGTTGATATCAAAAAGTAAACAAGTGACCAAATTTTTTAAAAAGCAAACATTACCTTTTGTTGGTCGCTCATGAACGCCCACCCTGCCCCATTTGTTATCTCCAAATCAGTCATCAAATTTTTGAGGAACCGGGACCAATTGTCGTTGTTCTCTACATTCACAATAGCCCAAGCCAGAGGAAACATCTGGTTGTTTGCATCTCTTCTAATTGTGGCCAGCAATTCTTCATTGCACAAGCCCTTCAAAAAACACCAGTCCAATCCTATAATCCATCTACAATTAGATAAAAATCCTCGTTTGCATGCATCAAAACAAACATAGAATTTATTGAACTTTGTCCCAATATCAGGAAGTGGTCTCTCCACGACCTCTATATACACTCTACTTTTAGGATTTTGTAGCCTACACTCCCAAGCATAGTCCCACAACTGTCCATATTAATCGCTATACTGACCAATGAGTATCTTCATCACCTTTTGCTTCGAACTTTTACATTGATTCCTGGATATATTGATGCCTACCTGCTCCTTCACCAACATCCTGAACAAAGTAGTATTCATATGAAGCATTAGCTTAATCAATTCAAAGAAGTGCTTTGATAACCATACACTTGTTACCCTTTTATTCTCAAAATTAATGGAACAAATATGTTCCTCTTGTTAGGTTCTAATCTGGAAAGATCTAGTTCTTATAACAAATGCGCCATAAATCTTCCATGAACAATTTTGCTGCGAACACCTAGCTCTTACAAAGGTCTTAGTATTTCTAATGAAGTCAATGTTCCTTTATGCAGCAATGGAGATCTTTAGTATAGTTTCTCTAAATTGTTTCGCATCATGAAATTTCATGCCTACCGACAAAATAGGAGAGGCAACGAATGGATCATAAGAATGAAACTTACTTTCCTTTTCCTTCTATGCACAAGTCCTTCATCTTTTTCAAGCTCATCCTAGGAAGTAGCATTCTCGACGCTTTCTTCATAGTCAGTCTCCTGCCAGCAGCATCAGCATCTGTAGGGCCTTCGGGTCTGTTTGGAACTTCATCGGCTACTTGCAAAGCTACAAACTTAGTTGTAAAAAAATCCCTTCGTTGTATTCTTGACTGTACAAGCTCCTCGTCGTCGTCATCACTTATAAAATTTTCAGCAGGCAACCCTCCATCATCATCATCGGTTGATTCAGCTACTACCCAATCTAATCTAGAGATTGTGACATCACTTATGTCATCATCACTTTGGTGAACTGCATCTGCGCTTCTCTCATGTCCATCATATCTATCCTGCCCTTCTTCGACCCTAACGTCAGAACTATCTTGAATACTATCTCTTTCTTGTCCTACTTTGGCGCTCTCTCCATCATCATCTTCATCCTCACTTTCACTATTGTATTCAACAAATATTTTTACCTCTTCACCATGAAGATAATGGTATAGAACATCCGTAAGACCATTATCATCTTCTAAGCATCTCAAACCATCTCTTAAGTCTTTCTCAGGAATACAATATAGCAGCTTCTAATTACAAGGCAAATAAGTCTTTATATCCCTAAGAAATCCTATATAAGACGCTTTCTTTATATCCACAAAGATGGTGCCCTCATTTCCACCCTCATACTCCCACTTATTCTCCCCAATCACAAATTCCCCATCGTAGCAAACTATGACAGCGACATAATCCTTGTCATGCGCCATTACTGTACCAAGAACAAGAAAAAGAATAATTAGTTTTTGGGACCACTAGACAATTGCACATGGGAGTTCCCCCACTCTCATGAACTTTAGTAAATAGAGGTCCCCACACTGACAATATGCCCCTACATGACAGCCAAAAAAGAGGTCGGCACTTTATTTATTTGCCTTCCATTCCCTTAAAATATTAACTAAAAACAGAGGTCCCCACAACAAGCACAGGTCCCCACAGCAATTACAGCCCAAGCAATTTTGTCTACTGCACTAAACGTGCGATGTGAGAGAATGTACATCAACTTAAGCAAATCAAAGCATACTCTGATATCAACTTAATCAAATTACAGTCGCCGACTCCTACAAATTCCTTTAAAAGTTTAAACTAAAATTAGAACAACTAAATTTGGAAGCATTTTATGTCCTTAAAGCTAAAAAAAAATAAAGAGAAATTACAGTAGGATTATGTTATCATTCAAGATTTTGGATTGATAAACATACCCTATACAATAATCACAGTAGGGTTTTGGATTGATAAACATACCATATACAGCAATCACATCAGGGTTTTGGATTGATAAACATACTCTATACAACAATCACAGCAGGGTGGTTCAAGGACATACCTTATACAGCCTCATAAGCAACGTGGTTCAAGGACATACCTTATACACTCTCATAAGCAAAGTGGTTCAAGAACTTAGTTTTCTTCTCAGAATGACATTGGTCACCTGCTTTACTAGGATACTCTCAAGGAGATGCATAGACAGTGATCCAACAATCAAAACATACTCTGACATTGGCTTGAAAGACAAATTCACCAAAATAATGAGAAATCTGGTCTCTTTGTGTAATGTCAGCAAGTTTAAGTTAAAGTGTATCAACACAAATTCCATCGAAGCTGTAATAAAATAATCAAGCCCTAATTAAATAATTGAGCCCTAATTTCATCAAGGGGAGGGGGAGAAGGGGCCGAACCTGGACGAGCGACGATGGTGAGCGGTGAGCGGCAACAGCGACCAACAACGGTGACTGACGACGGCGACCGATGACCAGCTCTGGGCGTGAACAGCGACAGAGAGAAGGGCCTAAGATCTACTGTGAACACGAACGGGGAGGAACGGCGTTTAGGTCAGCGAGCCCTAATTAAATAATCGAGCCTTAATTTCATCATAAGGGAGGGGGAGAAGGGGCCGAACCTGGAAGAGTGATGATGGTGAGTGGTGACGACGACCAACAATGGTGAGCGGTGAGCGGCGATGGCGACCAACAATGGTGACTAACGATGGCGACCAATGACCAACTCTGGGCGTGAACGGCGACGGAGAGAAGGGCTTGAGATCTATCGTGAACGCGGACAGGGAGGAACGGTGTTTAGGTTAGCGCACAATGACCTAAACAATGTCGTTTAGTTCAGCGCACTCAATGTGGATGGATGACGTCGTTTTTGTCGTCCACGTCGGCTTTTTTTTTTTTAAAAAAAAAAACATTTGCCACATCAGTAAAAGAAGTCGCCGAAAATCGCCAGAAAATGTCACGTATGCAATTTGGCCGAACTTTGGCCGAATTGGTACTCAAGTGATCTCTTTTGCTCCAATTTTGACACTCAAGTGTACCTTTCGTAAGTTATGGCACTTAAGTGTCCTTTTGGGCAAAGTTAAGACACTTGAGGGGTCCGCACGTTGGCTTTTCACTCATCCTCATTGAAAGGGTTATTTCATCCTGACCTTTGATGCAGGATCTCGACAATCACTCTATCTCACCATTGTCATGCTAAACAAGGGTCTGAGTAATCTCGCAAGTGGTACGACCTTACCAATCTGAGAGGTCTTTAAATAAGACCGTAATGTGGGCTTGGTCAACGGCTTAGCAAAGGGGACTTTTTGAGTCGAGGCTATTGAAAAAATGAGTGATGTTTCGCAATCATCTTGGGGTTTACAAGTCAAGAAACATACGAAATGAAGCAGAAATTATCTTACTCACACTTCTTCAAGCGATGCTTTCAAACATATGAACTTTTATATTAACTTAAGTGCCCTAATCTGAAGAGACTTTGTAGGGGACGTAACGTAGGCTTGGTTCATGGGTTGAGAAGTGAAAGGATCATTAGGCTCAAAAAGTGTTTAGGAGGTCAAAGTTGGTGATCATCTAGACATTTCCACCAATTTTCTCCTCCTCCATCGAAGATTTTCTTTTACATCACAACGCCATTGATTGCAACAACATTTGAGTTTTTTAGTATTGCCTTGTGGGGGATACGACTCAAGTGTTTGAATTTTTCTTTTCTGGTCATTGCCCTTGCTTTTACTAGGCACACTGTTTTTTCATGCCTCATTTTTTGCAATTATTTTCTTTGGACTTACACAGCCTCCATCTTTTATCATTCTAGACCATGCCACTTGAATTTTTTTTCTTTTCTTTGCCTTGCCCTAGTGTGAGGGATGATTACCAACTGGGTTTAATATGAAATGAATTCATAAGCTCAAGTGGGCTATGCAATGGATAAAGTGTATAGGATAAAGAAAGAACTGCTTTTCGTTGTCCTAAGGCACTTCAAATTATCATACAAGTTACACTGCGAAAGCAATACTCGAATATTGATGCAAGTGTGAGTAAAAAAATTCCTATCATTCATTTCAAATTTTGTCCCAGTATGGGATGATCCTTGATAGAGATAATTTAAAAAGCTCTTCATGTGTGTGGGCTCAAAGGGCTAAACAATGGGTATACCTATAGTGTTTCAAATAGAAGAAAAAACTGCCTCCCATTATCTTGATTGACGTACCATTTGCAAGATCACCCTTTTCCTTGCGGTCATGGACTTTTTTTCCACACAGCTCACTAGGGATTAGTGTATGAAAAATGTATGGAACAATGCTTACATTTCATCATTCCGAAGTATCCCATTTGACACATTCAATTTATCTCACATAACTCTTCACGAAAAACTTGCAAGGTTTGTAACAAATTTGGACCATTGAATTTGCAACTCATTGAGGCAATTTATGAAAATGCTTGCAGTTCAAAACATGACATGGCAAATTCAATCATGGGTAATTCTTCTTGACAGCGTTAGGATTAAAGGAGTGAAAAACTCACAACCATCCATTTCTACTTGGATCAAGGCACCTTCGGGAAGTACCTTCTTCACCACGTATGGGCGGCTGCAGTTTGGAGCAAACTTGCCCCTAGAATTTGGAATTGGATTGGATCATTTTCACACATTTGCATGCTATAAGACTGTCCCTAAAACAAAATGTAGATGGATCAAAAGGACAAACGGGGTAAATTATATTTTTTGAAAGATTGTTTTTTTCTTTTCTTTTTCTTCTTTTTTTTTTTTTTTTGAGGAAATTTTTGAAAAGCAATTGGAAAAGCATTTTTTTTAAGCATTTTGACACGAGAAAGCATGATGAAGCCCATGACTCAGAATTTTCCTTGGATTTTTCTTTTTGTTTATCGGCTAGATATCATCATCGGGTTGGTTTGGTATACCTCATCGTACCCTCAAAATAAAATGTGTAATTTTATTGATATTCATCAATCAATTACATATTGAATGGAAATGCAACTTTCAAGCCCTAAAAAGAAAGCGAAAAAGAAGAAATTGAAAACAAGCCCTAGAAAGCAATAAAAATTGCAGAGGGGAATGTGGGAAAGCAGTAAATAAGTTACTCTTGTGGACCAGGGCCCATCTCCTCCGGAGGTCCTTCGTCAATAGTTCCTATGAAGATGTCATCGAAAAGGTTTGTGATTCCTTCCAATGCATCATCGGGATTCCCAATCTCTGGGGGTGTCGGATTGTCCATGCCACCCAATCCATCTGGGACAATGCTGCAGGGATCAATATAGAAACTGGAATGAGCATAATACTTCACCAGATAGTCGCATTTTCTACTTGGTTGCCCTAGGGTGTCCATTACTTCTGCTTTGTCTTGCATCATTATTGGAGGACCAGGGAATATCTCGCGAATGCTCGGTAAAATGGTGGGTTTTGCCTTCTTCGCCCTTGGTTAGGTGGCGGGCTCCACCTTTCCTGTCTTCGTCCACTAGAACTTTCCTCACCTCTTCCATGGTACCCTAATCCAACAGCACGGGACCTCTAAGAGGCTTCATTGGGACTTCGAATACCTTGACCATTTCTTTCAAGCCTCCTATCAGGAACAAAACCATTTCCAACCGTCATCATTCCCATCATAAGGGCAGCATTTGAAACCTCAAGAGTGGGTGGTGGTGAGTTTTGAGATGCATGTATGGTGGACACCAACTCAAATGAGTGGTAACTCGATTTGAATTCAACGTCTGGTTCCAGGATAGCATTTACCGTACCCTCATGCTCTGGTAGAGGATTTTCCTGGGCGGTCGGCCGAGTAGTTTGAAACGAAAAAGGCCTTCGTGTCCAAGAGGTTTTAGATCTTATACTTGAAAGTGATACATTCATAAGTTGAATGCCCCAATTCGCCGCTATGGTAGTCGCACTTCTTCATCGGGTCGTAGCCTCGAATGTTTTCACGGTTGGGACGCTTCAGTTCACTAGTATGCAAACCTTTCTTTCTTAGGATTGCCAACACTTGGGATGGAGATCTAGGGAGAGGAGTGAATAGCCTTCTTGCTTGGGCAAATGGTTGATGGTCGGCAGTTTGTTGTTGCCCTTTGATTCATCTAAATAGCCAGGGCATGATTGGTACTTTCTTGGCTATAAGTATATTCACATCTTCAGCAGCTTCTTTCTCCTTCTTGGCAAAGAATCTTCTACTCGATGGCTCAGTAAACCAGTCTTCCCTTGTCCCCATCTTGATTTGTTCTCCCATGGGAATAAGTTGATTGAAGTTTTCAACGTACGTGCTGGCCATCCGGTTACGGAACTCAGACGGGAGGGTTTTGATAAACAACTTCATCAACTCCTTGTCAGTAGGCTTGGGAGTGATTTGAGCTACTAGATTTCGCCATCTTACGGCATACTCTTTAAATGACTTGCTCCTTTTTTTCTCTATCCTCTAAAGATCCTCTCGAGAAGGTGCAATATCCATGTTGAACTTGTACTGCTTGAGAAATGCGTCAGCCACTTCATTCCAAGTGTCAAGAAGGTTCACATTCTTTATCACATACCAACTTAGTGCGGGCCTAGTCAAGCTTGCATAAAATGATTGGATCATGAGAGGCTTGTTCTTGACATATTATGCCATACGCACGTGGTACATTTGCAAATGAGCTTTTGGGCAGGAAGTATCATCATATTTTTCAAAATCTGGCATTTTGAACTTCTTTGGCATCTTAACTTTTTTATACATGGACAAGTCGAACATGAGTGAACTCTGCAACTCTTGCAATTGCTTCACTTTTTCCTCCAGCTTTTGCGAATCATTCATCATGCTCCACCTTAGGGACGTTATCTGGCTTTGTCTTTTCAGCAGTGATCAATGGTGGATCCTCTTCCAAGTCAGGCATGTGATCATCACCCATTTGAGCCTTCGAGACAACTATCTCGGGGAGAGTGGATGCAGGAGTCGAATTTGCTTGGAGGGATTGGATTTGAGTTGTGAGCAGTTGCATAAAGGTGGTTAATTGTTGAAGTTGTTCTTCCATAGTGGAGATGCGATCACGCATTTCAACTTGATCGACCATACAAGCTCTTAGTCGTGTGATAATAGGTGAACGTGAAGGATTCGTTATCACCTAATTTAAATGAATGAAAATATGTAAACACGAGGTGTAAATAGAGAACCAATCCATGACAACGATCTAATCAATTTTTTCATTTTTTATTTATTCAAGAAAAGTTCGTACAAGAAGGGCATTTCCTAAAAATGGACTAGGAAAATAAAATAGACACCCTAGCAAAATCAAATTTCCTAGACATGAATTGAAAACAAATTTTCCAAAGTTTTTTATTTTTCAAATGATTCATTGCATGGAAATTTCCTCATTTCATTTCTTATTGACAAATAAATTAAATCAAATGACTAACCTAGATTGTCATGGATGGACCGAAAGTATGACAAAGTAAGTAAATTGCATAGTATAGGGATAGAAGACTTACTTCACCAAGGAAAATATATGGCAATCGCATAGACATGTGCATGATAAGTGGCTCGATTTCTAATCTATAAGGCTTATCAAGGTGAAACCACAAAGATGATCGGACTAGCCACGGGCTTGTGGATTATGTCGGGTCCTCATGACTCCGGCTTGATCAAAGAGCCGACTCAGGTTGCGAGCATGCGAACCGAGGTGGGTACTCTTGACACCATAAAAGAAACTTCGAGATTGAGATAGGCGACTCGTACCGCAAGCATGCGGTTGGAGTGATATCCATCTCAACACCATCATAAATGATCCTATGCGACCCAGGTCCGGTGGTAGGTTGTGTGTGCAAGAGTGTAGTGCAAGATGCAAGGCATGCACAACAGTTTAAATCAAACAACACTTCAATAACTTCGAATTTAAAACATTCATCCTCAACTCCAACCTGCAAGACAAGCGTTAGCAATCACTACTCCCCTTATACCTCCCAATCTACAAGAACATTTAACACATAAATGTTAGGGACGTACCTAGAATCCTCTCTACCAATGGAGTCGTCAAGCTATCATGACCAATTTTTTGGGTGAACCACCTAGAGTTTGGCTAATGGATTGTTAAGCCTAGACTTAACTCAGGCTCTCCCAAGCTCATACCAATTTGCGACTTAGGTTTAAATTCTTAACATGTAGATAAATTTTATTTAGAAGTGGCCACTAATCTATTTTTTGGTGGGTCGATTAGAAACCCAAGTAAAGTAACGGGAGTTTTACCTTACTCCTACAAACTAGAGACTATGGGTATAGGGACTTGATTACACTAGATTTCACTAATGCCATTTCGGTATTATTTTTTATTTTTGAAAATGCTTTTGTAGGTAGCTTTGATTGATTTTAAATCTATTTACCTAACATGTGAGGCGATCATGCGGGTGCGCAATCCACCAATTTAACACCCAGATTAATAATGAATAAATTGCAAAACTTACCTCAAAGCAAACAAAGCATCTGCAGTATTAAATTAGAATCCACATCAACAACCCTAGATATGATTTCTAATTAACACGCAATTTATTTTTTTTTTTCAATTATTTAATGAAAATTATGCAATATATGATGCAATATAAACTAAATAACCTAATTCTAATGACATGTAATTTCTAATTGAATGGACCTAGCAAAAACTGCTATATGACATGCATTTCAATGAATCTAATCCTAATGACGTGCATATGACATTTTTCTTTTTTTTCTTTTCTTTTTCCTAAAAGAATGCAATCTATCCTAGAGAATAAAACTAATTTATTCTAAGATATTTTTTTTGTATTTTTTATGAAATTCGAAATTAGGTAAAATGTGAAAATTAACTAGCTAGATTAAGATCCTATACACTTTATATTAGGAATTAGGTTGAGCTAAATCCTAATTTAAACTAAAATATCATCTTAACCCAAATAATCCTAAAATGCAATCTATCTTAAAAATCTATCTAAACTTAAAATTAGTTAGAAAGTAAAATTAAACATGCAATCTTACCCTAATATGTAATAACGTGCAAAAGATACCCCAATTCTATCTGACATATGCATGATGATTTTATTTTTATTTTTTACTCTTTTCATTTTTTTTAATTTTCGAAATTAATAATTGCCAAATAATTAAACATGCAATCCAAGTTAAGAAAACTAGCAACCTAAATTAATTGATTTGATTTTTTGATCTTTTTAAATTTTTTTTTTTTTTATTTTTTTAATTCAAAATAAAATTTTACAAACCCTAAAACAAGAAATAAACCTGATTCTAACCTACATTTTCATTTTTTTTTAAAGAAAACTAATTTAGGTAACATCATAGCAAATCAAGCAATATTGATACCCAAATTGATGAACCATATCTTGCGCATGAGATCGGGTTGGCCAATTTTACGTAAATCACGAATCAAATCTCGGGCAAGAGATCGAATTAGCGATTTTTTCAAGTGATTGCAAGTCAGATTTCGGGCACGAAAATCGAATTGACAATCACAAATTTTCAAGTCAATTTCATATCATGCAATTTCAATTTCACATTTAAGTGATAATTACACTAAAAAGAGAAAATTATGAAATAACAACCATAATAATAAAACAACAAAAGATAAATAAAAGAAAAGAAAAAAAATTTACCTAAATTAATTTTTGGCTTTTTTTTTTCTTTTTTCTAAAAAGAAAAGAAGAAGAAAAAGGGGCTGGTGGCCGGTGCGGGGAGGAGGGATTGCCGGCTAGGGTTCCGGTGAGGACACCAGGAGTGGTGCGATGGTGGTGAGGCAGCAGGGGGCGTCACGTCACGAGCTTCAAGGGAGTACGGCCGGGCTCAAACACAACGTTCCGATCTTGACTTGGCGGCAACAACGATTTCACGGGCGGAGCAGGGATGGCGTTGGGTTTAGACCAGTGACCGGTGACCGTTAGGGCTCTAGGGCAGCAAATGGGTAGTCGGGGACAACAAGCCGACTCGGGATCCACTAGGTCACGAGTGGCAGGCGGATCGAGGGCGAGATCGGCGTCCTCCGTGGGGTGGCGCAAGCTGGAGTGCTGAAGATTGATAGCGGGGTGGCATGGCGGCGCAGGGTATCGGGTCACGGATGCTGCGGGGACCTCGGATTTGTAGGCGGAGGGACTCCAACGGTTGTATCTCGGCTCGGCTGTGGTGGCGATGCGATGGTGTTGGATGTGGCGTGGCTGCGGTGGAGCAGAGACGACTCACGGGTCGCCGGTGGAGTGGCAATGGGCGGCGGCTCGTGAGATAGAGACGGTGCGGGCAAGCGGTGTCGGCGCCTGCAAGGACACCCCCCCCCGACAAGGAAGATAAACAGTCGCATGGGGAGTTTTTTTTTTAGTTTGCTTTCTCTCTCTCTCTCATGTCACTTTTTCAACTTTTCACTTTTGTGTACTTTTTCACCCAAAAGAAAGAGCCCATTTTTACTTTGCACACGATGTATTTTATAGGTCCAGAAAAATGTATCCTTGCGACATATATATTCCATTTTTGCTTGTGCATGATACCCCTAAATATGTCGTTGAAATATACACACCCGTGCAATATTCCCTTTTGTATTTCTCGCATTTTCTATCCAGAAAAATTCCCTCTTTGCACAAAATACACTCCTTAGTGTATATTACCTAAAAAAACGAAAAATATGAATGGAATATGTGAAAAATCTTCCCTTCACCGACGGCCTAAAATAAAAAAAAAAATGAAGGTTTAACAACCAGTGGCAATCGACTCGGCCGATTACATGTCATTCTAGCAAATCAATTACTGCTTCCAATCACGACCCTATAGGAAGGTTTAACAACTAGTGGCAATCACGGCCCCACTCGGCAGAATTAGAAGTAGTGGCATCACGGCCCCACTCGGCACAACCTTTAAAAGGTGGTAGATCTCGGCCCGATGGGCACGACCTCCAATAGATGGTAAATCACGGCCTGGTTGGGCACGACCTTTATCAGGTGGCGAATCACGGCCCAATTGGACGCGACCTTTATCAGATGGCGAATCACGGCCCCACTGGGCATGACCTCTAATAGGTGGTTAATCATGGCCCCACTGGGCACGACTTCTAATAGGTGGTCAAATACGGTCGTTCTTCCATGAAATTTCGACACTTGGGATTTTATAAAAAGAATCCTTATTTATCGCAATCACACTCCATTTGCTATAATCAATCATCAAATTCAAATACTAAATACATAGCAGCAATCGGCACGAAATTCTGAGAGTTTAGGGTCCTGACAAAATTTTCAGAATTTAATAAATAATTAAATGTATTCCAAAAATAATTAAATAATAATATCCATATTTTTCACGATCAATACTCAATTTATAAATAGATCATTTTTTGACATTGTGGTGCTCTATAGTTGCTTTGTCTTCTTTTGTACGGGAGGATGGTAACTGCATCTTATTTTTAAAATCTTAAAGCAACCAATTGTTTTGCCCACATAAATTTCATACTAGATAACACAATCCTATATGAAAAACGCCACATCAGAAATAAATAAGTGAAAATAGATAAAAGAAAAGCTCATCATTTACCTTATATTAGGCTGGTGATTTGTTATAAAATGTCTCAAATTTGAGTTTGCTTGATAAAATCCGGCCCAAATAAAATGTTTCTTGATCGTGGAAATTGCAAAGAAAGGAAGGTGGGCACATTATTTCTTTACTGGAATCGGTCGAGCCATAAAAGAAGAGGAGAGTACATCTGTGTCAGAGGAGAGAGAGGAAAGTGCAAGATGTTGACCGAATCTCACTTTAATTTGCTTCCTTATCCGGTACGTACGTGTAGCTTTTTTTTTTTTGGTCGAAACGTGCGTGTAGGTTATCTTCAAGGATTTGGTGCACTTCTCTTCTCCGGGCTGTTATTTAAATCTCTGTTTTTCGTGTATTATGCTTGCGCAAATATATATATTGCAAGTAACACCGCAATAGAGCCTTGGAGAGTCGTGCGTCGTTTTCTGTGCTAGTGCTAGGTGTGCCGTTGTTTTCTGTGCCAGTGCCAGGTGCGCTATCGTTGACAGTAGGGCCTTGAAGCGTCGCATTCTGTACTAGTGCTAGTTGTGCGCCAGTGCTAGGCGTGCCATTGTTGAGAATAAAGACCTGAAGCATCGTTTTTTTGCGCCAGTGCCAGGTGTGCCATTATGGACGAAGAAATATTGAAGCGCCATTTAAGAGTATTTGGTCGTGGATTCCTTAGTTGGTTTTGCTCGCACGATTACAGCAAGAATTTTTAGTAGTTGTAGCCGGTTAAATTATTATGATGAGAATTTGTATATAATTCTTTTGTGAGACTAAAAAATTATTTCGAGAGAAATTTGAAGCTAAATACTGAAAGAATTTGAATGTGGTTGTAATTTTTATTATATTGTTTAATCTACAATAAAATTTAACACTACTTTCTTTATAGGCATATATCATTACCACCGAACCACGTAAATTTAGTACTCAATTTATTTTCTTATTCTGTCTATTTTGTTGGATGGTCGCTTGTTTTCCACAACAATTCTCATTGAAAATTTTCGAATGATGAATAGTTTTCTCGTTAAAAAAGTGCAATCTAAATAGTGGAAAGTAGTAGATAGGGGCAGTTAATGGCGGTTTTCATTTTTCAAGTGCTAAATGACAATAGCGCATGGATTCATTTAAAGTTAATTCAATCAACTAAAAGTTAACTCGAGCTACTAACACAACTTAATTCTAAGATAACTTAGGTAGAGAGACCAAAAGAGAAATCTCTCCCTAAAAATTACGCATTTTATATGATAATGATATTATCATAATTCAATGGGCTTCACATTGAGAATTATTCTATTCTCTCGAACTATCAATTAGGTTGGCGTCATTTTATCAATGGCTAATAAATTTATAATGTAGATACAGGAGTTTTAATGTGGATTTGTCGGTCACTTGATTGATAAAGGGGCCATGCGTAACCATGACAATTTAATTAAATGATTAGGTGGTATATCTATCTATTCCTTTTCTTGTTCACTTAAATGTTGCTTAATGATACCTAACATTTGATTCGGCTCTTCCCTCTCTCTCTCTCTCTAATGGCGATTTTTTTACGATGTTTACTTGGCGATCATATAAGTTTAGATACAGGAGTTTTAATGTGGATTTGTCGGTCACTTGATTGATAAAGGGCCATGGATAACCATGACAATTTAATTAAATGATTAGGTGGTATATCTATCTATTCCTTTTCTTGTTCACTTAAATGTTGCTTAATGATACCTAATATTTGATTCGGCTCTTCCCTCTCTCTCTCTAATGGTGATTTTTTTACGATGTTTTACTTGGCGATCATATAACTTTATTCCTCCCATCAAACGCAAAAGGGTAGCCCAAGTCCATCACATCAAACTCGGAAGTATCCAAAATTCAGAAAATGAGCAGAATATGATAGAATGACAGCGAAAAGAAAATTAACAGGTGAACTTACTATTTGAACATGCCCGAGTTAGTAATACTCACTTTTATTTTAGGGTTCTTTCTAATAAGAACATATCTAGGAAGAAGTCGCTAAGAAGTACAAGCCACAATGTCAGGATCTTGCTTGAAAAGATCCTCCATTGGTCTGCTGGAATCAAGAAAAGCTTAATAGACAAAATATAGTACTGTTGAAAGATGTAGTTGGTGAAAAATGCCATGACAGGGAAAGCACAAGTGACCAAAGGGGCTCAAACAATTGCGATCAAAAGAAGCTACCAGTAAAGCGACCTGTTTTGTTGGGTAAGCATTGCCATTTGATGTGTGATCCAAAGTGATGTTTCAATGGTCAAGGAAAACGACAAAACAACTCACAACAAGGGCGTTGTGGAATTAAGTGGGGGATAATGTCACAGTCCATGATTTTCTCATACTCGTGAACCCTTGTGAATGGAGCATGGAGTTGGAGGGGATGAAACAATTGGTCCATGGGAGTAGAGTCAAAATGGTTAGTGCTAGGAGTTCTTGAATAGAACGAATTTATCTTTACAAAGCTTTGAAAGTGGGATTGACCTCCCATGCACAAACTAGTCGAGAGCCGATGCCACTCTCCTAATAAAGTCACGGAAGGCAAATCGTTTGTTGAGCCCAAAGTGATATTAGCAACTATACGCTCAAACTAAGCTGAGCATGGTACAACCTGATACGAGGAAGTTATTCGCTGTATTATTCTCTAGAACAACTATAGAAAAAAGGCTAGCCTAGTGTTGCCGCTCACCAAGCGCCGCACAGGCTATTTCGAGGCCAAGGAACTGCTAACTCGTGACAATTAGTGCAAACATGACTTCTTCGGTTGTTGAATCCATTGAGTTGGAAGTGATGTTGCACTCATGTCACTAACTTTAAATTGGGTGGGCAATCCCCATCAAAAATTTTCAAATGATAAATAGTTTGCTCGTTAAAAGGTGCAATTGCATAATTATATATTTGACATTTGGTTAACTGCACTTTTTTTTTTTGTTCGCAGATTAACTGCACCTAGATAATGGAAAGTGGCGGCGAGTTGTAGTTTTCACTCTCTAGTGCGCTATGTGACAATAACCCGTGGATTCATTTCAAGTTAATTCCAGCTATTATCACAACTTGGTTTTGAGGTAATTTAGTGACCAAAAGAGAGATCTCACCCTTAAAGAGTACTATAGACTGTAGATAATACGGTATGTCAAGTTTCGAATTGTTTATGAAAATGGCACTATCGTACTATCGCAATTCGATGTGCTTCACGTTAATTATATTTAATTCTCTCTAGGTTGGCATTATTTTATCGTGGGCTAATAAATTTAAATTGTGAAGCGGGTATTCTAATGCGGATTTTGTTGGTCGGTTGATTAATCAAGCGGTCACGTGTAGCCATTGGCTATTTAATTAAATGGTTTGGGTGATAAGATTATCTATCCATTTTCTTATATAAGAGAAATCGTTGCTTAATGATACGTACCATTCGATCACAACAATGTCATTGCGGCAAAACAGAGTCAGCTTTGCCTCAAATGGATACCCTCTCTCCAGTCACTCAACTACATCAGGAAGCTAGTGCTCCTCGGCTTCAGATAACCAGTGCAAAGACTCTAGCTGAATCTTCCAACCTCATTTCCATTCCCTCCCACTACGCCTTCACCACCCCCACTTCCGGTGATCAAGCCGTTCATGCCGACCGTGATGACTCCATCCCCGTCATCGACTTCTCTCTCCTCTCCTCGAGTAATCCCGATCAACGGTCTAAAGCCGTCTCCGATCTTGGAAAGGCTTGTCAAGACTGGGGCGTCTTCATGGTACACATGTTCCTAGCTAGTTCATTATCTGCTTTATAGAAATTTTCTTTTTTTAGTTTTTGTCACGAACATCTGAAACAAACAGTCGGTATCATTGATCAGCTTTCGCTTGTCAAAGTCGTTATTAATACTTAAAAGACACAAGGAGTACACCCCAAGTGTCAAAACTTGGTACTGGTGGACACATATATATTAAAACTTTCAAAATGTACACTTGAGTGCAACTTTATTTGAAAATTAGACACTTAGTGCTAACTCTGGTGAAACTTACCAGACATCTGACGTAGGTGGTGACCTTGGCCGCAAGGCCTTGAAGGCCTAGCAATCAACCAGGGTTGTTGGCCAATGGCTCGAGGCTACGGCCTTGAAGGCCTAGCAATCAACTAGGGTTGTTGGCCAATGGCTCGGGGCTTGTGACCCTAGCCGACCCTCACCCCACTGTCATCGACCCCTTCTGGTGATGATGGGGCAACGGCAGTCTATGTTGCACGGACGCATTACACGTGCTTCCATGTCATGTCCGACACATGTTGGAGCATGTCGGACACGTCGACATGCTCGGATACACTTGGACATGTGTTGACTGTGTGTCGGATTTGTTGACATGTGGTCAACTTTTGTCGACACGTTTCAACACGCGTGTTTGAAAAGACAATGGAGGGTGGAGGGGAGAGTGACGGAGACAAGGCCGTGAGTGATGGCGAGCCCGCGACAGCGAGGGACAGTTAGAGAAAGAGCAGAGACTGAGGCGAGGGCCGCCACTTTTTGATGCTGTGATGGATCGGTGACGAGGCTGCAGCTGCGAAGGAGGAAGGGCTAGAGACGAGGTGGTGAACGATTGTGATGAGGACTGAGAGCAAGTAGAGATCGAGAGAAAGAGGGGAGGAAAGGGGTCGTGCAGTGAGGAGGAGGAGGAGAAGCACTACTAGGGTTTTGAGAAGGAAAATAAAAGAATAGAAAAGAGACTTGGTGTGTTGGAGGGAGGGGGAAGTGATAGGCTGATAGCCTGTCAGGTGGTGGGGGAAGGAAAAAGAAAGTGAAAAAAAAATTAGGGGTGGGGGAAAGAGATGAGGGAGAAAAGGGAGTTTGGGCAGGGGGTTGGGGGCTTTTTGTTTAATTGAAAAATTATTAAATGAAATTAAAAAGTAATTTCAGGAGTTTGGGCCATGGGTTGGGGGTTTTTTATTTAATCGAAAAAATTATTAAATGAAATTAAAAAGTAATTTTGAAAAATAAAAGTACTGTATGTTGAATGATTAGTGTAAATTGATTGTAACTTCTTTTTTTAATTAATTAATTATTTATAAATTTGAATCAAATTAATAAAAAATAAAAATATTCATTTAATATACAACGTGTCCCAGCATGTCGGAATTTTCTATTTTTGAGAAATGACATGTCGACGTCTCATGTTGTGTCGTGTCGCGTGTTGGTACAACATAGGCGGCAATGAGGGCCTCCGTAGCCCTAGATCTGATTCTTTTTTACTTAATTTAGTTTTTAAAATTAAATTAAACTATTTATATTAAAAATCAAATTTGTATTAAAACGACATTATTTTTGGATTATCTAGTCACATTAGAGGTGTTGACGCCTCAATTTTAATTAGGTTTATTTTATTTTATTAATTAAGTTTTAATTTTATTTATTTTGTCTTTTTTCGGAATAATGAACAAAAACCAAATAAAAAAACAAAAATAAAAACAAAAAGCAGCCCATTTTTCTCCCTCTCTTCCCCCTCCGCATGGGCCCCTACGGCCCATTTTCCTCCTCCTCCGGCCCAGCCCTCTTTGGTCTTCTTCCTCCTTCATCCGCTCTGCAACACACGCGCAGAGGGCGCGACGCCGGATGAACGGATGGACGGCGATGCGCGTGGGAGGGGGGCAGCTGGCGAACAAGTGGCGGATGGGACGCCGATTCGGCCGCGGGGGTCCGATCGGCAAGCCAAAGACCGGCGGCCGAGGCTCTCCGTCAACCGGACCTCCTCGCCTATAAATAGCGAAGCACTTCTGTCGTCGAAGGACACGAGCGAGCGAGCTCCGAGATCTTCCCACTGAGAGACTTCGGGGGAGGAATCGAAGAGCGAGCGAGAGAGAAATCGGGTCGCGAGCTTGGCCGACCTCCCACTTAGAGACTTCGGGGGAGGCTGCCGACGAGCAAGTCCGAGGAGGTTAGATCTGGCTGGAGAGAGAGAGAGAGGCGGATCGAGTCGCAGCCCTTGGACACCCCACTGAGAGACTTCGGGGGGGTCCGAGGACTCGCGGCCGCGGATCCAAGCTTCGCCGGAGGAGGAAGTAGGGAGAAAGGAGGAAGCGCAAGCGGCGAGGCGAGCCGATGACGACCCAGATCTGACTAGATCTAGGATTCGTTGTCGCCGGCGCAGCCGCGTCTCTGCCACCGCTCCGATGCCGTTGCAATAGCCGATTCGCCAAGGTTGCACCAGATCTGGAGATTGCAGGGATGCCGTCGCCAATCCGTCGCCGCCGCCCGCACCTGCAGCCCTTTGTCAGCCACCACCGTCCTGACGCCATCGCCATGAACAGGTAGTGCTACCGCTACCGCCGCCGTCGCCATCGCCATCGCCATAGCCTCCCCCCCTCCGCAGTCCAACCCTCGTTGCTACCGTCGCTGTCGCCGCTGCCATCGTTGTCGTCCCCGCCGTTGTGCCTCGGCCCTCTCCCTCCTCGACGCCACGATTCGGGAACCCTAGGGTTCCCGATTTTCCGGGTCGCAACCCCGGGTTGTCGGGTCGGACCCGGATCAAGAACCGGGTAGGGTTTTCGCAAATTGCGGGGGTGGCGAAAGGCCGGGTCGCAATTCGAGTCGGATCCGGGTAGGGTTTTCGCTGGGAGCCGGGTTGTGGAGCGGGTTGTCGGGCGAGGCCGGGTGTCCCTGAACGCTCGGCCACGACACCATTTCAATTATAAAAAAAAAGAAAAAGAAAAAAGACAAAAGAATCCGAGTCGGGCCCGCAACGCATTCGGGTCGCCGGCCCGGGTTGGACCCAACCCGGTTTGCGGGCCCGTCCGCGTTCGGGTTGCCAGCCCGGGTCGGACCCAACCCGCGGATCCGACCGGGTCGGCCCTTTTTTAAAAATTTTATTTTAAATAATATTTTAAATAATTAAATAATAAATAAACAATTTATTTTAAAAAAATCAAAATATTGAAAAATATTAAAAATATTTTATTTTCCGAAAAATAAAAAAATAAAAAATATTCCATATTTTCCAAAAAATGCCAAAAATCCAAAAAAAAGCCAAAAATTCATGAAAAAGCCAAAAAAATTCAGAAAAAGCCAAAAAGACTTGTATTTTTCCAAAAATACCAAAAAAAATTCCCAAAAAATCCCTTTTGTGTCCAAAAAATTAGAAAAAGACTCAAACAATGTGTTTCCTCCCAAAAATGCATGGAAAATCCCTCGAACATCCAAAAAGCCTTAGGGTTTAAACAAGATTAGGTACCGAAAGGGCATTAGTGATTAACTAGTGTAATCAAGTCCCGATCCTAATTTCTCTAGTTGCGCAGGAGCGAGTATTTCTCACGATACTTCGCTTGGGTTTCTAATCGACCCACCCAAAACCAATTAGTGGCGACTCCATTTTAAAATTAAAAACTTAAGCTATTAAAGTCGTGAATTGGTGGACTTGGGAGAGTCCGGGCATAACTAATTTCAGCCGAGCCATTAGCCTTCTTAGGCGCTTGTACCCGATTGCGGGCGCCGAAAAAAAGAGGTCGCGACTAGTGCCACATGAATAATTTTTTAAAAAAAGAATTACCACATTAGTTAAAAATCTCACCAGAAAAAATCACATTAGCTGTTTGGCCGGAAATTATCACTATTGGCACTTAAGTGTTTCTTTCTTCTCCGATCTTGACATTTATGTATACGCTTTGGAAGTTTTGGTACTTATATATCCACCTGTATCAAGTTTTAAGACTTGGGGTGTCTGTGAGATAAATTGATTTGACTGATTCAACCGATGGTTTCATCATGCTGGAGCTAAAGAGAAATAATGAGAAATTATTCTCATGGCTCAGCCTGCACGAGATTGGGCGCTGCACGTAAATCAAACCCGACCACTTTTGTCTCTTTAAATCTATTTTTCGTGATTGTATCATAGCTGGAGTCATTCTTCGTCATCAGCATGACATAAACTCTCTATACATGATTCGACGGTGTGTTGCTTGCTAAGTATTGATAAGAGCCCTTGGTTGTATATGTGAGTAGCTGATCAACCACGGAGTGCCTGAGAGTCAAATGAAGGCGACGGTCGACGCGCTGATGGGATTTTTCGATCTGACAGAGGAGGAGAAGAATAAGTTTCTAGGGAAGCACGTGTTGGATCCCATAATATACGGGACGAGCTTTAAAGCTTCGATCGACAAAGTGCTCCTCTGGAGAGATTTTCTACGTCGGTTTTGCGTGCAAGTGTAAGAGTTTTTCCTGATGTGGAAGATGATGGTGCATCCAAAGTTTCACTGCCCTCCCAAGCCAGAAGGATTGAGGTATCCATTCTCTCTCCCTACGTGATGAGCAACAAGCTTGTCAATCTGGAGTACCCTGTATTGCTATTGATATTAACTTGTGAGGGATCCTTTGGATCGGCATTCTTTTGATGTTGTTATAATAATCAGTAATCGGGGTGCACAAAAGATGATTGCTTCTATGTTATGAGAAGTTTCTCGTGTTCTTTGTGATCGTTGATCTCATTGGAATCTGTCTTTCAGGTTCGTTATATATATAATATATATATATATATATATATATATATATGTATGTATAAATAAAGATTTTATTAATGAATAAAGCAATGTAATTAGCATGATATGTGATTTTGGTGATATGATGACCCTATCACTAAAGTCAAAATCACATGTATATGGTGTATGTGAGAGGTAAAGTTTATATCCATGGTATGAGAGAATTTCAATGATTCAATTGAGTAGTGACCGCCAAAGTGGCACGCTTGATTGGGTTTGAGAAATTTCGGTCTCGTATGATGATTGTGATGTCTCCTGATTTAATGCGTGGTCATACTCCCAAATGAGGTGATTGTGTATTAGTTCATGGATGGATACATGATAGTGTGGTGGAGGAGTGACCGATCCTAATGGTTCATATGCCCAAAGGTGATGAATTCACGAAGATTGGAATATATTCTCATAACCCTTATCATGTGGGGAGTGTACAATTGCATGTCATGTATTCTGCCCAAAGGCGATTATGTGATTTTGCATGTAACTCTCTGGATGTGTACTTGTACGTCAAGTTACACGGTACTCACATGATGCTAATTATATACATTGCTTGGTTTTCAGTCACCTTTTCTGTGATTAATAACTCCACTATTATTGAGGTTTTTACTGCTTCAAATTTTAAGTTGTGGACATATGATTTGTTGCTTGAGAAAAGAGCAATTTAATTTGTTTACTGTCCATGAAGCGTTCTATTCTGGAACACTTGAAAAGAGGTTTGCCTACGGACTGCACTGCTATAAGATGATGGAAGCCTTAGTTGCTTGAAATTATGTCTTGTCTGATATTGAAAATAGGACACATCTGCAAAAATTGTGTTTAAGTCCTAATGACATATACATCTCGTATATGATTAAAATGTTGTCAGGTTTAACAGTGGCAATGAGTATTTTGGCAAGTATGACAATGCGAAATATCTTAAAGGGTCATTTGTCAAATACTTGGTAGATTTTGGGATGGTAATTTAATTATTATACCTGAAAATTCTGACAAAAAGATTTGGGCGAAAGGCATAAATGCACCATATTGAACATGGTGATGAGTATGATTAGTAAGACTAATTTATCTGGTCTTTTGTGGGCTGATATTATGAAAGCAATTTTTTCATATACAAAAGGGATATTGATTTTATGACCCTAAAGAAGGTACAATAATTATGGAATCACATACTCTAAAGTTTATAAAGATTGATGTAATTATAGAGGATAGCTGCTCTCGGACTATTAAAGATAATAGTATGATGGATGTTATTGTGTCTTTGTCTTTACCTATATAAACAATTGTGGTACAAACAATTGTGAAATCTCCTGTATCATAGACTAAACTTGTTGAGGTTTAAGGTACTATTCTTAATATAGTTTATAATGAAATTTCTTAAACCTCTCAAGTGCAGAATGAAGTGGTTACAGCTTTATTAAGGAGATTTGTTAAGGAAAGAGCATTAGACTATATAGTCTATCTGTGAGAGCATGATTACAATATCCACTATATGTTTGATATAATGACATATTTATAAATGTCATTTCTTATTCTCAATCAAGTATGTGGTTATATGCCATAAAATGCAATATACAATCTATGAAACATGTTTGGAAACTTACCGACTTGTCTAAAGATCACAAGTTTATTAGTTGCAAATTGGCGTACAAAACTAAAAGAATTTCAAAGAAAGATTGTGGAATTTAAAGCCAAATTGGTAACTAAAGTTTTTACTCTGAAAGAGGGGTGGATTGTTAATAATAAAGAAATAAATATTTATTTCTAGTATTTTTAAAGATTCTTTCAGAGTGAATGTGGCATTAATAGTTTATTTATTTATTTATATATGGAGTTACGCCACATAGATACAAAATCTATATTGTGCAATTGGAGAATTTTGCAATAAATGTTTCGAATAAACTTGTGTGTAGATTGAAAAGTCTTATTCATGGTCTTAAGCAAGTTTCCAGACAATATTATTAAAGTTTCATGGTGTTGTTATTTTGTTCAATTGGGAACAAAGTAATTCAATATACTGCAAGGTCAGTGGGAGGAAATTTATTTTTTCTCATACTCTATGTACATGATATTTTGCTTACAAGTTGTGACCTTAAGACATCTTATATCCTTTATACTGAGGTCTGTAAGGATTGTTTTTGCCATATTATATTAGATTTTCTCGGAGGACATTTGCAGATTGTATATTGAAAATATTTAATATACATCATTGCAAGCCAGGAATTGCTCATGTTGTTAAGGGTGATGGACTAAATCTATCACATTGTCCTTATTTAGATATTGAGAAAATCTAATTAAATGGAGTACCTTGTGTCAGTGCACTTAAAAGTATAATGTATACTTTGATTTTGCACTAGATTAAATATCGCTTTTGCAATGGGACTTTTAGGCAGATATAAGTTGAATCCAAGACGCAATTTGGGTTGCTGCCAAGAAGATTTAAAGGTACTTAAAGAAGACAAGATATTATATGCTAATTTATAGACATGTTCAATTCTTGCAGTTAGTAAGGTATTTAGATGTAAACTTTGATGGCTGTTCTGATAACATGCAATCAATAGAGCAGAATACATATTTATGTTAATAGTAAGTGCAGTAAATAAAGTTCTATGTCATCTTCTACTATGTAAGCAGTGTTAGTAACATTCTTTTAGGATGTTACTTGGGCTTTTAGGCTCAAGAACCTCATGAAAGGAGTTGATCGTTTTAACTTTATGGATAGATCCATACAGTTGTATTGAGATAACAAATTTGTAGTATTATTTGTTTACTACAAAGGTCTCAAGGGGTCTAAATATATGGTGGTCAAATATTTTTGACCATAAAGAAACGGTACAGAAAGGTGACTTATAATATAACATATTTTCACAGATGATGTGGTTGCAGATCCATTAACTAAAGGCCTACGCCCATGTGTATTTGAGTGACATGTCATTAGCATGGGGCTAGGAGTATCTTCGGATATTGTTGTTTAGTGGGAGCTATTTTGGCTTTACTCTGATAAAGTTCTCATCTGTGGTTCGTTACACTTTGTAACGGTTTGATATATATCAACTTTTGCATTCAATAAAATATTTTGAATGTGTTGTTATTATGTTGAATACATATTGATAAAGTCTCAAGGGATTGTATAAACCTTGAGTGAAGGCTAGGGGCATCCGGGTATCCGGTTATTAGCCTTGTGCATATGTCTTGTGATACATAAAGAAAGGTTAACCATAAGGACAAGACATATGTGGGTTCATTGGAACCATAAAGCATTCTCTAGTGGCACAAGTTTTTGTGACACCTAAGGTAAGAGAATGTGACTGACAAATGAGATCTCTCTATGAGAGATGTTATCCATTTGACACACTACCATATTGAATCCATATCAATAAAGTTGAGAACATTCGTGATCATGGAAGGCTCTGTGTGTATACATGCAGTTACCGCCATGATTCGGTGTTTAAGACTTTATGGGATATGATTGACTATTAAGAATTATCTCTGGACCAAATGTGCGCACATACAATACGATTTCAATTAATATAGTCCAAGTGGGAGAATGTAAGAGTTTTTCCTGATGTGGACTAAATTAATTGATATTGTAATTTACTGTTTTTACGGTTACCGTAAAACAGGGCTGGTCTAAGGTGAGATAGAAGGTTTCTTAATTAGTCTAATATGGGGCTGGCTAGTGTGGGCCGAGTTGAGCCTGGCTCGTAATGAGGGGGACTGGCTGGAAACTCTATAAATAGTGCTCAAGTCTCTCCTCTAACCCTAATTCTCACATGTATCCTCACCTAAAGGGCGTTTACCTAACGCTCCACGTGAGGAGGGCCGCCTCATTGAGCCAGTGATACGGAGGGCAATAGAGGAGAAGGACTTGATGCGTGGATCCCCTTGATATATGTGGGTAATCCTTATTTTGCTTCCGCTTTATATTCGATGAATCCCAAAACAGGTGCGTTAATCTTTCTACTCAATTATGCATGTTCTTGTTCTGGTTATGGAGATCTTGGGGTTGCGCAATTTGCGTCCAACAGCAAGTTCTCAGTTTGCATATACGTACTGAAATTTCTGTTTTCTTGATATCATTTGTCCATTTAGTTCTTTTCTTATTTTCGTGGGTGAGAGATCATTAGGTTACAAATAGCGGTAATGACAACTATATTTCCTTACTGTAGCTTTGATGCTACAGTCCAAGCAGCAACTGAACCTTTCCCTTATGGACATTTTTTTGTCAATCGAGTATAGAATGAAATTACAGAATCTCGAGGGAACAAAAAATTGAAGAGTACGTACTCTCTCACCATGTCATGCTAAAATAATGTTCAGGGTTATCAATCTTCGGCTTGGTACTTCAGAGTTATTAATGCATCCAGATCTTAGTGCACAGTGTAACACTGTCAGGTACATCAGAAAAAGAAAAATGGGGAACTTGAACAAATTCTTCTTGGTAACACAAGAATCCGAATCTTCAACTTGACCATTTCCAATCTCTGTCTATGTATAAGACTGTCCACTTGGTTGGCAGATTTGAGTTCCAAAGTTACCTATATACGACACGACATGATTTAGATACCAGATTTGCCATATCTACAGGAAGCAATTGACCACTCAATTAATCATGTGGGATCTGAACTTGAGCAACCTCAATCCATCTAATGCACAAGCTCTTCAGCATCTTTGGTTCCGGTTTGTTAGTTTTGTGTAATAGATCTATATTTACCTACAGTCTTGAAATATAGCAATGGAAAGTACGTGATTCTTTTGTTAGGATACCATTATTTTGGATCATCTTGATGTCAGACAAGAACAATTTTATATGCCTAGAAAAATAAGCAAAGTGCGGATTCAATTTGATAGGGCAAAATAATTGGTAATACCCCAGATATAAGATAAGAGTGATTCAAAGTCTATACTATACTTACTCTTACCAAAAAAAAAAAAAGATAAAGAGTGATAGAAACCTGTGAAATCCCTAAAGATGAAAAGAACTCCACCACGGCATTTCCTCTGATAAATGAGAGCACTATTTGTTGCAGTGAAGTTTTAGCAGGGTACACTGGGGAGCTCCGGAAATTAGCCAGGGAATTGCTCAAGGGTATATCGGAGAGCCTAGGACTCGGACCAGGCTATATCGACGAGGCAATGAACATGGATTCAAGCCTACAGATATTAGCAGCGAATCAGTATCCGCCATGCCCACAGCCAGAACTTGCTATGGGCCTACCCTCGCACTAGGACTATGGCCTGTTGACCATCCTCATGCAGAATGACATTGGCGGCCTCCAAGTGAACCATGGCGGGAAGTGGGTCAAAGTTGATCCCATTCCGAATGCCTTTGTGGTCAACACCGCTGATCATCTCGAGGTAAACATACAGAAATCCATGTTTTATCTGTCCTGCAAGAGAGGTCCAATTAATTTATCTGTCCTTGGTTTAAAGAAGGAAAATTTTTATACATAGAACTATAGAAAATACAAGTGTCTTAAAAAGTTGCTGAAACGTACTCTATGGTCTTTGTTTCTATAACGAGATATTAATCAGTAAAAAAGTTGATACGAATCTCTGTGATTTACTCTTATTTCTCCCATCGAACAGATCAAGCTTATTGCAGATACTATTTTTTTTTGTTCTTGACACTTTTCAACTGTGCAAGATTATGAGCAATGGGAAATACAAGAGCGTTCTGCATCGAGCTGTCTTGAACAACAAGACTACAAGGATATCGATCCCTTTTTCTATTGGACCATCGCCCAACACTGTCGTTGTGCCAGCGGAGCAGCTGGTGGATGGCAAGCACAACCAAGCCACATACATCTCCATGAATTACAAGGACTACCTCGAATTTAAACAGAGCAGAGTACTCAATAAAGGGTTGTGCCCAAATCAGGTAAAGATATGATTTGTGTAGCCTATTGTTGTGCTGTATTATGTTAAAAATGGATTTGATTGTCTACTGTTTCTAGTCTGTTTGGACTCTTTGGAGAGCAACCTGATGGAACGTTTAATATTATGTGATGCATTGTGCAAGAACCATACAGTACTGTGGATGTAAGCTAAACCTTCCTGAGATGTATCTTCTTGGCATAATAAATGGAAGTGAGAACTGCATAATGTCTGATTAAACACCGTAAGTTTGTAGTGCTATACCAAATTATGATGGTTGGTCAGCATGAGCATGCAAATTTGCCTGTCTAGATTTTCACGGAATCTGGCCACTTGATTGGGCAGAAAATATCGAATACTCGCTGCAACTCAAAGAACTTGTTTCGAATATAATTCCCTCGACAAAAATAATGATATGTTTCTTGAAGGATAAGAGATGTGTACAATTTGAATCAACGGTCAAGATCAAAATGAACATAAGACGGACGGTGAGCATTAGATATGGTGGTTAATCAAAATAGGAAGATAAAATTTCAATTTGATCCAATGGTGTGTGTAGATGGGGAAAGTAAGGTAACCGAAAGCAACCGCTGGATTAATTCACAACCAAGCAATCAAATTTTATCAACAATGCGTAGCATAATAGAGGAAAATCCCCCTATATTGCCGGCCACCTAAGGACTTGATTGAGCATGCGAAGGTTCGCGGTATCATCCATAGAGAGGCTATGTGATTTGCATGTGAGAAAAGCATGTGCACGGCCCATGAACACCTATGCCATGCGCTTATTCTGGTGCATGATAGTTCATGGAGATGCAATGGAATGGTCGTGCGGATGGCACATTATCTTGGCAGGTGATTGGCACATGATCGAGTCTTGTGTGAGGCATGTGACTACTGACTATGCGAGATGCACATGTGGCCATAAATTTCAAGGCTCGTGGATGCTTGGGATCTTGTCACGTGGTGACATGCAATGCCACTTATTTGTTATGTCCAAACCTTATCAATCTCTCACAATATTGAAATTATTTAAGTTACTATCCAAGTCCTTACTATTCTCACATTCTTCAAAAGCATATTGTTGAGTTCATGGAGCTAGTTTCGAACTTCCATATTATTAAAAATTTAATTCTGGGCTCACCCTACCTTTCGGATCCAATTTTGAACTCCAATAATATAGGAAATTCAGATCCCGATCTTATCTTTAAAGTTCAGGTTCCAAGAATGTTGGAATTGTTAGTTCAAGCTCATCTACCCTCCATGATCACGAATTTCCCTCCGGGCTACTTTCAACTTCACATCTGGTCCTGTAACATGGGTTAGTCCTAAAATCCAAGGAAAGTATCCTAGAAAAAAGATAAAATATGTCGCGATCAATTTTTCGGGTGAACCACCTAGAGTTTGACTAATGGATTGTTAAGCCTAGATTTAAATCGGGCTCTCCCAAGCCCATACCAATTTGCAACTTAGGTTTAAATTCTTAATATGCAAATAGATTTTATCTAGGAGTCGCCATTAATCTATTTTTTGGTGGGTCGATTAGGAACCCAAGTAAAGTAACGGGAGTTTTACTTTACTCCTACGAACCAGAGACTATGGGTACGGGGACTTGGTTACATGAGATTTCTCTAATTCTTTTGTAGGCAGCTTGGATTGATTTTAAATCTATTTTCCTAACATGTGAGGCGATCATGCGGGTGCACAATCCACCAATTTAACACCCAGATTAATAATGAATAAATTGCAAAACTTACCTCAAAGCAACGAAAGCATCTGCAATGTTAAATTAGACTCCACATCAACAACTCTAGATATGATTTCTAATTAACACGCAATTTCTTTTTTTTTTTTTTTTTTTGTTTTCAATTATTTAATGAAAATTATGCAATATTAACTAAATGACCTAATTCTAATGACATGTAATTTCTAATTGAATGGACCTAGCAACAACTGCTATATGACATGCATTTCAATGAATCTAATCCTAATGACGTGCATATGACATTTTTATTTTTTTCTTTTCTTTTTCCTAAACGAATGCAATCTATCCTAGAGAATAAACTAATTTATTCCAAGACATTTTTTGTATTTTTTATGAAATTTGAAATTAGGTAAAATGTGAAAATTACCTAGCTAGATTAAGATCCTATTCAATTTATATTAGGAATTAGTTTGAGCCAAATCCTAATTTAAACTAAAATATCATCTTAACCCAAATAATCCTAAAATGCAATCTATCTAAAAAATCTATCTAAACTTAAAATTAGTTAGAAAGTATAATTAAACATGCAATCTTACCCTAATATGCAATAACGTGCAAAAGATACCCCAATTCTATATGACATATGCATGATGATTTTTATTTATATTTTACTCTTTTCATTTTTTTTTAATTTTCGAAATTAATAATTGCCAAATAATTAAACATGCAATCCAAGTTAAGAAAACTAGCAACCTAAATTAATTGATTTGATTTTTTGATCTTTTTAAATTTTTGATTTTTTTTAATTTCCTTTTTTTTTAATTTAGAATAAAATTTCTACTCTAAACATGCAAACCCTAAAACAAGAAATAAACCTAATTCTAACCTACATTTTGAATTTTTTTAAAGAAAACTAATTTAGGTAACACCACAGCAAATCAAGCAATATTGATACCCAAATTGACGAACCATATCTCGCACATGAGATCGGGTTGGCCAATTTTATGTAAATCGCGAATCGAATCTCGGGCAGGAGATCGGATTAGCGATTTTTTCAAGTGATTGCAAGTCAGATTTTGGGCGTGAAAATCGGACTGACAAATCACAAATTTTCAAGTCAATTTCATATCAGGCAATTTCAATTTCACATTTAAGTGATAATTACACTAAAAAGAGAAAATAATGAAATAACAACCATAATAATAAAACAACAAAAGATAAATAAAATAAAAGAAAAAAATTACCTAAATTAATTTTTGGCTTTTTTTTTTTCTTTTTCTAAAAGAAAAGAAGAAGAAAAAGGGGCGGGTGGCCGGTGCGGGGAGGAGGGATCGCCGGCTAGGGTTCCGGCAAGGACACCAGGAGTGGCACGACGGTAGCGAGGTAGCAGGGGGCGTCACATCACGAGCTTCGAGGGAGCAGAGCCGGGCTTGAACACGGTGTTTCGATCTCGACTTGGCGGTAGCGACGATTTCGCGGGTGGAGCAGGGACGGCGTTGGGTTTGGACTGGCGACCGTTGAGGCTCTAGGGCAGCAAGAGCCCCTTTTTACTTTGTGTGCAATGTATTTTATAGGTTCAAAAAAATGTATCCTCTCGACATATATATATATTTTCTTTTCCTTTTTTGCTTGCGCATGATACCCCTAAATATGTCGTTGAAATATACACACCCCACGCAATATTCCCTTTTGTATTTCTTGCATATTCTATCTGGAAAAATCCCTCTTTGCACAAAATACACCCCTTAGTGTATATTACCTACAAATATGAAAAATCTGAACAGAATATATGAAAAATCTTCCCTTCACCGGCGGCCTAAAATAAAATAAAACAAAATGAAAATAAAATGTTTCTAAACTATATGCTATGTGTGTGTGTGTTTTTTTTTTTTTTAATCAACCTTAAAAATTTAGGTGTCAATAGCTGCCTCTTTTCGAAGTTGAGCTCGCAGAGGTTGCTTTCAAAGATAAATTGAGACATAAATTTTGATCATGCACATGCAATGAATGAATTTTTTGTTTGGAAAATGAATTCCATTTCTAAATGCAATTTATATGATGCATGGAAATGCTAATGCAAATGATAAATGAACCTACCTAGAATAACTTACCTTCAATGAGGATAGAGTAGTTTGAGGTAGTTGGTGTTAGATGTCCAGGACCCGTACCATTTTACGGTCGCCTAGAATGGTAACATGACTTTACAAAGAGACTGCTTTCCCAGGACCCATACCATTTTACGGTTGCCTAGTATTACAGTGTTTGGTTGTGTCTAGGACTCGTAGCATTCTACAGTCGCCTAAATGGGGATTCATTTTTTCAGGACCCGTATCATTCTACGGTCGCCTAAATGGGGAAATAGGTGTTGTCTAGGACCCGTACCATTCTACGGTCGCCTGAATGGGGAAATAGGTGTTGTCTAGGATCAATACCATTCTACAGTCGTTTGAATAAGGAATAGGTGTTGTCGAGGAACCGTACCATTCTACGGTCACCTTGACGAAGAAAATTATTTTTCCAGGACCCGTACCATTCTATGGTTGCCTGTTAGAGCAATAGATGTTGTTTAGGACCTGTACCATTCTACGGTCGTCTAAACTGAGGTCTTGCTTTGCTAGGACTTGAACCATTCTTCGGTCACCCTGCGTTGTAGTATAGATCATCTTATCAAGACCCGAACCTTTCTTCGGTCATCTTAATCAGACTGAATCTGGAGAAAAATCTTTGGAGCAACTCAATCGAGTGTCAGCGTATTCAAAAGGGGAATACCTGTGCAACGACAAGTATTTAAGGTATGAATAGAGATATACTTACCTGGTGACATCTTTGTTCCTTAGGGATATGTCTTCTGTAAAATATGGTTGAAGGAGAGGCAACATGCATTTTGTGGTTACAAATAACACATGCATTAATTCAAGTAAAGTTCATGCGTAATGATTTCCATCAACCATGTATCACCTAATTTTCATTGGGAAAGATTTCAAAATAATATTCGAATCTAAACACACGAGTGTCATGGATGTGTCAAATGAGGGATCTTTCGATCTAAAAGGGCTTTTCATGGCAAAAGAATGCTTCAAGTGCCATAAATTTGCCTAAAGGGACACTTTAGTGCCATAACTTACAAAATGTATACTTAAGTGCCACATTTTAAGAAAAGTGAGACACCCGAGTGCCATCTTCAGCGAAACTGGCCGAAAATCATACGTGGCATTAAAATATTAATATCTCTCGCCGATGTGTCTCGCCGGAGAGTTGAGTCAGCTCGAATTCACCCCAAACAACGTCGTTTTCGGATGTTCACCCAAAATAGAGCCCTTAAATCAGCGAAAACGCCATCGTCTTCCCCATTTGCCCTAAATCTAAAATCCTAAATCGGGCAAAATGCCATTGAAGCACTGGAGCCCTAATCCCGCACCCTAATTCGATTTGCCCCAAATTCTACCACCGAATATTGAAAATGGAGAGCAAGACTTTCAGCAACGGCTCAAATTTCTCTTGTTGAAGTGAAGGAAAAGGCGAGCGTTTCTGTTTTTGTGGGTTACCATGTCCAAGAAGAACATTATGGACTCAAACGAATCCCGGGAGAAGATTCTATGGATGTGCCCGATACAGAGAAGGCTCGAAGTGCAAATACTTCAAATGGGTTGATGCGAAATTCTCTCACCGAGCCACAGAAGTGATATTGGACCTACTTGATGGATGTCATCAACCTCCATGTACGCTTGTGGATGACTTGGACAATGTTGACTTAATGCAAGCTCAAGCTCAAGCATTTTCTATTAACCATTTGAAGAACGGAGTTTCAAAAATGAAAATTGAACGGAAGTGTTACCAAGCGTTTATTGTGTTGCTGTTTTTTTGTCTATCCTACTTTATGATGAAATGTAAAGTACTGGAAGATGAGAAGAAGTTTCTCCGATTGCCATAGTTGTAAATGTGTGGAGAAATGCATTTGTTTTGAATGAATGAATGAATGATTTCAACAGTTTTTGTTTATTCTCAAATATAAATCAATGATGATGGAATGTATATTAGGTCGATGTGTTGTGGTGACTATTTTACTTGAATTGAATGTAAACCAACAGCAAATGTGTAAACCAGCAGCTTCTCTGTTTTGCTGCAAACCACCATATACATAGAACAGACACGAGTGATTACTCGAGTGCTATAAGTTGTATTTAGTGATCACTTAAGTACTAGTCGTGATAGAAAAAGAGTCATTTAAGTGTCAAGTTATTATTAAAAGGATCACTTATGTGACATCCTGAAATTCGACCTCGTTTCGATAAAGTGAAATGGGCATGTCGTTAACGTGCTCATGGTCCTTTTTCTCTGAGCTGATCACTCACGAGTTAACTAACCTATTGGGTGAAGCCGTCAAGGGATGTATCTGCAGTAAAATCCCTAAAAGCTACTCAATTGGTTGGATTGGACTAAATTGCATTTGATTGACTCTAACCATGAAATTTAATTTGGTCTCGGGAATTGAATATTCGAGCGTGTCACAATTCATTTTTAGGACTGTCTCATCGTCTGTCAATTTATGGACAAGTCCGAAATTTCAAGAAAGAAATTATCGGAAGAAAAATTGAAGATCGAAAGGAAATAGAAAGGGAAAGAGGAAAGAAATAAAATAAGAATAATATGATTTTTTGAATTTCTTTTCTCTCTCTCCCTTTCTTTCTCTCTCTCCTTCTCTCTCTCTTTTCTTTTCTCTCATGCGTGAAACCCCCCACCGAAGACCCCTTGCCAAATTCAAATTGGCTTCTCTTCTTCTCTCTCTTCCTTTTTCATTTTGACCGGTCAATAGTTATCTCCATCTTCTCTCTCTTCTCTCTCTCTTCTTCCCACCCCACGTGACCGCATTCTTCTTCTTCTTCTTCTTCATCTTCATTCTTTGCGGTTCGAACAGAAGCGGAAGACCGAAGACCAGAGGAGCTCGCCGGACTGCCGTCTGCTCCGCCGCTCGCCGCCATCCGCCGCCCGCACCCGCGACGCCCGCCCGCGCACGCTGCGCGCTCCGCCCCGCGCCCGTCGCTCACGGCCGTCTCTCCCCCGCATGACCTAGCCTTCTCTGCCTCTGCCGAGCTCACCCAGCCACCTTCGGCCGCCGCCTAGCTCCGTCTGGCCACCGTTCAGACCCGCCGAAGCCCCTCTCGCCCTCCGCCGACCTTGCTCCACCATCTCAGCCACCGAAGCAGCCTCGTTTGGCCGTGATTAGTAGCTGGAAAATGGGTTTCTAGTCGGTTCATGGGCCGTTTCGGGCCGTTTCGAGCCCCGAACCCAAGACCCGCTTTGGAGTTTATTGTTCCTCGCGTCGCCCCCGTCGGATTGATCCGATTTGCACGCAATTTCGGTGAGTAATCTCACCAATCCAAGATTAGTTGGCTAATTATGCTTAAGGTTGGATTTAATTAATTATGTTTAGGTGGTTAGATTAGAATAAATTAGCAATTATTAGTCAATTGTGATGCAATTTAGATAAATTGAATGTGTATTTAGCAAGTAGACATGGTCTACTATTTAGTGAAGGTAGCTCGGGAATTTTCCGACCCCTAATCGGGCTTCAATTAGGCTTTTCGGGCCTAAGTGGAATTTTTGGTATTTAAATATTAATTTTCGGAATTAAATTAAATAATTATTTATTTTCCGAAAACTCAACTAAGATGATCGGAACCGGAATTTTATGCCGGTGACCGTGGTGAAGACCGTTTATTTAATCGGGCTTTATTTTGAGCTAAATGGAATTTTTAATATTAATTATTTAATTTTCGAAATTTATTATTTATTTATTTATTTTTCGAAAATTCAACTGGGATGGCCCATGACCAGAATATTGTGCTAATGATCATGGTGAAGTCCGTTTATTTAATTGGGCTTTATTTTGAGCTAAATTGAATTTTTAATATTTATTAATTAATTTTTGAAATTAATTATTTATTTATTTATTTTTCGGAAATTAAGATTGAGATGGCCGACGACCGAAATCTTGTGCTGATTGTCATGGCGCAGTCTGTTTATTTATTTGAGCTTTGAATTGTGCCAAATTGAATTGAATGTGGAATTTAGGATATATTCCTAAATGGTTGTGGTTAATTATTTCATTGAGAAATCGTTGAGTATTGATTGTCGATATCGAAAGAGGTCGAGTGGGACCATAAAGCCATTGAGTATCGAAAGAGGTCGAGTGGGACCGTAAAGCCATTGAGTATCGAAAGTGGTCGAGTGGGACCGTAAAGCCATTGAATTTTCGAAAGAGGTCGAGTGGGACCGTAAAGCCATTGAATTTCGAAAGTAGTCGAGTGGGACCGTAAAGCCATTGAATTTTGAAAGTGGTCGAGTGGGACCGTAAAGCCATTGAATTTTGAAAGTGATCGAGTGGGACTGTAAAGCCATTGAGTATCGAAAGTGGTCGAGTGGGACCGTAAAGCCATTGAGTATCCAAAGTGGTGGGACCGTAAAGTGGGATCGAAAGTGGTAAAGCCAAAGAGTATCGAAAGAGGTCGAGTGGGACCGTAAAGCCATTGAGTTTTGAAAGTGGTCAAGTGGGACTGTAAAGCCATTGAGTATCGAAAGTGGTCGAGTGGGACCATAAAGCCATTCACTATTGAATGTTGTCGAGTGGTGGATTGTGTCTTCCACCTATGCTTAAGATGTGATCTGAGGATTGTGATTTGTAATTAGGGATGGAGATGGAATAATCGAATCGACCTAGAAATGGTCCGACTGACATGTAATCGACTAAGTCGATTGAACAGTGATTTGATTAATTGTGCATTGAGATATATAAAGTATCGGTATATAACCTTGAATTGCAGGTTGAGACTAGTGCCAAGGTACGTTTTATGCTCTGTGCGTGTATAGGCAGCCTATAGTATAATGGTTTACTAATCGGGCCTTAGTGGGGTAGAACTCGCTGAGACGTAGTCTCATCCCGGTTTGGGGAAAACATTTCAGGATCCCGATGAAGAGCTGAGGAGGAGGAATTTGAGAAGGAGAACTTTGAGGTGAAACCTAAGGAGGAGGATTTTTGGAAGAAGAAGATAATACCGAGAGAGATCTTGAGTACGACCTGGATGGATTGAGATTCCATCTTCTTTTGTGAACTCCAATTGATGTGAATAGTTATGAAGTTCTCTGGGTTGTGTTTTGTATAAAAGTTTGGTTATAAGTTTCAATATGAAAAATATGATCCTGCTTTTTATCCCATCATATTTATTGTCTAGGGATTATAACATCTTCCGCATGTGCTTAATAAATGAAAGGGTCGGCGATACATAGTCCTGGGATATCGCATTATAAAATCGACCAATTGAGAAGGATGTGTGCGTGCCCGAGGATGGGGTGTGACAACTTAAGTGTCACTTGTTGTTAAAAGTGAACACTTAAGTGCTAGGTTTTTTAGAATGTGATCAATTAAGTGCCATTTTTTTGTACACATCGGCTACTACCAGCCACCACCACCGCCCACCACTGGCCACCATCGGCCTCCAGCCATCATCACCACCAGGCATCCCAAGCATCCACTTGAGCCACCACCAGCCACCACTATGCCAGTGGTATGTTGCTGCATAAGTTGCAAGTGTAAGGTGTCTTACACCAGCTTGTACCAGCACTACCTGGTGCAAGCTGTGCGTATTGCACACTTACATCTTGCACCAAGTGCAGCAAAAACCTCCAACCCAACCCACCACCACCAAGTTTTTCACTAGCAGCCACCACCAGCCACTCGAGCACCCTAGTCACCACCACATATCCACCACCAGAAGTAGCAATAAGTAAAAGAAAAAACAAAATAAAAAAAATGAAAAAGGCATGCCAAAAACGACAAGCAACAACCATTCCATTGATTTTGAACATTTGTCTCACAAAACTCAATGACAAATGAAGTCTCACAAACTCAACCAACTCAATGACAAACTATTATAAAAATAAAAAAATTAAAAAAAAAAAAAAAAAAAAACAAACATCCACAGATGTTTACAACTGACTCCTCAGCCCCACAAACCATATCACATCCCATTTCATCAATCAATATGCATAATGCCTCCTGTTTGTGCTCGTTTTGATTGATCTCGCACTTGATTCATAATCCTTGCACTTTTTCTAACTGGACGTGAGACTTCTTCTTCAACTGTCTTAGGATGCGTTGAGTCTGATGGAGCTGCAATTGTCCTAGGCTAAACTGATTCAGAAGGAGCTGCAATTGTTGTAGGCTGAACTGATTCAGAAGGAGCTGCAATTGTTGTAGGCTGAACTGATTCAGATGGACCTGCAACTGGGTTCTTCTTACTTTTCTTTCTTGTTGGCGCAAGCAATGTCTTCTTCTTTGTTGGTGCAGCCATTGATTCTTGAGTTCGGCCTTGAGAGATAAGAACCTCTGAACTTCTCCCAGGTTTCAAAAAGAAAACTCAATTATCAACAAAAGTTTACACTATAAATTAAAATAATTGTAGCCTATAAAACTTACATTAGGAATAACTGTTCCAGAACGATCATCTGTATAAAGGCCATAACCATATTGTTTTAGCCTCTTCCCAAGAGCCCCTCTTGTTCGAAGGGGAGCGTCACTTTCAGGTACTTGTGATTAGTTGCCTCTTCTTCTCGCATGTGATTTCTTCGGCTTTTATGGCCGTTCAGCTATAGTAGGGGCTTCTTCGGCCAATTCTTCAACTAGGCGTCTTGTAGATGGCTTTCTTGTAAGTGACTCTTGATTTGGCTTTCTTCTGGTTGTTTTTCTAGTTACACCTTCAGCTTCAATGACACCTTTGATAGGCTTTGGTGGTGGCCCTTGTGATGACCCTTCTAGTGGCCTTTGTGATGACCTTGGTGATGGATCTTGTGGTGGCCCTTCAGTTGGGCCCTCTATTAGCAGCTGAGCTCTAACTTACCTTCTTTAAACCTGAGAAAAAGGCAAAGAAGATCATAAATATAACATCAGGCCATATTAGAACGTAAATGAAAAATAAACTCAAATCATTTAACTGACCGGGTATTTTTTTTCTCTGTTGCTGCTGAAGAACAGTCGACTTAACTGGCCCTCTAGTTGCTTTAGCCAATCTTGCAGCTGGCTATCTTCCACATTTCCTTCTTTGAACATGCCCTTCATTTTTAGGTATAGCAAGGGCTTCGGCTAATTCTTCACGTGTCATCGCGACTTGACAAAGACAAAAACATTACATACATGTCACTTATATCTATGTACATATTCATAACAAACCATAAAGCAACATAAACACAATTGTCATGACTTATTGGGTTTATTGTCGTCGACTGAAGAACAGTCGACTCACTTCGCCTTTTTGTTTCTCCTTCTCCAACTGTCCCTTCACTAGGCCCTTTGACTGGCCTCAATTGTTCCAACTTATTGTGATTTCTTCAGCTTTTGTGGCTGTTCAGCTACAGCAGGGGCTTCTTCGGCCAATTCTTCAACTAGGCATCTTGTAGATGGCTTTCTTGTAAGTGACTCTTGATTTGGCTTTCTTCTGGTTGTTTTTCTAGTTACACCTTCAGCTTCAGTGACACCTTCGGTAGGCTTTGGTGGTGGCCCTTGTGATGACCCTTCTAGTGGCCTTTGTGATGACCTTGATGATGGATCTTGTGGTGGCCCTTTAGTTGGGCCCTCTATTAGCAGCTGAGCTCTAACTTGCCTTCTTTGAACCTGAGAAAAAGGCAAAGGACATCATAAATATAACATCAGGCCATATTAGAATGTAAATGAAAAATAAACTCAAATCATTTAACTGACCGGGTACTTTTTTCTCTGTTGCTGCTGAAGAACAGTCGACTTAACTGGCCCTCTAGTTGCTTTAGCCAATCTTGCAGTGGCTGTCTTCCACATTTCCTTCTTTGAACAGGCCCTTCATTTTCAGGTATAGTAGGGGCTTCGGCTAATTCTTCACATGTCACCACGACTTGACAAAGACAAAAACATTACATACATGTCACTTATATCTATGTACATATTCATAACAAACCATAAAGCAACATAAACACAATTGTCATGACTTATTGGGTTTATTGTCGTCGACTCATTTCGCCTTTTTGTTTCTCCTTCTCCAACTGTCCCTTCACTAGGCCCTTCGGCTGGCCTCAATTGTTCCTACTGCTTCTTTAATTGACAACCCTTAATATTGTGCCCTGCTATGTGGCAAAAAGAACACTTTATCGATACACCCATCATATTCATCCTACGGTGACATGAGTCTTCTCCCTTCGTCATTTTTCTTTTATTCTTTGGTCTTCCCATTCTCTTCTTTAGTGGCAAAGGTTGATGTGCTTTGTGATTTGTTGGCTCCCAGAACTTGCTACCTCTAATTGGCTGCAACATGAATTGATACGAAGCAAGATATTTCGGTTTCTTGTACCAATCATCAAGGTAGTCTTCTGTGTTGTGGCCCTTCAATTGAATTGCACATATGGCATGTGCACAAGGAATTCCACTAAGTTGCCATGCTCTACATGAACACTTCATCATACCTAAATGGATAACATACTTATCGAAACCCTTCATTATTTCATATCATTCATCCCCATTCCAAATGGGATGACAATACCTACTTGCAGCCAAGTTGTCATCCAATTTCTTAGCAATCCTAGGACTATATTGCTTAGTCCACTTTGCAGTGTCATCTCTTTGTTTGTGCAGACGAGTCATGACCAAAACGTGTATGTCTTTAAGTATCGAGATAATTGGTTTACATCTGGCATCTATTATCCTACCATTGAATGCTTCCCAGATGTTGTTATCAATATTATCGCACTTGAATTCCTCTCCGAAGAACGCTCTACACCAATGCTTCAGGTCTGTTTGGAATAGTGTATCATAACCATCATTTGTCAATTGAAGCATCTCTTCTTTGGCCATCCTAAAGTCAGCCACATTCGTGCTCTTTGCTAGCTGCCAAAATTGTGACTGCAACTCGTCCCCTTTATAGGTCTTTGCCCAATTTGTGTATATGTGCCTCGTACACATTCGATGTTCAGCAAAAGCAACAACTCAACTATTGTTGGAACAAGTCCCTGCAATAATTGAAAATATAAAAAATGTAAGCAAATGACATGTTGATATCAAAAAGCAAACAAGTGACCAAATTTTTTAAAAAGCAAACATTACCTTTTGTTGGTCGCTCATGAACACCCACCCTACCCCATTTGTTATCTCCAAATCAGTTATCAAATTTTTGAGGAACTAGGACTAATTATCTTTGTTCTCTACATTCACAACAGCCCAAGCCAGGGGAAACATTTGGTTGTTTGCATCTCTTCTAATTGCGGCCAACAATTCTCCCTTGCACAAGCCCTTCAAAAAACACCCGTCCAATCCTATAATCCGTCTACAACCAAATAAAAATCCTCGTTTGCATGCATCGAAACAAACATAGAATTTATCGAACTTTGTCCCAATATCAGGAAGTGGTCTCTCCACGACCTCTATATACACTCTACTTCCAGGATTTTGCAGCCTACACTCTCAAGCATAGTCCCACAACTGTCCATATTCACCGCTATACTGACCAATGAGTATCTTCATCACATTTTGCTTCGATCTTTTACATTGATTCCTGGATATATTGATGCCTACCTGCTCCTTCACCAGCATCCTGAACTGAGTAGTATTCATATGAGGCATCGGTTTAATCAATTCAAAGAAGTGCTTCGATAACCATGCACTTTGTGACATCCCGATTTTCCAATTCTATTTTCAATAAATTGAGACGGGCATTTCGTTGGCACGCATATAGTTATTTTCCTTGAGTCGGCCACTCATATGAAAAATAATCTATCGGGTGAAGCTGTTAAGAGTTTCTAATGCATCGGACTCAAGAATTTGACCAGGAAGCAACCTTTCGACCGAACTAATCTGCAAGGGTCATTACGACACGATTAAAATCGATTAGGGATCGGAGATAGGTCGACTCGACAGAGGCATGTGATCAGGTGTGGGTGATTCCACCAGATCACACAATTCTTGTCGATCGGCACTTGACCCACTTTTCTATCGATTGGGTACCCTGTGTTCGTATTTGAAACCTTGAGATTACCCCGACAACCGAAAGTCGCCAATGTTTCAAAGATGTACATTGTGGCTTGAGATGATCAACCACAAGTCAAATGCATAAAAATTTCCAAAGGCTACCCGGTAGGTTGGGGCCGCGCTAGTATCGTGCCAAAGTGAAATTAACTGTGGAATTGAGATCGAATTCAGAAATTGGAAGTCTGGGTGTGTCACAAATCATTTTGGGATCATTGACTTATCTTTGGAAGATTTTTCTTGCAATCAGAGTTTTTCGGCAATTAAATCAGAAAATGGCTAATTTGGCTCGAGAAATTAGTAAGCCGCTTTTGGTCGTATTTTTGGAACTTAAGTTGGTTCTATGGATAAGTGAATATGTAAATTGAAGTGTGGTGACATTGGATTAATTTTATGGACTTCAATTTAATTCAATTGGAAGAGAATTGATGGGAATTGAATAAATTGGCCGTACAAGAATTGGACCCCGGCGGAAAAATAAGATGGACCCATTGGAAGAGGTTGTGGGGGATTGGGTGAGTGGAGTGTGATGTCACCCATGATGTCATGGTGGTGGGCCATTTTTGTGGGTTAAAGAAAAGGAAAAGAAAAGAAAAAAATGGTCCCATCTCTCTCTCTCTCCTCCTTCTCTCTCCTCCCTCTCTTCTTCCTCTCTTCCGTTGGTTTTCCTCCGTCTTCTTTGTGCGAAAGACCAAAAAAATTTCAGAGAAGGAGCTGCAGCCATGGTCGTCCGCTCTTGCTTGCACATCGCCGCCGCCGCCGCGTTCCGCCCCGCGCCGCTGCGCGCGGTCATTCGCCCGGCTTGCCGCTCCGCCCGGCTCGTCGTCCCGAGCCGCTTTGTTTAGCTCGTGTGAGAGCTGCCGGAGCTTGTCCCCGCCGCCGTGAGCCGCCGTCCGTCGCCGCCTTAGCCCGCCGGAGCTTCGCCTTGCCTCCGCCGCCCTTGGCTGCCTCAACTGACGGCGGATCCGCCCCTTCCTCGAACTCGAACCGCCATGGACAGCCACCAAGAAAAGGGTATGGCAGCCCCCTTCGTGGCCCGTTTTGGCTGGCTTCCCGACCCCGGAAGCTAGGCCCGCCTTGGAGTGAATCGATCCTCGCGTCGTCCTCGTCGATTTGGTCCGCTCGGTTCGCTAATCCGGTGAGTTTAACTCACTAAACCTCGCTTAGAGGGTTAATGACGCTTTAGGTGTGCTTAGTTTATGTTAATTGTGATTAGGTGGTTAGTTTAATTTATTTAAGTGTGGATTATATTAATGTGTTTAATTAGCTTAAAGTGGGATTAAATTAAAGGTTAAGAGAGTTTATTTAATATAAAGCCTTGATGTGACATAATGGGGTTTTATTTTTGAATTATTTAAATGATTTCGAATTCTGGAATTTATGGTATTAAATTATAATCCGAAATAATAATAATAAAAATTATTATTAAAAAAAAAAAAATAGAAAAATTATTTTTGACCCCGATTACTCACAATTTCGTGCCGGTCGCATTTGTGTAGTTAGATTTTGAAATTGACGATTGAATATTATAAATTGAGTGTGAATTGTGAAAAATATGGATATTATTATTTAATTGATTTTCGGAATAAATTTAATTATTTAATAAATTCCGAAAAATCATTTTGGGATCTTAAACTCTCTGAATTTTGTGCTGATCGCTGCTGGGTATTTAGAATTTGAATTTGATGATTGATTGTGGCAAATTGGATGTTGATTGTGATAAATATGGATTTTTATTCATAAAAACCCAAGTGTTGGGTTTTGATGCGAAAATTGGATTTTAATGATTATATTAAATAGTGGGATTTGAAAAAGTGAAATATTGACTTTATGATTCGAAATTAGCATGCCCCCACACACGTGAGTAATTTCTGGAATATTTTTAATGTGAAGAAAAATGGCCGGGATCACTATTTTAAGTGGAAGCATTGATTGAAATATAAAGTGTCCTGGGGCTGATTATGCTTTGGCTGTGTGATAACTAAGAGGAATCGTCCTGGGCTGTTGAGCCGGACTTGCCCCTATATGGGATGCCCATGTGGTGGATGCGGGTCGCGATCGATTCCCGGGGGCCCATGCTCCTTCGGGAACGCCGTCGATGTACGACGAAGCCGCGCTCCAAGGTGGGGAGGCGATGCCCGGCTATGTGCCGCAGATAGCCGAACTGCGAGTAGGCTATGCCCTTGTGTGGCCACTTGTTTTACCCTTTTATTCTGCAATAAAAATTAATGGAACAAGTATGTTCCTCTAGGATGGTAGGCTCTCTGACACACTTGTTACCCTTTTATTCTCAAAATTAATGGAAAAGATCCTCTTGGTAGGTTCTCCTAACAAATGCGCCATAGATCTTCCATGGACAATTTTGCGGCGAACACCTAGCTCTTACAAAGGTCTAAGTGTTTCTAATGAAGTCAATGTTCCTTTGTGCAGCAATGGAGATCTTCAGTATAGCTTCTCTAAATTGTTTCGCATCATGAAATTTCATGCCTATCGACAAAGTAGGAGAGGCAATGGATGGATCATAAGAAGGAAACTTACTTTCCTTTTCCTTCTATGCACAGGTCCTTCATTTTCTTCAAGCTCATCTTGGGAAGTAGCATTCTCGACGCTTTCTTCATAGTCAGTCTCCTTGCCAGCAACACTAGCATCTGTAGGGCCTTCGAGTCTGTTTGGAACTTCATCGGCTACTTGCAAAGCTGCAAACTTAGCTGTCAAAAAATCCCTTCGCTGTATTCTTGACTGTACAAGCTCCTCCTCCTCCTCGTCGCTTATAAAATTTTCAGCAGGCAACCCTCCATCATCATCATCAGTTGATTCAGCTACTTCCCAATCTAATCCAAAGATTGTGACATCACCTATGTCATCATCACTTTGGTGAACTGCATTTGCGCTTCTCTCATGTCCATCATATCTATCCTGCCCACTTTCGACCCTAACGTCAGTACTATCTTGAATACCATCTCCTTCTTGTCCTACTTCAGCGCTCTCTCCATCATCATCTTCATCTTCACTTTCACTATTGTATTCAACAAATATTTTTACCTCTTCACCATGAAGATAATGGTATAGAACATCCCTAAAACCATTATCATCTTCTAAGCATCTTAAACCATCTCTTAAGTCTTTCCCAGGAATACAATACAGTAGCTTCTGAACTTTAATAAGTCTTTATATCCCTAAGAAATTCTATATAAGATGCCTTCTTTATATCCACAAAGATGGTGCCCTCATTTCCACCCGCATACTCCCGCTCATCCTCCCCAATCACAAATTCCCCATCGTAGCGAACTATGACAGCGATATAATCTTTGTCATGCGCCATTACTGCACCAAGAACAAGAAAAAGAATCATTAATTTTTGGGACCACTAGACAATTGCACATGGGAGTTCCCCCACTCTCATAGACTTCAGTAAATAGAGGTCCCCACACTGACAATATGCCCCTACATGACAGCCAAAAAAGAAGTCAGCACTTCAATTATTTGTCTTCCCTTCCATTAAAATATTAATAAAAAACAGAGGTCCCCCCACAACAAGCACAGGTCCCCACATCAATCATAGCCCAAGCAATTTTGTATACTGCACTAAACGTGCGATGTGAGAGAATGTACATCAACTTAAGCAAATCAAAGCATACTCTGACATCAACTTAATCAAATCACAGCCGCCAACTCCTACAAATTCCTTTAAAAGTTTAAACTAAAATTAGAACAAATAAACTTGGAAGCATTTTATGTCGCTAAAGGTAAAGAAAAACAAAGAGAAATCACAGCAGGATTATGTTCTCATTCAGGATTTTGGATTGATAAACATACCCTATACAACAATTACAACAGGGTGGTTCAAAGACACACCCTATACAGCCTCATAAGGTGGTTCAAGGACATACCTTCTACACTCTCACAAGCAGGGTGGTTCAAGAACTTAGTTTTCTTCTCAAAATGACATTGGTCACCTGCTTTACTAGGATGCTCTTAAGGAGATGCATAGACAGTGATCCAACAATCAAAACATACTCTGACATTGGCTTGAAAGACAAATTCACCAAAATAATGAGAAATCTCGTCTCTTTGTATAATGTCAGCAAGTTTTAGTTAAAGTGTATCAACACAAATTTCATCGGAGCTGTAATAAAATAATCTAGCCTTAACAAAATAATCGAGCGAGCCCTAATTAAATAATCGAGCCATAATTTCATCACAGGGGAGGGGGAGAAGGGGCCAAACCTGGATGAGCGACGATGGTGAGCGGTGACGACAACCAACGGTGGTGAGCAATGAGCGGCGACGGCGACCAACAACGGCGACTGACGACGATGACTGATAACCAGCTCTAGGCGTGAATAGCAACAGAGAGAAGGGCCTGAGATCTACTGTGAACGCGGATGGGGAGGAACAGCGTTAGGTCAGCGAAGCCATAATTAAATAATCGAGCGAGCCTTAATTAAATAATCGAGCCCTACTTTCATCACAGGGGAGGGGGAGAAGGTCTCGAACCTGGACGAGCGACGATGGTGAGTGGTGACAATGACCAACGATGGTGAGCAGTGAGCGGCGATGGCAACCAACAATGGCGACTGACGACAGCGACCGATGACCAGCTTTGGGCGTGAACGGTGACGGAGAGAAGGGCTTGAGATCTATTGTGAACGCGGACGGGGAGGAACGGCATTTAGGTTAGCGCACAATGACCTAAACGATGTCGTTTAGGTCAGCGCATTCAATGTGGATGGACGACGTCATTTTTGTCGTCCACGTCAGCGTTTTTTTTTTCTAAAACATTTGCCACATCAGTAAAAGAAGTCGCCGAAAATCACCGGAAAATGCCATATATGCAATTTGGTCGGATTTTGGCCAGATTAGCACTCAAGTGATCTCTTTTGGTCTGATTTTGGCACTTAAGTGTACCTTTCGTAAGTTATGGCACTTAAGTGTCCCTTTGGGCAATGTTCAGGCACTTAAGGGGTCCGCACGTCGGCTTTTCACTCATCCTCATTGAAAGGGTTATTTCATCCTGACCTTTGATGTAGGATCTCGACAATCGCTCTATCTCACCATTGTCATGCCAAATAAGGGTTTGAGTAATCTCGCAAGTGATACGACCTTACCAATCTGAGAGGTCATTAAACAGGATTGTAATGCGGGCTTGGTCAACGGCTTAGCAAAGGGGACTCTTTGAGTCGAGGCTATTGAAAAAAATGAGTGATGTTCTCCAATCATCTTGGGGTTTATAAGTCAAAAACATACGAAATGAAGCAGAAATTATCTTACTCGCACTTCTTCAAACGATGCTTTCAAACATATGAACTTTTATATTAACTCAAGTGTCATAATCTTAAGAGACTTTGCAAGGGACGTAACGTAGGCTTGGTTCATGGGTTGAAAAGTGAAAGGATCATTAGGCTTAAAAAGTACTTAGGAGGTCAAAGTTGGTTATCATCTAGACATTTCCACCAATTTTCTCCTCCACCGTCGAAGATTTTCTTTCACATCACAACGCCATTGATTGCAACAACATTTGAGTTTTTTAGTACTACCTTGTGGGGGATATGACTCAAGTATTTGAATTTTTCTTTTCTGGGCATTGGCCTTGCTTTTACTAGGCACACTACTTTTTCATGCCCCATTTTTTGCAATTATTTTCTTTGGACTTACACAGCCTCCATCTTTTATCATTCTAGACCATGCCACTTGAATTTTTTTTCTTTTCTTTGCCTTGCCCCAGTGTGAGTGATGATTACCAACTAGGTTTAATATGAAATGAATTCATAAGCTCAAGTGGGCTATGCAATGGATAAAGTGTATAGGATAAAGAAAGAACTGTTCTTCGTTGTCCTAAGGTACTTCAAATTATCCTACAAGTTACACTGCGAAAGCAATACTCGAAGATTGATGTAAGTGTGAGTAAAAAAATTTCTATCATTCATTTCAAATTTTGTCCCAATATGGGATGATCTTTGACATGGATAATTTAAAAAGCTCTTCATGTGTGTGGGCTCAAAGGGCTAAACAATGGATATACCTATAATGTTTCATATAGAAGAAAAAACTGCTTCCCATTACCTTGGTTGACGTACCTTTTGCGAGATCACCCTTTTCCTTGTGGGCATGGAATTTTTCTACACAGCTCACTAGGGATTAGTGTATGAAAAATGTATGGAACAATGCTTACATTTCATCATTCCAAAGTATCCCATTTGACACATTCAATTTATCTCACATAACTCATCACGGAAAACATGCAAGGTTTGTAACAAATTTGGACCATTGAATTTGCAACTCATTGAGGCAATTTATGAAAATGCTTGCAGTTCAAAACATGACATGGCAAATTCAATCATGAGTAATTTTCTTGACAGCATTAGGACTAACATGAGTGAAAAACTCACGACCATCAATTTCCGCCTGGATCAAGGCACCTTCGGGAAGTACCTTCTTCACCACGTATGGGCGGCTGTAGTTTGGAGCAAACTTGCCCCAGAATCTGGAATTGGATTGGATCATTTTCACACCTTTGCATGCTATAAGACCGTCCCTGAAACAAAATGTAGATGGATCAAAAGGACAAACGGGGTAAATTATATTTTTTGAAAGATTGTTTTTTTCTTTTCTTTTTTCTTCTGTTTTTTTTTTTTTGGAAGAAATTTTTAAAAAGCAATTGGAAAAGCATTTTTTTAAGCATTTTGACACGAGAAAGTATGATGAAGCCTAGGCCTCAAAATTTTCCTTGGATTTTTCTTTTTGTTTATCGACTGGATATCATCATCGGGTTGGTTTGGTGTACCTCATCATACCCTCAAAATAAAATGTGTAATTTTATTGATATTCATCAATCAATTACATATTGAATGGAAATGCGACTTTCAAGCCCTAAAAAGAAAGCGAAAAAGAAGAAATTGAAAACAAGCCCTAGAAAGCGATAAAAATTCCTCCGTAGGGGAATGTGGGAAAGCAGTAAATGAGTTACTCTTGTGGACTAGGGCCCATCTCCTCTGAAGGTCCTTCGTCAACAGTTCCTATGAAGATGTCATCGAAAAGGTTTGTGATTCCTTCCAATGCATCATTGGAATTCCCTGTCTCCCAGGGTGTCGGATTGTCCATGCCACCCCATCCATCTGGGACAATGCTGCAGGGATCAATGTAGAAACTGGAATGAGCAGAATACTTCACCAGATAGTTGAATTTTCTACTTGGTTGCCCCAGGGTGTCCATTACTTCTGCTTTGTCTTGCATCATTATTGGAGGACCAGGGAATATCTCGCGAATGCTCGGGGATGGTGGGTTTTGCCTTCTTCGGCCTTGGTTAGGTGGCAGGCTCCACCTTTCCTGTCTTCGTTCTCTAGAACTTTCCCCACCTCTTCCATGGTACCATAATCCAACAGCACGGGACCTCTGAGAGGCTTCATTGGGACTTCGAATACCTTGACCATTTCTTTCAAGGCTCCTATCAAGAACAAAACCATTTCCAACCGTCACCCTTCCCATCATAAGGGCAGCATTTGAAACCTCAGGAGTGGGTGGTGGTGAGTTTTGATATGCATGTATGGTGGACACCAACTCAAATGAGTGGTAACTCTATTTGAATTCAACATCTGGTTCTAGGATAGCATTTATCGTACCCTCATGCTCTGGTAGCGGATTTTCCTGGGTGGTCAGCCGAGTAGTTTGAAACGTAAAAGGCCTTCGTGTCCAAGAGGTTTTAGATCTTATGCTTGAAAGTGAAACATTCATCAGTTGAATGCCCCAATTCGCTGCTATGGTAGTTACACTTCTTCATCGGGTCATAGCCTCGAATGTTTTCACAGTTGGAACGCTTCAGTTCACTAGTAAGCAAACATTTCTTTCTTAGGATTGCCAACACTTGGGATGTAAATCTAGGGAGAGGAGTGAATTGCCTTCTTGCTTGGGCAAATGGTTGACGGCCGGCAGTTTGTTGTTGCCCTTGATTCATCTGAATAGCCAGGGCATGATTGGTACTTTCTTGGCTATAAGCATATTCACATCTTCAGCAGCTTCTTTCTCCTTCTTGGCAAAGAATCTTTTACTCGATGGCTCAGTAAACCAGTCTTCCTTTATCCCCATCTCGATTTGTTCTCCCACGGGAATAAGCTGATTGAAGTTTTCAACGTACGTGCTGGCCATCCGGTTACGGAACTCAGACGGAAGGGTTTTGATAAACAACTTCATCAACTCCTTGTCAGTAGGCTCAGGAGTGATTTGAGCTGCTAGATTTTGCCATCTCATGGCATACTCTTTAAATGACTTGCTCCTCTTTTTCTCTATCCTCTCAAGATCCTCTCGGGAAGGTGCAATATCCATGTTGAACTTGTACTGCTTGAGAAATGCGTCGGCCACTTCATTCCAAGTATCGAGAAGGTTCACATTCTTTATCACATACCAGTTTAGTGCGGGCCCGATCAAGCTTGCATAAAATGATTGGATCATGAGAGGCTCGTTCTTGACATATTGGGCCATACACACGTGGTACATTTGCAAATGAGCTTTTGGGCAGGAAGTATCATGATATTTTTCAAAATCTGGCATTTTGAACTTCTTTGGCATCTTAACTTTTTTATACATGGACAAGTCGAACGAGAGTGAACTCTACAACTCTTGCAATTGCTTCACTTTTTCCTCCAGCTTTTGCGAATCATTCATCCTGCTCCACCTTAGGGACGTTATCTGGCTTTGTCTTTTCAGCGGTGATCAATGGTGGATCCTCTTCCAAGTCAGGCATGTGATCATCACCCATTTGAGCCTCCGAGACAACTATCTCGGGGAGAGTGGATGCAGGAGTCGGATTTGCTTGGAGGGATTGGATTTGAGTTGTGAGCAATTGCATAAAGGTGGTTAACTGTTGAAGTTGTTCTTCCATAGTGGAGATGCAATCACGCATTTCAACTTGATCGACCATCCAAGCTCTTAGTCGTGTGATAATAGGCGAACGTGAAGGATCTGTTATCACCTAATTTAAATGAATGAAAATATGTAAACACGAGGTGTGAATAGAGAACCAATCCATGACAACGATCTAATTGATTTTTCCATTTTTTATTTATTTAAGAAAAGTTCGTACAAGAAGGGCATTTCCTAAAAATGGACTAGGAAAGTAAAATGGACACCCTAGCAAGATCAAATTTCCTAGACATGAATTGAAAACAAATTCTCCAAAGTTTTTTATTTTCCAAACAATTCATTGCATGGAAATTTCCTCATTTAATTTCTTATTGACAAATAAAATTAAATCAAATGACTAACCTAGATTGTCATGGACGGACCGAAAGTATGACAAAGTAAGTAAATTGCATAGTATAGGGATAGAAGACTTACTTCACCAAGGAAAATATATGGCAATTGCATAGACATGTGCATGATAAGTGGCTCGATTTCTAATCTATAAGGCTTATCAAGGTGAAGCCACAAGGATGATCGGACTAGCCACGGGCTTGTGGACTATGTCGGGTCCTCATGACTCCGGCTTGATCAAAGAGCCGACTCGGGTCGCGAGCATGCGGACCGAGGTGGGTACTCTTGACACCATAAAAGAAACTTCGGGATTGAGATGGGCGACTCGTACCGCAAGCATGCGGTCGGAGTGATATCCATCTCAACACCATCCTAAATGATCCTATGCGACCCAGGTCCAGCGGTAGGTTGTGTGTGCAAGAGTGAAGTGCAAGATGCAAGGCATGTACAATAGTTTAAATCAAACAACACTTCAATAACTTCGAATTTAAAATATTCATCCTCAACTCTAACCTGCAAGACAAGGGTTAGCAATCACTACTCCCCTTATACCTCCCAATCTGCAAGAACATTTAACACATAAATGTTAGGGACGTACCTAGAATCCTCGCTACCAAACAAAAACATTTTTTTTTTTTTGAAAAAAAAAGAAAATTTGGCCTAAGTCCACTAAGTATTTTAATACAAGTACCCAATGGAGTCGCCAAGCTATCACAACTAATTTTTTGAGTGAACCACCTAGAGTTTGGCTAATGGATTGTTAAGCCTAGATTTAACTCAGGCTCTCCCAAGCCCATACCAATTCGCGACTTAGGTTTAAATTCTTAACATGTAGATAAATTTTATCTAGGAGTGGCCACTAATCTATTTTTTGGTGGGTCGATTAGAAACCCAAGTAAAGTAACTCGAGTTTTACTTTACTCATACGAACTAGAGATTATGGGTACAAGGACTTGGTTACACTAGATTTCTCTAATGCCCTTTCGGTACCATTCTTTTATTTTCAAAAATGCTTTTGTAGGCAGCTTGGATTGATTTTAAATCTATTTTCCTAACATGTGAGGCGATCATGCGGATGCGCAATCCACCAATTTAACACCCAGATTAATAATGAATAAATTGCAAAACTTACCTCAAAGCAACGAAAGCATCTGCAATGTTAAATTAGAATCCACATCAACAACCCTAGATATGATTTCTAATTAACACGCAATTTCTTTTTTTCAATTATTTAATGAAAATTATGCAATATACGATGCAATATTAACTAAATGACCTAATTCTAATGACATGTAATTTCTAATTGAATGGACCTAGCAACAACTGCTATATGACATGCATTTCAATGAATCTAATCCTAATGACGTGCATATGACATTTTTCTTTTTTTCTTTTCTTTTTCCTAAAACAATGCAATCTATCCTAGAGAAAAAAACTAATTTATTCTAAGATATTTTTTTTATTTTTTATGAAATTCGAAATTAGGTAAAATGTGAAAATTACCTAGCTAGATTAAGATCCTATTCAATTTATATTAGGAATTAGGTTGAGCCAAATCCTAATTTAAACTAAAATATCATCTTAACCCAAATAATCCTAAAATGCAATCTATCTAAAAAATCTATCTAAACTTAAAATTAGTTAGAAAGTAAAATTAAACATGCAATCTTACACTAATATGCAATAACGTGTAAAACATACCCCAATTCTATATGACATATACATGATGATTTTTTTTTTATTCTTTTCATTTTTTTTTAATTTTCGAAATTAATAATTGCCAAATAATTAAACATGCAATCCAAGTTAAGAAAACTAGCAACCTAAATTAATTGATTTGATTTTTTGATCTTTTTAAATTTTTGATTTTTTTTAGTTTCCTTTTTTTTAAAATTCAAAATAAAATTTCTACTCTAAACATGCAAACTCTAAAACAAGAAATAAACCTAATTCTAACCTACATTTTGGATTTTTTTTTAAAAGAAAACTAATTTAGGTAACACCACAGCAAATCAAGCAATATTGATACCCAAATTGACGAACCATATCTTGCGCATGAGATCGGGTTGGCCAATTTTATGTAAATCGCGAATCGAATCTCGGGCGAGAAATCGGATTAATGATTTTTTCAAGTGATTGCAAGTCGGATTTCGAGCGCAAAAATCGGACTGACAAATCACAAATTTTCAAGTCAATTTCATATCATGCAATTTCAATATCACATTTAAGTGATAATTACACTAAAAAGAGAAAATAATGAAATAACAACCATAATAATAAAAAAACAAAAGATAAATAAAATAAAAGAAAAAAAATATTTACCTAAATTAATTTTTGGCTTTTTCTTTTCTTTTTTCAAAAAAGAAAAGAAGAAGAAAAAGGGGCTGGTGGCCGGTGCGGCGAGGAGGGATTGCCGGCTAGGGTTCTGGCGAGGACACCGGAAGTGGCGTGACGGCGAGCGGCAGTAGGGGGCGTCACGTCACGAGCTTCATGGGAGTAGGGTCGGGCTCAAACACGGCGTTCCGATCTTGACTTGGTGGCAGCAACGATTTCGCAGGCGGAGCAGGGATGGCGTTGGGTCTGGACTGGTGACCGGTGACCGTCAGGGCTCTAGGGTAGCGAACGGGGAGTCGAGGACGGCGAGCCGACTCGGGATCCACTAGGTCACAAGTGGCAGGCGGATCGAGGGCAAGATCGGTGTCCTCCGTGGGGTGGCGCGAGCTGGAGTGCTGCAAATCGGTAGTGGGGTGGGGTGGCAGCGCGAGGTATCGGGTCACGGATGCTGCAGGGACCTCGGATTTGCAGGCGGAGGGACTCCGACAGCTGTATCTCGGCTTGGCTGTGGTGGCAATGCAATGGCGTCAAATGTGGCACGGCTGCGGTGGAGCGGAGATGACTCACGGGTCGCTAGTGGAGTGGCAATGGGCGGCGGCTCGTGAGACGGAGATGGTGCGGGCAGGCGGTGTCGGCGCCGGCAGGGACCCCCCCAACAAGGAAGATGAACAGTTGCATGGGGGAGTTTTTTTTTTTTTTTTTTTTTTCAGTTTGGTTTTCTCTCTCTCTCTCTCGTCACTTTTTCAACTTTCCACTTTTGTGTACTTTTTCACCCGAAAGAAAGAGCCCCTTTTTACTTTGCATGCGATGTATTTTATAGGTCCAAAAAAATGTATCCTTGCGACATATATATTTTTTTCCATTTTTGCTTGCCCACGATACCCCTAAATATGTCATTGAAATATACACACCCCGTGCAATATTCCCTTTTGTATTTCTCGTATTTTCTATCCAGAAAAATTCCCTCTTTGCACAAAATACACTCCTTAGTGTATATTACCTAAAAATATGAAAAATATGAACGGAATATGTGAAAAATCTTCCCTTCACCGGCGGCCTAAAATAAAATAAAACAAAATAAAAATAAAATGTTTTTAAACTATATGCCATGTGTTTTTTTTTTTTTTTTTTTTAAATCAACCCCAAAAATTTAGGTGTCAACATAATATAAATATGATGATGTAAATGATATTCTTTTTATGGGTTGGGATCCCTATTTCTCTGATGCAACATATAGGAGAGGTAAAATTTAGTTGTCAACATCTAAAAGACACTGCTTGTAGTTTGATTATGTTTGGAAAGTGTAATTTAACAATTGAACATCATACTATAAAATAAAGTGACTCCCATGGAACATTATTTACATCTTGGATAATAACACTTAAGATGGCCGGATTATGATTATTTCATTTGTGATCCAAACAAGCAAATTTTGTAGATCTGTCGGGTCAAATCTTAAATTTTTACCTAGTGTGGGTTTGGTTAAATTGATATTTCGTGGGTTAAAAACTTTTTTCTGAAAGTTTGGATGGGCTCATAGGCTTGAGTTACATTTAATATTTTCCTTCTTTGACATATTCATCAAGCACTGAAGAATCTTGAAAGGGGGCCACGTCACTTGTTCGGTCAATGCAATATAAATATGATGCCTTCGCTTGAGAAGATCTCCAAAAAAGAGCCTAAGATTAAACTGATGAACATATTCAATTGAACTCATATTTATTCAAAAGTTTAAGATAATGATTTATGGGTCAATTGAGATATATTAATTGTTTCATTTACACCATATTACCGATGTAAGACTGCTTTTATCCAGCAACCTCATACATGCACCGTAACAATAAGTAGATGGATTAATGACGACCCTAATCAAAGAATAGACAATATATTAATTTAAAAAGATTACTATAACTTAAGCTCATACTGTGAATATTTCTCACGTACTCTATTCTATGCAATCTCTTTTGTTTTTTTATTTATTTATTATTATTATTATTTTTTATAATACTGAGCATGAAGCTTAACGAGAAGCAAGACTCAACTCATAGGGTAGAGGGACGGAGGCAGTAGCCTTATAGCGGCCTAGGGTACATAAGGGAGGTTTTAAATGGCCTCTCCTTTCCCAGAATTGGACATATAAGAAACATTTTTTGTGTGTGTCCAAGTGATGTGGCACGTAGTCCCCGCCCTAGGGGGCTAGACATTGGGTTTTTCATAATATTAAGAACAAAACTCAATGAAAAGCCAGACTTAGCTTACGGGCTCGAGAGACAGATACAGTGAGCATATATCGGCCTAAGAACCATTCTTTATTATTTCTTAAAGTAAGATCAGTTGTAATTGCCGTCCTTCTATAATTTTATCTTGCATTTTCCACACGCCCACACACATTTCATCATCATCATACCCAATTTCTCAAATTACATAAACACGAGGATAAATGTGTTATTAAATAATTAGCATTATATTTCTACGGAAGTGTTTTTTCTTCGTCTCTTTCGTAAGATTTCTAAATTTTATGTAAATATAAATGAAAATCAGCTTTTTATTCCCTTTTGCAAAAAAAAAAAAAAAAAAAAAAAAAAAAAGGTGGACCTCTTTTGTTATCCTAAAAATTTTCGATATATTGTACTACTTCTGTTGGATAAATAATTCATATAAAAAAGCAAGCATATGGATAGTCAATTTCATATGGCAAAATCTTACTCATCAATGGCAATCAAAATTGAAGAAAAATTGAGTCACGTGCAAATGCATTTATGCACGTGCATCAGCGTATTATAGAAGATATCGATATCGATATCATTTCTCTCTCTTTCTCTCTATGAAGCTCTCTTTGGGTGCATATAGTAACATTTATGTTCTCAAAAACAATAACAATTTCTATTTAGAAATAGTTTTTTCTATTTTTACCCTATATACGAGTTTTTGGGCAAAAGAATGCCACTGTGGCATACTTGATTGGGTTTGAGAAATATCGGTTTCATATTTTGATGGGACATCTCTTGTTTTAATCCGTGGTCATACTCCCAAAGAGGTGATCATGCATCGGTTCATGAAGGGGTACATGTACAATAAATGTTTGAGGAATGACTAATCCTAGTAGTTTAAACTCAAAGATGATGAATTCATGAAGGTTTGAATATATTTTCATGGTCGATATCATGTGAAATGTGCACAATTGCATGTGATGTTTTTTTTTTTCTTTAAAGATGTTCATATGATGATGTCTGTAACTCTCAGGATTTGTACTTATCCAGTTTCAAGATACACAATACTCACATGATACTAATTGTATACATTGCTTATTTTTAGTCACATTCTTTGTAAAAGATAACTTTGTTACAATTGAGGTTCTTACTGGATCAAATTTTTAAGAAATGGAAATGTTAATCACTCCTTTAATGGATACATGTATAAGCATTTTTGGGTTAAGCACATTAGGAGTGTCAGAACTTTCATACAACACACACTTAAGTGCCACAAATTTGAAAAATCGATCACTTAAGTGCCATTGGCAATCTGCCTCACTGGAAAATCCAACATGGATACTAGTTGTCCTACGTGGGCATCACCGGCACTAATGTAAACAATTAATACAAATTCAAAATTAAAATAAAAAACCACGTCGAAATGGGAAATTAATAAAAATATCCACATAGGAGGATGTACTGGAAATGATACTCAAATAATCGATTTTACTCTAATGTGGCACTTAAGTAAATGGAAAAAAAAAAGTTATGGTATTCACTCTCTCTATACTTATCTCGTTAAACAATTATGTTGCCACAAAACTTATTGGGGTTTTGCCAACCTACAGTAGGGAATTTGTTCCCCCAAGGGCATGTATCGTTGGTGAAGCCCTCACAACATATGAACTATGTGAGGCGCCTTGAAGCACAATTCCTATTAAGTGACGAGTAGAATATTTTGTAGACAACTTAAATACATGGTAGGGTATTGTAAGAGGTAGAGTGGCTTTGCTATTATGATCCACTGAAATTCAGCCATTGTCGCCTCAATTCGTCCCTTCCCCCAAATCCTAACTCCACAACCAACAAATTCCTATTCCCCAAACTAAACTCAAGGGTCGTCATCCATAAGAAGCCGCCAAGTTCTAAGTTCCGAGCATTCATCATTTATTTACGATCAACCAAAACATGTATATGATAATAGTGATCTTAACAATATTATGTTAGTGTTTTCTAGTACTATGTATTGAAGCAACTCGAGAGCACCCATGACACCAAATGATATCCAACTTTCATTTCATGCGCTTTATATATATTTAATAGTGAATAATCCTCATGCACTTGTTAAAACATGCATTATAAGAAAATTCAACTTTCAAGATACTGATTTCGCATTATACTTAAATAATTTTTTTGTCAGATATTATACTAAAATAATTAATCCATTGAAAATTGTTACAGTTCCTTGAATACTTATTTTACTAGTGTTCCGAAAGTACGCATTGATAAATTCCTTAACGTGGCTATATAAATAGATCATTTTTTGACATTGTGGTGCTCTATAGTTGCTATGTCTTCTTTTGTAGGGGAGGATGGTAATTGCATGATTATTTTTAAAATCTTAAAGCAACCAATTGTTTTGCCCACATAAATTTCATACTAGATAACACAATCCTATATAAAAAACGCCACATCAGAAATAAATAAGTGAAATGAGATAAAAGAAAAGCTCATCATTTACCTTATATTAGGCTGGTGATTTGTTATAAAATGTCTCAAATTTGAGTTTGCTTGATAAAATCCGGCCCAAATAAAATGTTTCTTGATCGTGGAAATAAATAGGAAGGTGGGCACATTATTTCTTTACTGGAATCGGTCGAGCCATAGAAGAAGAGGAGGGTAGATCTGTGTCAGAGGAGGGAGAGGAAAGTGCAAGATGTTGACCGAATCTCACTTTAATTTGCTTCCTTATCCGGTACGTACGTGTAGCTTTTTTTCTTTTTTTTTTTTTTTTTTTTGGTCGAAACGTGCGTCCGCGTGTAGCTTATCTTCAAGGATTTGGTGCACTTCTCTTCTCCAGGCTGTTATTATTATTTTTTTTTTTGTCTTCACGTACTGAATTCTCTGGTCTTGTCTCCAGGCTGTTATTAAATCTCTGTTTTTCGTGTATTATGCTTGCGCATATATATATATATATATTGTAAGTAACAGCGCAATAAAACCTTGAAGCGTCGTGCGTCGTTTTCTGTGCCAGTGCCAGGTGTGCGCCAGTGCCAGGTGTTCCATCGTTGACATTAGGGCCTTGAAGCGTCGCTTTATGTACTAGTGCTAGTTGTGCACCAGGCGTGCCATTATTTTTTGTTTTGTTTTGCTTTTTTTTTTTTATTTGTTTAAGGAACTTTGTGCGCCGTTTCGCGGTGGAGTAAACCCTAAAAGAGCAGTAAAATCACCACTACCTTTGTTATCGCGGGTAAGTCGCTTGACGACACCATGAATCGAACACAAGATCTCTCGTGAAAGAAACCTGCGCCCAACTAATGACGCTGCCACCACGGGTGGTCTAGGCGTGCCATTGTTGATAATAAAGCCTTGATGCATCATTTTTTGTGCCAATGCCAGGCGTGCCATTGTGGACGAGCGCCATCTAAGAGTATTTGGTCGTTGGTTTCTTAGTTGGTTTTGCTCATATGATTACAGCAAGAATTTTTAGTATATATAGCCGATTAAATGAGAACTTGTATATAATTCTTTTGTGAGAATAACAAATTATTTCATGAGAAATTTGAATCTAAATATTGAGAGTATTTGAGTATGGTTGTAATCTCTGTTATATTGATTGATCTACGGTAGAATTTAGCACTACTTTCTTTATAGGCATTTATCATTACCACCGAATCACATATATTTAGTGCTCGATTTATTTTCTTATTTTGTCTATTTTATTGTACGGTTGCTTATTTTCCAAAACAATTCCCATTGAAAATTTTCGAATAATGAATAGTTTTCTCGTTAAAAAAGTGCAATCTATATAGTGGAAAGTAGTAGCTAGGGGTAGTTAATGGCGGTTTTCATTTTTCGAGTGCTAAATGACAATAGCCTTGGATTCTTTTAAAGTTAATTCAAGCTACTAACACAACTTAATTCTAAGATAACTTAGGTAGAGAGACTAAAAGAGAAATCTCTCCCTAGAAATTACGCATTTTATACGATAATGGTATTATCATAATTCAATGGGCTTCACATTGAGAATTATTCTATTCTCTCGAACTATCAATTAGGTTGGCGTCATTTTATCAGTGGCTAATAAATTTATAATGTAGATACTGGAGTTTTAATGTGGATTTGTCGGTCACTTGATTAATAAAGGGGCCATGCGTAGCCATGACAATTTAATTAAATGATTAGCTGATATATCTATCTATTTCTTTTCTTGTTCACTTAAATGTTGCTTAATGATACCTAACATTTGATTCGGCTCTTCCCTCTCTCTCTCTAATGGCGATTTTTTTACGATGTTTTACTTGGTGATCACATAACTTTATTCCTCCCATCAAATGCAAAAGGGTAGCCCAAGTCCATCACATCAAACTCGGGAGTATCCAAAATTCAGAAAATGAGCAAAATATGATAGAATGACAACGAAAAGAAAATTAACAGGTGAACTTACCATGTGAACATGTCCGAGTTAGTAATACTCACTTTTATTTTAGGGTTCTTTCTAATAAGAACATATCTAGGAAGAAGTCGCTAAGAAGTACAAGCCACAATGTCAGGATCCTGCTCGAAAAGATCCTCCATTAAGCAAGAAAAGCTTAATAGGCAAAATATAGTGCTGCTGAAAGATGTAGTTGGTGAAAAATGCCACACTTGCTAGGGAAAGCGCAAGTGATCAAAGGGGCTCAAACAATTGTGATCAAAAGAAGCTATCAGTAAAGTGACCTGTTTCGTTGGGTAAGCATTGCCATTCGATGTGTGATACAAAGTGGTGTATCAATGGTTAAGGAAAGCGACAAAACAGCTCACAACAAGGGCGTTGTGAAATTAAGTGGGGGATAATGTCACGGTCTATGATTTTCCAATACTCGTGAACCCTTGTGAATGGAGCTTGGGGTTAGAGGGGATGAAACAATTGGTCCATGGGAGTAAAGTCAATATGGTTGGTACTAGGAGTTCTAGAATAGAACGAATATATCTCTACGAAACTTTGAAAGTGGGATTGACCTCCCATGCATAAACTGGTCGGGAACCGATGCCGCTCTCCTAATAAGGTCATGGATGGCAAACCATTTGTTGAGCCTAAAGTGATATTAGCAACTATAAGCTCAAACTAAGCTGAGCGTGGTATAACCTAATATGAGGAAGTTATTTGCTATATTGTTCTCTGGAACAACTATAGAAAAAAAGGTTGGCTTGGTGTTGCCACTCACCAAGCGCCGCAAGGGCTATTTCGAGGCCAAGGAACTGCCAACTCATGACAATTAGAGCAAACATGACTTCTTCGGCTGTTGAATCCAATGAGTTGGAAGTGATGTTGCACTCATGTCACTAACTTTAAATTGGGCGCTCAATCCCGGTTAAAAATTTTCAAATGATAAATAGTTTGCTTGTTAAAAGGTGCAATTGCATAATGTAATTATATATATATTGACATTTGATTAACTGCAATTTTTTTTTTTTTTTTTTGTTCGCAGATTAACTACACCTAGATAGTGGAAAGTAGCGGCGAGTTGCAGTTTTCACTCTCTAGTGCGCTATGTGACAATAACCCATGGATTCATTTCAAGTTAATTCCAGCTATTATCACAACTTGGTTTTGAGGTAATTTAGTGACCAAAAGAGAGATCTCTCCCTTAAAGAATACTATAAACTATAGATAATACGGTATGTCAAGTTTCGCATTGTTTATGAAAATGGCACTATCGTACTATCGCAATTCGATGTGCTTCACGTTAATTATATTTAATTCTCTCTAGTTTGGCATTATTTTATTGTGGGCTAATAAATTTAAATTGTGAAGTGGGGATTCTAATGCGGATTTTGTTGGTCGGTTGATTAATCAAGCGGTCGCGTGTAACCGTTGGCTATTTAATTAAATGGTTTGGGTGATAAGATTATCTATCCATTTTCTTATATAAGAGAAATCGGTGCTTGATGATGCGTACCATTCGATCGCAACAGTGTCATTGCGGCAAAACAGAGTCAGCTTCGCCTCAAATGGATACCCTCTCTCCAGTCACTCAACTACATCAGGAAGCTAGTGCTCCTCGGCTTCAGATAACCAGTGCAAAGACTCTAGCTGAATCTTCCAACCTCACTTCCATTCCCTCCCACTACGCCTTCACCACCCCCACTTCCGGTGATCAAGCCGTTCATGCCGACCATGATGACTCCATCCCCGTCATCGACTTCTCTCTCCTCTCCTCGAGTAATCCCGATCAACGGTCTAAAGCCGTCTCCGATCTTGCAAAGGCTTGTCAAGACTGGGGCGTCTTCATGGTACACCTGTTCCTAGCTAGTTCATTATCTGCTTCATAGAACTTTTCCTTTTTTAGATCTCATCACGAACATGTGAAACAAACAGTCGGTATCTTTGATCAGCTTTCGCTTGTCAAAGTCATTATTAATACTTAAAAGACACGAGAAGTACACTTCAAGTGTCAAAACTCGATACGAATGGACACATATGTATCAAAATTTTCAAAATATACACTTGAATGCAATTTTATTTGAAAATTGGACACTTAAAATGCCAACTCTGGCAAGACTTACCAGACATCCGACGTAAGTGGTGACCTTGGCCACAAAGCCTTGCCCTAGATCTAGCTGAAGGCCTAGCAATCAGCCAAGGTTGTTGGCCAATGACTTGGGGCTTGCAACCCTAGCCGACCCTCACCCCACCGTCGTCGACCCCTTCTGGTGATGGTAGGACAGCGGTAGTGAGGGCCTCCACAACCCTAGATCTGATTCTTTTTAATGTAATTTAGTTGTTTAAGTTAAATTTAATTGATGTTTATATTAAAAATTAAATTTGTACCAAAACGATATCATTTTTGGATTATTTAGCAACGTCAATGCCATGTGGATATATATATATATATATATATATATATATATATTTAAATTTAAAGAATTACTACATCAATTTTAAAAATCTTACCAAAAAAATCACATTAGCTGTTTGGCCGGAAATTCTCGCTGTTAGCATTTAAGTGCTTCTTTCTTCTCCGATCTTGACATTTATGTATATGCTTTGGAAGTTTTGGTACTTATATATCCACCTGTATCAAGTTTTAAGATTTGGGGTGTCCATATCTCCTTAAAAGACTAGCAACGACATAAATTGATTTGACTGATTCAACTGATGGTTTCATCATGCCGGAGCTAAAGAGAAATAATGAGAAATTATTCTCATGGCTCAGCCTGCACGAGATTGGGCGCTGCACGTAAATCAAACCCGACCCCTTTTGTCTCTTTAAATCTATTTTTCGTGATTGTATCAAAGCTGGACTCATTCTTCGTCATCAGCATGACATAAACTCTCTATACATGATTCGACGGTGTGTTGCTTGATATGTATTGATAATAGCCCTTGGTTGTATATGTGAGTAGCTGATCAACCACGGAGTGCCTGAGAGTCAAATGAAGGCGACGGTCGACGCGCTGATGGGATTTTTCGATCTCACAGAGGAGGAGAAGAATAAGTTTCTAGGGAAGCACGTGTTGGATCCCATAATATACGGGACGAGCTTTAAAGCTTCGATCGACAAAGTGCTCCTCTGGAGAGATTTTCTGAAGATGATGGTGCATCCAAAGTTTCACTGCCCTCCCAAACCAGAAGGATTGAGGTATCCATTCTCTCCCACGTTGGTTTTGCGTGCAAGTTCTCAGTTTGCATATACGTACTGAAATTTCTGTTTTCTTGAAATTTCTGTGTTCTTGATGTCATTTGTCTATTTAGTTCTCTTCTTCTTTTTGCGGGCGAGTGATCATTAGGTTACAAATAGTGGTAATGACAACTATATTTCCTTACTGTAGCTTTGATGCTACAGTCCAAGTAGCAACTGAACCTTTCCCTCGTGGACATTTTTTTGTCAATCGAGTATAGAATGAAATTACAGAATCTTGAGGGAGCGGAAAATTGAATAGTACGTACTCTTCTCACCATGCCATGCTAAAATAATTATCAATCTTTGGCTTGGTACTTCAGAGTTATCAATGCATCCAGATCTTAGTGCACAGTGTAACATTGTCAGGTACATCAGAAAAAGAAAACATGATGAGGAACTTGAACAGATTCTTCTTGGTAACACAAGAATCCGAATCTTCAACTTGACTATTTCCAATCTCTGTCTATGTATAAGATTGTCCACTTGGTTGGCAGATTTGAGTTACAAAGTTACCTATATACGACCTGACGTGATTTGGATACCAGATTTGCCATATCTACAGGAAGCAATTGACCACTCAATTAATCATGTGGGATCTGAACTTGAACAACCTCAATCCATCTGATGCGCAAGCTCTTCAGCATCTTTGGTTCCAGTTTGTTACTTTTGTGTAATAGATCTATATTTACCTAGAAATCTAGCAGTCTTGAAAAATAGCAATGGAAAGTACGCGATTCTTTTATTAGGATACCATTATTTTAGATCATCTTGATGTCAGACAAGAACAATTTTGCATGCCTAGAAAAATAAGCAAAGTGAGGATTCAATTTGATAGGGCAAAATAATTGGTAATACCCCAGATAAAAGATAAGAGTGATTCAAAGTCTATACTATACTTACTCTTACCAAAGAAAAAGAAGATAAAGAGTGATAGAAACTTGTGAAATCCCTAAAGATGAAAAGAACTCCACCACGGCATTTCCTCTGATAAATGAGAGCAATATTTGTTGCAGTGAAGTTTTAGCAGAGTACACTGGGGAGCTCCGGAAATTAGCCAGGGAATTGCTCAAGGGTATATCGGAGAGCCTAGGACTCGGACCATGCTACATCAACGAGGCAATGAACATGGATTCAAGCCTACAGATATTAGCAGCGAATCTGTATCCGCCGTGCCCACAGCCAGAACTTGCTATGGGCCTACCCTCGCACTCGGACTATGGCCTGTTGACCATCCTCATGCAGAACGACATTGGCGGCCTCCAAGTGCACCATGGCGGGAAGTGGGTCAAAGTTGATCCCATTCCGAATGCCTTTGTGGTCAACACCGCTGATCAGCTCGAGGTAAGCATACAGAAATCCACGTTTTATCTTTCTGATCTCCCTTATTTGTCTTGCAAGAGAGGTCCAATTAATTTCAAATCTTGGTGTGCACTGTGTGCCTTGATTTGTAGAAGGTAAATTGTTATACATAGAACTATAGATCTAGATACAGTGCAGGTATTTATAGAAGGAAAACTGTTATAACATAGAAATGTAGAAAATACAGTTGTCTTAAAAATTTGCAGAAACGTACTCTATCGTCTTTGTTTCTTTAACAGGATAGTAATCAGCTAAAAAGTTGACACTTTTCAACTATGCCAGATTCTGAGCAATGGGAAATACAAGAGCGTTCTGCATCGAGCTGTCGTGAACAACAAGGCTTCAAGGATATCGATCCCTTTCTCTACTGGACCATCACCCGACACTGTCGTTGTGCCTGCAGAGCAGCTGGTGGATGGTGAGCACAACCAGGCCACATCCATCTCGATGAATTACAAGGAGTACATGGAATTTAAACAGAGGAGAGTACTCCATAAAGGGTTGTGCCCAAACCCGGTAAAGATATGATTTGTGCAGCCTACTGTTGTGCTGTATTCTGTTAAAAATGAATGTGTGATTGTCTACTCCTTCTAGTCTGTTTGGACTCTTTCGAGAGCAACCTTATGAAACGTTTAATGTTTTTTCTTTGGTAAAGTATGAACCGTTTAATGTTGTCCGATGCAAGGTGCAAGAACCATACAGTACTGATGGATGTAAGCTGAAACCTTTCTGAAATGTATCTTCTTGGCATAATAAATGGAAGTGAAAAACTGCATAATATTAAACACCGTAAGTTTGTACTGCTATACCAAATTATGATGGTTAGTCAGTATGAGCATGCAAATTTGCCTGTCTAGATTTTTACGGAAATGGCCACTTGATTGGGCGGAAAATCAGGTACTCGCCACAACTCGAAGAACTTGTTTCGAGTATAATCTCCTCGACAAAAATTATGATCTGCTTTCTTTTTTCTTTTCTTTTCTTTTGGTCTGAAATAATGATCTGTTTGGGCGAGACAATGCGTTGACCCCTAGCATCGTAACCACTGAGGTATAGAAAATTTCAGAGTTGCTTTGAGAGCTCTGAATGAGCGTGTGTCCTCATAACGGAAAATGTTGCGACAGAAATTTGAAGGCTAACGTGTACAATATGAATCAACGGTCGAGATCGAAATGAACATAGGACGGACGGTGAGCATTAGATGTCGTGGTCAACCATAATAGGAATATAAGACGCACTTTGATCCAATGGCGTGTGTAGATGGGGCGAGTTAGGTAGCGAAAGCAACCGTTAGATTAATGGACAACTAAGCAATCGAATCTTATCAACAATGTGTAGCATAGTAATTAGTAGGGGAAAATCCCCCTATATGGCCAGCCACCTTAGGACTTGATTGTGCATGCGACAGTTCGCAGTATCATCCATTGAGAGGCCATGTGACTTACACGTGAGAAAATCATGTGCATGGCACATGACCTCCTATGCTATGCGCTTATTTTGGTGTGTGATAGTTCATGGAGATGCAATAGAATAACCGTGAGAATGGCACATGATCGAGTCATGTGAGGCATGTGAACATTGGCCATGCGAAATGCACATGTGGCCATGAATTTCAAGGCTCATGGATGGCCGGGATCTTGTCAAGTGATGACATGCAATGCTACTTATTTGTTATGTCCAAACCTTATCCATCTCTCACAATCTTGGAATCATTCAAGTTACTATCCAAGATTCTGCGATTCCCAGATTCTTCAAAAGCATATTGTTGAGTTCATCAAGCTAGTTTCGAGCTTCCATAGTATTAAAATTTTAATTCTGGGCTCACCCTACCTTTCGGATCCAAATTTGAACTCCAATAATAGAGGAAATTCAAATCCCGATCTTATCTTTAAAGTTCAGGTTCCAAGAATGTTGGAATTGTCAGTTCAAGCTCATCTCCCCGCCATGATCACGAATTTCTCTTCGGGCTACTTTCAACTTCACCTCTGGTCCTGTAACATTGGTTAGTCCAAAAATGCATGGAATGTATCCTAGAAAAAAGCCACAATGTAGATATGATGGTGTAAATGATATATATACATATATTTATGGGTTGGGATCAATCCCTATTTATCTAATGCAATATACACGGGAGGTAAAATTTAAATGTCAACATCTAAAAGACACTGCTTGTATTTTGATTATGTTTGGAAAGTGTAATTTAACAATTGAACATCATACTATGAAATAAAGTGACTCCCATAGAACATTACTTTTATCTTGGATAATAAAACTTCAAATAGCTGGATTATATTATTTCAACTGTGATCTAAGCAAACAAACTGATATTTCGTGGGTTGGAAATTTTTTCTGCCAGTTTGGATGGGCTCATAGGCTTGAGTTACATTCAAGATTTTCCTTCTTTGAGATATTCACCATACATTTTGAAAATGGGCCAGTGATCAACCAATTGCCGTGACACCACTTGTTCTGTCAACACTAGAAACATGATAACTTCACTTGAGAAGATCTCCAAGAGAGAGTCTAAGATTAAGCTGATTAACATATTCAATTGAACATATTCTTCATTAAAAATTTAAGACAACAAGTTATGGGTCAATTGTAATATATTAATTGTTTTATTTACACTATATCGCCAATGTGAGACTATTTTTATCTGCTTAACAATAGATAAATCGATCAACAACAACCCTTATCAAAGAATAGACAATATAATAATTTAAAAGGATTACTATAACTTAAGCTCATAATATGAATATTTCTCACGTACTCTATTCTATAACAATTATTTTTTCAGATAATACTAAGCATGAAGCTTAACGAGGAGCAAGACTTAACTCATGGGTAGACCCATTAAACGGGTGGGTTGGGTTTGGGTCGGGTCATAACTGGTCCGACCCAAATCAACCCATTTGACCAGTTTATGACCCATTTATTACAATGTAAAATTTTTGACCCGACCCATACCCAACCCATTTAACGAAACCTAAAAAAGTTTTTATATATATTAAAAAATGATATTGCTAAAATGGTTTTATACAACATAAATTTAATGGAAAATTTTTATAATTTTAAAAATAATTATTTAAAAAAATTGAATTTAAAATATTTTTTACTTTTTAAAAATTAAAATTTTAAAATATTTTTATTTTTAAGAATATAATTTTTCTTTTTCTTTTTCTTTTTCTTTTTCTTTTTCTTCTTCTTCTTCTTTGGTCGGCCATCGGCCACAATGGCCGACCCGGTCGGCAATAGGCTAGCCTCGAGCTCGCCGGCGTTGGGCGAGCTCGAGGCTCGCCAAATCCGGCGAGCTCAAGCTTTCTCGATGCCGGTGAGCTTGAGTTTCGCCAAATCGGCGAGGCTCCAAATATGGCGAGGTCGAGGCTCGTCGGCGTTGGTCGAGCTCGCGCTCGTCCCTCGCCGGATCTAGCGAGGCTCGAGCCTGGCCAGACGTCGGCGAGGCTTCCGCCTCGCCAGATTTGGCGAGCTCAAGGCTCGCCGGTGTCAGTGAGGCCTCCACCTCACTAAATCCAGCGAGATCGAGCTCGCTCGACGCTGTTCACCGCCGGTGAGCTCGAGGCTTGCCTAGTCGGTCGCCGACCATCGTCGTGCCGGTGACCGGAGGAAGACGAAAGAAAAAAAATAAAGAATAAAAGAATAAAAGAATAAAAATAATTATAATTTCGGTTTTTATAAAAAAAAAATTGTAAAGTTAAAGAGAGGAGAGAGATGGTGAGGTTTTGAGTGAAAATAAATGGGTTCATTTTTAATGGGTTGATAAATGGGTCATAAATGGGTCAACTCTCTAACCCATTTAAAACCCATATATCTTAGTCTTGACTCATTAAAACCTATTATGGGTGCTTTATGAAAGAAAGCTTGACCCATTAATGACCCATTTAATCATAAATGGGTTGTGCAACCCATTTAACACCTCTACTCATGGGCTAGAGGGACAAAGGCAAATAGCCTTTATAGGCGCCCAGGGTATGCCATAAGGGTAGATTTAAATAACCTCTCCTTTCACAGAATTAAATATATAAGAAACGTTATTTGTGCATATCCAAATGACATGGCACATAGTCCTTGCTTTAAGGGGCTCAGACATTGGATTTTTCGTGATATTAAGCACAAAACTCAATAATGAACCAATGAGTTTTGATCTATATCAACATTGACCAAGAAACTTCCACGGCGAATAGACATTGATGATTATTTATTTAAGGACACTGTTAGTATAACTGTACACTTATTTTAGTCTAGTAATGGTGCAAGGACAACCACACATTTCAGTTTAGATGGAAAGGACAACCGGCATTTCACTGAAAGCAGAAACTAATTATGCTCTGGAAATATAGTAGATTGTGGACTTTCACATCTTTTTTGTGTGTATTTACATACACAACAACAAAACTTTTTTATTTACATTAAATTTAAATTAATCTTTCTTTCTTAAAAAAAAAAAAAAAGTACCAATCTCTCTTAATTTTCTTAAAAGAAAACAATAGGTTTCCAGGATAGAAATCTAGCAATGTTGCAAGGGCAACCACATATTTCACTTTAGATAAAGGACAACCGGCATTTCACCGAAAACAAAAACTAATTATGCTCTGCAAAGATAGTAGATTGTGGACTTTCACGTCTTCTTTTTTGTGTGTATTTACATACCCAACAACAAAAGTTCTTTCATTTACACATTAAATTGAAATTATCTTTCTTTCTAGAAAAGAAAAGTCCCAATCTCTCTTAATTTTCTCAAAAGAAAATGAGAGGTATCTAGCGTAGAATTTTAGTTGTAATCTATCAGCATATTTATTACATCTTGAAATAAAGATGATAAAATTAATCTTTTTAAATACTTTTCAAATGAAGGAATTTGTCCGACAATTGTTTATTGATGAAATTTTGTTATTGCAGATTTTGAGATAAATTATTCAATTATAGATACCGGTAATACGTGAAAGAGATTGTGATATTAGAACACGTCAAATACACATTTCACTTTACATGTGCCATGGAGTCCATTAACTTATATAATGAGATTTATAATTTATTAGAGTAATTTTTAAGATTGCCTCAGAATTTTGAAATAAAGGAAAATAGCAAAGAAATTTTTATAGTTCTTTTTTGTGGCCATCAGTTATAAAATCACAATAAAATAATTTTAGAGAGACCAAAAAATCAAATATAACTTTTGATTATGTTTATTTTACAATTTCTCATAATGTAATATTAAAATTCAATCAGAAGATTGATAATAAAGCAAGTGATCAAGTTAATTTATGACGCTAAAGTGGAACAAATAAATCATCTCATATGTATAAGTATCTAAATTGTGATTGTTTTCTTTCTTTTCTTTTTCCTTATTTTCATTGTGGCCAACCTTTTCTAAATTAAAAATTTAAGACATAGAATTCAGCCGGATTTGCCAAAAATAAATATGTGAGGCGTGGACACTCCCAATACCACAACTTGACAAGGGTGGACACATAAATGTTAAAACTTCTGAAAGGCATACTTAAGTGCCACAATATGATAAGAAATGAACACTTAAATGCCTTTTGTCGCACAATCAACACTGATAAGAGCCTTACATATCAACGCGGACGCAATTTCCATCCATGACCTTTGATTGTTGTTAGCTGATGAATCTGATGAGTTGGAAGAATTGGAAGCAGCTTTCAGTCTCGACAAGGCTAGGCCGCTGAATCTAAGTCTAGCCATTGCCAAGTCTTTCCTGAAGGGGGGTGCAAGTTATGACATCCCGATTTTTCAATTCTATTTTCAATAAATTGAGACAGGCATTTCATTGGCACGCATATAGTTCTTTTCCTTGAGTCGGCCACTCATGTGAAAACTAGTCTATCAGGTGAAGCCGTTAAGAAATTCTAATGCATCGGACTCTAGAATTTGACCAAGATCCGATCTTTGGACCGAGCTAATCTGCAAGGGTCATTACAGAACAATTAAAAATCGATTAGAGATCGGAGATAGGTCGACTCGAAAAAGGCATGTGATCAGGTGTGGATGATTCCACCAGATTGCACAATTCTTATCGATCGGTACTAGACCGACTTTTCTATCGATTGGGTACCCTGTGTTCATATTTGAAACCTTGAGATTACCCCGACAACCAAAAGTCGCCAATATTTCAAAGATATACATTGTGGCTTGAGATGATCAACCACAGGTCAAATGCATAAAAATTTCTAAAGGCTATCCAGTAGGTTGGGCCGCGTTAGTATCGTGCCAAAGTGAAATTAACCGTGGAATTGAGATCGAATTCAGAAATTGGAAGTCTGGGTATGTCACAAATCAATTTAAGATCATTGACTTATCTTTGGAAGATTTTTCATGCAATCAGAGTTTTTCAGCAATTAAATTAGAAAATGGTTAATTTGGCTCGAGAAATTAGTAGGCCCGCATTTGGTCGCACTTTTGGGACTTAAGTTGGTTCTATGGACAAGTGAAGATGTGAATTAAAGTGTGGTGACATTGGATTAATTTTATGGACTTCAATTGGACTCAATTGAAAGAGAATTGATGGGAATTGAAGAAATTGGATGTACAAGAAATGGACCCCGGCGGAAAATGAAATTGCAACCATTGGAAGAGGTTGTGAAGTATTGGGTGAGTCGATTGTGAGGTCATCCTAGGTCATGGTGGGCCACCTTGATTGGATGAAGGAAAAAGATAAAAATAAAAAAAAAAATAAAAAAGGGAAAAGAAAAAGAATGCTCTCTCTCCTTCTCTCTCTCTCTCTCTCTCTCCCACTGACCCTCTCTCTCTTCCATCTCTTCTTGCTGGTCGTGGGACTCAGCAACCGGAAGAAGCTGAAGACCAACAAGCCGCTGGACCTCACGCTTTCACCTGTCTGCTCGTCGTCGCCGCCGCCCCGCGCCACCCGCGCCCGCTTGCTGGTCAGCTCGCCTCCCCACTTCGCCTCAGCCCGCGTCCCCAGCAGATCTGAGAACCCCGAACTAGCAAGCCGAAGACCATTTGAAGCCAGCAGCTCCGCTCGTTGCCGGAGCTCGCCGTCACCATCGTTGTCCATGCGTGAAGCTCGCGCACCCGTGTGTCGCTTCTTCGGACAGCCGTCTCACGCTACTCCAGCCCTGCTCGCTCGGCCCCGAGCTCCTTCCCCTCCGTCCAGTTGCCATTGTCGCCATCGCTAGGGTCGATGGGAGTCTCGCCGGAGCTGCCGCCTCACCCACACGAGCTGCCGCCGCCCTCCTCCACCCATTCCGACCCAAACCGGCACTGGATCCGCCTTTCTCGGCCCCAAATCAGCAGCTGGAAAAATGGGTTTCTCAGCCCGGTTTTGACCCATTTTGGCCGCCTTCCCGAGCCCACATGCTCAACCCGCCTTGAGGAAAGTCGATCCTCGCGTCATCCTCGTCGTTTTGGTTCGCTCGGCTCGTTAATCCGGTGAGTTTAGCTCACTAAACCTTGATTAGAGGGTTAATGATGCTTTAGGGGTGCTTAGTTTAAGTTAAGTGTTATTAGGTGATTAGTTTAATTTATTTAAGTGTAGATTATATTAAGGTGTTTGATTAACTTAAAATGTATTTAATTTAGGGCTAAGTGAGTGATTATATTAATATATGCTTTAATGTGATATAAATGAATTTACTTTTGATTTATTATAATATTTGATTTATTTAAATATTATCGAAATTATTAAAATATTATTATTTAATTATTTTCGGAATAAATTTAATTATTTATTAAATTCGAAAATTTTGTCGGGACCCTAAATTCTCAGAATTTCATGCCGATCATTCTTTGTGTAGTCAGATTTTGAAATTGATGATTGGATATTATAAATTAAGTGTGGATCGTGAAAGATATGGATATTATTATTTAATTAATTTTCGAAATAAATTTAATTATTTAATAAAATTTGAAAATTATTTTGGGACCTTATTTTCTCAGAATTTCGTGTTGATCGCTGCTGTGCATTTAGAATTTGAATTTGATGAATGGATGTGGCAAATTGAGTGTTGATTGTGGTAAATAAGGATTTTATTCATAAAAACTCAAATGTCGGGTTTTGATGCAAGAATTGGATTTTAATGATTATATTAAATAGTGGGGTTTGAAAAAAATAAGATATTGGCTTTTTGATTCGAAATTAGCATGTCCCCACACACGTGAATAATTTCTGAAATATTTTTAATATGAAGAAAAATGGCCGGGATCACTATTTTAAGTGGAAGCATTGAGTGAAATATAAAATGTCCTAGGGCCGAGTATGCTTTGGCCGTGTGATAACTAAGAGGAATCGTTCTAGGCTATTGAGCCGGACTTGCCCCTATATGGGATGCCCACGCGGTGGATGCCGGTCGCAGTAGAGGCTGGGCCGACTGGATCGATGCTCTTTCGGGAATGCTGTCGACGTAATGATGAAGCCGTGCTCCAAGGGGGGAGATGATGCTCCTTCGAGAATGCCGTTGATGTAGTGACAAAGCCGCGCTCCAAGGGGGGAGGCGATGCCTAGCATTAATGTTAGAAGATAGCCGAACTGCGAGTAGGCTATGCCCTTGTGTGGCAGTGAATAATAATTGGAATGCGTGCTAAGTGTGACTGTGATTTATATGAAAGTGATGGCGTTCCAATTGTTTGAATTATCATTACTACCTGAGATTGTGCGATACAAATTGTGCTAACCTGCAGGAAGGAATTGAGACGAGGTAAGTTCTCTGTGTGATGTGGCTAGGCCACCTGGGGCGTATTTTCTTTCTAATAGGGGTTTAGGAGGTTGAACTTGCTAAGACATTGTCTCATCCCGGTTGTGGGATTAAAATTTCAGGTCCCTGGTGGATGGAGCGGCCAGATAGCTTTGGTTGGCCTTAAGGGGTTGAGGTGAAGTCATAAGGATTGGAGAACGTGTCCTACTTGTAAGTTGTAGGACAATTCATTTTTAAGAGCCTGTCTTTTGTAGACTTTTGGCTGTAGGCCTTCATTTGTAACTCCATTTTTTTATGTAAGTGATTGGTTGTGAATTTGCTTCATGCTCTTCTATCCCGTATTTCATTGTCAGGGGTTTTATAATACGTTCCGCTTGCGCAATAATAAATGAATGGGGTCGGCGACACTACTTGGGAATGTCGCATTTGCATGACCATGGTGGGATGTTGGCGTGCTTGAGATTCGGGGCGTGACATCCCCGTTTAAGTGGTATCAGAGCATGGTTTGAGCATGGAGTAATAAGGTTCGATGTGTCATGGGATAGTTAGTAGGAAAGGCTTTTAATATGCTGATGCATGTGGTTGATAGCTGTTTGGTAGCTTGTTTGTGGGGTCGCTCAAATTTCAACCTGATGTTGGAATCGGAAAACAGATGTCTATAAAGAGCCTGTAGGATGAGTGACCAAGAGTGGAGAACTCCTTGGAAGAGGTCGATAAGACCTGTACCTCTGGGTAGGACGCTGACAAGAGTTGGTACCCGAGATAGAGCGCAGGCTTAGACCAGCGCAAGTGTGAGAGTACCACCATAAGTCAATACTGTGAGTGTAGAATGATCCTAGGTTCATTGGGATTGTGATATAGCTAGTGCTAGAACCTAGAGGGGGGCTGAATAGGTATATAGTCGATTTTTCTTTGATAGACGCACAATACTTAGACAGTTAAGTAATTGCAACAAATAAAAATCAATCGTAAGGCTCAGTGAATGAAAGAGAGAATTAAACACGCGGTTTATAGTGGTTCGGCTTGATTCAAGCCTACGTCCACTCTTCTGCACTGACAGCCAATCGGCTGGATTCCACTATGAACAAAGAGATGTTACGGCGTTGATCTTCCTTGATTTCTGGGTGTAGATGAACTACCACACTCACTCAAGGTATCACCAAGTAAAGACACTCTCTGTGTATACAATTTCGCTCATACTGTATCGACTAATAATCAAGGTGCTTCAGACTCTGGAATTTCTCTATCGATCACACTTCTAAAACAACTGGAACGTCTTCCTTTTATACTCCTTTATGCCATCATATCCGTTGGCACTTACCCAAGGAATTCCTCCAATCTACTCGTTGGATGGAATCAATCAAGAAGATCATCCGAGCTATTAAAGGAATCGACGATAGCCCATCAATCTGTTCGCCCATACAATCGGGATCTTGGTTTCCATGAATAGAACCTTCCAAGAATACTTCGTCGATTATCGGATCTTCAATTGATCTAGATACGAATCAAAGAATCCGTTGTATTTGTCCAGCCAAAAGATCTTCTCCAGAGATCAAGATGAAATCTGAATCATAATCCTCGATTTGGATTTCCTTCGACACTTTGGATCCAGATAGACTGTCAATGAGAATAATTTTGAGTCTTAAGTCTTGAGTCTTAAATCTTGAGTCTTGAGTTCGAGTGCGGTGGTCAAAAAGTCTTCGACGCAAATAACCAAACTAGGCGATGGAAACGTTTTGTCGCTTCAAAATCTTCTAGAGCGATTTCTCCAACAATCTCCCCCTTTTTGATGATGACAAAACTTTCCTGTAGATTTGAACAACCTTGACCTCCGCAAAAACATTTCTCAAGCAATATGGCTATCTCATAAAGATTAATAAAACAACCAGACTCTGCATCCATAGAAAATTGGTTAGACTTTCATGAGTAATACCATATAACAACACTTGATATAAATGTCAACAGTCAAGCATCACAATCCACAGCCAAATTCAGTCCGTACTCAAGTTCACACAAGTCATACTCAAAACACTTAAAAATTCACAACCACAAAACAAATTTAAAATCAAGGTAAAAATATGGTTGGTTCAAATTTCTTCTCCCCCTTTTTGTCATCAGTAAAAAGGTGAGAAAAGTGTCATGTCCGCTGGGAATGCGCACGATCCGAAGTCTCCCATGGATGTACTATGCCTTCGAGCCTCTTCAAGTCTTCTCTTAATTGAGCTACCTCTTCTCCTTTGGCATTGGCTTGAATCGCAAAGCGAGGTCTTTCATTCGTCTTCAGGGTAAGCGAAGATGCTTGGCTAGCATTCTTGATGGCTTGAATTTCATAGTCGAGCATAGATTTGGCCCCGCATTTCCGAAGAATATCAAGAATACGATGAAAATCTGCTGAATTGTGCATACGTATACTAGCATTTACTTTCTCGGATGGAGTAAATGCGGACGATGGCGCTTACGTATGACTTTGCAGATTTGATGATGTATCATGTTGTTCTTCGGGCAATGGAGAAGCTTTGAAACTCTTCGTAGCAGCATGAGGTGAGGATTTTCTTGCTCCCCAACTCCCCCTGTCTCTAAGACATCAAAATCTTGCTCGCCAACTCCCCCTGTCTCTAAGACATCAAGATGGGAGGAATGATGATCATGCTCTTCCGTTTCCTTCTCTCCGAATTCAGCAGCAGACTTTTCTTTCTCTTCTTCTCCTTCTTCTTCATCTTCTTTTTCTTTTTCTCTCTGATCTTCTTCTTCTTCAGCTTCTATCCCCTCTTCTCTTTGCTCTTCTTCTTCTCTTTGCTTAGACTGAAGTTCCGTTGATCGAGATATAGAACGTCTAGTCCTTACCAGTGCAGGAATAGAAAGATCTTCATCTTCTTCTTCATCCTCCAAGATGAGAGTTCTTCTCTTTTTGGATGGAGCACCAATGGGCTCCTTTCCTTTTCTCTTTGACGCGGAAGAGAGAGGAGTTTTCACCTTGAACTTTGCCATTTCCTTGCTAAGTTCTTTCAGACGCATCTTCGTCAACATATTCAAACCTACCACCATTTTATCGCACGGTCTAACACAGAGAGTGTGTGGCGGTTCGATATTCATGTGTCGAAGATCTTTGTCACAAGATTTGGGTAAGGCAATTGTCCCTTGTTCTTCGACATTGCTCTGTACATATGGAAGAGAAAAGTATGAGGCGAGAGAGAACTTCTTCCCCGAGTTGATTGCATACATCAATTTGGCTTCCGAATTGGATACATCGATCTTTGATGTAGACTTTGGCCGATGCAATTGATCACAATTTTGTGCAGCACAATATTGATGGCACTCATCTTCGAGTAGGTAATCTTCGCCTCTGTATCTCTGTTTTTGACAAGATCCAGAGTAGCACGAGCAATCGAGACTTTGATTGGTTGATAATGTCCTCGTTCAACACCAATTATGTCCGCCAACATGTCCACATCTATCACATAGTCCCGATCTCGAACTTTGAATGATATTCTATTCGCATCAAGAAAACTTAGATTCGAATAGAAATATGCGATCAAATGTGCATAACCATCGGTGGTATCGGTGCAAAACTGCTCAAGTTGAAGCGGTTCGAACTTTTCCCTTAAGTTCACATTAATTGCATCCAGAAATCAAAATCAACACTCATGGGGTTTATCACCCCTCGTTTCAATGGGCGAAGAACGACTTCTCCTGTTCATTCGATCTAAACAACTCCATCTTCTTTCCCTTCACCTTTGCATCAATGCCCATTCTCGGTTGAAAATCACTAAACATTTTATCATCTTCGTTCCCCTCATTGGGAATCGGTCTGAAACACGAGGGTCACTTGGAATGTTCGCAAGTGACTCTTCACCTTACCTTTGGGAGCAATTCCCAATTCCTCCATTCGCTTCAAAAATTTGTACTCATTCCCATAATTCTTATCTCTAAGGAAGGCATCTATATAATCGAGAGGAGAACCGAAGCTTTCAACGCACGATAGAGCATGTAAATAAAATAGGGTTTTGTGCTCTCACGGGTTCAACGTCCTCTAGAATGACTTCCTCCGATGATGACCCGCACCTTGTTGGGTAGATGGTGAGTGATGAGGTGGAGAAGGAACATGACTCTGTTGCTGTCTCGACAAATCATCTTCCTCGGTGAGATCGAAGTGTGTAGGTCCCTCCTTCATTCTCTGTGGACCCTTGCTTGCGATCCTTGACGACTTTCTCCAAGAAGACATCTTTTCTTGTCAATGGAAGATTCCTTCACTTGCTTTCCCAAGGAAAAACGACAACTTTCTCGAGTATGAATACGAAGTAGAAAACGGGGTTGAGAGAAGAATGCCTTTTAGGGTTTTGAGAATCGAGTAAAAAGAAACGTGTATATATAACTTAGTTTTGAAAAGGAAAGAGCAATCGTTACGAAGAAAAGTGAACAGTCGTCTTTCTTTAAAATAATAACTGCCATCTTAAAAGAGATTATCCCTTTTTGAAAAGGCATGTTTCCGGAAATTAAAGATGGTATCAATCAATTATAACTGAACGAAAGATCGTACCTTTTCGAGATTAAAAGAATATCTTACAGTCTATACAATGAAGGTCTCGAGTACGAGAATTCGAGTCGAAGGATAGAGTCGATTGATGTAGATTCTTGAGACTTTAACTTCTTCAAGCTTCAAAATGTTGAGTCAGTACGGATGAAATCGAATTGATTTTTCTCCAATGGCTTTGTGAATATATCCACTAGTTGACTTTTCGAATCAACAAATTGAATTGAGATTTCTCCATTTTGAATATGATCTCTAATAAAATGATGTCGATCTCTATATGCTTTGCTCTTGAATGAAGGATTGGATTTTTGGTGAGATTGATTGCGCGGTGTTGTCACATCTCGATCTCGGTGCATGAGTTTTCAATCCCAAAGTCTTGTAGCTGTTGTTTTATCCATAGAATTTGCGAACAGCAGCTTCCAAGAGCTACATACTCCGCTTCTGTTGTAGAGAGAGCTACAGTGCTCTGTTTCCTTGAAAACCAAGACACTGTCCCCGCTTCCAAGCAAGCGCGGGTTCTGAAGTACTCTTTCTATCGACTCGCAACCGGCCGGATCGGCCGAATATCCCCGGAAGATTGAAGTCTCCCTCCTTAGGATACCATAGACCGATGCTTGAAGAAGAGGCAACGTATTTAATAACACGTTTTGCAGCCTTGAGATGAGATTCTCTAGGATCTGATTGAAACCTAGCACAGATGCAAACACTCAACAAAATGTCGGTCTAGAGGAGTAAGATAAAGAAGTGAACCGATGATGCTTCGTCACGGCTTTTGATCAACTTTCTTCCCTTCTTCATCTTTGTCTATTTTCAACGAACTTGACATTGGTATATCAGTCTTTTTGCAATTTTCCAATCCAAACCTTTTGACAAGATCATTAGCATATTTTTCTTGACAAATGAAAGTTCCTTCCTTCAATTGCTTTACTTGAAGACCAAGAAAGAATGTTAATTCTCCCATCATACTCATTTCAAATTCATCCTGCATAGACTTTGAAAATTTCTTGCACATACTTTCATTAGGGGATCCAAATATGATATCATCCACATATATTTGAACAAGTATAAAACTTTCGTTTTCTTTTTTAATAAATAAAGTAGTATCAACTTTACTTTTGGCAAAACCATTCTTTAATAAGAACTTACTTAGTGCACGTCGTACCAAGCTCGAGGTGCTCGCTTTAAACCATACGAGCCTTTTCGACCGAAGGCGAGTCCGGCTTCTTTGGGTCTTCAAACCACGGAGGTTGTTCCACGTAAACTTCCTCATGGATAAATCCATTTAGGAAAGCGCTTTTGACGTCCATTTGGAATAACCTGAAATTTTTATAGCAAGCAAACGCAAGTAATAGACGAATAGCTTCTAACCTTGCCACAGGAGCGTAAGTCTCATCATAGTCTATTCCTTCTTCTTGCGTGTAACCTTTTGCCATGAGTCTTGCTTTGTTTCGTACGACTTTTCCTTTTTCATTCATCTTGTTTCTGAACACCCATTTGGTTCCGATAACAGTTTTACCTTTTGGTTTAGATGTCAGATCCCATACGTCATTAATGTTGAACTGTCTGAGTTCTTCTTGCATGGCTTCAATCCAGCTTTCATCAGATAGAGCTTCTTCTATGCTTTTTGGTTCAATTTCAGAAATAAGAGCTACGGCACTAGACTCTTCACGTCTTTTGGATCTGGTGCGGATTCCTTCATTAATTTCTCCGATAATGAGATCTTTAGGATGACTGGATTTATGCTTCCGATTCTTGGTTGATTTTGAGTTGAAGATCTCTTTCTTTATCGAGTATTCATGAGTAGCTTGATGCTGATCTTCCAGAGTCTCGAGAAGCTTCTTGAGTTGTAATCTTTTGAGGGTCTGGAGCGAGTTCGGACTCTTCATGCCGAGTCGATTCGGATTCATTTTGTGTAGAGTCTTGGAATTTGACATTCATTGACTCCTCCTGATCGGCTCTTCTTATTATAGACTCGTAGGCTTTGCTTGATGTAGAATATCCAAGGAAAATGCCTTCATCGATCTTTCTTCGAACTTACCAACTTGATCTTTTGCATTTTCAATATAAAACAGTTACATCCGAAAACATGAAAGTATGAAACAATAGGCTTCTTTCCTTTGAGTAATTCATAAGGGGTTTTCTCGAGAATAGGTCTTAGAAAGACTCTATTGATTATATAGCATCTGCTGTTGAAACAGACTTCAGCCCAAAATCGTGAAGAAATTTTACTTTCAATTAACGAGTTCTAGCCATTTCTTGAAGAGATCGATTCTTCCTTTCCACAACTCCATTTTGCTGAGGATTATATGGAGAAGAAAATACATGTTTAAATCCAGAATCATCACAAAATTTTGTAAAATTTTGATTTTCAAATTCACCACCATGATCTGTTCTTATACTTGATATAACACATCCAATTTCATTTTGAATCTTTTTAGCAAATTTTTCAAAATACGAAAATGTTTCGACTTATTCGCTAGAAAATATACCCAAGTAAAACAGGAGTAATCATCTACAATTACTAGGCAATATTTCTTACCTCCAATACTACGGGTTCTCGGTTGGTCCGAATAGATCCATATGCAACAATTTGCAGTACATGATTAGTAGAGACATGATTTATTGATTTGAATGAATTTCTTACTTGTTTCCCCAGAATGCATGGAGTGCATGGATTGGTCTTTTGATATGATAATTTTGGAAGTCCTCGAACAAGCTGTTTTGATGAGATTTTGGCCAATTGCTTCAATTTGACATGGCCGAGCTTTCTATGCCATAAGCTTGCTTCGTCTTGAATTGAGATTAAGCAATGCGAATCATTTGTTTTTACGTCTAGGAGGTAGATATTTCCATGTCTTCGACCTTTGAAAGGCGAGTAGAGTCTTTACCGATTCCAACATGTTCCTTCTTGGAAGAAAATCTTGAATCCGAGTATCACATAGTTGACTCGATCTTTGAGAAGATTGTAGTTGAGTCCTTCTACTAGAGAAACATTGTTTATTGTGAGATTTCCAATTTTGACAGTTCCAAATCCTACAATATTTCCTTTGCTGTTTCCTTCAAATGAAACTTTTCCTCCATTCACTTGAATAAGCTTTATGAAGCAATTTGAGTCTCCCGTCATGTGTCTTGAACATCCCATTTGTCAAGATACCATTTTACCTTTTTCTTGACATGAGAGACTCGCATTCAAAAGAGAGTCTCAAACTTTCTTTGGTACCCAAATTTTCTTGGGTCCTTTGGTGTTAGTAGAATAATCATTATAAGGCCATGCTTTCTTAACAGGCTTCCAAATCATAGGACACTCTTTTTCAAAGTGATCCTTATTGTTACACTTTGAACATCTTAGAGCATTTCGACCTACAGATTTTACAAAAACTTTCTTAAAATGATTTTTGTAAGCCTCTTTCGATGGTCTCTTCTTAATTCTTTCTTTTACTTTAGGAAAATCAATCAAGGGAATTGTTTATCTTTGTCATACCTAGACCAGACTTATTGAAGTAAGGTCTTTGAACCGAAAGAACTTTTTCAAGTTTTCAGATCCTATAGAAAATTTCCTTGAAATATTTGATAAGTCAGTTTTTAGAAAAGTATTTTCTTTTAAAAGATTATCTTCTTTTTCTTTAAGAGTCGAAACATTCAAATCTAAACTTTTGATTCTTTCTTCTAAAATGTTTTCTTTTTGTTTTAAAGCTAAGTTTTCCCTTTTAATTCGGAAACTCTTTTGAGAGAAGTCTTAAGACTAAAACACAGTTCATCAATATATTTAAAGACTTTGGGAATTTTAAAATCACTTACCTCAAATTCACTTTAAAGTCGATCCAGAATCCGAGTCCGAGTCCGATTGTGCCATCGACACTGATTGGCATATTCATCCTCACTTTCTTCACACTCAGTATCACTCCAAGTTTCGGCTTTGAGTGCTTTTCGAAACTTTTCAGCTTTTCCTTTCTTCTTCTTCAGAAGAGGACAGTTGGGTCTTATGTGTCCCTTTTTCTTACATTCGAAACAAACTACATCCTTGTTTGGTTCCTCATCATCACAGAGACTTGGATTGCTGTCTTTGAAAATTTTGTTTCTTGGAGTTGAACCTTCTTCCTTTTCTATTCGGTTTTCGAACCTTCTTATCATAAGAGCAAGCTCCTCATCGTCCGATCATCTTGAGAATCTGCATCATCGGAATCATCATTTGATTTCAATGCAATAGATTTCTTACCTCTTGGATCTTCGTCTTTATTGATTCGTTCCACTTCATAACACCTTGAAGAGTTCCAATCGGTCATCAACGAGATAGTGGCATAATTCTTTGCGTCTCTCTTATTAAAGTCTTTATATGATTCCAATCCTTAGAAAGTCCACCTTGAGCTTGTTCACTTTCATGGGATCGAGATCTTTTGTCCGTGGTTCTCAAGACCATTGACAATATCGTAAAACGACTAAACATGTCAGTTATAGGTTCTCCTGGTTTCATTTTGAAGGATTCATATTGACCAAGGAGAATGTTGATTCTGGTCTCCTTCACTCGATCTGTTCCTTCATAGGTGATGTGTAATCTGTCCCATACTTCTTTTGCTGTAACACAAGATGATATTGTGTTATATTCAGTTGGTGACAAAGCACAATATAAAGAGTAAATTGCTTTTGCATCGAGTGCTTGTCTCTTATTGATTTCTTCCTGAGTCATTCCACCGGTCTCAATTGTTTCTTTTCCTCTTTCAGAACCGATGCGGCAAAGTAGGAGTGATCCCTTTTCCACAACGTCCCATTCCGAGAGGATCCTTTGATCGCGAAAGGCTTTCATCTTGTTCTTCCGGATGTTGTAATCCTTTCCATCAAAGTAGGGAGGTGCAGTATTGCTTTGCCCTTCCATCGGCCCAGTGCCGGCATACTAGCCATGGATCTTTTCTTGTAAAGTATAACACTTCAAATAAAGTAAGAACACGAGCTCTGATACCAATTGATATAGCTAGTGCTAGAACCTAGAGGGGGGTGAATAGGTATATAGTCGATTTTTCTTTGATAGACGCACAATACTTAGACAGTTAAGTAATTGCAACAAATAAAAATCAATCGTAAGGCTCAGTGAATGAAAGAGAGAATTAAACACGCGGTTTATAGTGGTTCGGCTTGATTCAAGCCTACGTCCACTCTTTCGCACCGACGACCAATTGGCTGGATTCCACTATGAACAAAGAGATGTTACGGCGTTGATCTTCCTTGATTTACGGGTGTAGATGAACTACCACACTCACTCAAGGTATCACCAAGTAAAGACACTCTCTGTGTATACAATTTCCTTTCGATGTATCGACTAATAATCAAGGTGCTTGAGACTACGGAATTTCTCTATCGATCACACTTCTAAAACAACTCGGAACGTCTTCCTTTTATACTCCTTTATGCCATCATATCCGTTGGCACTTACCAAAGGAATTCCTCCAATCTACCCGTTGGACGGAATCAATCAAGAAGATCATCCGAGCTATTAAAGGAATCGACGATAGCCCATCAATCTGTTCGCCCATACAATCGGGATCTTGGTTTCCATGAATAGAACCTTCCAAGAATACTTCGTCGATTATCGGATCTTCAATTGATCTAGATACGAATCAAAGAATCCGTTGTATTTGTCCAGCCAAAAGATCTTCTCCGAGAGATCAAGATGAAATCCTTAATCATAATCCTCGAGATTTGGATTTCCTTCGACTAATCGGATCAAAATGATCAACGAGAATAATTTTGAGTCTTAAGTCTTGAGTCTTAAATCTTGAGTCTTGAGTTCGAGTCCGAGTTTGGTGGTCGAAAGTCTTCGAGACGCAAATAACAGACTAGACCGATGGAAACGTTTTGTCGGCTTCAAAATCTTCTAGAGCGATTTCTCCAACATTGTTCAGGCACTAGAATCTTTGGAAAGCATCTTAGGTTAGTAAGCTCAGGACCAAGCCGTCGATGTTGTCGTTGTTTCTACCGCTGCCAATGTTGTGACCGTTGTTGTTGCCGTGCCTATTGAGGCCCAATCTGGAGTTGTGATCGAGGATCAAGCCACCGTATTTGAGTCAAGGTTCAGTCTAGACAGAGATGGAAATCGATTAGGGAGAAAGGCCGATGTTAGAAGAAAGGTGCCCTGTTTCACCCAACCGGAAGAGTAGAGTTGGAAAGTCAGTGCTCAACTTAATCGATGTGTGTTGTGTCTGTAAGAAAAGACGGGGATCTGTTATGTGCTGTAAGAGAGAGATGACTTGTTACAAGGGTCGCCAGTACAGCCATTTGATCAAAGATTATCTGTATAGATAGATGGAATCACAGCTGTTTATGCCACCGCCATTGATAAGACAGAACAGAGGAAACATGCTTTGGGACATTTAATGGGGTACTTGGAACAGACCCCAGTGCAAAGAAGGGTGCATGATATTCCCTGATAGGAGGTAGATGACTCCCTGATTGTGTGCCGAGTTAGTGGAAAGGAGGCATGAGTTAGCCCAATGTCAGAGTAAAAAGGGAGCATGATTTGAATGTGGTCAGCAGGACCATCGGGTTAGGAACTATCCGCGTAAGTCCGTGAGAGCGTAAGTACCATTACTGCAAATAGAACGCCACCAAGATGGCTGAAAGAGCATGAATGGGTCAACTAAGCATCGACCAAAGGAAGAATGTTTTTGAGATGTTTTCATTAGAGTAGTGCAGTAGAATTTTCAATGATGGTTATAGGATTTTCGTTGTGGTAATAAGATAATAGAAATGTGAATCTCTGACTATAGTTGTACTTGCAGGGGTTTGCTTAAGTATGACTTGGAAGTCATTTATAAAAAGATTTGGCTCAAGGATTTTCTATTGTTTTGAATCGCGGTATTGATATAATTCAGTTTGTTCAGTTAGCGTGTGAAAGTTTTGAATTACTGAAAGTCAAAGAGGAACTTCAATCCTTGTTATTTGTCACTGAAGATGACTTAGTTCTAGTTGTTGGTTACCGAATCTGCTTGGCAACTGTAATGGATAATGGATGCGTCAGTTGAGGAGCCGAATATGGAGAACATAACCGTGGTACATAAGTTTTCTGAAGTATTTTCTAAAGAATTGCTAGGTTTGCTGTTAGAAAAAGAAATATAGTTCGTAATTGAATTAGCACTCGGATCAAAGCCAGTCCCTAAGGCTCCTTACCGAATGGTGTTACCCGAGTTAAAAGAACTAAAGGTGCAGATGCAGGAATTGTTGGATAGGGGAGTCATACATTCCAATGCATCACCTTGGGGAGCACCCGTTCTATTCGTGAAGAAGAAAGTTGGTTCGTTGTGTTTGTACATCGATATTCTTCGAAATCGACTGGAGGTTGGGGTATCATTAGTTGAGGATCAGGAAGAAAGACATACCGAAGTTAGCATCTCGCACTCAATATGGCAGTTATGAGTTTATTGTAATACCGTGTGGTTTGATGGACACTTTAGCTATTGTTTGCGTCTAATGAGCAGAATGTTTAAGGGTACTTGAATCAGTTATGATCGTGCTCATTGAAGTTATCCTGGCGTGTTCAAAGAGTGTTACGGAGCACGAGAGACATTTGAGGATGGTACTTCAGACCTTGAGTACTCTTGGATTTTACAATAAGCTTAGCAAATGCGAGTTTCGGATGACTCATGTTGTGTTCCTAGGTCATGTGATTTCAGGAAAAGGAATCTCCGTAGACCCCGTCCAAGATTAAAGTAGTGAACAGTTGGCCGAGATTGACTACAGTGGTAGAGATTAGAAGTTTTTGGGGATTAACAAGGTATTACAGAAGCTTTATGGAAGGGTTTTCAGCGTCAGCGTTGCAATTGATTCGACTATTGAGAAAGGAAGAGAAGTTCGTATGGACAGGTAAGTGCGAGTGTAGTTTTCAAGAGCTTAAGCAGAAGCTGACTACCGCACCTGTGCTGACTATCCCATTTGGTCCTGGAAGTTATGAGATCTGCAGTGATGCGTCGTTTAAAGGATTTGGTTGCTTGTTAATGCAGCATGATAGGGTTATTGCATATGCATCCCGTCAGTCGAGATCTTATGAGTTGAATTACCCGATGCACGTTGTAGAACTTGTAGTAGTTATGTTCGTTCTAGAAATTTAGAGGCACTATCGGTATAGAGAAAGATTTCATATCTTCATTAACCATCAAAGTCTCAAGTACGTATTCTCTCATAAGGAGTTGAAAATGAGACAGCATCGCTGGATGGAACTTCTTAAAGATTATGACTATGATATTTCGTATCACTCTGGAAAGGTGAGCAAAATTACAGATGCACTGAGTCAAGAGTCATTAGTTGCACAGTGGGTACTCAAGGATTGGATCTTACTTGAGGAAGTCCGAAATTCAGTTTTCAAATCTAAGGTATGCCACATTTTTGAATCTTATGACCACCCTCAAAATTGAGCCAAAAGTTCAGATCAGAATCAAAACACTTCAGAAATTCAGAAGACTCTATAAGAGAATGCAGATAAGAGAGAGGTTGATTTTCAGATTTCTGAAGGCAGAACGCTAAGGTTCTGAGGACGATTGTGTGTAATTGTCGATACAGAGATTAAATGGGAAGCTCATCATAGCAACTTCAAGATTGTCCAGACAGTACGAAGATGAGTCAGAATCTATATCATTGGGATTGGTAGATCGGTATGAAGATGGATATCACCGATCAAGTTGTAAGTGTTGGATGTATCAGTAAGTGAGAAGTTGGTAATGTAAGCCAGGAAAGCTTTTCAAGCACTTGAGAGAGTCATGTGTGGGAATGGAAGTATAGCATGATGGAATGTTATGACAAGTTATTAAGGAGTCGGGAAGAGTATTGATTTCTTATGGGGTTGTGTTCGACAGATGAACAGAGTCAACTCACCTTAGTGCAGCTTGAAAAGATCTCGATTAGAATATGTATATCGAAGTGTGTGTATATCATATAAATCATCTGCAAGGAGTGCCGGGGACGAATTGTATTTCAAATCTAGATCAGATGTTCCAAGTTGGCAGAGCTTTCAGATGGTTCTTTCTTAAGTAGTGCATAGCAGAGAGTGCGGAATTTCGATTGCTGAGATGAAGTCAGGAAAAGAAAGATCACAGGTCAGGGTCAATACAATAGTCAGAGATTGTAGTTGTTGAGATCAGTGTCAGAGTTATATCAGATCTTGACCAAAAATTCCAATTTTAGCAGATCAGTCAGATAGTTTCTTTTTAATCAGTGCAGAGCAGAGTGTACAGGATTTCAGTTGGTTGAGATGAGATCAAAGATCAGAAAATCGTAGGTCTAGAGTTGGGTCAGAAATCAGTGCTTTAGTTGCAATTATCAGAGACAGTTTAGAGATTACTCATAATCGCCAGTTAGCTTCACAGATTTTTTGTTGAAGACCTTTAAAATTTTAAGTAGGCAAGTCTTCAGTATTTTGGATCCAAAGTGGTTTGGGCAAGATAGCAGTGATCTAGCAGTATTGGTACAGAAGGAGCAACCTGAGAAAGAGAAGATTATATGAGACGACTGTACCCCCACCTTTTTGTCTAAGAATTGGTAAATGTTTAAATTTCGAGGACGAATTTTTTATAAGAGGGGAAGAGTTGTGACATCTTGATTTTCCAATTCTATTTTCAATAAATTGAGACAAGCATTTCGTTGGCACGCATGTAGTTCTTTTCCTTGAGTTGACCACTTATGTGAAAACTAGTTTATTAGGTAAAGCCGTTAAGAAATTCTAATGCATCGGACTCAAGAATTTGACCAGGAAGCGATCTTTTGACCGAGCTAATTTGCAAGGGTCATTACGGCAGAATTAAAAATCGATTAGAGATCGGAGATAGGTCGACTCGACATAGGCATGTGATCAGGTGTGGATGATTCCACCAGATCGCACAATTCTTGTCGATCGGCACTGGACCGACTTTTCTATTGATTGGGTACCCTATGTTCGTATTTGAAACCTTGAGATTACCCTGACAACCAAAATTCGCCAATGTTTTAAAGATGTACATTGTGGCTTGACAACCACATGTCAAATGCATAAAAATTTCTAAAGGCTATCCGGTAGGTTGGGCCGCGCTAGTATCGTGCCAAAGTGAAATTAACCGTGGAATTGAGATCGAATTTAGAAATTGAAAGTCTAGGTGTGTCACAAATCATTTTAGGATCATTGACTTATCTTTGGAAGATTTTTTATGCAATCAGAGTTTTCTAGCAATTAAATCAGAAAATGATTAATTTGGCTCGAGAAATTAGTAGGCCCACATTTGGTCGCGTTTTTGGGGCTTAAGTTGGTTTTTGGACAAGTGAAGATGTGAATTAAGGTGTTGTGACATTGGATTAATTTTATGGACTTCAATTGGACTCAATTGGAAGAGAATTTATGGGAATTGAAGAAATTGGATGTACAAGAATTAGACCCCGGCGGAAAATGAAATTGCAACCATTGGAAGAGGTTGTGAAGGATTGGGTGAGTGGATTGTCAGGTCATCCTAGGTCATGGTGGGCCACCTTGATTATGAAGGAAAAAGAAAAAAAAAAGGGGAAAGAAAAGGAATGCTCTCTCTCCTTCTCTCTCTCTCTCTCTCTCTCTCTCTCTCTCTCTCTCTCTCTCTCTTCCATCTCTTCTTGCTGGTCGTGGGACTTAGCAACCGAAAGAAGCTGAAGACCAACAAGCCACTGGACCTCACGCCTTCGCTCGTCCGCTCATCGTTGCTGCCGCCCCGCGCCACCTGCGCCCGCTTGCCAATCAGCTCGCCTCCCCGCTCCGCCTCAGCCCGTGTCCCTAGCAAATCTGAGAACCTCGAACCAGCAAGCCGAAGACCGTTTGAAGCGAGCAGCTCCGCCCGTTGCCAGAGCTTGCCGCCGCCGCCGTCTGTGCGCGAAGCTCCCTCGCCTGTGTGTTGCTTCGCCGGATAGCCGTCGCGCGCTACTCCACCCTACTCGCTCGGCCCCAAGCTCCTTCCCCTCCTTCCAGCCGCTATCACCATCGCTAGGGTCGCCGGGAGTCTCGCCGGAGCTACCGCCTCACCGCACAAGCTGCCGCCACCCTCCTCCGCCCATTTCGACCCAAACCGACGCTGGATCCGCCCTTCTCGGCCCCAAATCAGCAACTAGAAAATTGGGTTTCTCAGCCCGGTTTTGGCCCATTTTGGCCGCCTTCCTGAGCTCGGATGCTCAGCCCACCTTGAGGAAAGTCGATCATCGCGCCGTCCTCGTCGTTTTGGTCCGCTCGGCTCGCTAATCTGGTGAGTTTAGCTCACTAAACCTTGATTAGAGGGTTAATGATACTTTAGGGGTGCTTAGTTTATGTTAAGTGTTATTAGGTGGTTAGTTTCATTTATTTGAACTTAAATTGTGTTTAATTTAAGGCTAAGTGAGTGATTATATTAGTATAAGCTTTAATATGACATAAAGGAATTTACTTTTGATTTATTATAATATTTGAAATTATTTAATTTAATAATATGTTATTATTCGAAATTATTAAAATATTATTATTTAATTATTTTCGGAATAAATTTAATTATTTATTAAATTCGAAAATTTTGTCAAGACCCTAAATTCTTAGAATTTCATGCTGATCATTTCTTTGTGTAGTCAGATTTTGAAATTGATGATTGAATATTATAAATTGAGTGTGGATCGTGAAAGATATGGATATTATTATTTAATTAATTTTCAGAATAAATTTAATTATTTAATAAATTCTGAAAATTATTTTGGAACCTTATTTTCTCAGAATTTCGTGTTGATCGCTCTTTGTGCATTTAGAATTTGAATTTGATGAATGGATGTGGCAAATTGAGTGTTGATTGTGGTAAATAGGGATTTTATTCATAAAAACCCAAGTGTCGGGTTTTGATGCAAAAATTGGATTTTAATGATTATATTAAATAGCGGGATTTGAAAAAGTGAGATATTGACTTTTTAATCCAAAATTAGCGTGTCCCTACACACGTGAGTAATTTTTAGAATATTTTTAATATGAAGAAAAATGGCCGGGATCACTATTTTAAGTGGAAGTATTTAGTGAAATATAAAGTGTCCTGAGGCCGAGTATGCTTTGGCCGTGTGATAATTAAGAGGAATCATTCTGAGCTGTTGAGCTGGACTTGCCCCTATATGGGATGCCCACGTGGTGGATGTCGGTCGCAGTAAAGGCTGGGCTGACTGGATCGATGCTCCTTCGGGAATGCCGTCGACGTAGTGATGAAGCCGTGCTCCAAGGGGGGAGATGATGCTCCTTCGAGAATGCCGTCGATGTAGTGACAAAGCCGCGCTCCAAGGGGGGAGGCGATGCCTAGCATTAATGTTAGAAGATAGCCGAACTGCGAGTAGGCTATGCCCTTGTGTGACATTGAATAATAATTGGAATGCGTGCTAAATGCGACTGTGATTTATATGAAAGTGATAGCATTCCAATTGTTTGAATTATCATTACTACTTGAGATTGTGTGATACAAATTGTGCTAACTTGCAGGAAGGAATTGAAACGAGGTAAATTCTCTATGTGATGTGGCTAGGCCACCCGAGGCGTATTTTCTTTCTAATGGGGGTTTAGGAGGTTGAACTTGCTGAGACATTGTCTCATCTTAGTTGTGGGATTAAAATTTTAGGTCCCTGGTGGACGGAGCGGCCAGATAAGCTTTGGTTGGCCTTAAGGGGTTGCAGAGGTGAAGTCATAAGGATTGGAGAACATGTCTGACTTGTAGGTCGTAGGACAATTCATTTTTAATAGCCTGTCTTTTGACTTTTGGCTATAGGTCTTTGTTTGTAACTCCGTTGGTTTATGTAAGTGGTTGGTTGTGAATTTGCTTCCTGCTCTTCTATCCCGTATTTCATTGTCAGGGGTTTTATAATACGTTCCAATTGCACAATAATAAATGAATGGGATCAGTGACACTACCTGAGAATGTCGCATTTGCATGACCATGGTGGGAAGTTGGCGCGCTCGAGGTTCGGGGCGTGACACAAGCCATTGTATGAATGTAGGTTCTTCCACCTGGATTAGAGATGGCAGCTCGAAATTCGACAGGGCTACTTCATGGATTCTACTCCAACACGCAGTGGCCCACGTGTTCATGAATGTAGCCATGGTGCACATGCCGCCTATCTTTGAGAAAAGCTCAGGCTGATTGCTAATCCGCCACAATTGAAGCTATTCGCTTGAAATATGACCAATGGATTGTTTGCTGCTTGCAACGGGAATTTTGACAATCAGTTGAGAAGGTCACGGTCAAGATTTCCCTAGAGGAGCTGATCTAGAGTGCCTCCACTTTGGCTTGTATAACTTCTACCCCTTGGTTGTTGCAGTCGATGAAGAGCATGTCTTCAACGTACTGACCAGCTAGAGGGTAAAACAGGGATGGGGCCGCCTCTCATGGCGATCCTTATGTGAGGTAGTGGGTGTATGCGTTTTGAACAACAAAAAGTGAGGGCTAGAGGAGGAACCTTAGCCTATTTATAGAGTTTTGAATGGGTCCTCTTATTACGGGCCGGACCCAACTAGGCCCACACAAACTAAGCTCATATTTGACTATCAAGCAACTTTATATCTTACCTAATTAGGTCAATTCCATAAAAACAGTAAATACAATCTCAATTAATATAGCCCACATTAGGAAAACTCTTACATTCTCCTACTTTGGCTATATTAATTGAGACTGTACTGTATATGCACACATTTATGTTGATCTGGAGATAATTCTCAATAGTCAATCCGATCCCATAAAGTCTCAAATACTGGATCATGACGGTAACTGCATATACATATCAGAGTCTTCCATGGTCATGAGTGCTCTCAATTTTACTGATATAGATTCAATATGATTGTATAGCAAATTGATAACACCTCATAAAGAGTAATACATTATGTGTTATCCCTTTTTTCAGTCATTATTCTCTTACCTTAAGCGTCACAAAAAATCGAATGTGCCACTAAAGAATATATTTATGGTTCTAATGAAGTCATATATGTCTTATCTTTATAGTTAACATTTCTTCATATGTAATTGAAACATATGTACAAAGCTAATAACTGGATATTCCTAGCCTTCATTCAAGGTTACATAATACCCTAAGATTTTCATTAGATAATATATATAACTCAGTAACAATCTATACAAAAATCTAAATATATCAAAATGTTACCAAATGTAATAAAATAGTGACATAAACTTTATTAGAGCAAATATGAAATAGCTCTCACTAAAAGACAGTATTCAATGATTCTCCCAAGTCTATGCTCATGACATGTTGCTTAAATACACAAGGGTGAAGCCCCTTTGTTAGTGGATCTGCTAACATATTATCTGTGGAAATATGCTCTACCATAATGTCACAATTTTGTACCATTTCCTTTATGGTTAAAAACTTGACCTCCTCATGTTTGATCCATTAAGACTTTTGTTGCTATTGACAAATAACACAACAAAGTTATTATCATAACATAATTGTATGAATCTATCCACAAAATTAAATATAGTATATTTCCTAATGAGATTCTGCAGCCAAATAGCTTGATTGGTAGCAAAAAAGTATGCTATAAACTCCGCTTGAATGGTAGAGGATGATATATATTTCTATTTCTCATTTTTCCACAATACTGCACCTCCTGCTAACATAAAAATATATCCTATTGTCAATTTTCTATCATCCTCATAGCTAGCAAAGTTTACATATGAATATGCTACCGGTTGCAAATCAGGGAGATATCTGTAAATTAGCATATGATTTCTTGTTCCTTTTAAGTATCTCAAGATCTTTTTGGCAACAACCCAATAATCGTGTCCTAGATTCAACTAACATCTACCCAAAAGTCCTATTACAAAGGCGATATCTAGTTTGGTGCAAACTTGAGCATACATAATACTTCCAAGTGCATTAGCATAAGGTATATCCTTCATTTGGTCTTTTCAAAATCTAATTGAGGACATTGTGAGATACTCAACTTGTCACCTATGGATTTAACGCCATCGGATACCATTTTTAGTTGCAATGGGTCCATACAACCATGGGGGTTCATGGCTTGTAATGCTACATGTTGAATATTTTCAAAATACAATCAACATATGCCCTTTGAGATAAATCTAACATATGGTTCCCTCCTTTGCTATTCTCCTCGCGGTCATATCCAACCGCTTAAACCATCTACTGTCGAAATGTCCCCAAAAGCAAGGGAAGATACAACCACTCAAAAGGAATCCAATAACAACTCAATGCATCATGCATATCATACATGCATTGCAGGCATAACTTACCTTGCAGCCATGCGCATGCTATCATGCATCATCATGCCTTATCATCATGCATATCATATCATCATATGTCATCATCATAATCATTATCATGGCATCATTATATCATACATGTCATCCTTATCATGACATCATCACATCACATATCATCATCATCATCATCATATCATCATGCATATCATACCATGGGTGATCATCATATCACATCACATATCATCATCATCATCATGCATATCATCATGCATATCATACCATGGGTGATCATCATATCACATCACATATCATCACCATCATCATGCATATCATACCATGGGTGATCATCATATCACATCACATATCATCACCATCATCATGCATATCATCATGCATATCATACCATGGGTGATCATCATATCACATCACATATCATCATCATCATCATGCATATCATACCATGGGTGATCATCATATCACATCACACATCATCATCATCATCATGCATATCATCATGCATATCATACCATGGGTTAATTTTCATCTTAACTTTAAATTTGATCACCACATTACCCTTCCTCGATTCATCAATTTCATCTCATATTTTACACTCGCATCCCATGCGAGAAACAACCTCCGGGCATGTATCAGAATGCACAGTTTCCAAATAAATTCGATTAAAATACTCATATGGCCTCCAAAAATTACGAAATTTTGCAAGGTGATAGCCAACACATTTTCGTGCATTTCTCATGAAGAACTCTAAGCCAAATTCTTCATAGATTAATTTATACAACTCCACGAAGCTTCTGGAACCTCTACCGTTTCGTCCAGAGTACATATCACCGAAAAACTTAGGTTTGACCCATCTAATCCCTTTAGTTTCCTCTGAAATTCAGTATGTTATGTATCAATGTGTCCTTTACAAGTTTCATGAAGAGATATAGGTTAAATAACCAAAGTATGATCCTCTTTTAAGTCCTTGAAGTCTCGGGTGTCTCGGTATACTTCAACAGAACCAACCGTCTCAAAGATCTAGCCGATTCACTAGGCTATACTAATTTTTTTCTCTTCAAATTTGAGTATGTTGTAGTCTAGGATGTTACCTACAACTTTCATCAAGAAAAAAAAGTGAGATCTCCAACAGAAACCAACATGCAATCAAGAAATCAACAAGAGGTCAGTAGGAAATTCGCAGATCTGAGGTCTCCGTGTGATAGAGCTTTTGACCCCTCATATCTCCATCGTTTTCTATGAAATTTCAGTATGTCATACTAGAAGATGTTAGCTTCAACTTTCATGAAGACATCGAAGCCAAAATTGAACCCCAAACATGCATTCAAGCTCACACAACATTCTGACTCGAGCGGATTCATGCGAAAACATTCCAGATCTGACACCTCCGTAAGATGAGATTTTGACCCAGTAAATCTCCATCATCTTCCATGAAATTTTAGTATGTTGTAGTAGAAGATGTTATCTACAACTTTTATGAAGATATCACAGCCAAAATCGAACTCTAAACATGCATGCAAGTTCTCACAACATTCTGACTCAAACAGTTCATACGAAAATATTCCAGATCTAGCATCTCCGTAGGATGAGAGTTTGACCCCTCAAATCTCCATCATTTTCCATTAAATTTTAGTATGTTGTAGTACAAGATGTTAGCTACAAATTTCATGAAGAAATAGAAGCCAAATTCGGACTCTAAACACACATGCAAGCTCAAACAAGTTTCTGACTCCAAACAGTTCATGCGAAAACATTGGTGCAAGAGTAGAAAGTGGATTCCCAACTTGCCTCTAGACCTCACGAGCGGCGGCACACCGGCGACGGACTCCTTTCTCCTCCTCTCTCGGCTTCCTCTCTCTCTCCCTCACTTGGCCGAATGGTTAACCAGCCATTCTCTCTCCTTTCTTGGTTGCTTTTATATTGCATGTGGCCGCCCAAGATGGCCAATGGGGGCAGCCACACCTTGCACAGCCTCCACGCCACTTGTCCGATTACATGCAAGGCTGATGGGCCTTCTTCTTGGGCCCATCTTGGGCCAGCAAATGGGCTGGTCGACCACTCCTTTTGGGTCCCTATTGGGCCGGCTAACTTGGCCCATTAAAGGCTTAGGCCAATGGATCCAAGGCCCATTCCAAAATTAGCCCTTTTTCCCTTCTTTTTTTTTTTTTAATTTCTTTTATAAATATTTTAAACTTTAAATTTTCCACATGGCCAAAGTCTTGTGATATTTTATTTATAGAACTTTAATTTATAAAGTGTATGGCCAAGCATAAATTATTAATTTATCCTATAGTCCTAAATTCAAAATTCATAAACACAAGCACAATAACACCTAGCCTTAAGAAAACTAATGGCTAACACATAAACCATAGGTAATTTCATTACCTAATTATAGGCTTTAATTTCTCTAGAGGATGACTTGAATTTTGGGATGCCACAATGGATCTCAATGCCAAGAACGAAGGATGCCTCACCTAGGTATTTCATGTCAAAATTCTTCAACAACATTTGTTTTGTCTCATGCATTAATCCAATATCGCTACTTATAAGCAAAATGTCATCTACATAAAGTATGCGAAAAATAAATTTCCTCCCATTAACCTTACAATATATGCATCAATCTACTTTGTTTTCGACAAAACCAAAATAAGTGATGACATTGTGAAACTTCAAATACCATTGTCTAGAAGCTTGTTTGAGATCATAAGTAGCCTTCTTTAATTTGCATACAAAGTTACCTAAATCATCTGCTACAAGACCTATAGGTTGCGCTATATAGACTTCCTCATCAAGGCCTCCATTTAAAAAAACAGTTTTAACGTCCATCTGATGTAACTCCATGCCAAAATGAGCTACTAATGTGATCACTTTAAGTGAATCTTTAGAAGAGATTGGAGAAAAAGTTATTTCATAGTCTATTCCTTTTGTCTGAGTGAAGCCCTTGGCCACTAGTCTAGCTTTAAATTTCTCAATTTTTCTATTAGAATCCCTTTTAATTTTATAAATCCATTTGCAACCTATGGGTCCGTAATCTTCTAGTACTTCAAGAAGCTCCCAAACACCATTATATTTCATAAATTGTATCACATCTTTCATTGCATCCAACCATAAATTTGATTGAGGACAAGAAACAGTGTTTGTATAAGTCACAGGATCTACAACACAACTGATAGTGTAGTCATGCTCTCCCAAATAGACCATATGTAAACAAGTCTACATATAAAGTGAAGGAAATGTGATTCTCATTAATCCTTATGATAGGTTGTGTAGACATCTTTCGATGCATAAGATATTAGACGCAAAAACACAAACCCATGATCTCCATAGCTAGAACAAGAACACATATAATTGCGTAGAAAGATTAACACATCTATTTTGGAATCTATCATTCTTGATGCGGAAAATTGATAATCCAAACGCAAATCCTTCTCATTTATTACCTTTTATATCACTGGCTTATTGAGACGGCCCCCTCACCCTTTCGTGATAAGTAAACACTTCTATGTGAGGATAATTGTGTGTTAGGGTTAGAAGAGAGGCTTGAGCACTATTTATAGAGTTTTCCACCATGCCCTTTCGTTAGAGCCGGACTTAACTTGTCCCAAACTAGCTAGCTTCATATTAGACTAATTAAAAAATATTCTATCTCACCTTAAACCAACCCTATAAATTGGTAAATTACAATAACAATTAATGTAATTCACATTAAGAAGACTCTTACATAAGCATCATAACAAAGTTGAGGCCAAGTTTATATTATTTCTTCTTTTAGTGATTCAGAGATCTTTTTGACTGGATAAGCATCAAAATAATGCTAGGGACAGGTTTCATTTTTTAGTGATTCGGAGATCTTTACAGTAGGCTTTTTGGGAACATTCAACATAAACCCAATATATTCTTTCAAGAATATAAGCCCGAGCCCATCATTATATCCAATTGAACTCATATTCATCTAAAAGTTCAAGCCAATAAGTTTTGGGTCAATTTGAATATGCTAACTGCTCCACATCACATCAATTTTCTCATGTGCTATTATTCTAACATAACTCACACGTGCATTTCAATAATTTTGCTCTTACATATGAGCCTAGTGTTAATTTTACTCCACCTCAATCAAGTATCATTCTGCGTCAAGATATTTCAACTTGAATCCCTATCGATGCTCAACTTTATCCCTAGTCATTTTCTCCAAAACCATGAAGTCTGTGGGCCCTGCATTGCTACATTACAAAGCCCACCACTCAAAAACTATATTGGTCACACATTGAAGAATTAGTGTAGTGTTGAGCAATTAAAACATTATAGTTGGCCCATAACTCATTTAATTTAAGATTTTGAGTACATGTGGATCCAACTAGATATCTTGATAGACTCGGATTTGGGTTTTCTCTTGATGATCTCCCCAGGTTAAGGTATCGAATTTTTACTCCGCACTCCCAATAGGCTAAGACAAGTCCTCACCTAGTTGAGGGGAGGGTCGTCATCTCGTCTTTGGCCAATAAGGACCGAGATCAAGTGAGAGCATCACAGCCCTTACCAAAATCTAAGTGTCAACCTAACCTATGACCAATGACCTTCGCTGGCCATAATGGAAGCCCTGGCGATTGACAAAGAGAAGAAGATGAGCAGTAGAACAGGGAAAAAAAAAGAGAGGAAAGAAACGAAAGAAAGCAAAGGGAAAAAATCCTTGAGAAATTTTTGAAAAAAATGGCAAAATGATATATCCTTCCATCTATGATCATCAACATCAATTGTTGGATGTACCATATGTGACAGTCAACGCTGATTAAATCGTCACCTTAGCAATTTTTGACTTGAATTTGGTTTGATTGGTTACATTCAGAAATTGTCAAAATGTTTAGGATTATATTGATCAAATTGAAAAATTTAGGAATGAGTAATATGTTTAGAATTTTTTTGGATAATTCTCTCGATCTTTTTACCATTTTTTTGTGGTGGTCATATAATATTATTCCTCACATCAAGCGCAAAGGGGAAGGCCCATTCCTTTACAAGCCCTAAAAGAGGAAGCTCAATAAGCTTAACAAGCCCCATCACGGCAAAGGAAATGGTTATGGTGTCATTGCAGTAGTAGAGCACTAAATTAAGTTTATTATACTTATGTCTATTCGATCAAAAACTTTTTAATATAACTAATATAGTCCTAAACATTTGCAATTTTGGCTAAAAATTGTTAACACGACATTGGTCATCCTAAGTGTGGCCAACGATGACATAAACAATTTTTGCAATTTTAAATTTTGAATTTCCTTTTCTTTTCTTTTCTTTTCTTTTAATCCTTCTCCGCTGGTCGGCGGCCTCAGCGATGGCAACCCCTGCTGGTCTTCTTCTGGGACTGGTCGCTCAGGTAAGGTCGCATCTCACTAAGTCCCGGTGATGTGAGAGAAACAGAGGATGGCCTCAAGATCCGACATAATGACGACGGCATTGACGACATGGTGGCAGCGCCAGCCTAGAACGCAGCAGATTTGCCTTTGCAGGGGCAGTAGCAGCGAAGGACGAGGTGGCTCCGGTTGCTCTGCGGTTGAGGGAGGTTTGGCCGCTTGGGACAGAGATAGAGAAAATTGTTTACGTCACTACCTGTCTAGCAAATGTGATTTCTCATTAAAACAAAATTAAATTCTTTTAATTTTTGCAATTTTAAATTTTTATTTTTTAAAGTATGGCCACTACCTGCCTAGCAAATGTAATTTCTCGTTACACACCCAATGCTTGCATACACAAGAACCATGTAGCTTGGTGGGGCTGGCTTGCCCACCTTTATCAATCAGGAAGTGAAAGCCACAATGTCGGGGTCTTGCTCGAAAAGAACCTTCTCCTCTTGGCTTAGATTAATCCACGCATCGATTCCACCCTCGGATTTGCTATCGATCAGAAAAACCATGCGGACAGGAATGCAGGTGTTGCTCACCAAGTCCGGCTTCCCCCACCCAAAGTCGATGTCATAGAATGGGAATCCGCACCAGCTTGAGATGGCCACCACGTTCTCTCCATCACTTTGGGCCCATTCCTTGGATTCTCTTGTGGAATCCCTCACCATGTCCACGCACGACTCTCCATCCGCTACCCCCGCATACCTCGCCTTGGCGCTCGCCAACGTAACGTGGATCGCCCTCGCAAATGCCTCGAGGTTCAGGTTGTCCGGATCCATCGTGTGTCGGGCAACGACCATGGTGTAGAAGTTACCGAACGCATCGGTTGGTATCGGGAGATTGACTTTCCCACGCAGGTTCATCGACTGGCAAACCACAAGGGGCCTTACGCGGCCGTGTTTCGCTTGGTCCATGGTTACAAACACCTTACATAAGAGTGCGCACAAGGCCTCTACTCTCGATATCCGCGCCTGTTTAGCCGCAGCTGATTTGAGTCTTGATAGGGCCGCGCCGCTGAATACGAACCGATTCATCATAAATTTTACTCCACCACGGAGTGGAGGCCAACGTGTGGTTTCCGACCCCTTCCCTGGGAATAGAGAGGACAGCCCGAAATATGGCGAGGCTAGCTCGTTGGTTCCACTCCGGCACACGGTGGCCCATGAATTCATGAATGTCGCCATAGTGGACATGTCGCCTAACTTGTGACAGGAGCGCAGGTTGATCACGAGTCCCCCGCACTCAAATACGTTCACTTGAACTACGACTAGGGGATTGCCAGATAGTCCCACCGGGAACTCGGACAAACAGCCGAGCAGGTCCGTGTCGAAGTCTCCCCGGAGGAGATGATCGAGCTGGCCATTCACTCTCGCGTGCACAAATTCTACTCCTTGGTCGTTACAGTCGATAAAGAGCCCTTCCTCGATGTACCGACCGGCCAGAGGGTAGAAGCTCACTAGGGTTTCTGAAAGCGACTCCTCCAAACGGCGAAGCCTCTGGAGAATATCATCTTCATGGTTTTCGCCATCAGCCCGGTAGTAGAATAGGAAACCGGCATAGCCTGGATGCTGAAGCTCATCTATGCATGAAATGTTTAGCTTTCGACGGTGGTTCGGCGTCGGGGCAGATGGCTTGATCAGTTTCTTGCTTTGCACTTCGACCTTCATACTCGATTCTCTTCCGATCGCTCCAGTATTCCCCAACAAATTGGGATTACCTTTTTCGGTGCACTCAAACCTGGTCGGTAAAGATTGGTCATATAGATGCTCGTTAGATAACGATCCATTTAACTAATCTATTAAAGGTAGTAAAAGGTTGTCATTAAGAAAAGCCCATCGTTAGATTTGGCATAGATTTCTTGTAGAAGAGACCTTAATTGAAGCCTAGCAAATTAAATTTCTATTACCAATAATCTTAATCTTTCTTCATTCTTTATCAGATTATCGAAACTATTTATGTGATTATAGGCCATGTTGATGTATTTTGATTCGGAGAAGTTCCATTTTCCTACATGAACGGGATGCAACTTGCGGTAAACTAATAATTAGTCACTAGCAATCGAGCAGACTCGGAGACTATGTTCTGTCCGTTAGCATGAAAATACTTTAATGATGAGAAGCCGAAGGGATAGTGTCAGAACCATGTGGTGACGACCCTATAGAGAAATACCAATAGTAAAATTGTGACTCCGATTATGAAAAGAATGGCGACGCAACTACTAGATAAGTCGAAAAGTTAATTTTTCTATCAATAGCAGTGATTGATTTAAATGCAATTAGCCAATGGTCTGACGTAAATTTAATGGGGCCAGCCCTCAAGGTTTAACGCACGTTGGCAAGAACGTCCGTGGAATTCCAGTTCAGAAATTGCAGTCATCGGTTCAACTTTTATCAACTGTGTACAAATTGTTCTCATTTAAAGTCACCCATACAGATCCAGACTTAATTGAATCATGGACTCAGAGAACGTTCCGTGAAACTATAGATAGTCAATTCTTTATACCTGTCCTTATAGAGTGTACGATGCAAATAATTAACTAAATCTAAAGTGGCCTTCATAAAAACATAGGTGGGCCTAACTTAAATCTGTTGTGAAAATTCCAAGAACCGTCGCATGTAGATGGAAAAATCACGAAAGTTTTGAGGCATACAAGCACTGTTTTCAAGGATAGTTACCATTCTTCCGAGAGTGCAGAGGGTTGCAACTATCTTCCAAGATTCAATAGAACTTCCGGTTAGTATGCACTAAACTATTCGGTTATAGCAGGTATGAAATAAGAGAGGCTGTCGTTTATTTTTAATGCGTAGATCTAAGAAGAACAGGTAATATTTATAGGAGAAAAAAGTTGAAAACGGCTAGCAAAATAAAATAAGAAACAATTAGCGAATTAAATGTCATAATAGCTAGGAGAATTAATGTGAAGACGGCTAGCAAAATGCAAAAAAGAAACGGTAGCAAATTGAATATCACAACAGCCATTTTGACCTGGTAAAACACAAAAATCAAAGGTTTATTAGTGAATAGGTTTTCTTGATAAGGTCGCGAGACAAAAATAAATAAATAAAAACTGGTAAAAATAAAAAAATCAAAGGTTTTAAATTTGGTTTGGCACAAGCTCGTGTGCGCAAACTAAACATTTTTTTTACCAGGTAGTAAACTGAATTTATTAATATGTGAACAAAAAGAACTTCTCAAGCTGGGACCGTGAAAATAAAGGAATCAAGGTATTTAAAATAATTTCTACAATTATCTTCGACATATTTCAAAAAGGTTGATCAAAACAAAGGAAGAATGAAGGCTGGTTTCACATTAGAGTGCGATGCATTGAATCTATTGTCTTTTGGAGTTCGAACCATACTTAGAAAAATGAGATATAACTTACAGAATCAATGGTGAAGCTTTTCCGTGATCCAAGGATTTTTGTTGTAAGCTAGAGTTCTTACTAATTACGTTAATCCCCACAAATCTTGCTATTCAACGCAAGTTTAGGCTAATAAGCCACGCGTGTGCCTAATGGTCCTTGAGCGCTTTTTTTTTTTTTTTTTTTTTTTCCAGTCCTACTCTATTCCTACTCTACATTCACTCTCAGACTTTTGCCATGCCTCTTGCAGAGCGTGGGAGTCGAAACCTACTCCTGAAACTTACGCGTCCCCACCCCATCCCCCCTGAGAAGGTGGGGATTTGAACCCCTCACCTCATCCTTGAATCTCATAAGAGCTGCTCCACTCCACATTCATATATGTGATTTGGTCGGCGAGAGGGTGGTGGAGGATATACTTTGACCTGTTTGATAAAGTCCACTATGAGGCTTCTATTTCTTCTTTATCTTATTCTTTCTTGAACCGTGAGATTGATTGGGTTTAGAAATTTTTCATTGAGTATTAGCATTTCTGGCAAAAAAAAATTGATTCGGGGATAATTCTGCTCAGAGTCATTTTTCTTCCCAAACAATGAAAAGTATTTTGTTTTTCATTTTTAGATTTCGGCCATATACTGAAAAGTATTAACCAGAATTGTCACATTTTTCGTGAAACAAACGAAATCTTAGTAATTATTCATTTCCAGTACTAATATCCCATAGAGGATTGATTGGGGGACTTCGCTGAATTTATCTTGTCCAAATCATACCAACCCTACTAAGTGATTATTCCCTTATTTCAATACGGAGCCATTAAATTCCTATCGAGGAAATGCAGGTCCTTATTACCCGAATGCTCGTTGCATCTCAGTAAGCAAGATCCCTATAGCTTGGTGGGGACCGTCCACCTTTATTGGTGCCTGACGCTGGTGCAGGCAATAACAACTCCCAGATCTAAGTACTGCACACAACCGCTCCGCCCCATAGAGTTTTCAGGAAGTGAAAGCAACAATGTCAGGGTCTTGCTCAAGAAGAACCTTGTCCTCTTGACTTAGACTGATCCATGCATCGATTGCACCCTCAGATTTACTATCAATGAGAAGGATTGAACGAAAAGGAATGCAGGTGTTGCTCACGAATTCCGGCTTCCCCCACCCAAAATCGACGTCGTACAAAGGGAAACCGCACCAGCTTGAACAGACCACCATATTCTCTTCATCACTGCGAACCCTTCCCTGGGCTTGTCTTGCTGCAGAATCCTTTACCATATCCATGCACAAACTCCCCATCCGCTATCGCCCCAAACCTTGTCTTGGCACTTGAAAACATTTCATGGATCACCTCCACAAAAGCTTTGAAACTCAGGTGGTTCTGATCCATCGAGTGTCGAGCAACGATCATGGTATAGAAGTTACCGAAGGCACCCTGCGCAAGTTCATTGACTGGCTGACCACAGAGGGCCTTAGGCGGCCGTATTTCGCTCAATCCATGGTTAAAAACGCCTTACATATAAGTGCACACACGACCTCCACCCTCGCTATGCGCGCATTTTTAGCCACAGCTAGTTTTAGTCCTGAAAGGGCTGCAGCGCTGAATATGAACCGATTCAGCTTGAATTTCACTCCACCAGGGCTTGGAAGCCATTGAGTTTGCACCGGCCCCATCACTGGGAATAGAGAGGACAGCTCGAAATGCGGCAAGGCTAATTCATGGATTCCTCTTGTGCGTGTGGTAGCCCACGAGTTCATGAATGTTGCCAAGGTGCATGCGTCGCCTAACTTGTGTGTAAAGCGCAGGCTGATCACGAGTCCCCCACACTCGAGCACATTCGCTTGAATCACGATTAGGGGATTGCCGGCTAGTCCCAGTGGGAACTCAGACAAACGGCCATGCAGGTCCATGTCGCAGCTCCTCCAGTCTCCTTGGAGGAGCTGATCAAGCTGGCCATACACTTTGGTGTGCACAAATTCTACTCCTTGGTCGTTACAGTCAATAAAGTGCCCTTCTTCGACATACCGACCAGCTAGCGGGTAGAAGATCGCTAGGGTTTCCAAAAGCGACTCCTCCAAAAGGCGTAGCCTTTGGAAAGTATCGTCTACACGGTTTCAACCATTGGCCCAGTAGTAGAAAAGCATTCCCACATGAGCTGGAGGCTGAAGAACATCTATGCATGAAATTTTTAACTTTTGATGGTGATCCGGTGTTGGAGCTGATGGCTCGATCAGTTTCTTGCTTTCTACTTCAACCTTTATCGCGACCTAAATTTCGGTGTACTACCTAGGGTTTAAGCTAATGAACTACTAAGTCTTAAACTTAGCTCGGACTCTCCAAGCCCATACCAATTCGCAACTTATGTTCAAATTTTTAACATGCAAATGGATTTTATCTAGAAATCACCACTAATCAGTTTATAATAGACCGATTAGACACCTAAGTAAAGTAACGGGAGAATTATTTTACTCATATGAATCAGAGATTTTGGATACGATGACTTTATTACATTAGATTTCTCTAATGCCATTTCGATTCCATTCTTTTTATTTTCAAAAATGTTTTTATAGGCAGCTTGGTTTTATTTAAACCTAAATCACTATCATGTAATAGCAACCATTATTAAACAATCAAACAAATTGCATCAAAAGAATCAAACACACAAAGCAAACAATTTTTTTGAGTTTTCTTTTATCTTGAAATTAGAACTTTACTATATAATATGCACTTTAACTACATGACTTAATTTTACTAACAACTGATTTCTAATTAAATGAACCTAACATGCAATTATCTGACATGCAGCTAATATTTTTTTTGTGTTTTTATTGAAATTTGGAATTAATAAAAACCCTAATTAAACTATCTAAAATGAATAATTTTCTAATTTATTTTAGGGATTAATTTGACTTAAACCCTATCCTATCTTAGAAAACTATTTTAGAAAAATGAGATTATTAGAATGTGCAAAGATTATCTAAGCCCTTATCTAAATATATATATATATATATATATATATATATATTTATATATATTTAAATCCAATCATAATCTATTCCAAAAATTATCTAAAAGTACAATCCTAAAAATGCAACCCTAATTTACTAAACCAACATACTTTGATGAAAGATTTAATTTTTGAGTTTTTTTATTTTTTGTTAGTGTTTTTCAAGACAAGCAATTATCAGATAAATATTATATCTAAACTAATCAAGACATTCATCGAATAAAGGATTAAAATAACTAAAAAAGATAATCTGTGGTATCGTGGATTAAATTAACGATAATTTTAAATTTAAAGATCACAACATATAATAAAGTTGAAAATAATTAAAAATTTGATCTAAAGTCTTACGGAACAAATTAATAATTATAATGATTTGACAATTAAAATACTAACAAAATGCCCAAAAATTAATAAATTAAAAAAATGATTCGACGTCTTACTTAATCAAATTAATAATTATAATAATTTTGAATAAAACTCCTGCAGTTAATGCCCACAAGATTCATGAAATGAATATCGACATCTAATGTTCCAATAACTAAACTTAAAAAAAAAAAAAACTAAAATAAAATAAATGAACAATAAAAATAAAAATTAAACTAAACTACCTAAGGGGACAGCAGGTTTGGAAAAACGCAGATGAAGGGGGGTGTAAGCGGCGTTCGAGCGGCGTTGGGCGAAGACAGACCAGTGGGCGTCAGGCGAACTGGCAGGCGGCAACAGTGACGGCGCGGGTTGCAGCAGAACGGAGGTGCGGCGTCAAATTGCGAGCGAGCTGCTGGCGCGATCGTCGGGCAGAGGCGCAGGTGGGGGCGGCGGCATCAGGTTGCTGCGGAGGTGCAGCGCGGAGGTGTCGCAGGGGGTTGCAGCCGAGGTAGCGGCGCGGTGGCTGGTGCAGGCACAGTGGACGACGCGAGCTCGCGCGTGAGGCGGAGCTCCAGTGGCTGGCGGAACGGTGACTGCTTCAGGTGGACTGACGAAGCGACGATGCTACTCGGAAATCGGCGGAGCAGGCTTGCAGAGGTGATGGCCGGCAAAGGCTCGAGTGCTGCGGGGGCGTTGCGGAGGACTCGGGCGCGACTGCTGGCGTCATGGGACGCGACGGTGGAAGGCGGAGCGAGGAGTGGCAATGTCGCGCAGCGGCTGGAGGGGGGGTCGGCAGTAGAAACCCCGCGAGGAAGAAGAATTTCTTTCTTCTTTTCTTTTTTGCTTTTTTTTTTCTCTCTCTCCTCTATTCCCTCACGTCACTTTTCCCTGTCACTGTCTGCACTCCCTGCTGAGTTCTTTTTTTATGGGGGAAATGTCACAAATAGTCCCTATACTATTACTTAATGTGCAATTTGGTCCCTGAACTTTCGATCGGCTCAATTTGGTCCCTAAACTATTGATAAATGTCCGATTTGGTCCCTGAACTTTCAATCAGCTCAATTTGGTCCCTGAACTATTGATAAAAGGCTCAATTTGGTCCATGAACTTTCGATCGGCTCAATTTGGTCCTTGAACTATTGATAAATGTCCGATTTAGTCATTCATTACTGTTTTTTTTTTTTTTTTTTGCTTCTTCTCTCTTCCCTCCGCCGGAGCCGGGGGAGGGAAGCCAGCATCCGACGAGGTGAGCTGGTGGAGGGAAGAGAGAAGAAGCAAAAAATAAAAGAAAAAGAAAAAAAGAAAAATAGTAACAAAGGACTAAATCGGACATTTATTAAAAGTTCAGGACCAAATTGAGCCAATCGAAAGTTCAGACCAAATCGGATATTTATCAATAGTTCAAGGACCAAATTGAGCCGATCGAAAGTTCAGGGACCAAATCGAATATTTATCAATAGTTCAGGGACCAAATTGAGCCGATCGAAAGTTCAGGAACCAAATTGCACATTAAGTAATAGTATAGGGACCATTTGTGACATTTTCCCTTTTTTCTGATGTTGCTTTTTCTTTTTTCCTTTTTGACTTTTGAACTCAAGAGAAACCAAAGGAAAAAGACTCAACGAGAAAACAAACAAGTTTTTCCTTCTCTATTTTTTTCTGAATTCGCGCCCTTTTGGTCACGAAAATTGTGGCTCTTTTTATAGTGATTCCAGATGGCCGCTTTTTATGATATTTTCCAAATTTCTATCTTCTGTTGCATTAATTTGGCTATGTATTGGAGTGTGATTCAACAATCAATTCGATCTTACTTCGATTCATTCTTTTTTATCAAAATCCTTGTCCTTTATCCACCTAATTTTTAATTGCTTCTACATTTATCAAAATCTGAATATTCATCAGAATTTTAAATTTTCATACATAATCAATCAGATTGATTTTCCCTTGTTGTTTTTCCTTTTATTTGTGATTTTTATTTTTATTTTACTAGGATTACCATACTTGAATGGGTTTTTCTAGAGTAATAGTCTTTGGAGACTCTGAGAGTAATAGCATATTATGAGCCAATGTCTGTGGTGTTAGATCATTAAATACAAATAATAAATCAATCTAAAAGTGGACTTCAACACAACGATCTAGGTATACCTTCTATGGACTATGATTATAAATCTATGATTTGCTGATAAATATTCTTAGTGAATCCCATGACATAAGCCCCCCTCAACGTATGAGCCTATTGAACGCTGGTATATGAAATAGACTTTAGGATTCTAAGGGAAGGGGTGAGTTGATTCAACTAACCTGCTGTGGAAGTAACACTCACAAAGACATAGCATGGGGCAGAAGTACAGCGCAAGTGCCACAACTTGGCACGCCGGGACACTTAAGTGCCATAACTTCCAAACGGTACACTTAAGTGCCACTTTTTTTTTCGAGTGGGACACTTAAGTGCCACCTCCGGCGACCCTTGCCGGAAATCCTACGTGGCATTTTTTTATTATTATTTTTCGCCTACGTGGCTCGCCGGAGCTCCAAATCAGCATAAAAAATAATAAAAAATAATAAAAAATTTAAAAATTTAAAAATTTTAATTTTAAAAATTTTAAAAATTTTAAAAATTTAAAAATTTTTAATTTTAAGAAATTTAAAAAATTTTAAAAAATAAGAAAATTTTAAAAATTTTAATTTTAAAAAAAAAATAAGAAAATTAAAGGGGGGGTCGAAGGGCGGGCGAGGGCGAGCCCTCGCCGCCGCCGCCGCCCGCCATCACCGGGAAGGGCCGGCGACGGAGGGGAGGGTCGGCCGGGGTCGCCGGCCCCCGGCCGACCGACGGCGAGGGCTCGCGGCCCTCGCCGGATCGCGGCGAGGGCCGCGACCCTCGCCCAGATCCGGGCGAGGGCTCGCGGGCCCTCGTCGGCGGTCGGCCGGCCTCGCCGGCCCCGGCCGTGGCCCGACGACCCCGGCCGACCCTCCCCACTCCGTCACCGGCCCTTCCCGGCGACGGCGGGGGCGGCGGCGCGGCGGGCTCGCCCTCGGCCGCCCCTTCGACCCCCCCCCCTTTTTTTTTTTTCTTAATTTTTTAAAACTTTTAAATTTTTCTTAATTTTTAAATTTTTCTTAATTTTTTAAAATTTTTAAATTTTCTTTTTTTAATTTTTTGAATACTTTATAATTTAATTAATTTTTATATTATTAATTACACGTAGACACGAAACGGCGTCATTTTCGCGTTTTCTCCGCCACGTCGGCGTGCAAAACGACGCCGTTTTGGACTAAGGTCGCCGGAAAATTGCCACGTGAGCCATTTGGCCGGATTTTCGCCGGAGTGGCACTTAAGTGTCCCATTTTGCTCCGATGATGGCACTTAAGTGTACCATTTTAAAGTTATGGCACTTAAGTGTCCCGGCGTGCCAAGTTATGGCACTCCAGGTGTCCCGACCTCCATAGCATGGAATTTTTATCGTGTAAGGTATATTGCAATTGCCCACTTTAATTAGCACGGTTGGCTCATCACCGTCGTTGGGCTACATGGTAGTTTTTTCAAGATGATATCTCGCAGGAGCTAATCTTCATGAGAATATGCCTTTCAAATGGAAGCACTCGAATGCCCCTTATATCTTTAACCAACTTTTGTTTACATTTCTTAATTACACCTTAAATTCACAAACTCTTACCTCAAATTATATCTATTTTAGGTTTTTCTCACCTCTTTGCTAAGTTAGCTATCAACTAACTTATTTCAGGTAATTACTAGGTTCTAGCCCATTGGTACAAGTTCCACAATTTTTGAAACTCGGAACCTAGAGAGAGAGAGAGAGAGAGAGAGAGAGAGAGAGAGAGAGAGGGGGGATTATTGGAGCATTTATACAAGCAATCGTCATCGATCAGGTTTAAGCACATCCGAAAAGGAAATTTCAATTTCTTGGGAAAATTGGAATTATTAGAGGAGATTCAAGTATGAAGGTCAGAGGTAGAGATGTGCACCCGAAAAACAAGGTGGGGAACCGGTTCTCATTGAAACCAGTTCAGGAACAAGTTCTCAAAATTCAGAATCGGTTTGAACTAGTCCAAGAACCTATTCCAAGTGATTACCCATCCGGGAACTAGTTGCCAGACTAGTTTGGGAAGCCCATAGTTCAAAACCCTACTTTTTCTCCTGATTTCTATGTCAGGCAAGTCCTCTTCTCGTTCTCGTCTCTCAATCCAGCTTTGCATTTCGTAGCAATGTTTTCATGGTGGGTTTGTTGTTAGAGACTAGTATCCCTGAGCAGAAAGTGTAAAGTTGAAAATTTTTTGGGATCTTCCTCGCCTGAACAGCGCTTTTCGATTCACTGTGCCCCTTTTTTGGCTATGTGGGTGTTCGTTTTTTGTCAATGCGGTTTTTCCGTGGCCGATTAAGTGGGGCATGTGATGCAAAAATGGGAGGCGTTGGCCGTTGCTTTCAAATGGAAGCGTGTTCATGAAGGGATATCATTTGTGATGATAGAGGGTTGGATGGTTCTGCTAATCATGGTGCTCTTCTTCCAGGTTCATTGCTAAAAATGACCAAGGCATCCAAAGTGATTCACGTCCGCAACGTTGGGAATGAAATCTCAGAGGTACATGTTTTCTTGCAAGTAAATTCTTTTGGGTGTAGAAATCGGCATGTTCTCGCGTATTAATATAAAATTCAAAACCGTATAGAATATCGGACAGTTACAAAATAGGCTCCAATGGAAACATGGTTGTCTCGAGAATTGGACTAGAAAAACAAGAGTGGCTCCAAAATAGGGTTTAGTGCAAATAAAGTCAGGTACAAGATCCAAAAAAAGGGAACCGGCTATGACAGAGTTGGGTACAGGGTATAGGGTCCAGGTTTGAAACCTACCTACCCTAGACCCGATCACCCATAGTCGAAGGGCAAAGCAAGAAACCGATTAAGCCATCAACTTCGACACCAAACAACCGTAGAAAGCTAAATCTTTCATGCGTATATGAGCTTCATTGTCCAGTTCATGTCAGAATCCTTTTCTACTACCAGGCCAACGGCGAAAACCATGAAGTCAATACTTTCCAAAGGGTTCGCCTTTTTGAGGAGTTGCTCTCGGAAATTCAATTTCTTTGATTGAAATTGTGTGATAAGTAAAAATCATATTTAGATTGAATATGGGTTTTCTAGTTAACATGGTAGCGGATTGCTTTGCTTCGAGGTAAGTACATTTTTCCCTATCTTAGCAATTTATTTATTGCTTTGATTTATGGAGTTTTATATTAATGGTTGTGCGCCCACATGATCACCTCACATATTAATGGATAGGCTAAAATCAATTTTAGGTCCCTACAAAATATTTTTGAAAATAAAAAGAGAAAAGGTATCCAAATGGTGTTAGAGTAATCTAGTGTCATTAAGTCTCCAAATCCATAATCTTTAGTTCATAGAAGTAAAGTAATCCTTCCAATACTTTACTTGAATTTCTAATTGACTCATCAAAAAATAGATTAGTGACTCCTAATTGAAAATGAATTGGCATGTTAAATAACTTCTGCATAACTTACAACTTGGTATGAGTTTAGAAGAGTTTGAGTTAAGTGTAAGTTTAATAATCCATTAGCCGTCCACTAGGTGATTCATCGCTTCGAGGAGGTCGCAACACTCATTTTCTAGATATTATAAGCCCAAATTATTCAAATATAGTATGTACAAGGAGTGAACGTGAACTTTAACTTTGGTGTGCATCTCAATCAAATTTTCTTTTTTCACAAATTTTTTATCAAGATTGTCAGACAAGAATTATGCAAGGAAAAAGAGACGAGGAGAGAATCTGGGACTGTCGAACCAACTTGAGACTCCGGTGGCACATTCAGATGGCAAAAGTCAAACTCACTCTAACCATGGTTTCATCGGCGGGTCGGGTAGGAATTTGTCTCTATAGATAGACGCACAGCATTAATTCCGCTATCAATATCATCGAATACAAACAAAATCATATTCAAGTCACCCATTCAACTTTAAATAACAACTCGCCTATTTAAGATGGGCTTTCTCATTATGAAAACAAAATGTCAAATCCCTCCGCTACCACACAAGCTAATGCTTTTTAAGAAAATGAGCGTACCCACTTAAAATATTAAGGTTCAGTTCCTTTCGAGGAAAATATGACATTTCTTGATGTTTTTAAGAAGTTATTTTGGTATTCGGTTGAAACTAGAAAATAAACTGAAAAATATTTTCTATCTTTTGATAGGGAAATTAGATTTTCAAGAAAATTACTAAAAATCGAAATTTAATTTTTTTTTCTTTTTTTCATTTTCTTTTTCCTTCTTCCTCAGCCACTAGTCAGCCACATTGATGATTGGCGACTGGCCACTAGCCAAGAAAGAAGGAAAAATAAAAAATAAAAAAAAAAAATAATTTTATTGACTTTAAGCATAGGTTTTCTATTGATTAGAAAAACATTTTCTGTTAACCTATTTTCTTAAGCAAACCGAATGCCGGAAAAAGAAGAAAATATTTCCCCAAAAAATATTTTTCGCAAAGTGAACTAACCTAAGTAAATGAATTTTCAGTCACAATCATCCGTTAGTATGCAATGACATCCACTCTTTTTAAGATAAAGACAACTGCACTAGAAAGGTACTTAATAAGTTGATAAACATTGTTTAAGAGTTGATCCTGTCCACAAGAACCATTATTGTTAAAGAAAGCAAATAGATGTGACAAATACTACAGAGCCGACTCCTTCACTTTCATTATCCCACTCTAGATTACTGTAAAATATAATGACTTTGCAAATGATATATTGGAGCAAGATCTCTATCTCAAACTAAGAAGTGAATGCCAGAATTTCCGGATCTTGTTTAAGAAGAATCATCTCATCTTCATTGGTGGTTATCCATGCATTGATTCCTCCGCTCGCTTTGTCGTCGATAAGAAAAATCGATCTGAAATTCGTCGACGCGTTACTGACAAGAGCCGGCCTTTCCCACCCGAATCATTCTCATACAGCCCGAATCAGCACCAGCTACTAATATTAATCAGACACTCTTCGCCTGCGAACACTATCTTGAGGAGTTCGATTATAGAATCGCCCATCATCGAGCAGAGCTCCTCCCCATATACTATTGTTGCCCATTTCGTTTTGGCATCCAATATCATGCTTCGCATCATGTTCACCATTGCATTGAACTCCAACTTGCTTTCGCCGGCTCAAGTTGACTGGATTGTGCAAACAGTAAGGCGAAGAGATTGCCACAAGAATTCGCGGGTATTTGCTAGACTGACTTTCTCACGCAAGTTTATTGGCGTGCAAACCACGAAAGTCCTGTGTCCACTGTGCGTATTTCGATCAATACTGAAGAAAGCCCTACTTATTAGTGCCGAAACAACCTGCACCCTTGAAGGCTGGGAAGTGTAGGCCATTGAATCCTTTGCATCGTCCCTGGCCAGGGCTTTCAGCTTCGATATAGCATTACTGCTGAACCTGAACCTACTCATGACGAATCCCTCATTGCCGATGCGAGGTTGAGACCACTTCAGAACCACCGACCCATTCACTGGGAATAGAGATGACAACTCGAAACTTGGACAGACTATCGCGTCTATGTTACCTCGACAAGCAGTAGCCCACGAATTAATGAACATGACCATGGAGTACATGTCACCAATCTTGTGTGTAAAGCGTAGGCCAATCGCTAATCCATTGCACTCGAACGTATTCACTTGAATCACAACTACTGGATTGCCTACTACTTTGGTTGGGAATTTCGATAAAAGGTCAAGCAAATCCATGTCGAGGTCTCCATGGAGAAGCTGATCAATCTGGCCCTCCACTTTGGCATGGACGAACTCAACTCCAACGTCGTTACAGTCGATAAAACAACCGTCATCCTTGACGTATCTCCCTGCCATAAAATAAAAGAGCGTTAGGGTTTTGGAAAGTGACTCCTCCATTCGGTGAAGCCTTCGAGGAATATCAACTTCTGGGTTCTCAGTATTATCTCTACAGTAGAACATAACGGCGATATAATTTGGCATTTGAAGATCCATTGATGACAGCTCGGCGTCGGCGCTGACGGCTTGACCAACTTCTTCCATTGTACTTCCACCGTCATGCTTGGAAGTAATTTAGTCAAACAAGGATGGGAGAATGGTTGTGTGCAAGCAATGCCCGTTTTATAGTGCGCTCCAAGACAAAATTTAAGTCTTGGAACTAATATGCATTTTAGGACTGCAACTAAAAGAATCTTCTTGGTATATCCACTTCCTGGCTCCCACATCAATGAGGATAAAGTTTCTTCGAGACCAACTCAAATAATGACAAATTTAGATTTTATTGGACATTAAATAGTGCCCGTTTTTAAAGGCTAGTTTGCAGTCTAACAGGTAATTTATTGTACCAATTTAAGGACAATTAATAAAAAAAGTGTTAGTACTACAAAAAATCCTAACGCGATATACATGTTATAAATTTATCCAAAATTATTTTTTTGAATTATGAAAAACTCTAAATCAATACGCATGTGACAAATTTATTTCAAATTTATTTTTTTATCCCAAAAAACCCCCAAACTGGTAAAACGGTGATAAATATTCTCTTCATTAAATTAGATTAATATCACGAAAATCATAAACCTAGTACACATATGGCAAATGGAGCATAAAACCCTAAAGTGGTACACTTTTTTTTCTTTTTCTTTTTTCACAAGTGGTACACTTGTTAACTATCATATGTCATTCAACTCAACAATTTAGAATTAAACTAGCAGACGGTAAATTTATCACAAATGTATAAATTTCGAGTTTTCACTGGTCAAAAAGTTAGTTTTGAATAAATTTATCACATATATATCAATTTCAATTTTTTGTGATATTAATCCTAAAAAAAAAAAAATGAACATGAAGGTGACTTGACAACATCCATTTTCAAAGGGCTAATAAAGTTAAGCAATCATTTTGGGCTATTTCTTTGCCTACTTCTTTTGTCCTGAGTAAATTATAGTATTTTATATTATATGAAGTCAGATATCATTTTGGGCTCTTAATTTTGTTAATACCATGGGCTTAGTCGAATCTTTTGACTCGACAAACCATTTATGAATAGTGCACGCAATCGTCCAATCCAAATATATGTAATGTTCGCCTACAGATATATTATGAAGAAAGACTCCATCCTTTTATTTTTACATGAAAGAATACTACAAAGCCTAATTCTCATACTTACCAACGAGTTTCGATAATGCGCGGGCATGTCCAAAGAGGTGTTGATGAGGAATTGATAATGCGCTAGGCGAAACCAAAATAATACGACTTGAAAGAACCAAGATCGCTTTGCGGTTCGACATTTGAGTACAAAGTGATTGAATGGTGATTGAATGGAGTGGGAATTATGCAAACAAAAATAAGTTTAAGGAAAATTAAATGGGAAAAATTATCCAAAAAATCATAAACATATTACACTTTTACCAATTTAGTCATAAACTTTTCAATTTTGTCAATTGAATCATGATCTTTACTTTTTACCAATTGAATCCATTTAGTCAATTTTGATCCAAAATCACTGATGTGAATGCTAGTCGTTTTACATAACACGGCCAAAGACTTGATGTGGATAATTTTTTATAATATCTTTTTATTTATTTTGCTTTTTTTTTCTTTTCCTCTCTTTTTCTAATTTTCCTTTTTCTTTTTTTTTTCTTTTTAATTCCTTTCCTCTTCTATTACTTTTTCTTTTCTTTTCTTTTTCTTTATTTCCCTTTGTCATGCCTCATCAATGGCTAACCTCAGGTGAGGGCCACCTTCATTGGCCTCGGGCAAGGGATGCTCAGGCCTAAACTACCGATGGCTACCCTCACTAGATTAGGTGAGGGTTGCCTTCGTTGGCCTAGGAAAGCCACCCTCCCCTAAGATGGCGAGGGTCACCTTGGCAGCTCAAGTAAGGGCGACCCTTGCCCTTGCCTAGGCTAGGCTTGCCCTTGCAAGCCCTTGCCCTTGCCTAGGCAACAAGGCTTGGAAGTTGAAAAGGGGAAATAAAGAAAAAAAAAACACAAAAAGAAGAGAAAAGGGAGAAAGGGAGAAAAAAGGAAAAAGGAAAGAATAAATAAATAAATTCAAAATAATTTTAAAATATTATTAAAAATTATCAACTTCACTATCAATCATTCTGCTAGGATCTTCAGCATCCATGTTAGTAATTTCCAACCAAAATTGATATGATGGATTTAATTGGCAAAAAGTGAAGCATTTTAAGATTCAATAAAAATAAAAAATTGAAAGGTCTAAAATTGAATTAGCAAAAGTGCAATAGGATTAGGACTTTTTGGACAATTTTCCCAAAATAAATTGACTAGAATCAAAACTACGTCGCATCAAAGTCTGTTGAAACAGATATTCATACTTGGAATGGAAAATTGCATGAAATCAAAATGCCAAGGCAATGAAAAGATAAAAGCTCCGGACATAGCCATGCACATATCCCATGTCGTGAAAACTACCTATTTGCTATTCGAGTATTCTACAAAAGAAAGAGACACAGAGAGGTTGGAATGTTGCACTAAATTGATACTAGACTCGTCAAGCAGGTGGATCAAATCAGGCTTATGTTAGATCAAAAAAAGACCCTACCTAAATTGACTTATTTCCATACAATATAAATCTAGTTACTTATACCAACGCAACCCGTATCCGACCATTGTCCAATCTAACCCATATTGCGGAAATACTTCAAGATATAACTCGATTTAGGAAAACTCACTAAAGCAAAGAATGAGCAAGCATGAGATCAAATGAAAGAAAGAAAAAGTGAATAGAGAGTTATAAAAGTTAGATAAATCTATGTAAGTTGTAAATATATTTAATATCCGTATTATTTTGGGTTTTATCATTTTAAATTCATTTATAACTCATTTAGTTAATATAACTAATTCATATAATAACTTAGCCCATCAAATGAGGTTAAATTAGCAGTTCAGGAATGAAACTTGTTTAATATGTCATGTCATGTCATTGAACTCGTTGAATACATGTGTCGTTTTGGGAACTAAGAATCTGAAACGTTTGTTAATGGTATAATATGTCTCGAGTTTGAGTCCGTGAATGAAACCGAACCCAAGATAAATTAAAGGAAAGTGGATATTTGGATTTCAAGTTGCTGATTTGTAGAGACCAAGCCATGAATTTGTAGATTATGGAAACAAAGCTTCGTTGGAATCTAAATTCAAGAAGTCTAACTTTGTGTCAGAAAAGGAAATAAAATCAAGGCTATCCTAGTAGGTGTGGGCTTCTGGAACTCAGTCAAACAACAACGAATAAGAGAAAGAATAAAAGGAAATAAAAGATATGATATTACTTGATGCATAAATCGGCTTGAATTCTAAGTGCATATATATATCTCATGGGATGCCTGGTGGATCACAAAAGGTCTTGAAGCACCGTTGTTGATGCAAGCAATCTTGAAGCAACAAATATCGAGTGCTTGAAAAAGGTCTTGAAGCACCGTTGTTGATGCAAGCAATCTTGAAGCAACAAATATTGAGTGCTTGAAAGTGGGCTTGTTGTTTTTCGTTCATGCAATTACATCCGAAAAGAATTAGTGTTTGTAGTCGATTAAATCTTGAGATAAGATTTGTATGTAATTCCTTCGTGAGATTGAGAGATTATTTCATGAGCAATTTTGGAGCTAAACACTGCGTGCATTATTGGGTGTAATTGGGATTTGGGAAATACCGGAGAGTGTTTGAGTGATTCGAGTGTGTAAGCTTCCTTGTATCACTTAATTTATAGTAAAATTCATTGTTGCTCTCCTAGTGGACGTAAGTTTTTACGATTGAACCATGTAAATTCAATGTTCGATTTATCTTCTTCTTCTAACTATATATTATTTTTCGATCTCTCGCTTTTGCAACAATTGGTATCGGAGCCAGATTTGGCTAAGTTGAAGTGAATCGATGGCGACAGAAGAAGTAAAAGTGATAATCAACTTTGGTTTCTGGCTAGATAAGGGCAAGTGCAGTTTCACCAGATGAAGTAAGCTGATTGGGATTTGCTAGATAGACGAGCTATAGGTGTTATTCGGCTGACGTTGGCTTGTAACGTCACGTTTAACATCGTGAAGGAGAAGGACACTGTTGATTTGATGCAAGCCCCATTAGATATGTACGAGAAGTCATCTGCGATCAACAAGGAATATTTGATGCGATGCCTGTTTAATTTGAAGATGAGCGAAGGTGCGTCAATTGCAGATCATATCAATGAATTCAATGTGATTGTTAGTCAATTGAATTAAGTTGAGATTGACTTTGAAGATGAGGTACTGTCGCGACCTAATTTTTCGGTGTTCACCACCTAAAACTAGGTTAATGGATTACTAAGTCTTTAAGCTTAGCTTGGGCTCTCCCAAACCCATACCAATTCACGACTTAGGTTTGAATTCTTAACATGCAATTGATTTTTAACTAGGAGTCACCATTAATCTATTTTTGGTGGGTCGATTAGAAACCCAAGTAAAGTAACAGGAGATTTACTTTACTCCTACGAACCAGAGACTAAAGATACGGGGACTTGGTTACGTTAGATTTCTCTAACACCCTTTCGGTACCTTTCTTTTTATTTTGAAAAATGTTTGGCAAGCAATTTGGGTTGATTTTAAATCTATTTTCCTAACATGTGAGGCGATCATGCGAGTGCGCAATCCACCAATGTAACACCCAAGCAAGCAATTAAGTAATGCAGGACTTACCTCAAAGCAACGAAAGCGTCTGCAGTGTTAAATTAAAATCCATATCAACAACCCTAGATATGATTTCTAATTAACACGCAATTTCTTTTTTTGTTTTCATTTTTTAACGAGACTATAATCCATATGCAATGCAATGCTTTTAATCTAATATGAAATGATATGACATGGCAACATGTCCTAAACTATATGAATAAAATTTTTATCATCTCTTAATGAACATGCAATTGTTAAATATGCAATCTAAATTAACCAGAATGACTTAATTCTAATGACGTGCAATGCAATGCAATGCAATGACGTACAAAATTATTTCAACTAAAATGACATTCAACATGCAATTTATTATGCGAGCTATATGTCACGCGGCATTTATTAAATGACCTAATCTAATGACGGGCAATTTCTAATTAAATGGACCTAACAACAATCAATAAATGACGTGCATTTCATGAACCTAATTCTATATGACATGGACATTTTTATTTTCTTAACAAAACATGCAATTTATCTAGGAGAGATTATCTACCTATAATTGATAAACATGCAATCCTAACATGCAATGACGTGCAAAGAATGCCCTAATTCAACATGATATATGCATGATGATTTTTTTGTGTTTTTATATTAATTTCAAAATTAAAATTTCATATGCAATTCAAATAATGATAAAACTAACAACCTAAATGAATGCATTTTTTTGTCTTTTATATTTTTCTAAATTCGGAATAAAATCCCTATTCTAGATATGCAATATAACAATAAATATTCCAAAACAAACTGAATCCTAATTCAAATATTTTTTAGATTTTTTTGTGGTTTTCAAAAACAAGCAATTATCAACTAAACATTGTATTTATACCAATCAAGGCATCCAATCAAATAAAGAATTACAATAATCGAAAAAATAACCGTTATCTCACGGGTCAAATTAACGATTACTATAACCCTGAATGTCACGACAAGAAGTTCAAAATAATTAAAAATCTGATCCGAAGTCTTACGGATCAAATTAATAATTATATTGATTTAGCAATTAAGATACTATCAACAAACCCCAAAAATTAATATAATTAAAAAAATGACCCGACATCTTACGGGTCAAATTAATAATTATAATAATCTTAGGGAAAATCCCTATGGATAATGCCTATAATATTCCAAAAAATAACACCCAATCCTCTAAATTACATAATAACAAGTAAATTTGATAAAAAAATAATAAAATAAAATAAAACTACCTAGGTAGAGAAACAAAGGGAGGAAGGCAGCACGATGGGTATGGGTGCAACAATAGTTGCTGATCGGCGCCAAAACTTTGGCAGGGACAATGACAAAGCACGGGTGAAGTGAACAATGCTCAGGCACAGGCAAAAGGGGCGCGAGATCTGAAAATCACGGTGTTTGCGAACGCGGATCTAGCTGCAGGAACGGTAGAGAACTCCTGGGCGTGCATCGTAGGGCGAAGGGCTCCAGATATGGTTCGGATGGTCACTCGGAGGGCGGCGAGGTGATCGATCGGCAAATCTCGGACCGGCGAGTAGAACCCAGACGGCTGCAGGGGTGTGTACGCGTCAGTATGGACAGCAGAGGTGTCGAGTGAGCTCGGGATCAACAGGGGCGAGGCGAGGGCTTGGACTTTAAAGGCTGGGCGACGGGCGACGCACGAGTCTTCGGCTCCGAACAGCAGGTGGATCGCGGGTCTTTGGCTCCGAACAGCAGGTGAATCGCGGGTCTTTGGCTCCGAGCAGCAAGTGTCGCGATTCAGGAGAGGCCGAGGAGTAGCGTTCGGTTGCTGGTGCGGGACCGACTCAGGCGAGCGGGGGCGTCAGGCTTAGCTGCAGCGGGCTTTGGGTCGGGGCGGCGGTGAAGACGGTCTCCAACGGCAACGGGTCACCGGAATCGTGGGTCGGCGCAGCACGAACGGGAGAGCTCGGGCGGACACCGACAGGGCTTCGAGCGAGGTAGTCGCCGCTGGCCTCAGCTTCCAGGCGGTCTCGGCGTGGCGAGATGGCGGCGTCCAGCAAGCAACGTCGGTGGACGGTCGGGATGCTGGCGGAGCGGGGGTGGGCGCAGGGGTTTTCGCGGATGGAAGCCTGCAGAGGGGGTGCGAGCGGGGAGACGATGAACGGTCGTCGTCCTCCGCCGCCGTTTGTACTTTTCTCCTCTACCTCCTTTTGCTTTCCTTTTTCCTTTTTGCTGTTTTTGCTTTTTCTTCTTTTCTTTTTTCTTCCAAAGAACCAAAAAATCCCCCAAAAGCAAAAACTGAACGCCCCCCCCTCCCCTTTCTCGACCTCCGTACACACTCTTTTATAAGCCAAAACAAAATGTAATCTTTTATCAATATTTCATCTAACGAAAAGATTGCCGATAACCTCTTGATCACAAAAATCCTTATCTTAAAAATATTCTCCCCCGATTTCCTCATCTATTGATAAAGATAAGATTACAATGCGATTTTTTTAATTTCCAAAAATCATCATAAAATCGCATCAAATCTTAATTTTTCACAAGATAATTAATTAAACAACAACGGGCTTGGGTTAATTTTCTCCTTTCGTGGGCCTAGCCCAGCCTGCTAATTTAAAACTCAAAACCACTAATTCGACCCATCCGCCACCAGTCCAGTAAATAAATGTAAAAAAATGCAAATTAAAAGCAAATGCACATAAATCTATATGCTATGCAATTAATATTTTTTAGGGGTTAAAATTAATCCATAATTTCTTAATGCGACAAATGACTAAACGGGTAGCCAAAATTTAGGTGTCAACAGCTGCCCCTCTTTGAAGGTGAGCTCAAAGAGGTTGCCTTCAAAAACAAATTAAGACCTAAATTTTGACTATGCACATGCATTGAATGATTTCTTGATTTGATTTGATTTGATTTGATTTTTTTTTGTGGGGAAATGAATCCCATTTTTTTTAAAAATGCAACTTATATGATGCATCTAAATACTAATGCAAATGCATGATGTGAAAGGAAAGAGCGTACCTACAATTACTTACCAGTCAGTGTGGTAGAGCATCTTGAGGTACATGATAAGTCCCTGTTTACTCTACAAGTACCCAACTCTCACTCAGGTTCCTTGAAAAGCGTAACAAGTAATAGATTGAAACATCCAGATCCAAATTGAGATGTCAAGATTTTTTTTTTAAAACTCGAAATACCTAAATCTAGATTAAGGTATAACGAAGAAGCTCGAAAAAAAATCACATCCAAAGTGAAATGTTTAACGAAAAGAATTAAGACATCCAGATCCAGACTGAGATGTCAAGATTTTGTGCTCGAAATACCTAGATCCAAACTAAGGTATAATGAGGAAGATTGACAAACATTCACATCCAAAGTGAAATGTTTGAATAAAAATAATCAAGACATTCGGGTCCAGATTGAGATGTCAAGATTTTTGTGCTCGAGATACCTAGATCCAGACTAAGTATAACGAGAAAGGTCGAAAAAACATTCACATCCAAAGTGAAATGTTTAGACGAAAATAATCAAGACATCCAGGTCCAAACAGAGATGTCATGATTTTAGAAGTTCGAAATACCTAGATCCAGACTAAGGTATAACGAGGAAAGTCGAAGAACATTCACATCTAGAGTGAAACATTCAACGAATAGAATTGAGACATCTAGATCCAGACTGAGATGTCGAAATTTTGGAATGCAATTTGTATGCAAATGGTAACGGAACCTACCTGGAATATCTTACATTCAAGGAGGGTAGAGTGATTCAAGATAGTTTGTGTTACATGTTCAGGACCCGTACCTTTCTACGGTCGCCTAAAATAGTAACGAAGAGACTACTTTTCTAGGACCCGTACCTTTCTACGGTCGCCTAGTAGAGCAGCAAGGTTTTTTAAGAAAACTACTTTCCTAGGGACTCGTACCTTTCTACGATCACCTAGTAAGGCAGTGTTTGGTTGTGTCTAGGACCTGTACTATTCTACGGTCGCCTAAATGAGGATTTACCTTCCAGGATCCGTACCATTCTACGATCGCCTGAATAGGGAAATAGATGTTGTCTAGGACCAGTACCTTTCTACGGTCGCCTAAACGGAGATTCGCTTTTCAGGACCCGTACCTTTCTACGGTTGCCTGAATAAGGAATCATTTTCTAGGACCCGTACCTTTCTACGGTCCCCTGAATATGAAAATTGCTTTTCTAGGACGCGTACCTTTCTACGGTCGCCTGTTAGAGCAATAAATGATGTCTAGGACCCGTACCTTTCTACGGTCGCCTAAACGGAGATTCACTTTCCAAGACCCGTACCTATCTACGTTCGCCTGAATAAGGAATCATTTTCCAGGACCCATATCTTTCTACGGTCGCCTGAATTGAGGTAATTGCTTTTCCAGGACCCGTACCTTTTTACGGTCGCCTGTTAGAGCAATAAGGTTGTTTAGGACCCGTACCTTTCTACGGTCGCCTAAACTGAGGTTTTGCTTGGCTAGGACCCGAACCTTTCTTCGGTCACCTAACGTTGCAGCAGAGATCAACTGACCAGGACCCGAACTGTTCTTTGGTCGCCTTAATCAGATTGAATCTAGAGAAAAATCTTTGGGGGACAACTCAGTCGAGTGTCGATTAAAAGGGACTCTGGGCTATGAAAGCACGTTAGGTCAATATCAATGGACATCGAGCTACAAAAAGCACGTCGAGTCGATAAAGCGGGACTCTGGGCTACGAAAGCACGCCAGGTCAATATAAGGACATCAGGCTACAAAAGCACGCCGAGTCGATAAAGAGGGACTCTGGGCTACGAAAGCACGCCAGGTCAATATAAAGGGACTCTGGGCTACGAAAGCACGCCAGGTTAATATAAGGACATCGGGCTACGGAAGCACGCCGGGTCAATAAAGAGGACACCAGGCTACGAAAGCACGTCGGGTCAATAAAGAGGGACTCTAGGCTACGAAAGCACGCCAGGTCAATATAAGGACACCGGGCTACGGAAGCACGCTGGGTCAATAAAGAGGACACCGGGCTACTAAAGCACGCCGGGTTAATAAAGAGAGATTTTGGGCTACGAAAGCACACCAGATCAATATAACTGGACAGCTTGACCAAGTCAAGTGTCGATGCACTTGAGAGAGAATACCTGCACAATGACAAGTATTTTAGAGTATGGTAGAGATATACTTACTTGGTGATATCTCTAATTCTTGGGATATGTCTTTTGGAATTTAGATATCCTGTGGAAGTCTTTCACCTCATGGTGGAGGTTTTTCATCTTCTAATCTCATGAAACATTCTGAAAGGAACTTGTATTACCTATCAGACACGATTTAGAGCAAAAACTGATATGCATTCATCAAAGAGATAAACAATCTAAGCTACTCTAGAATGCACCTTTCAAAATTCAGTGAGGTTTTCATCAACTCAATCGGGGTTTATGCATAATGATCTTTGCATCACCCAAATTTCCACTGGAGAGAATTATCATTCAAGACAATCTTCACTCATGACATGGATTTCTTAAGAATACTAAATGAGAGACTTTTGGTTAGAAAGGACTTTCACTCACTCTCATTTAGAATGTCTATTTTACGCGAATCACTCAATTTTGTCATATCAACTTGGGTCCGAGTATTCTCGCAAGCGGTACGATCTTACCAATCTGAGAGGTCTTTAATAGGGACCGTAATGGGGGCTTGGTCAACGGCTTTACAAATGGACTCTTTGAGTCAAAGCTATTGAATGAACTGTCTTGTAATCATCTCCGGGTTTACAAGTCAAAAACCCTACAAAATGAAAAAGAAATAATCTTGCTCGCACTTCTTCGAGCGATGCTTATAAACATATGAACTCCTACGTTAATTCAAATGCCCTAATCTGAAGAGACTTTGTTAGAGACGTAACGTAGGTTGGGTTCATGCGTTGAGAAATGAAATGATCATTAGGCTCAAAATGTGTGTAAAATGTGAGAGTTGATGATCATCTTGCTATTGCCATCAGTTTTCTTTTTCACCATTGAGGATTGTCTTCATGAAGTCCCCCATTGATTGTAAAAACTCAGCATTTGAGTTCTTTAACTATTGCTCCATCGGGATTCAATTCTTACAATTGACAGTCACCTATCTTAACTTTTTTTTTTCATCTATGGGCATTGGCCTTGCTTTTACCAAGCATACCACTTTTTCATGCCCCTAGTTCTCATGCATTTTTTCTTCACTTCTTTCATGGGCATCGACCTTGCTTTTACCAGGCACACTGCTTTTTCATGCCCCTTAGTTCTATTTTGAATTCAATTCTTGCACATAATGCATGCATCAAGCAATTACACTTTGAAAGACACTCGAACTTTTCAAGAGTCTTCATCTATCTTTTGCCTTGCCCCAGTGTGGGGGATGATCACCAACTGGGTTTAAAGAAATGAAATTGCAGGCTCAAGTGGGCTATGCAAAGGATATAAGTGTATGGGATAGAGAAAGAAATGCTCTTCATCATCCTAAGGCGCTTAAATTAACACATGAATTCAATGTAATAGCATGACTTGAAGATTGATGCAAATGAGAGCAAGAAAATTTCAATCCATTTTCCTCACCTCATGATGCCATTTGATTTCTTAGTTGCCCCGATGTGGGGTGATTCTTGAGAGGGGTGATTTGAAAAGAATATTGATAAGTGTATGGGCTCAAAAGGGTTAATCAATGGATCGCCTGTAGTGTTTGGGATAGAGGTATGAATTGCCTCTCATCACTTCGGTTGCCGTACCTTTTGCGAGAAAACTCTTTACCTTATGGATATGAACCTTCCTACACTCATCTCACAAGTGTATGAATATGGGACTATGTATAGGATAGGGTTTGCCTTTCATCATCCCGACTCGCCTCATTTAGTATGCTCAATCAATTCCACATCATTCATTAAATTAGTCCATCTTGATGTTCTTTAGTGGAATTGATGGATAAAACATGTAAGAGTGATCATGCAAAACCTTTTTTTTTTTTTTTTTAAAAAAAAACTTAACAGCTTTAGGCATGTCAACTTCAAACAGTTTTCTATACTGCAAAATGGTTTTAAGCATTCATTCAAGGATTCCTCTACAACGGGAATTGCCTCAGCAGTTGATGTCTTTAGATTGTCCCTATCATTCAAGACTGAAAATCTACTTTTGCCCCTGCACAAGAGAACGTGCATCAGTATGATACTATGCAACATCAAAGTAAATTGCACATCCATTTTGGCTCGGGTTGAGACTTTATTTGTCACGCCCCGATCCTCAGGCACGCACACATCATTCTCACTTGGTTGATTTTATAATGCAATATCCCATGACAATGTATCGCCGACCCTTTCATTTATTAAGCACATGTGGAAGCAGTTAAAATCTCCAGACAATAAAACGATGGGATAGAAAAGCAGGGTCATATTTTTCATATTGAAATTTATACCCAAACTTTTATACAAAACACAAACCAGAGCACTTCACAACTTTTTATTCTATCTCTATTCACATCAAAATAGAGATCTCAAAAGAAGATAGAATCTCAATCCATCCAGGCCGTACTCAAGGCCCCCTTAGGATTATCTTCTTCCTCCAAAAATCATTCTCCTCAAGAGTTACCTCCGAGTTCTCCTTCTCGGACTCCTTCTCCTCAGCTCCTCATCGGGGTCCTGAAATGTTTTCCCCAAACTGGGATGAGACTACGTCTCAGCGAGTTCTACCCCACTAAGCCTGATTAGTAAACCATTATACTATGGGCTGCCTATACACGCATAGGCCAAAAGACGTACCTTGGCATCAGTCTCAACCTGCAATTCAAGGTTATATACAGATACTTCAAATATCTCAATGCACAATCAATCAAATCACAAATCGAAGCATCGATCAAATCGACCTAGTCGATTACATGCCAACAAGACCACTCACGGTCATTTTCAATCAGTCAATCAATCCACGACAACAAATCAAAGCAATTATCAATCGACCCAGTCGATTACATGTCAGACGGACCACCTCTCGGTCACATCAACACCATACTTTATAATCTCCATTCGGGTACTCAGTCACAGAGCCAGATGAATGCTCTCAGGCGTCTTTTTCGCCAAGGTGACGTATCGATTACCGATCACAATAATCTCCAGCAGTACACTTAGTCACAGAGCCTCATTAATGCTCTCGGGCGTTGCTTCCGCCAAGGTGACATAAGTAACAGACGGTCTACGTGCGTTCTTTAAGGCGCCGTTTTCGCACAGTGATATTCCTCATCACCGAACCACGCCCGTCATAGGTCACAAATCACTGACAGTCTACGTGCGTTCTTTAAGGCGCCGTTTTCGCACAGTGATGTCCTTCATCACCGAACCACGCCTGTCACGATTCATAGGTAGTCTACGTGCGTTCTTTAAGGTGCCGTTTTTACACAGTGATATCCCTAATCACCGAACCACGCCTACCATAAGTCATAGATAGTTTACGTGCGTTCTTTAAGGCGCCGTTTTCGCACAGTAATATCCTTAATCACCGAACCACGCCTGTCTATACTTCGTACTTGATCGATCTCATCCAATAGAATTCTCAGTTAGCTCTCATCGCTCTCTCCACTTATAGCTCAACAAGGCATTACAATTGCTAACTAGCCATACTCGGCCATCTACCAATCAACAATTCAATTTCACTCAATTTCAATCAATTTAGGGTAAATCCCTAAAATATTACAATTTATTTAATTTCATACAACCTAGAGCTCAAATAAATAAACGGACTGCACCACGACGATCAGCACGAGATTTTGGTCGTCGACCATCAAAATCTTAATTTCCGAAAAATAATTAATTAATTAATTAATTTCGAAAATTAATTAATAAATATTAAAAATTCAATTTAACTCAAAATAAAACCCAATTAAATAAACAGACTTCACCACAGTCACCAGCATAAAATTTCGGTCCCGGGCCATCTCAATTGAATTTTTGGAAAATAAATAATTATTTAATTTAATTTCGAAAATTAATATTTAAATACTAAAAATTCCACTTAGGCCCGAAAAGCCTAATTGGAGCCCACTAAGGGTCGGGAAAAATCCCAAGGCACTTCCAATAAATAGTAGACCACGTCTACTTGTTAATTGCGCAATCAATTTATCTAAATCGCATCACAATTGACTAATAATTGCTAATTTATTCTAATCTAACACCCCTAAACATAATTAATTAAAACTAAACCAACCTTAAGCATAATTAGCCAACTAATCCAGGATTAGTGAAATTACTCACCAAATCGCGTGCAAATCGGATCAATCCAACGACGGCAACGCGAGGAACGATTCTTCCCAAAGCGACTTACGGATCCGGGGCCCGGAAACGGCCCAAAAGCGGGCCCGAAGTCGCTAGAAACCCATTTGTGGGTTTCTGCCCTAGGCTGGCCGACATCGATCCAACGGCCAAAATGGCGAGGGGAGGGCGGCGGAGAGCAAGGGGAACGTCGAGGAGGTCGGGCGGTGCTGGGCGGTGGCCGGAGCTGGCCAGACGGGGGCTGAACAGAGGCGAACTGGGCTGAGCAGGGGCCGATTCACGCGGGGGAAGAGGCGGCAGGCGCAAGCGACGCACGGGCAGCGAACGGCGGACGCGGCGTGCGCAGGTGTGCGGGCGCGAGCGGCAGGACGGGCGGCGACGGTGGCTGGCTTCGGCAAGCTGCAACCGTGCGGCTTCTTCTTCCGCTTCTGGTTCAGTTCAACAACAAAAGGGGAGAGAGAGAATGTCGCGAAAGAAGGAGAGAAGAGAGAGAGAAGAAAGAGAGAAAAGGGGTTTTGACTGGTCAAAGAGGGAAAAGAAAGAGAGAGTAGGCGTGGGGAGGCTATCCGCACGAGGGGGAAAGGGAGAGGGGAGAGGAGAGAGAAGAGAGAAAGAAAAGAGAAAAAGAAAAGAGAGAGAAAAAGAAATAAACCAATAATCTTATTCTTATTTTCTTTTTCTCTTTCCCTTTCCCTTTCTATTTTCTTTTGGTCTTCGATTTTTCCTCCGATAATTTCTTTATTGAAATTTCGGACTCGTCGATAAATTGACAGATGATGAGACTGTCCTAAAAATGAATTGTGACACGTCCGAATATTCGATTCCCAAAACCAAATTAAATTTCATGATTAAAATCGACCGGACGCGATTTTAGTCCAATCCAACCAATTAGGTAGCTTTTAGGGATTTTACCGCGGTTATATCCCTTAACGGCTTCACCCAATATGTTGGCTAACTCGTGAGTGATCAGCTCAGAGAAAAAGGACCATAGGCGCGCCGACGATATACACATTTCACTTTATCGAAACGGAGTCGAATTTCAGGATGTCACATTATCCCAGTCGGGTCACTACCAAAACCTGTCATCCCCCAAATTTGTCAACTCTTCCACCGGGGAATGATGGTCCTCTTTTACTTGCCCCAAATCTGTTTTTTTTTTTTTTCACTATAAGTGCGCTCTAAGACCGTTGATCACAAGTCAGGTTTATGATCATGGAAACTTGATACGCTATTCTCAGATGTCCCTTGTCATAACAAGATTATAGAATTATGCTCTGAGACAAGAAGCAAATGAGTCTGACAAACAAACAGGTTTAATCTGCTACAAGCTTTGGGAAATTTTTTTCTTTTTAACAACGAAATGCTTTTATTTTCGAAAAAGTTTTTGGGAGGAGGTATGAAAAAGTCCAGCCCTCAGGATTTCTCCGTGGATGATATTTTCTTTTCATGACTGGATATCGTCATTGGACTGGTTTGGTATACTCCATCATGTCCTCAAAATTGGAAATAAGATTGTAATTTCATTGAATAGAATCAAATGAATTACATTATTAGAATGGAAATTGTGATTCCTAACTCCTAAAAAGAGAAAACATCGAAAACGATTCCTAGAAAGCGAAAACAATTCCTAAAAAGCGATAAAAAATTCTCATGTAGGAGAATGTGCTAGGTCACTCTTCATGGTCCATTTCTTCCAGAGGTTCTTCATCAATGTCTCCTATGACGAGGTCATCAAACAAACCTATAGGCGTCATTAGAGTTCTCTGTCTTTGGAGGCGTTAGATCGTCCATGTCATCCCATCCACTTGGAACTATGTTGCGGGAGTCAAAGTAAAAGCTGGGAGGAGCCGAATACTTCACCAGGTAATCAAACTTGCCACTAGGCTGCCCCAGAGTGTCCATCACTTCCACTTCATCTTGCCCCATCTTAGGGACATTGTCAGGCTTAGTTTTTTTAGCAGTGAGCAACAGTGGGTCATCTTCCATGTCAGGCATGTCGCCATTGCTCATTTAGGTCTTGTCTGCCTGCTTCGGGACTACTGTTTCGGGGAGAGCAGGTGCAGGAGTCAAATCCCTCAGAGAGATTGGATTTGAGCTATCATGAATTGCATAGAGGTGAGCAACTGTTTGAGTTGGTCTTCCACGGCATACATACGATCTCGCATTTCGGCTTGGTCGGCCATTTTTGCTCTCGATCGTGTAATGATGGGCGAACGTGGATGATCCGTTATCACCTAAGGAGAATGGATGAAAATATATAAGTACAAGGTGCAAATAAAAGAATCAATCCATGACAATGATCCATCAACTTTTTTTCATCATTTTTTTTTCATGAAAAGCTCTTACAAGGAGGGAATTTCCTAAAGAGAGCTAGAAAAATAGACATCCTAGTAAGATTAAATTTCCTAGACATGAATTGAAAACAAATTCTCCAAAGTTTTTTTATTTTTCCAAATGATTTATGGCAATTTCCTCATTTCATTCTTGAAAGGAATTAGATCAAATGACTATCATAGATTGTCATGGACAAACCAAAAGCATGACAAAATAAATTACATGGTATAAGGATAGAAAACTTACTTTACCAAGAAAAATCGACGGCAATCACTTAGACATGCTCATGAGATGTGAGGCTCGATTTCTGTCTAAATGGCTTAACAAGGTGGAGCTAAGAGGATAATCTTACCGTTGCAGTCTTGCATTAACGTGTCAGGTCCCCCTAACTCCGGCTCAGTCGAATGGAATACCCAATAATCACGCAGTCTCGCGGATATGGACAAACACATTCGACACTATGAAAGAAATTTCGGGGAAGAGAAGGTCAACCTCTACATAGCAGTCTCGCTTTGGAGGAAGTATCATTCTCAACACCATCCTAGAAATCCTATCGCAGCCTAGGTCCGACCGCAGGTTGTGTGTGCAATAGTGTAGTGCTAAAGCAATAAAGCATGCACAACAATTTAAATGCAAACAACACTTCTATAGTTTTAATTCAAACATTTATCCCTAACTCCAACCTGTAAGACAGGGGTTAGCAAAGACTACTCCCCTTATACCTCCCATCTGCAAGAACATTTAACACCTTAGGGATGTTAGGGACGTACCTGAGATCCTTGCTGCCAAAAAACATTTTTCAAAAAAGAAAATTGGCCTAAGTCCACTAAGAGTTTCAACTCAACCCCCCAGCGGAGTCGCCAAGCTGTCGCGACCTAATTTTTCGGTGTTCACCACCTAAAACTAGGTTAATGGATTACTAAGTCTTTAAGCTTAGCTCGGGCTCTCCCAAGCCCATACCAATTTGCGACTTAGGTTTGAATTCTTAACATGCAATTGATTTTTAACTAGGAGTCGCCACTAATCTATTTTTGGTGGGTCGATTAGAAACCCAAGTAAAGTAACAGGAGATTCACTTTACTCCTACGAACCAGAGACTAAGGATACGGGGACTTGGTTACGTTAGATTTCTCTAACACCCTTTTGGTACCTTTCTTTTTATTTTGAAAAATGTTTGGCAAGCAATTTGGGTTGATTTTAAATCTATTTTCCTAACATGTGAGGCAATCATGCGAGTGCGCAATCCACCAATGTAACACCCAAGCAAGCAATTAAGTAATGCAGGACTTACCTCAAAGCAACGAAAGCGTGCGAGTGTTAAATTAAAATCCATATCAACAATCCTAGATATGGTTTCTAATTAACACGCAATTTCTTTTTTTGTTTTCATTTTTTAACGAGACTATAATCCATATGCAATGCAATGCTTTTAATCTAATATGAAATGATATGACATGGCAACATGTCCTAAACTATATGAATAAAATTTTTATCATCTCTTAATGAACATGCAATTGTTAAATATGCAATCTAAATTAACCAGAATGACTTAATTCTAATGATGTGCAATGCAATGTAATGACGTATAAAATTATTTCAACTAAAATGACATTCAACATGCAATTTATTATGCGAGCTATATGTCACGCGACATTTATTAAATGACATAATCTAATGACGGGCAATTTCTAATTAAATAGACCTAACAACAATTTCTTTGGGTCGCGGCGGCGGTGAAGACGGTCTCCAGCGGCAACGGGTCACCGGAATCGTGGGTCGGCGCGGCACGAACGGGAGAGCTCGGGCAAACACCGGCAGGGCTTCGAGCGAGGTAGTCGCAGCTGGCCTCGGCTTCCGGGCGGTCTCGGCGTGGCGAGATGGCGACGTCCAGCAGGCAACGTCGGTGGCCGGTCGGGATGCTGGCGGAGCGGGGGTGGGCACAGGGGTTTTCGCGGATGGAAGCTGCAGAGGGGTGCGAGCGGCGAGGGAGACGATGAACAGTCGTCCCTCTGCCGTTTGTACTTTTCTCCTCTGCCTCCTTTTGCTTTCCTTTTGCTTTTTGCTGTTTTTGCTTTTTCTGCTTTTCTTTTTTCTTCCAAAGAACCGAAAAATCCCCCGAAAGCAAAAACTGAACGCCCCCCCTCCCCTTTCTCGACCTCCGTACGCACTCTTTTATAGGCCAAAACAAAATGTAATCTTTTATCAATATTTCATCTAACGAAAAGATTGCCGATAACCTCTTGATCACAAAAATCCTTATCTTAAAAATATTCTCCCCCGATTTCCTCATCTATTGATAAAGATAAGATTACAATGCATTTTTTTTAATTTCCAAAAATCATCACAATATCGCATCAAATCTTAATTTTTCACAAGATAATTAATTAAACAACAACGGGCTTGGGTTAATTTTCTCCTTTCGTGGGCCTAGCCCAGCCTACTAATTTAAAACCCAAAACCACTAATTCGACCCATCCGCCACTGGTCCAGTAAATAAATGCAAATTAAAAACAAATGTACATAAATCTATATGCTATGCAATTAATATTTTTTAGGGGTTAAAATTAATCCCTAATTTCTTAATGCGACAAATGACTAAACGGGTAGCCAAAATTTAGGTGTCAACAGGTACGTGCTCTGATTCTATTATCCTCATTGCCTGATAGTTGGAATGCTACCGTTACTGCCGTTAGTAATTCCTCTGGGTCAACAAGTTTAATGTTTGATAAGGTTCAAGATTTGATTCTGAGCAAGGAAATCCGTAGAAGAGAATCTAGCGAACATGTATCTACTGCTTTAGTAGGTGAAAATAGAGAAAGATCTATAACACATGTGAGTAAGAGTAATACTAATATGAACATGCGTAGTCAGTCTAGGACCGGTGATGTTGTCTGTTGGAATTGTGGCAAGAGGGGGTATTTTAGAAGAAATTGCCTTAAGTTGAAGAATGAGAGGGGTAAGGAAATTATAGGTGATTATGTAAATAATGTTGCAGCCGTAGTAGATAATGCCGATTATGTCTTGTCTGTCACTGATTATTCATCGTTTGATGGATGGATTATGGCTTCCGATTGTTCTTTTCATGAAACACCAAATAGAAACTGGTTTACTACTTATCAGTGCATGGATAATAGTAAAGTACAGTTAAGGAACAATACTGAATGCGATGTCATTGGTGTTGGTAATGTTAAAATCAGAATGCATGATGATATCGTAAGGACATTGACTAAAGTGAGGCACGTTCTAGAATTGAAGAACTTAATTTCCTTGAGTACCCTAGATTCAGCTGGGTATTGATATATTTCAGAATGTGGAATTCTAAAAAAATTTTGAGGTGCTTCAATAATAATGAAAGGAATCAAACACAGTGGCCTGTATGAGCTTCAAGGTGAGGTGGTGACAAATTTCACTATGGAGACGTCTGATGCATCTGTTCGAGAGTCTAAATTGTGGCATATGTGTTTTTGGCACATTAGCGAGAGAAACCTGAAGGTTTTAAGTGAAAGAAATCTATTATGTGGTTATGTTCTTAACGAACTGAATGTATGCAAGTGCTATGATTTAGATCAACAACGGAAAGTACAATTCAGTATGACTATCAAAGAAACCATGGAAATTATAGAGTTAATTCACTTGAATGTTCACAGGTTGTCGCGGTTTCCTTCGAGAAAGAGTGCTAAATATATGCTAACAGTTGTTGATGACTACTCGATAAAGACGTGGGTATTTGTGCTTAAGCACAAGTTTGATGCTGTTGTCAGGATCAAGCAATTGATAACTTTGATCGAAAAGGAGACTAATAAGACGATCAAGCATGTGCGGACTAACAGTAACATAAAGTTTTGCTCGAAGCTGTTAAATGAATTCTACATAAAGAAGCCATAGTAAAACACTGCACTAATACTGATGAACCACGATATGTTGCGGAATTGATGAGCAATATGTTATTAGAGACAACCCATGCTCTTTAGTGCTGGTATGGCTAGGAGATTCCTAGCGGATGCGCTAAGTACAGCATGCTACCTAATAAATAGATCCCCATCGACTGCGATTGGATATGAGACCCCCAAGGAAGTGTAGTCAGGTAAAGTTGCTAATTATTTTGTACTTAAAATATTTGGTTGCCCATGTTATATTCAAGCGAGTGATCTCGATGGAAGGATAAGAAATGTATATTCCTAAGCTATACACGAGGTGAGAAGGGTTATCGATTGTGATGCCCGGAGTTAAATTCATCTATTATCAACAAAGAAGTTATGTTTGATGAGTCTCCAGTACTTCTGGCTAGGAGTGATTATAGCAGTATTCAAATAGATTTGAATGGTGTTCAACTTGAGGTGGAGTCGCAACTAGAAACTCTTGAGGTAGAGAGGCAAGAACTAGCAAAATAATCGACACAAATGGTGCTTGTAGCGAGGTGGATCCTATAGAGCCAATGGTGCCATAATTGTTGAAATTAAGAAGGTACGTAATCAATCTCCTGACAAATATAGATGCAATAATGGTTTTGCTTTATCTATGGTTAAGGAGGTTGCATCGGAAAATCATTGCGGAGCAGTTAAAGGTGCATGTGGAATTGGTATTCTAATGAGGTCCTCAGTTATGGAAAAGTTCAAGCGATGCTTGGATTTGGATAATATTTGTGGCAGTTGAGCCCATCGAGGGCTATGGGTAAGTAGCGACAAAATTTGAATGTTTGCGAAGTGATTGCGACTTGGCTCAAAGGTCAAGCCAAGGTGGAGATTATTATAATATGTCTCGAGTTTGAGTCCGTGAACGAAACTGAACCTAAGATAAATTAAAGGAAAGTGGATAGTTGGATTTCAAGTTGCTGATTTGTAGAGACCAAGCTTGTTATAATATGTCTTGAGTTTGAGTCTATGAACGAAACCGAACCCAAGATAAATTAAAGGAAAGTGGATATTTGGATTTCAAGTTGCTGATTTGTAGAGACCAAGCCATGAATTTGTAGATTACCGAAACAAAGCTTTATTGGAATCCAAGTTCAAGAAGTCTAACTTTGTGTTAGAAAAGGAAATAAAATCAAGGCTATCCTAGTAGGTGTGGGTTTTTGGAACTCGGTCAAACAACAACGAATAAGAGAAAGAATAAAAGGAAATAAAAGATATGATATTATTTGATGCAGAAATCGGCTTGAATTCCAAGCGGATCACAAAAGGTCTTGAAGCATCGCGTGAGTGCTTGGTGTTCCACCGTTGTTGATGCAAGCAATCTTGAAGCACTAAATATCGAGTGCTTGAAGTGGGCTTGTCGTTTTTCATTCGTGCAATTACATTCGAGAAGAATTAGTGTTTGTAGCTGATTAAATTTTGAGATAAGATTTACGTGTAATTCATTTTTAAGATTGAGAGGTTATTTCATGAGGAATTTCGGGGCTAAACACTGCATGCGTTATTGGGTGTAATTGGGGTTTGGGAAATACCGAGAGAGTGTTTGAGTGATTCGAGCGTGTAATATTCCTTATATCACATGATTTATAGTAAAATTTATCGCTGCTCTCCCCGTGAACGTAGGTATTTACGACTGAATCACGTAAATCTGGTGTCCGATTTATTTTCTTCTTCTATCTATATATTATTGTTCAATCGCTCGCTTTTGTAACGGTTAACAATCTTGGGCATGCGTTAAACCTAAATCTAATACCAGAAGATCATATGATACGATAAGATTATTGACCAAAAGCCACCACTTGCCGGTCCAGCTAAGCTCTTCCTCGATATAGTCAGTGAACCATTTTCCAACCAACTTGACGGTGATTCACAGGTCACAGATCTCGAGACAAATGGTACTATCAGTCCGTTGACTTAACCGCACATTATGGTGGTTCTCTTCGGACCTTTAAAAATTGAGCAGGTAGAAAATTTATGGGGGCGTTCTTACTAAGCAGACAGCCAGTCAGTTTCGATATCCTCGTTTTGTTCAGCACGTCAAGAACAATTATAAAGAAAGACTTTCCATATGTACTGGATTTGTTGATTTGTAGAAATTATAAATTCTGCAATCAAGTGGTTGAATTTGTAGAATTCTTCCGATCAAAGTACCTCAGCAAATTGAAACCAACATATGTCACATATGTGCCAACGCAGGCCGAAAGTATGATGTGCGAAAAGTTGGTACGATGATGGACAAGTAATTCACACTGATCAAACCTCAAGAAAATAATTCAAGATATAGTCAAGCAAACCTCTATGGCTTTTCATTACAGTGGCAATATAGTAGTACAACAGGGTTACCTAAAGTTGGTTAGATCCAAACTTACCTAACTTTTTGCAAGAGAGATTTGCCTCGAGTTTTTTTCAATTTCCTTATATACCTTACAAATCAACATACTGAAATTACACTGAAAAACTAAATAAAACAGATAAAAGTTTATTCGTCCATCCTTCACATTACATGTGGACTTACAATGTGCATACATGAAATTATATAGTCCACGGGTCACGTGCGGACAAACTATATGATAGGATCGTGCTGTCTACTTATGGGAAGCATATTCTAAAATGTAATCTTGTTGACGGAAAAGATGCTGTCTACTTATGGGAAGCATATTCTAAAATGTCATCTTGTTGACGGAAAAGATCCATGTCTTCTTCTGTCAGGCTCACCCACGCCTCAACTCCATCATCATCACCACCTTTCTTGTGATCCATCAACATGACCGAGTCAAACGAAGTGCATAAGCTACTGACAAACTCAGGTTCACCCCAACCCAAATTAACTTGGTACAGCGGAAACCGACACCAGCTGGTGAAAACGAGCACGTCGGTGTCGCCTTTTCGCAGTTCCTCTTGAAACTGTCCCACCAAGTTCATCACCATGTCGCCCAAATCCTCCCCGTTGATCGCACTTGGTAATTTAGCAAGCAAGGTTGTTATTGCATCTCGCACCAAACCCACCAAGCCATGTAGCCCAAGCTCGGTCACCTCGGCTGTGGACTTCCCGTTCACCATTGTGTAGACATTGCCGCCCAAATTATCGTGCCATAGGAGATCTGTCCTTCCGCGCAAGTTCACCGTGTGTGAAATGAGGAACGGCTTGGATTGACCATTTCTCAACTTGGCAATTTTCAAGAGAGCAATGGAAACGAGCGCTGTGACCAGTTCCACACGAGAGGGTTCCCTTTCGGAATTGAAGCCTCCGCTCCTTGCGATGGCTTTGAGTTTCAAGATAGATTGGTTGTCGAACACGAATCTTTTCACGACATATTTCGCACCTAGCATCAGTTTGGCAGGAGGCTCGAGCTTGGGCAAGTCTCTTGGCGGTAAAATGGATGATACATCGAAGCACGGATGGTTAGCCTTCTGAATGCTTCCACGACATGCCATCGCCCACATGCTCAGGAAGGATGATATAGTGTGCATGTCGGCGATTCTGTGCGAGACGCGGAGGCCAACCGCCATGCCACCACAAGTGAATTTGGTCATTTGGACAACCACCAGAGGCGACCCAATCTGGTCCATCTGATGAGGTTGAGTTGCCAAATGACCAAGGACATCATCGGGGTCAGTTTCTCTATGGAAAAATTGATCAAGAGTTCCATCAGCTTTGGCTTCGATGAGCTCCACCCCTTGGTCGTCACATTCAAGCAAGCACTTCTCTTTGACATATCGGCCCGCAAGAGGGTAAAAGAAGGTTAGGGTTTCTGCGAGAGCTTTCTCAAGTAGACGAAATCTTTCGCTGATAGGCACGAATGAAGGTTCGGGTACATCAGTTTTGGATGAGTAGAAGAAAATGATACCAACATAAACTGGAGGCTGAAGTTGATCAATTAGAGAAATCTTCAACTTGCGAAGGTGGTCAGCTGTGGGAGCTGAGGGTTTGACCAGCTTCTTGCTCTCTATTTCAATCTTCATTTTTCTTCCTGAGTTGGCATCACTATTTTGCTTTCAAATGCTCGCTGATGGTCACCCTATTTATAGAGTTGGATCTGTAAAACCCTCCACACAAGACTAAATTGTTAATCGATATTTAACAAAATAATAAATTTTCTCTTATAGGTCGTTACACATGCCATGTCCCCGATTTTAAAGGTTAAATTAGAACTCTTCGTTCAATTTGCAGTTTAAAGTAATAAACAAAAACCTTAAAAAAATAAAAATCTCAAGAACTCTAGTGCTGAAAGTACCTCTTCTCTCAATCCGAAGACCATTCCAGATGAGCGTTAGAAAGTCTCGATCTAGGACATAACGAAGGCAGTTGGTAAGCATTTGTTTTTTTTTTGGTAGAAAGTTGGTAAGCGTTTGTTCTGATCAACGTTAATCAAGTTTGCGAAAGTTAATGTATATTTGTAGATCCTCTTAAGAAACCTGGTCAACGGACATAATTAGAATGCGGACCAAGTCTAAATTAATATTACGTCTAGATGAGACGTCATATGTCTCACTTCATGCGCGAATGTATACCAATAATTTACAAAGTCAACTTTGGTAGTTTCATGAGTATACGCTCAACGTTTGTCTTAAGTAGTTGGCATACATTTGAAATCTTCTAATAGCGCAACTACTGACCCAATAATTAGCGGTATTGAAATAGTTTCTCTCTAGAAAATATAAAGCGATGAGTTGACAAAGCATAGGGATTTTCCATTGAAGCAAGACTTCTTCATTATTTGTTAAGTTTAATTGGCCGGCAAGATAAAAAAAATCGCTATTATTTTTTTTTTCTATAAACCTGGCGGTTGGCACGTATCAAGCTGAGGTGCAAGGTCCTCCCTTCGACCGGCCTTAATAAACGAAGAAGCCAGCTTTGTCTCATTTACGGAGGATTACGTTAGAGACGCTTCAAGGATATAGGGACGTCCTTTCATGCCAACCAAGTTGTGGCGACTCCAATGGTTCTTTAGATCAAATTTTTTCAATCAGAAATTGACACATGGCATCTTCCTGCGAGTCCGACGCCAGCAAATTTTGATCATCTGTCGTCTTATCACATCAGACACGGACTATAGCTCCTGGGGTGGTAACGAGTGACTGGCTATGAGGTCATCCCTTGGTCTCTGTAACTTGTTTCTACACGGCATTTGCACATTTAATTACAACCATATATTACAGTATCATAAAGCATGTTACGACATTTTTATACTTAATCACAGTGATATGCTGTCAAATTATATGACATACCGAATATTTTGTAGCAGTACTTGATGTCAATCTACTTGAGGATTAAAAAGAGAGATTCGAATAGTCAGACATCCCTCGTGACACTTCTTATTAAGTTATTTTTGTTCAATAGAAAAATTTTCGGACTTAGTTGAACTACATTTAGCACAATGCTCTTAATCTAAAGATTGAATATAAGATAGTGGCCTACAAGTCCAGGATCTACTCCTCTACAATAAGTCCTCAAATTTTATCCAGATCTCACTTGATTTACTTAAATGAAGAAATTGAAATAAAACAGAAGGAATCTGAAATAAAATAAAGGTACTTTATTGTTATTTCTAGATGATAGTCCATTTATGATGTCATCATCCATATTTTGGAAAACATCAATTCTATGCTCTAAATATAATTACCATTTGGTTTATGCATGCATCTTATAAAGTTTTTTATTCTTCGACAAAAAAATTCAGTAATGCTCGGCAAGAGATTCCATCCCCGGTCGATATGGACCTAAGAGCAAGATTCTCCCGACCATGTCTTTATAAGTAGTGTCAATAGAGCCTAATGATTGGTCTAAAAGATAAGCAATTCCGTCTTTTCGGGGACAACCTATGATGCATTTAAGATCCTTGCCGACTTCTTTGTCGTACTTCTTTTTCTTTCGTTTTCTTTTTTAACTATATAATTAGAACTTCGTCCCCTTCTATATTTGTATTAGTGAACAATTCAGGCATGTTTTCTTTCTTTAGGGTAAGAAGGATTTGGAGTCCGAATGTTTCTTGCCTGGTTTTGATTCCTTGTTGCAATTGTCACATATGGACATTATGTTGACAAACATAATGAACGAATTCTCTCTCACAAGAGCAAATATTTTATCAAGGAGACCCAACAAAATCCATGTATATATAACTAGTGAGGACATTCATGTAAAATCTTGTTTACAATGACGGTGTAAATTCTATATTTTCTATGAAGACCTCAATTTATCGTTTCAATTTGCACTATTTGCTAAATTCTTAGATACAATGAGTATGCAAATGATATAACATTTTGGGCAACGTGTATCTCCGACAAAGAAGCTAAATGCTTGGATCTCCACATCATGTTTGAAAGGAATCATCTCATCTTCCTTGAGGGTCACCCACGCCTAGATTCCTTCATCATCTTCATCGTCAATTAGAAAAACCAACCTGAATTTTACCGACGCGAGGCCAACTAGAGCCAGCCGTCCCCACCCAAAGTCGTTCTTGAATAGCTGGAACCGGCACCAGCTACTAAAAGGAATAAGATGCTCTTCACTTGTGAACACCAATTCCGTGAAATCCATTAGAGAATCCTTCACCATTGAATGTAGCTTCTCTCCATCTTCTACTTTTGCGTACCTTGCTTTGGAATTGCGTACCATTTCGCTTATCATGTTCACCACTTCTTTGAACCCCAACTCGCTTTCATCGGCCATGGATCTACCGAATCGAGCGGCAATCACGGTATAGAGATTGCCATAAGAATTAGTAGGTATCGTGAGACCGATTTTTCTCACGCAAGTTCATCGTCATGCAAACCACAAAAGGCCTTAAGTCTGCCATGTTTGTTTCAATCGATATTAACAAGCGCCCTAATTATTAGTGCCAAAACGACCTCTACCCTTGATGGCTGCAAATTATCAGTGATTGAATCCGGCACATCAGGGGCAGCTCGGGCTTTGAGTTTGGAGATAGCCTTACCGTCGAACCTGAACGTACTGATAACGAATTTCTCTATATGAATATAGGGTTCCGGCCAACTTCCGAAGGATGACTCTTTCGGGGGATATAGACGATACTCGAAACTTGGACAAACTATCTTGTGCATGTTGCCCTGGCACATGTTGGCCCAAGAATTCATGAACATGGCCATGGTGTACATATCCCCGATCTTATGCGAAATACGCAGGCCAATGGCTAAACCGCCGCACTCAAACACGTTCACTTGAATCACAACCAAGGGATTGCCCGCCACTTCGGTTGGGAATTTCGACAAACGATCAAGCAAACCCAAATCAGGCTCTCCATAAATAATCCGATCGATCTGGGCGTCCACTTTGGCATGCACGAGATGAACTCCGTGGTCTTCACAGTCGATGAGGCAACCGTCATCTTCGATAGATCTCCCTGCCATAGGATAAAAGATTGTTAGAGTTTCCGAAAGGGACTCCTCCATCTGGTGAAGCCTTTCGAGAATATCAACTCCTGAATTCTCCGCATTATCTCTATAGTAGAAGATGATGCCAATATAAGCGGGCGTTTGAAGCTCGTCCATTGAAGACAACTTTAGTTTTCGCCGGTGCTGAGGCATAGGCGCCGACGGCTTCACCTCCTTCTTCCACTGTACTTCCAGCTTCATTCTTGGATTGCTTCTCAGGATTTGTGTAGAAGAACTTCAATGTAAAACTAACTTGGTGGAAAGAGGAAATTTCACCAGGCAAATTCTAAGATCTGTCCCATGTATTAGTACTGCTTGTTTTATAGATTTCTTAAACAATTTTAAATCTTGGAATACTGCTAATTTTTGATAAGATTGGACGACCAAATTGACATAGAAAGTCATGTTGCAGATTCGGAATATATCTCGCTTATTTATTTAAATATTACTTGTATCTTGCCATATTAATGAATGATGCATAATTCTATTGCTCCGTGCTAAAAAATAGTAAGTTTTTGGTAAATTTCAACAAGTATGGGCGAGTTTCAAAGACCCTGTTGGTAAAAAATTGACCGTTGACCTTTTGTTTTTAAGGGAACTTTTAGAGACTTTCCTGCGTATTAAGTACCAACTATTTTTTATACTTTAGAAATTAGCAATTTTCAGCTAACTTACCATCTTTCATTTACATAACTTACTAATGTTCCAAATTTAATAACTCTAATATGAAATTTAACAGCAAAAGTTAAAGTTCTGTCAAATTAAATTACCAACTATTTTTGGGATGCCAACTCTCCTTTAATTTTTTTTTTATCAATCTATAATTGTTTTTGAATTTTTATCAATTTTTCTACTGAATTATAAACGTGCTAGTTAGCAACCTTACATTCTCCTATTAAACTACCACATAATTTTAAGGTACAAACGCTTATTTGAGTTACTAATTGATCTTTATTTGATTTTTTTTTTATTTGCCGACTTTCTTTTTCTTTCCAAATTGGATTTGCACTTCTTAGCAATTCCTTGAATTTATAAAATATTTTAGAAATTACCGGCCTTAATCATGGTCACTTACTAACTTATCACTAGTTGATTTACCCTCTAGTGTTTTTGTTTCCAACTATTGTTTTAGCTACGCATTAAGTTTGTCTTTCTTTTCAATTACCAACTATTCTTTTTTTGCCCACTTTTATTTAACATTTGGAAGCACGCCTTAAATTCACGGACTCCTACATGAAAATTACTAACTTTTATTTAAGTAATTCATCAATTCTTCAATCTAATTACCCACAAGATTTGGATTATCAACTCTTTATTGAGTTATCTATTAACGTTTAACTTTTTTTTTTTTAAATTACCAACTTTTCCATTAGGTTACTGTCACAACCTTTTAAGAGCTGAACTGCAAGGAAAAGCTAATGGATTATTAAGCAAACACTTAGTGCGGACTATCCCAAGCTCACACCAATCTTAACTTTGGGTTTTAATTTAATTAATTACACATGCAATTTGAATTCATTTAGGAGTCGCCACTATCTACTATGGGTTGATCAAAAACCCAAGTCAAATGCAGGAAATTTTTTTAGTATTGTGAATTAAAGATTCCATGGATATGAGGACTTGATCATGCTAAATAAATATAATGCCATTTCGATAGATTTTCTCTTGGTTCAAAAGATTGTGCAAGTAGTCTTGGTCAATTTTAATTAAGCTACTAACATGTAATGGGTGATCATGTGTGCGAACAAGAATATAACCTCAATAAATCAAAGAAATAAATAAAGTTTTAGAAAATGGTAGAGAACATCGATACGCTATGCAAACTAAAAGCTCCATTATGTCCAATACATCAAGTGTTATATAAACTGTTAACGTGCCTAAACATGATTTCTAAATGCAATGTCTATTAGTTTTTTTTTTCTTGTTTAAAATAAACATGGATTAAATTAAATTATATTATTGTATGGATTCAAATCTAACATGTATTAATGAACTAACATGAAATCTAAGTGATAGGTATGCCATTAAATTGAATGCAATCCTATTGTCTAAATTACGTGAGATTATTTGTGTATATTTCTTTTCATTGAAATAAAAGACAGGAACTTTAGGACACCTAGTACAACTTAATGACTTTTCTTAAAAGATGACCTAACAATGCATTGGTAACCATTTTTGGTATTTTCTTTTTATGATTAAAAAAAAAGACTTGTATTATTTCCATCCTCTTAGTGGCTCCTATACTACAGGTGCGTTTGGGAACCACTTCCCAAAGCTCTTTGGGGGTCCAAAGCCCATTGGGTAAATGCAAGTGTATTTGGCATTTGTTTTTGGGTTTGCATTCCCCAAATGCTAGCTTCACAAGGCTGAAAGCCCAAGGCAGGTTGGGGGCTGCCTTGGGCTTCCAGCTTATCGAAAATGCTAAGCTTGAGGGACTAAAATTTTTTTTCTTCCCAAATTATCTTCATTTTTTGTTTGTCCGATTTTTCCCACCCTCACTATTCATCGTCTTCTTCCGCGAGTGGTCGCCGGCGAAGGACAGGCAGTCACCCAGACGACCGTCATCGGGGGGTGGCACAACCCAGATCTGGGGCGACAGGGTCGTAGGAGGACCTTGCCGCCCCCAATCTGGGTCGCGCGACCTCGCCGCCCCCGGATCTGGGTCGCAACGACGTCGCGGGCTGGTCTTCTGAAAGACCGGACCGGGTTCCCTACACCAAGCCAGCCAGACTCTTGCCGATTTCATTTCCTCATCGTGTAGTGTCGACTGCTCTCGAAGTGACTCTACTCAACCGGTGGGAAGCGGAAGCAAGCCAATAAATCGAAAATTTGCCGAGCAAAGTCACCAAATTCTCCCTCCCAACGATTTCATTGTGTGTCCCGAGCTCGACCCTCGATTCCTTCTGTTCAGATGGTGAGCAGCACCTACTTCTTTGTGGCATTTCATCGAATAGTCAAGTTGCGGTCTTGGTGCATGGCCAGAAAGTGGAAGAAGTTAACGTTTTGATGCTGATGGAATTTTGCTATTTTGCAAGAGGCGGCACCGAAGAAACAATCGCCATCGCTCAACAATTGCCTCAAGCTGTTGAGAGGCGAGAGAGACAAGCGGCTTGGCTTGTGCCCTACTCTTGGTGACCAAGTTCTGCAAAGGGGACGACCTCAACGCCCCGGATCTAGGTCGTCGGAGGTCGAGGCGGCATCGCGCAACCTCACCGCCTCAGATCCGAGGTCGCCAGAGGTCGCAATGGCGGCGCGCAACCTCGCCGCCCTAGATTTGGCGTCGCTGGAGGTCACCGACGGGCGCTGCCCTTGCCAGTCAATTTTTTTAAATTTTTCTTTTGATAATTTTTTTTTACCACAAAGATGCTTTGTAAATGTAATTCTCTAAACACCATTTTACTCAAAGTACTTCACAAAGGACTTTCAAAGTACAATTTACCAAACACAATTGCATTTTGAAAAACACCTTTAACTCAAAGGTCTTTGCATTTTCTTAAAAACTTTCCCCAAAAGTCTTCCCAAACACACCTTACCACTATCATATTGATTTGACTACATTGTCCCTTGCGGGTCCCACTCTTGATTTAAGATTATTCGTTCCATTTTTTCTTCGTTATATTTTGTTTCAATTTTACTAGAAATGAAACTACCCGTACTTGTCTTCAACCTTCTCAAAGGTGGATCACCTAGGGGAAAGTTAATGGATTACTAAATGGTAACGAAGGTTCCTCTCACAAGGCCATCGCTTGCATTTAGCACGAACTCTCCCAAACCCTACCAATCACAACTTGGTACTCAATTCAACATGTGATTAAACTTATTTATTAGAGCCGCCACTAATCAGTTATTGATTAGACACCCAAGTAAAATTCGAGAGTACATTTTACTTCTGCGAACCACAAATTCATGAGTATGGGGACTTAGTTACACTAGATTAACTTAATGCCATTTCAGTATTTTTTTATCTTTATTTTGAAAATGCTTTGTAGGCAATCTTTATCCATTTTATCCTATACCACTAACATATGAGGGGTGGTCATATGAGTGCGCACTTAGAAAAATAACACCCATTAATCAAAGTAGTAAAATAAATTACATAAATTAAGGAACCTAGATTCACTAAGCCACAGCGAAGCATGTCACTATCCATCACCACTAGGTTTTTTGCAAACCATTAGTTAGGAAGATATGCCGACGGAATGAACAAATGTTATGCATGATTATGCAGGATGAATTCTAAATGGTATGATATGGAATGTTACCTACGCAATCTACACCAAATTATTTCTCCTAATTAACGCAATGTATATGAGACTAACTAATGTATTTTGTTCTTTTAAAGACTACAAATTAGATGTGGATGCATTTCCTATTTCATGAACTAACCATGTGATACAAGCCTCTCACGACCTATCCCTCGGGGGAGGGAATATGTTTAGGGATATTGCCTAAAAGATGGGCCTAAGGCCCGTGATTAGACATTGACTCTCCCAAGCCCATACCTCGCACAATATTAGGTGTTCAAATTGAGGATAGCAAAATTTGCTGAATAAGAAGTTCCCACTTAGCCTATTGGGGTCGGCTAGAAACCAAAAAATGTAATGGTAGTGTACCTCACTTAATATTCACCCAAAGAATCTAGGTTTGGGGACTTGATTATATCGATTAACAAATTAATGCCCTTTTGGTACCTAATATTGTTCATTTAAAAAAAAAAATGGATGTTTTTGTCAAGTAGTCTAGATTGATTTTATACCTATCCATGTAGGTGCGCAATCATTAAAATAACAATTAGTAGTTAAGGAGAGTGTTAAATAAATTGCATGAGAGAACAAAGATTTAATATTAATGAAAAGATAAATGTTAATCCTAACTAGACTAAAGGAAACCGAAGTCAAAATTAATGTATCAAAATCACGCAATCAATGACATTTGTTTTTAAGGACAATTAAAACCCTAAGGTAGAACCCTAAGGGCTTGGTCAACTTTAAGCATAATTCTAAATTGAAAGACTCCTTCTTTTTAAGGAGAGAATAGCTAAAGAGATTAATTTTAACCTTTTTGAAGATTTTTTAATATTTTAGATTTTTTTTTGAATTTTTCAAAAAAATCAATTTTCAAATTTTTCAAAACATTTGGATTTTTTTATCTTTTTGATTTTTTTAATATTTTTGGGATTTTTTTTTTTTTTTTTGGTGTCTTTCTAATTACTACTGAAATGTTTAGACTTTTCTAAATTTTGGAATTTACTGAGAATTTTTAATTTTCCTTAATTTTCTATTTTTTATTTAATTTAATTTAAAGAAAATCGAAATTTCAATGTTTTCTGAAATTTTTGGAATTTTAATTTTGTTGAATTTTCGAAATTTTTTTTGAATTTTTAGTATTTTTAGAAAATTTTTAATTTTTTTGAAATTTTGTTGACTTTTTGAAATTTTTAATATATATTTAATATTTAATATTTAATATTATTATAATCGGGAAAACGGGTTTGGACCGGATAAACCCAATCTGGCCCATTGACTCGACTCAACCAGATCCGACCCACGTCACAAAAAAAATAAAACTTTTTAGTTTTTTTTGAAATTATATTTTTTTTTCTTTTCCTCTCTTTTTGTCTTTTTCCTATTTTGTCTTTTCCACTGCACCTTTTGTCTGCGCCCCTCCTTCCCGAAACCAATTTTTTCTCTCTTTTTCCCTATTTCTTTTTTCACCTTTTCTGTACATTTTTTTCCTTTTACTTTTTTCTTTTAATCTTTTCTTTCCATCTTCTAGTCGTCTTCTTCTTCGTGCGTTCTCTACACGTCCGAAGCTTTCATTAAACCCAGAAATTCCCATGAATTCTGCACGCCCGAAACTTCCATTAAACCTAGAAATTCCCATAAATTCAAACCCAACCTCACAACGTCGAAACCACGATTTTGACGTATATATATTTTATCCCAAGCCAAGAACAGCGTGTGCCACTATCCAACGATCCTGAATATATATAAAACGCAAAACGCAAGATGGATGTGGGGTGCAACACGCGGCCATAAGTTCGGATCTCCGCAAAACGAACGCGAAAATGGACAAAATGAGGATCCTGGGTAGTGGTTGGCGAGTTTTAGCGATGGCGTTTCTTCAAGAGAGATCTTGGCTATGGTGTCGTTCTCGGCAAAGAAGAGAACGTAGAAAAGAGGAGTTTCAGTGAGGAAGGAAACCACTACCCACAATCAACGAAATAAGGCTTCATGGGAGACGATCTGTGTAAATAGCGATCAAAACAATGATACACAAGCTTCGGATATAGCGAAGGCAGTGGCTGTTTTACCAGATGCGCCCCAAGGGCATTTTATCAAACACCTAGGATGCGTCGGCTCAAGACAGCCCGGACAAGAATAAGACTCAAAACTAGATCAAAACTTAATGGGAATGACAGGGAATGCTCAACATCAACAAAGGACAGCATAAGTGAACTTGAAACGCACCCCCGATTCAGTAACCTATGCAAAAAGTGTGAGAGAACAGGACAAGAGCAGGGCACCAAAAAAAAAGGTCGGCGGGGTCCCTACCCAACTCGGGGTAGCAAACGATGGACGAGATCGATAGATCGGATTACGTCCGGTCGCCTTGCACGCCCCCTGAGCCGGGATCTTTAGGAAGTCAACACTGGTCGAACCAAAAACCGGAAAACTCACCGCAAAAACTTGAAATCGAGGAAAGGGAAGCCGCGGCTTGGTGGTTTTGGCTAGGAGGCGCAACCTATCGTCGGGGATGGCTAAGCGACGCTCGGCTGAGATGGATTCCGGGTCTCCCTCTTCCCGATCACTCTCCATTTCTCCCCCTCTCGCTCCCTCAAGCTCTCTCCCTCCGAAATCAGAACCTCCCTCAATCCTTGGAACCTCGCCTTTTTAAGCTTGGCCAGTGACAGGTACGCAAGGCTTCTGCCATCGCCAGCCTGGCGTGGCCGGCCTGATCCCCGATCTTGGGATCACGCTACGACCTACTGCTCCCTTATCTTTGTACCTTCGTCGCTCTCTCCTTTTTGCAGAAGGCGTGAGCAGAGTGAAGGGGGGGCAAGAAGAAGAAGAGGCGTGTGGGCTAGGCGCCAAAAGGAAGAGGGCCAGGCAAAGACTGGGGGGAAGAGAAGAAAAATGAAAGAGAAAAGGAAAGAAGGGCTGAGTCAGCTTGGCCCCAGTCTCATTGGTAATTTTTTTTTTTTTAAATAATATTTCTTTCAATTAATTTTCTATTTTTTTCTCTTTTAATGAAATGGCTCTTACTACTAATTCAAATGCTCTTAATGTCTATGCCATGCAATTCAATGGAAATTATTTTTTGGCTAGGATTTAAAATTTATTTTCTAATTTTTTATGCGATTAAGTCATAAATAAAATGGTAAAATTTAGATGTCAACAAAACCAACATAAAATTCTATTTTTATTTCTTATTTTACAAAAACGGCAAATTTAAATCCTAAGACTATAATGAGTTAGTATTAATATTAAACTATGTGCAATGTGGATGATGCGCATTGTATAATTACTAAAACTGTCTACGTGATACATAATTTTAAATTTCCTAGCATTTTATAACATATGCCTAATAACCCTAGGTCTACAGGCAATCTATATGAAAACTAAATTAAAAAAATGTGGATTTTATTTTATGAAAATTATGCACTAACCTGAATCTATATGGATTCTAATGCTAACATGTCCTCAAGCCTATACATGTATGGCCCTAAATATAAAAGTAATGCACTCTAAACTCTAAACATGCATGATATGGTTATGTGCAATGACAATATACGAATTAATCACATCATAAATAACATACTTGACCAAAGCAATCCACCCAAGACAATAGTGGGTTAGACCTTAGTGTCTAAAGGTCCAAAAGCCGAATATGCCTGGGTCAATGGAAGGAAATAATCAAACTGAAATCACTTAAATATTGGTGGGAATGGTAAAACGAGAATTTCTAACCTGAAGTTTAAGGCATTTGTTGAACCAAACTGAGATATAAGTATAATACATAAATAAAATATTATCTCATACAATTATTATAATATATTTTCTCACAACACAGACAAAACACTCAAAAGCTGACTAGCTTTTTCAAGGACACACCCACAACTCTTTTATTTTTTCTCTCCCTCACATATGAGCAACCTCTCTTTTCTCTCTAGCTAGGGAGAGGTTTTCTATCGATCTCAGGAGGTGTTGAGTTGTTGACAACTCGATAAGCAAAACCAATTTTATCATATTTCAACAGGTCTGACGATATGGATGGAGAGAGTGCACGCAACCGCTGTTCCCAATAGAGTTTTCAAGAAGTAAAAGCAGCAATGTCAGGGTCTTGCTCAAGAAGAACCTTCTCCTCTTGGCTTACTACGATCCATGCATCGATTCCACCCTCAGATTTACTATCAAGGAGAATAATCTTGCGGACAGGGACGCATGCGCCGCTCACCAAGTCCGGCCTCCCCCAACCAAAATCGATGTCGTAGAATGGGAAACCACACCAGCTTGTAAAGTTCACCACATTTTCTTCGTCACTGTTAATCCCCTCCTCGTATTCTCTTTTATAATCCTTCATCATATCCATACACATCTCTGTGTCGGCTATGGCTGCGAACCTTGTCTTCACATTCGCAAACATATCGTGGATCATTTTCAAAAACGCTTCGAAATCCAGGCTGCTCTGACTCATCGTGTGTCGGGCGACGACCTTGGTGATGACGTTACCGAACGCATTTGTCGGTATGGGTAGATTGACTCTCCCACGCAAGTTCAAGTTCTGGCAAACGACAAGGGGCCTTAGGCGCCCGTGTTTCGCTCGATCCATAGTTACGAATGCCTTACATAACAGTGCGGACACAGCCTCCACTCTCGATATCCTCATATTTTTAGGGCCAGCTAATTTCAGTCTCGATAGGGCCGCACCACTGAATAAGAACCGATTCATCGTGAGTTTTGCTCCAGCAACAAATGGAGGGTTAATATTTACCCCCGACCTCTTCACCGGGAATAGAGAGGACATCTGGAAATACGGTGAGGCTAATTCGTGGATTCCGCTCCTGCACGCGGTTGCCCATGAGTTCATGAATGTCACCATGGCGGCCATGTCGCCTAACTTGTGACAAGAGCGCAGGCTGATCACAAGTCCCCCACACTCGAACACATTCACTTGAATCACGACTAGGGGATTGCCGGCTGGTCCCATTCGGAACTCGGACAAACGGCCAAGCAGGTCTGTGTCAAATTCTCCATGGAGGAGCTGATCGAGCTGGCCATTCACTTTGGCATGCACAAATTCTACTCCTTGGTCGTTACAGTCGATAAAGAGCTCTTCGTCGACGTACCGACCAGCTAGAGGGTAGAAGATAATCAGGGTATCCGAAAGCGACTCCTCCAAAAGGCGAAGCCTTTGGCAAATATCGTCTTCATGGTCTTCGCCATTGGCCTGGTAGTAGAAAAGGAAACCATTGTATGTAAAGTGAAGACATAATCTCATCAATACCTGAAATGTTTAGTTTTCGACTGTGGTTCGGTGTCGGAGCCGATGGCTTGATCAATTTCTTGCTTTGCACTTCGATCTTCATACTTGAATCTCTTCCGGTCACTCCGGGTTCCCCAACAAATTGGAATCGGTGCACTCAAATCTGGTGGGTGAAGATTGGTTATATAAATATTTTTTGTTAAACAACCTTTTTTTATAAGCGAACTCCTAGATAATCCAAGAAAAATCTAGTCTGAAGGAGGCAATATAAGGTTCGATGAAAAGAGAGCCCACCAGCGATTTTGCAGAGATTTTTTTTGGGTAAGGTAAGATTTTGCAGAGATTTCATCGTCCTATATCCGTAAAATTTTGTCTAAGGGAGGCAATAAAGGCCGGTGATGAGAGCCCACCAGATATTTTGCAGAGGTTTCATTGTAATATCTCCATCAATTAAATGTTATTAGTTCGCCGGCTTAAATACAATGTCATCCCTAAACTTATAATTTATTTAATATAATTCGTGAAATTTAGTCAAATATGCATGTTATCCCTAAATTTTTAATTCGCTTATGTGATACTTTTGTAAATCTTTGAACTTTTGAAAAAATGTTCATTAATGCAAGTTAGTTCATTAATTTGACTTTATGGTTTTTTTTTTTTTTAAATCTAATCGATGAAATCCTTCCATTAATGCAAGTTAACGGAGTTCATTAATTTGACTTTCAAGTCGGTTAGTTTAAATGGTGGATAAAAAACGTTACCTATAGATCATCCACATAAGATATTTAACCTAAATCAGGGTATAATTATTTAAGTTATCAAATAACATTGATAATCATTTTTCCAAATTGAACAAATTAAACAAATTAAAAGGATAATTATAGTATAACGAGTTGAATTTGTCAAGTACATAATCCGTGTAATGTTCAAGCGTATTAAAATTGGAAGTCAAATCAGCAAATTTCATTAAATCGATTTAATGAAGAGATACTATTGGGTACTTTCATATAATTAGAGAATTATATTGAATATGTACAAAAAATTTGAATACCATGTTAAATAAATTAAAAGTTTATAAAAATATTACCTATTGAATTAAAGTTCAGGATCACAACAAACAAATTAAAGTGTGATATTAGATCATGTTTATACATTTGGATTAGAATTATCACTAAACTACCTAAATGGGATACAACTTGCATAAATTAATAATTAGACACTAGTAATCATAGAGACTCCAAGACTCTATTCGTCCATTTACACGAAAGCACCTTTAATGGTGAGAGATTACATAGACAATGTTTTAAATGCCACACAAATCTATTTAGATTTCATGGTGATTTAATTTTGTATCTTTGTTGATACTTGATTTTTAGTCGATGAGTCGATAAAAGGTAAAAATCGAGACTTAAATTTAGGTTCGCGACAAAGCCCCATTTTCAACAAAAAAGTGGCCCCATTTCTTTCTTTTGCATTGTTGTTTTTAAACAATTTTCTAATTCATTTTCAAGAAAAACCCGAAAAGTCAAATAGTTAACTTTTTCGAGTTGACTTTTTGGTCAACCCTTTGACCAAAAAGTCAACCCTTAGTCAAAAATTGACTTTTTACCCAAAAGATTCCATTTAGCTTTAATTTCACTTTTGTCAAGTCAATTTTTTGAAAATTCAAAGATTTGACCCAAAAAAAAAATCAACATTTTAGGAAAAGACTTTTATCAAACTTTTGACAAAAAAAATCGAAAAAATAAAAAAATGCATAAATACATTTCTTTTAATGTCAATTTGACTTTTGTGTCAAAAATTTCACAAAATTCAATTAAGAACCTTGATTTCTGAATTTTTAGTTTGAGGTTCTAAATCAACCAAAAATAAAATTACTTTTATTCTAATCATAATTAGATGTAGTTATTTCTTTGGCATTTGGTTTAGGGACTGTTTGAAATCTGCCTATACATTTAATTTGCAATTTATTGAGTCAAAATGCAAATTGCCATTTTAAGTATTAATTAGAGTACCAAAATCGATCATTCATGACTTGTGAATAAACAATTATTTCTCACTCATTTTCTTAAGATAAGTCTAAATCCAAAATTGATTTTGGAAATTTCACACCAAAACTTATCAATTTAAAGGATTTTATCCTCTTGAGCATTAGAAAGTCAAGCAATTAGGCTTCAATCATCAAAATTTGAATTGACTCATTCATGGCTACGGTTTAATTTCATAAATCTAGGTCCAATTTTAATATTAGGCTTAGATCCATTTTTAAACTAAAACCGAGCACTTCAATCCAAGGTCAATTTGAATGCGATAATTATCATGCACATGGGTAATTCATTAGATAAGGCAATTATGACATTAATTGAACTCAATTTTGGTTAATTTGCAATTTTGCCCATTGAATTGCAAATTTTATCATTTTAGACCTTTAAGCCCAATTCAAAGCACCCATGGTTTTGACTTGTTTTTTTTTTCACGATTATCATTAAGTTAGGTTAATGTTCATAAGGTTTTATTAGTTAAATTGTATCTTAATTGGCCAATTTATTCTTTAAAAATGATAAAATTCCTTCGGTCTTTTAGGGACCAAATTGCATAAATTTTAGACCCATAGGGGTCCCAAGTGGACAAAACAACCGAAATTGGACCAAACCAGTCAAGAACCGATCAAAATCCGGTTGAATTGGTCCGAACTGGTCTAACCGGCTGCCAACAGGGTTGGCCGATTCAACTCCTTGTCAGCCAACTCCTAACCTCCAACAATTGATTCTCAAACCCTCTAATTTCAATTTCACTTCCGCACCTTCAATTTCTCAAAATTTTATATATTGACCCTCAAATTTCATCAAATTGCAAATTAACCCCTAATCGGACATTTCGATGCAATTCTCAATTTTGGCTTGGGTTTTTGCAAATCAAGCCCACTAGATTCAATTACCCAACACCTTGAGATCATGATAAAGCTTTTGAAATTGATTTTTGACCGTTGGATTGAACCAACGGCCCAAATCAATTAATTTGGGGAGTATTTAAGTGAAATTTGCCTTTTAGGGGGGCTTCATTTGGGCAACAAAATCTCTCTCTCCTCAGTCTCTCTCTCTCTCTTTCTCTCTCATTTATCTATTTTGGCGCCAAGAACATATCCCTCTTCCTCTCTCTAGCTCGGTTTGACTGGACCTCTTTTCGACAACCAGATTGCCACCAATTTAGCCCCCACTGGCAACAATTCATCTCACCAACAATCTATTCATCTTACTCTAGCTGCTAGGAGTTGATTTCACCTCCTAACAACTCCTTGATCTGCCATTTCAAGCTTGATCTCCTTCTCTGGCGTGAAGACTGGTCCAACTCTTAGACCACTATTGGTGATTCAACCACCTTTTGAAGCTATTCCTTGCTGTCTAGATCTAGTCCTCGGTGGTTTGTGGAGGTCTAATTGAAGTTTTGGTGAAAACTTCGATCGATTTCAATCAAAATCGACTAAATTGCAATAAAAGGTTATTTCTTGATCTCGAATCCTATGAAGCGAGGCCAAATTAGCCGATTGAGGCTAGGGTTCAATGTTAGGGATATATGTTATACTCATGTGATCTTTGATGAGTTGTTGAAGCTTGAACTTGAATGATTGTGTTTGATTTTGCTTAAATATGCATTTTCGTAGTTATAGGACTGATTTGATGTTTTGAACAAAACGAGATCTGAAATGACCTCATTTCAACTCGAGTCCTCTTAGGATTAGATAATAGACATCCTGAGCTTCGAAATGATAGGTTGCACGCCCCAATCAAGTGTTGTTTGATGCTTGAAAAACATCTCCAAAAATAAGCAATTTTGCTGTAGTTCAATTGAATTTTCGGTTCTATTTTTGCCCTGAAATGAGACTTTACTATTTTTATATAACCTTCTATGATGATTTTGGATAATTCCCTTATGAGTTTTGTTCCAAATTATTTTGTGCATATCTTGTGATATTTTCATAATTTTTGGATGTGTTTAACTAGGTCATATCTACTCAGATCCAAGTCTAGGTCATTTTATTCCATATTAATCTCTGATTTTGTCATTTTTGTGCTAATTTTTGTGTTGAATCCTAGAAACAATTTTCTTCATAAAATTTTCTTATAATTATATGAAGAACATCCTGTAATTTTTTCATAATTTTTGGATGTGTTTAACTAGGCCAAATCTACTCAGATCCAAGCCTAGGTTAATCTATTCTATATTGATATTTGATTTTGTCATTTTTGTATTGGATTTTGATTGAATTCTAAAAGAACTTTCATTTATAAAATTTCTTATTATTGTATGGCGAATATCCTGTAATTTTTTCGTGATTTTTGGATGAGTTTAATTAGATTAAAATCATTTAGATCGAACATAGGACAATTTGTTCTACATTAGTCTGAATTCTATTTCGATGAAATTGAGTCCACAAATGTGCTTGTTTGGACTCAAATCCTCATGAGAGTTGAAATACATGATACATATGTTCAATTGACGCATGCTTTGCAAAGTCTTAACATTGGCAAATGAGTCAATTACATGAGTTAATGTTAAAATGTGCTGCAATAGTACATAGTCTAAATGTGCATTTCTATTTTGTCATTTTTACTGTGATTCATGTGATCATATTTAGTTTTCAACTTTTAACGAGAAACGTCATTATTGCATGTTCTGTATATAGGATTTTTCTTAAGATTTTTGCACATATTGAGATGTTTGAAATCATGCGCGTTTTATGAGGCTAATGCTGAAACCAAATCTTGATGTACATGTATCTTGCCATGTTTGTTTGAGTCATTTAGAGTCCAAATTTTGTAATAATGTCTTCTTGATACTTAAACTTCATGTTACAAGGTTTGAGTATATGTTTACGTCATTGCATTTAAATGTCATTTTGCATGATTAATATGTGCCGTAAGAGTGCATGTTTACCTAGAAACCCTCAAGCATTTCATAATGGATCTTGAGTCATCTTGTATTGTCATCAAATTGTATGACGTTTTCTCAAGCCGATTTAAGGTTAGATGATCACCACAATTATTTGTCACATCTAGTTCTATGTCGCATGTAATTTTTTTTCATGCCATTTGTGCATTACTTAAATGGTTTTGAGATTTATTGATGCATGTTTGTGTTCTATTTTTTAATTACTAACATAAGCATCTTTAGATATCTTGATTTTGGAGCACTTAATTGACCTAATTTGGACTTGAGTCTTTCTAGGAAGTCATAAGGCATACTTAAAGCTTTCTAATGCCACTAATTTCATGCAGATTGCTCGTCATTTGGGCTATTTTCGATTTTTTCAAAACTAGATCAAAATCTAGACATGAGATCAAATTCGGACCCCTGTTCTAACTCCTATTTGAACAGACATTTGATATTGTCTTTTTTCATTTTTTTCTATTAGGATGTTTGGCCTCCTAACAAAAATTGTTTGTCAACATGTTGGCTACATGGTGTGAAAATTTGGTGATTTTTAAACTTGTTTTGATAGGACAAATACTTGTGATATTAGCTAAGTGTCATGCTATTTTGATAACTTTCTAACATGCTGTTGCTTGTTGTCTAATTTTTGTAAAATCATGTGTAGCTCATTTAGGAAAACTTTCTTCATGAAAGTTGTTCGTTATTATGTCCTACATATTAGTGAATTTTTTTCATAACTAGATTATTGATGGACATTATTCAATTTTGCTGCAACACCCTGCTTAGCCAGAAATTTTCTTGATATGAACATGATTATGATTGTTTAGTTATACCTTTTTGGTTAGTTTATGCATGAAATTAGGCTATGTCATCTTCATGGAAGCTGTTCTAAATACTTTGATCCTTGTTGTTAAACACTTAACCTTTTCAAATTGCATCTTTCAAAAATACTTTGGTACGTATGATGTTTCCCAAAAACAATTTCTAAAAAATTATTTTCCAAAGATCGATTTTACTTAAGAAAAAATCGTGGTTTGGACCATATTTAAAATGTTTGCAATGCTTATAAGTGTATTTATGCGAGCCCTAGACTAGCCTTGACAATTAAATGTGTTCCTTAGCCTAGATATCCCTTAATCCTAAATATTTTCAAAATTTTTAATCCTGATTTGACATCGTGACATGGTTTGAATTATATTCATAATACCTGCGACGCTTGTGAGTGCATTTATGTGAGTCCCGAGCTAGACATCACTTTGTCTATATATATATATTGTGAATGATTTTGAAATATGTCTTTGAAATATCACATGTATCCCTCATACATATAATCACTCTATTCATTACAAACGTTTGTATTTGTAATCGGCGCATGACTTTGATAATTTGTGATCCACCAACGGCTCACTCATCTATTTGATTGGTTGAAAAACAAGGTTCAGAAAGACCTACACGCATGTTCAAATTTCTACAATACATGTGACTTTTAGATGAATGGTAGAGTCGATACATGATATAAGCGGTATTGGACATGCAAGAACACAATTGGTCAATAATGGCTATAAGTCACAAAACTCGATTGGGTAGATGTCTTAGTGAGACCCTCGCATGAATTATAAAGGCTGACCCCGAGGCCCCAAAATTTGATTTTCGCATTAAATTTTCTTTAAGTGATTGATCTTAACATGAAGTCGTGTTTTTGACTGTTTTGACATGTATGATTGTTTCTTTCCATTGTATGTATCTAATTATAGATTTCCTAGACTAAGTTTAGATTAGGACCCCGAAGATGGAGAAAGCATAAAAACAATAGAGGTCGATGTCCATTTCGACTGTTATCATGTACCATTCATTTCCTTGACATATGTCTCAGGTTCTTTTTATTGCAAAGCTTGACGAGTTGTGCATCCTCTCTTCCTCTTATCTTTTTTCAATTGTGTTTCTCTTTATATTTTCTAGGATGGCATGATAGATTTGTAGCTTTCATTAATTGTTTACTTACTGCTTCGCAATTTTCAATTCAATTGACTGTTTCCTTTTCATTTTCCTTAGAAAGAGATTAGCATGAAAATGACCAATCGCGCATGATCAATTAGCTTAGGACTAACGATCCTGAAAATGTAAGAAGTGAAAATGTTAGTACTAACACCTAGAGGGGGTTGACTAGGTGTTTAAAGTAAACCTTGACAAATAAATGTGAATTAAAATAAGTTGCAAGCAAAGTTTGAAAAAGAGTCAGAGATTGATGAAAAGAGCCACCGGACTTCTAATGAAAATTCATAATCAGATAAGAGATGGAATAGATTTTTGAGAAACAAAAAAATAAAAAATGCAACAGACAAAACTGAAAAGAGTTAAGGGAAAAGAAAATTGCACACGAGATTTATAGTGGTTCGGCTTAAATCAAGCCTACATCCACTCTCTCACGCTGACAGCCTTTTGGTTGAGATTCACTAAAGTATCAACAGAGAAGTACAATATTTCGAGTGCAAACACTTAGTGGAAGATTTCTTTTTTCCACACTAAGTCACTCTTCTTGTGATTTTCTTTCTTGAATACAATTTGTAAGAGCTGTCGTTGAAAAACAAGTGATTGAAAAGGCTTTAGACTTTGGAATTTCAATTTTCACGCACAAATCAAATAGATTAAATGACCTCCTTATATACTCCTCCACGCCTTACTAGCCATTGGCATTCTCTAGAGGGATTTCTTCCAATCAATCCATTGGATAGAAATGATCAAGAAATCTTGTGGCCATTTGAAGATTGAGATGAAAATCCATTGATTCCGATCACCCATACATCAGAATCTAGGTTTTCATAAGTAGATGCTTCCCGAAAAGGAACTTATCTTCAAGATTGAATTCATCAATTCGTGATTGATTCCATCAATGCATTCTAAAAAAAAGGTAAGCGAGATTATTTGCTAGAAAGCCAGATATTAGAATAAATCTCTATTATGTTCAAACTAAATCCTTGTCTTAAGATCAATAAATCTGAGTTTGATTATATATTCGTTATGGGCTTGGTTTCAGTCTGGATTGCGTTAGAGTGGGAAAGACTTCTGAAATGAATAGATTTTGATAAAAGTTTGCAATATGACTTCAGAAGTCTACTATTCTCAGAATAAAAATCAAGAACAAAAAAGTTTTGTGAACTTCAAAACCTGGTAGGAGTTTTCTCAACAATCTCTCCATTTTTTTATAATAACAAAACTTTCATGTATGGGTGATAACAAACACTAAGCAATAGTTTGTTACAGATAATACTAAGCACAATAATACTTTCATACTAAATAATACTTCAGCAGCACATGATAATTGATACAGATAATAGAGATGGGGATAACAAACACTAAGCACAATAAAGTCTGCATAAGTTTTGCACAAAATACACATAATCTGTGCTCACACCAATCAATAGTTTGCATAGAAGAAACACCAACCACTAGAAAAACTCAATCATGCATCATGCATCAGTCAAAGCTTCAAATCTGCAAAACTCTCCCCCTTTTTATCAATAGCAAAAAGAGAAAATCAAACAAGCACAAAGAAAATAAAAAGAGTTTGTTTTGAAAAGGATCAAGGTTGCCTAGGAACACAAACAAGTCGGAAATCCTCCAAAATCTAACACGGTCTCTCAAGCTTAGTCAAGCATTGATGGAAGATAGTCTCAACCTTCGTTAAATTCTGAGATGCCTACTTATTCATGGTCTGAACTTTATCATTAAGAGATTGTACATTTCCAGTGAGAGATTATGAGATTGTACTGAGAGCAACATGCAACTTCTAGATTTCAATCTCCATCCATATTGTTGTGCCTTAATCTCTAAAAGGAGCTCTACTATTCAAAGATAGTTTGATTCTAGTTCAGTCTGGGCACTAGCTACTACAAAATGTACTTGTGGAGTATGCAGAAGTGAAATAACATAGACGTGAACATGTGAAATTTGTTACTTCCCCTGAACATTAGTTTCTTTGTCCTGACCCTTAGGAGAAATTTTAGGGAAATGGATGCATAAATATCTTCAGCATCTAGAGGAGATTGATTGATGCCATCACTAGTAGTTGGTTCGACAATTTGGTCATTAAGAAAAGTTTTCTCACCTACTCCCCCTGTCACAGTGACTACAGTCTAAGGAAGAACTCCTTCTCCTTCCTACACTTCTTCTCTTCCAACACTTGTTTGTTGACCAGTTCCCTTCTCTCTAATATCTCCTGCATCAACTTTCCTCATATCTTCTTCTTCCTTGTTAGAATGCTTTTGTCCCTTATTCATATTGGCATCTCCCTCTTCATCATTTTAGTCATCCTCCTTATTCTCTTTTACTCTAGTTTCTTCTCATTTACTTTCTTCTTCCGGTTCTTTCTTGCTCTCATCCTCTTCTTCCTAAGAATCGGCTATACCACCAAGAGGATCATGCATGACAATATTTGCCACAATATCAAAGACGGTCCTGTCTTCATCATCTTCCTCTTCTTCATCTTGGAAAAGAAGAACATGTCATTTTCTTTATGGAGTTTGCGAGACAACACTCTTCCATTTGCGCTTCTTCTTAGCTGCAGATCCTAACTTAGCTTTGCTAGCAAATTCTTTCTTCAAAAGTTGGAAGGCTCCAAAGAGATCCTTTAATCTCTTTTTTTTTAGATCATTTTAAGTCCAATTTGCATGGGAACAATGGTTCTGAAGCAAAAATTGGATGACGGTTGAATATGGAACTGTTGGAAAAATTTGGTTATCAATGCTATATACAAAAGTTGTCACTTTCCCTTCATGACAGTTTTGTACACATGTAGTAGGATTGTGTGAGGGAGTGAGAAAGCAACACCATTGCAGATGGCCCACATCATTTTTTCCTAGAATCTAGAAACATCAGTTTTGGAAGCAGCTTTGGTTCTGATGCAGTTGATAACAATCTTGTGAAGTAAAATATTAAAAGCAGACATCCTAGAGTAAGTAATGCTTTCCCTAGGAATCTCGTCCTTCACCAGAATCTTTATGACCTCTTCATTGGACACATTGATGGGCAAGAATGCACTCCTTTCTGCTCCCAAAATATCAGCCAACAAATTAACATTGACATCAAACACTTTATCACTCATAGTAAATTGAACATGAGTGGGATCCAAAATAGATAGATTGGAATAGAAGTAAACAATCAATTCAGGATAAGCATCATATCACTCCACATAGAACCACTCCATCTAAAGCTTGGCAAAATTTTCTCGCAAATTCACCTTGATTGAATCTAGGAAATCAAAATATACAATTCAAGAGTTGATGACCCCTCTGTTTAGCATTTGTATGTAGACTTTCTTATAGTCCTTTGATCGAAACAACTTCCTTTTTGTTCCAGTGATTTTTGTAGCAACACCCATTTTGGGTTGGAAATTTTTGAACACCCTCTCATCATTATTTTCCTTTTTGCTCTAAACTTAACCCTTTGTGCCAAAGCGAGGATCAACAGGAAAGTTTGGAAATTCCTTTTCTGTTCTTTCAGCCTCTATTAGCCCTAAGCTTTCCATGGCTCTCAAGAACAAGGTTTCATTTCCATAGCCATTTTCTTTAAATAACAAACTTTTGAAATCCATGGGACTTCTTCCCTTTTTCAAAAACTCATAATGTTTGAGAAGTACCTCGGACTTTCTTGCTGAAATAGGCGTCGCTCCTTAAATAACCTTTTCCTCCACTGATTATCAATTCGTGCTTAGAGGCGATTCATCCTCAGTGAGATCAAAATGTGTCGGACCTCTGGGGACAAACTAAGGCTTGTGACTAGCAATGCGAGAGGATTTCCTCTGATAAGACATCGAAACAAATTTGGAGGATTTTGATGACATGCTCAAGAATGATCGAGTGAGAAATTTTGTAGAGAATATAAGAGTAGATCAAGAGAACGAAGGGTTTGAGAGAAAGTTTAGGGTTTGTAGAGAGTTTGGTTATTGGGGGAAAAGGGTCAAGGATTTTATTTAAAGAAACTGAACCAGGGCAATTGAACAGTACAAAAACTTCCTTTTATTTTTTTTTCCTAAAAGTAACTATTAATAATTTTTGAAATATTATTTCCGAAAAATCAGTAGAGATATAACAATTTCTAAAAACATAAAAGGCAAGTAATAATTCGAGAATAATCATACATGTTCAAGAAGGAAAAAAACTTACCTGCCAAAATTTAAAATATAACTACTTGAGTCTGGAAGAGGTTTCAAAAGGATGTTTTTACCATAGGTTGAATTGATGAGTCTACTCATCCATAAACTTTAGCTAGATGCAAGAGTAATATCCAGTTTTTCACAAATGAACTCGAATAATCCTTTCTTTGATGGTTTGGTGAAGATATATGCCAGTTGATTTTTTGATTCAATGAATTGAACATTGATTTTGCCATTTTGCACATGGTCTCTTGAAATGATGGCGAATTTCAATATGCTTTGCCCTTGAATAGAGAATATGATTTTTGGTAAGGTTGATCATACTTGTGTTTTCATATCTGATTTCAGTGCAAGGTTCTTCTATTCTAAAGTCCCTTAGTTGTTGCTTGATCCAAAGAATTTGTGAACAGCAACTTCTAAGAGCAACATATTTTATTTCTGTCATTAAGAATGTCACAGTGCTCTGCCTCTTTGAGACTCAAGATACTAACATTTGTCTCAAGAGTTGGCACGTTCCTAAAGTACTTTTCCTATCAACAATCATGTTTCTGTATATTTTTTGGTCAACTTTCTTTCCATCTCCATCTTTGTCAAGTTTGGAAGAACTTGACATGGGAGTCTCAGTCTTCTTGCAATTTTCCATCCCAAATTTCTTGATAACTTCTCTAGCATATTCCTCTCGATAAGTGAAAGTTCCTTTCTCTAATTTTCTGACTTGTAGACCTAGAAAGAATGTTAACTCACCCATCATGCTCATTTCGAATTCTTCCTGCATAGACTTTGAAAATTTCTTATATAGACTTTCATTAGAAGATCCAAAAATTATATCATCTACATATATTTAAACAAGTAGAAAGTCTTTTCTTTTCCTTTTAATAAACAAAGTTGTGACATCTTGAAATTCGACCCTATTTCGATAAAGTGAAATGGGCATTTCGTCGACGTGCCTATGGCCCTTTTTCTTTGAGCTGATCACTCACGAGTTAACTAACCTATTGGGTAAAGCCGTTAAGGGATATATCAGCTGTAAAATCCCTAAAAGCTACCTAATTGGTTGGATTGAGCTAAAATCACGTCTGATCGATTTTTAACCACGAAATTGAACTCGATTTCGGGAATCGAATTTTAAGCGCGTCATAATTCTTATTTTTAGGATCCTGTCTCATCGCTCGTCAATTTATTGACGGGTCCGAAATTTCAAGAAAGAAATTATCGGAAGAAAATTGAAGCCCAAAAGAAAATAGAAAGGGAAAGGAAAAGAGAAAAGGAAAATTTAAATAATTAATTATGTATTTTCTTTTCCTTTTTCTTCTCTCTCCCTCTCTTTTCTTTTCTTTCTTTTTCTCTCTTTTCTTTCTCTCTCCTCTCTCCTTTCCCCTCCCCCTCGTGCGATTTTTTTTCCCCCACCGCCTACCTTTTTTCTCTCTCTCCTCTTTGACCGGTCCAACCTTATATCTCTCTCTCTCTTTCTTCTTCTTCTTCTTCCTCCCCGTGCGTCCGAACGAGGGAACAGCAGCAGGAAGCTCGAACAGAAGCCGCCGTTCGTTGAAGCCGCCGCTCGCCGCTCGTCCCGCCGCCCGTACCCGCGACGCCCGCCCGCGCACGCTGTGCGCTCCGCCCGCATCCATCGCCGCTGCCGCTCCTCCCTCCGCGCGATCTAGCCGCGATCCAGCCCTGTTCCGCCCTTGTCTAGCCACCTCCGGCCACCGCCCAGCTCCGCCGGACCTCCCCTGCGTCCCCCTCGCCCTCCGCCGGCCTTCCCTCGCCGCCCTAGCCGCCGGATTAGCCCCGGCCAGCCCCGACCAGCAAACCCACGAGTGGGTTTCCAACTGGTTCAAGGCCATTTTGGGCCGTTTCTGGGCCCCGGATCCGTGAGTCGTTTTGGGAAGAATCGTTCCTCGCGTCACCGCCATCGAATTAATCCGATTTGTGCTCGATTTGGTGAGTAATCTCACTAATCCAGGATTAGTTGGCTAATTATGCTTAAGGTTGGTTTAGTTTTAATTAATTATGTTTAGGTTGTTAGATTAGAATAAATTAGCAATTATTAGTCAATTGTGATGCGATTTAGATAAATTGATTGCGCAATTAGCAAGTAGACGTGGTCTACTAATTATTGGAAGTGCCTTGGGATTTTTCCCGACCCTTAGTGGGCTCCAATTAGGCTTTTCAGGCCTAAGTGGAATTTTTAGTATTTAAATATTAATTTTCAGAATTAAATTAAATAATTATTTATTTTCCGAAAATTCAACTGAGATGGTCCGGAACCAGAAAATTATGCTGATGACCGTGGTGAAGTCCGTTTATTTAATCGGGCTTTATTTTGAGCTAAATTGAATTTTTGATATTAATTATTTAATTTTCAAAATTAATAAATTAATTAATTATTTTTCGGAAATTAAGATTTTGATGGCCGACGACCGAAATCTCGTGCTAATTGTCGTGGCGCAGTCCGTTTATTTATTTGAGCTCCACGTTGTATGGAATTGAATAAATTGTGATATTTTAGGGATTTACCCTAAATTGATTGAAATTGATTGAAATTGAATTGTTGATTGGTAAATGGCCAAGTATGTTATTCAGCATTTATAATGCTTTGTTGAGTTGATTTAATTATTTGATTGAGAAATCGTTGGGCATTGGTTGTCGGTATTGAAAGTAGATTGGTAATCACTTGAAAGAGGACACGTGGGCTCGGTGAATTGAAATGTCACCTGGAGAATGCACGTGAGTTCAGTGGTTGAATATGTCACCTTGGCGAAAAGGTCGCTTGAGAGAATGCACGTGGCTCGGAGACTCGGTATGTCCTCCTTGAGAATGCACGTGGCTCGGTGACAGAATTGGCATCTAAAAGGGCACGTGGCTCGGTGAATTGATGCATCACTTTGGTGAGATAGCACCTTAGAGAATGCATGTGGGCCCGGGCATCGTGGCAAAAAGGACGCGTGGCTCAGTGATTTAATGCGTCACCTTGGCAAATGAGTGCCTTAGAGAATGCACGTGGGTCCGGTGAATGGCAAATGAAAATGACATCTAAAAGGGCACGTGGCTCGGTGACTTGATGTACCACCTTGGCGAAGAGGTCGCCTTAGAGAATGCACATGGGCCCAAGGTTCGAGGCACGTGGACTCGGAGACTTGGAAGGTCGTCCTGGAGAATACACGTGGCCTAGCTTTTAAATATCCCATAGTGGGGATTGATTTGTATGACATGTAATCGACTGGTTCGATTTGTTTGAAGTAAATGGGTGCCTATTGTGAATTGTACTGACTTGCAGGTGGGATCCGAGGCAAAGGTAAGTCCCTCGCCCGTGCGTGATTAGGCAGCCTTTAGTATAATGGTTTACTAATCGAGCTTAGTGGGGTAGAACTCGCTAAGACGTAGTCTCATCCCAGTTTGGGGAAAACATTTCAGGACCCCGATGAGAAGCTGAAGAGGAGAAGTCTAAGAAGGAGAACTTGGAAGTGAGATATGAGGAGAATGATTTTTGGAAGAAGAAGATAGTCTCGAGAGGGGCCTTGAGTATGGTCTGGATGGATTGAAATTCTATCTTCTTTTGAGATCTCCATTTTGATGTGATTAGTTATGAAGTGGTTTGTGTTTTGTATAAAAGTTTGGTTATAAATTTCAATATGAAAAATATGGCCCTGCTTTTCTATCCCATCGTTTTATTGTCCGGGGATTTTAACTGCTTCCGCATGTGCTTAATAAATGAAAGGGTCGGCGATACATTGTCCTGGGATATCGCATTATAAAATCGACCAAGTGTGAAGGATGTGCGCTTGCCCGAGGATCGGGGCGTGACATCCAGTTTAAGTGGTATCAGAGCGAAGTTGAAGATTGGAGTGATAAGGAGCGTTGACCATGGGATAGTTAGTAGGAAAGGCCTTTAAATTCATGCCGGTGCATGTCTGTGTTAGCTGAATGCTAGAATTGTTTGTTGTGTGTGGATCGCTCACCTTCTAATCCAGCGTGGGTTTGGAAGACGGGTTTCAGTGTAAAGATTGAACCATGAGCGAGCAGGAGCTGAGAACTCCTAGTAAGAGGATAATGTCCTTTGTGACTCGGGATGATGCACTGACAAAGGTCAGTACCCGAGGTGGTTGTGGCAGAGTGTTGGCTCTAGACAGCTCAAGTGTAAGAGTACCACCGCAGGTTGGTACTAGTGTAGTAGCGTCGAATGATCCTAAGTTTGATAGGATCGTTCTGATGCTAGTGTTCCTTGGGAACCGGATGAGCCATCAAGCTCAAGATCAAGCCGATGTTGTTGTCGCTATCACTACTGCCGTTGTCACCTCATCTGCTAAGGTCTAGAGTGGAGATGTGATCCGGGAGTGAGTCATTACATTCGAGCCGAGGTATAGATCCAATTCTGGCAGAAATGGAAATCGGTTAGGGAAAAGACCGAGGTCGAGAGAAAAGTATTCTATTCCACTCACGAGGAAGGGTGGGATAGTCAAGTCAGCACCAAGTCAAATAGATCAGGTTGTTTCCAAACGCGATGATGGAGATCAATCTTATGTCCTTCCTAGGACGCGAGATTGTTTGGAGTATAGCCAACAGGGATATCTGGTCAGGAGTGGTCCTAGCAGATTGATGGAGCAACCAGAAAGAGTGTGTGCTGTTACCTGGCAGGAGATAAAAGACTCACCTGATAGGTGTCGGAATTGTAGAAGGAAGTATGGATAAATCCAGTGTTTGAGTATGACTAGAACATGTGGTGATGATGATCAGCATGGCTACTAGGTGAAAGACTGTCAGTGGAAGTCTAAGGTAGCATGGACATCGCTACTGCGGCCAGAAAGGAATGGTAGTAGAATGGACCTCACACCGATCAAAGAAAGAATGTGTTGGAAGTGATTTTATCAGAGCAGCGCAATAGAGCTTTGTGCTGAGTTGGTAGAACTTAAATTGTTGACATAAAAGTGAAAGAGAGGGAATCACTAGCAATAGTTGTGCTTGATTAGTTGCTGAGGTGTGAATTTGATGCCACATGAATAGTGTGGGCTTATGAAGCATATTGTAATAATGAATCATGGTCATGGAGTAATCCGGTTTAGTCTATTGGCATGTGAAAGTGTCAAGGTTATTGGAAGTCGAAAAGAATCTTCGATTTCATTAATCTTGTTGGCTGAAGGCAACTTGTTTGTTAGACGGAGTTTGCCAAGGTTACTTGGCGATTATCTTGGGTAGGACAGATTGGAGAACCAGAGATGGAGGACATCTCAGTGGTCTAAGAACTTCTAGATGTGTTGTCACAAGAATTGTCAGACCACCGTCAGAGAAAAAGATAGAAAGTGCGATCGAGCTAGTACCTGGATAGAGCCACTCTCAAAGGCTTCTTACCAGCTGTTGTTGTCTGAACTGGTAGAATTGAAGATGCAAATGTGAAGATTGATGAATGAGGAATTCATGCATATCAGTGCATCACTTTGGGGAAACATCAGTTTTGTTTGTGAGAAAATGAAAGATGGTTTGTTGCGAGTGTCCATCGACCATCGTCAACTCAATTAGGTGAAGATCAAGGACAAGTGCTCTTTGTTAAAGATCAATGAATGGTGTGACTAGTTATAAAGAGTATCGATGTTTTAAAGGTCAACTTGAGATTATGAAGTCATCAGTTACAAACCAGGAAGAAGGTTGTACGAAAGACAGTTGTTCGTACTTGATATGATCTTTACTAGAGTATTATAAGATCATTTGGCCTGGTGAACACTCCAGTTGCTGTCATGGATATGATGAACAGAGTGTTCAAGGAATATCTAGATCAGTTTGTGATCGTATTCATAGATGATATCTTGGTCTATTCGAGAAATAATGAAGAGCATGAGAATCATCTGAGAGCAGTACTCCAGACCTTAAGAACTCATCAGCTGTATGCTAAGTTTAGCAAATGCGAGTTTTGGTTGACTCGTGTTGCGTTCTTAGGTCATGTGATTTCCGGAGAAGGAATCTCCGTCGACCCGAGCAAGATAGAAGCCGTGATCAATTGGCAGAGACCGACATCAGTGACAGAGATCAGAAGTTTTTTGGGGTTAGTAGGTTATTATAGACGGTTTATGGAAAGGTTCTCATCGATAGCGTCACCTCTGACAAAGCTCTTGAAGAAATAAGAGAAATTTGTATGGTCAGACAAGTGTGAGCGTAGTTTCCAAAAGCTGAAAGAAAAGCTGACTACCGCACCTGTGCTGACGATTCCATCTGGTCCTGGAGGATTCGAGATCTATAGTGATGCGTCATTCAGGGGATTGGGTTGCGTGCCGATGCAACATGGTAGAGTTGTTGCATACGCTTATCGGCAGTTGAGACCTCATGAATTGAATTATCCGATGCATGACTTAGAACTCGCAGCCATCATATTTGCATTGAAGATTTGGAGGCACTACTTGTGCGGAGAAAAGTTTCAGATTTTCACAGACCATTAGAGTCTCAAGTATCTATTCTCTCAGAAGGAGTTGAACATGAGACGGCGCCGATGGATGAAATTGCTGAAGGATTACGACTGTTATTCTATATCACTTGGGAAAGGCGAATAAGGTCGCCGATGCATTGAGTCGGAAGTCTTTAGTGGCACGAATCTTAGTTAAGGAGTGGAACTTAATCGAGAGAGCTCGGGATTCGGAATTCAAATTCGAGGTAGGCCACCTCTCGAGTCTTATGGCCACCCTCAGAATTGAGCCGGATGTTCAGGTCAGAATCAAGCAACTCCAACCGACAGATCCAGACGTTCAGAGAATTCTTCAAGAGGATACCGATAAAAGAAATGCTGATTTTCAAGTTTCAGATGATGGGATACTAAGGCTTCGTGGACATTTGGTTGTACCTGACGATGTTGAGCTTAGAGAAGAAATTTTATCTGAGGCACATCGTAGCAGTTATAGCATTCATCCTGGAAGTACCAAGAATATCAGAATTTGCGTCAACACTACCGGTGGTCGTATGAAGCGGCATCGCCAAGCATGTGGCCAAGTGTTTGACTTGTCGGCAAGTAAAAGCCCGGCATTGCAAGCCGGGAGGATTTCTGCAACCTCTTGCGATCCCAGAGTGGAAATGAGAGCATATCACAATGGACTTCGTGACTGGACTACCAAGGAGACAGAGGGGGAATGATTCGATTTGGGTAGTAGTCGACAGGTGACAAAGTCGGCTCACTTCATTGCAGTTCGAAAGGACCTGAGTTTGGATAGACACGCAGACCTGTATGTGTGTCAGGTGGTTCGTATGCATGGAGTGCCAGTTACGATAACATCTGATAGAGACCCGAGGTTTACTGCTGCTTTTTGGAAGAGCTTGCAGAGTGCTTTGGGTACAAAGCTTCAATACAGTACGGCATATCATCCTCAGACGGATGGCCAGTCGGAAAGGACAATTCAAACTCTTGAAGACATGCTGAAAGCGTGTGTAATAGACTTCAAAGGAAGTTGGGAAGATCAGCTTCATCTGGTGGAATTCGTCTACAACAACAGTTATCAGCAGAGCATCAAGATGACTCCATTTGAAGTGTTGTATGGCAGAGCGTGCAGAACTCCAGTGTGTTGGGATGAAGTCGGAGAAAGGAAGATATCAGGCCCAGAGTTGGTTCAGCAATCAGTAGATGCGGTGGCAGTGATCAGAGACAGATTAAAGACAATGCAGAGCAAGCATAAAAGTTATGCAGATAAGTGCCAAAGGTCTTTGAAATTCCAAGTTGGTGATCACGTTTTTCTGAAAGTGTCACCAATGAGGGGAACTTCGCGCTTTGGTAAGAAAGGCAAGCTGAGTCCGAGGTACATAGGTCCGTTTGAGATTCTTGAAAGAATCGGAAACCTAGCGTATCGTCTTGCGTTGCCGCCAAGATTGGCGCAAGTGCATGACGTCTTTCACGTGTCGATGTTAAGGAAGTATGAGCCTGACCCGACCCACGTGCTCAATTTCGAGGAATTGGACGTGGATGACCGTGTGTCATACGTTGAAAGCCCGGTTCAGATTGTCGATCGTAAAGAGCAAGTTCTGCATACAAAGACCATCCCGTTGGTCAAAGTGGTCTAGCAACACCACGGCATTGAAGGAGCGACTTGGGAGACTGAAGAGTCGATGAGACAGTTGTACCCCCACATTTTTGAACAAAGTGTAATGGTTTAAATTTCGAGGACGAAATTTTTATAAGAGGGGAAGAGTTGTGACATTCTGAAATTCGACCCCGTTTCGATAAAGTGAAATGGGCATTTCGTCGATGTGCCTATGGCCCTTTTTCTCTGAGCTGATCACTCACGAGTTAACTAACCTATTGGGTAAAGCCGTTAAGGGATATATCAGCTGTAAAATCCCTAAAAGCTACCTAATTGGTTGGATTGAGCTAAAATTACGTTTGATCAATTTTTAACCACGAAATTGAACTCGATTTCGGGAATCGAATTTTAAGTGCGTCATAATTCTTATTTTTAGGATCCTGTCTCATCGCTCATCAATTTATTGACGGGTCCGAAATTTCAAGAAAGAAATTATCGGAAGAAAATTGAAGCCCAAAAGAAAATAGAAAGGGAAAGGAAAAGAGAAAAGGAAAATTTAAATAATTAATTATGTATTTTCTTTTCCTTTTCTTCTCTCTCCCTCTCTTTTCTTTCTTTCTTTTTCTCTCTTTTCTTTCTCTCTCCTCTCTCCTTTCCCCCCCCTCGTGCGATTTTTCCCCCCCCCGCCTACCTTTTTCTCTCTCCTCTTTGACCGGTCCAACCTTATATCTCTCTCTCTCTCTTTCTTCTTCTTCTTCTTCCTCCCCGTGCGTCCGAACGAGTGAACCAGCAGCAGAAGCTCGGAAGACAGCTGCCGTTCGCCGAAGACGCCGCCGCCGCTCGTCCCCGTCGCCCGTACCCGCGACGCCCGCCCACGCACGCCGTGCGCTCCGCCCGTGTCCGTCGCCGCCGCCGCTCCTCTCTCTACGCGATCCAGCCCTGTTCCGCCCTTGTCTGGCCATCTCCGGCCACCGCCCAGCTCCGCCGGACCTCCCCCGCGTCCCCCTCGCCCTCAGCCGGCCTTCCCTCGCCGCCCTAGCCGCCGGATTAGCCCCGGCCAGCCCCGACCAACAAACCCACGAGTGGGTTTCCAGCTGGTTCAAGGCCATTTTGGGCCGTTTCCGGGCCTCGGATCTGTGAGTCGCTTTGGGAAGAATCGTTCCTCGCGTCGCCGCCGTCGAATTAATCCGATTTGCGCGCGATTTGGTGAGTAATCTCACTAATCTAGGATTAGTTGGCTAATTATGCTTAAGGTTGGTTTAGTTTTAATTAATTATGTTTAGGTTGTTAGATTAGAATAAATTAGCAATTATTAGTCAATTGTGATGCGATTTAGATAAATTGATTGTGCAATTAGCAAGTAGACGTGGTCTACTAATTATTGGAAGTGCCTCGGGATTTTTCCCGACCCTTAGTGGGCTCCAATTAGGCTTTTCGGGCCTAAGTGGAATTTTTAGTATTTAAATATTAATTTTCGGAATTAAATTAAATAATTATTTATTTTCCGAAAATTCAACTGAGATGGTCCGGAACCGGAAAATTATGCTGATGACCGTGGTGAAGTCCGTTTATTTAATCGGGCTTTATTCTGAGCTAAATTGAATTTTTAATATTAATTATTTAATTTTCAAAATTAATAAATTAATTAATTATTTTTGGAAATTAAGATTTTGATGGCCGACGACCGAAATCTCGTGCTGATCATCGTGGCACAGTCCGTTTATTTATTTGAGCTCCACGTTGTATGAAATTGAATAAATTGTGATATTTTAGGATTTACCCTAAATTGATTGAAATTGATTGAAATTGAATTGTTGATTGGTAAATGGCCAAGTATGTTATTCAGCATTTATAATGCTTTGTTGAGTTGATTTAATTATTTGATTGAGAAATCGTTGGGCATTGGTTGTCGGTATTGAAAGTAGATTGGTAATCACTTGAAAGAGGACACGTGGGCTCGGTGAATTGGAATGTCACCTGGAGAATGCACGTGAGTTCAGTGGTTGAATATATCACCTTGGCGAAAAGGTCGCTTGAGAGAATGCACGTGGCTCGGAGACTCGGTATGTCCTCCTGGAGAATGCACGTGGCTCGGTGACAGGAATTGGCATCTAAAAGGGCACGTGGCTCGGTGAATTGATGCATCACTTTGGTGAGATAGCACCTTAGAGAATGCATGTGGGCCCGGGCATCGTAAAAAGGACGCGTGGCTCGGTGATTTAATGCGTCACCTTGGCAAATGAGTGCCTTAGAGAATGCACGTGGGTCCGGTAATTGAGAATGACATCTAAAAGGGCACGTGGCTCGGTGACTTGATGTACCACCTTGGCGAAGAGGTCGCCTTAGAGAATGCACGTGGACCCAAGGTTCGAGACATGTGGACTCGAAGACTTGGAAGGTCGTCCTGGAGAATACACGTGGCCTAGCTTTTAAATATCCCATAGTGGGGATTGATTTGTATGACATGTAATCGACTGGTTCGATTTGTTTGAAGTAAATGGGTGCCTATTGTGAATTGTACTGACTTGCAGGTGGGATCCGAGGCAAAGGTAAGTCCTCTGCCCTGTGCGTGATTAGGCAGCCTTTAGTATAATGGTTTACTAATCGAGCTTAGTGGGGTAGAACTCGCTGAGACGTAGTCTCATCCCAGTTTGGGGAAAACATTTCAGGACCCCGATGAGAAGCTGAAGAGGAGAAGTCTAAGAAGGAGAACTTGGAAGTGAGATCTGAGAAGAAGGATTTTTGGAAGAAGAAGATAGTCCCGAGAGGGGCCTTGAGTATGGTCTGGATGGATTGAGATTCTATCTTCTTTTGAGATCTCCATTTTGATGTGATTAGTTATAAAGTGGTTTGTGTTTTGTATAAAAGTTTGGTTATAAATTTCAATATGAAAAATATGGCCCTGCTTTTCTATCCCATCGTTTTATTGTCTGGGGATTTTAACTGCTTCCGCATGTGCTTAATAAATGAAAGGGTCGGCGATACATTGTCTTGGGATATCGCATTATAAAATCGACCAAGTGTGAAGGATGTGCGCGTGCCCGAGGATCGGGGCGTGACAAAAGTTGTGTCAACCATTCCTTTCTTGAAACCATTGTTTACTAGAAATTTACACGGTCTCTTATACCAAGCTCGAGGTGTCTGTTTCAGACCGTATAAAGCCTTCTTCAGTTTATAGACAAAGTCTCATTTTCTAGGACATTGAAATCCTGGTGGTTGTTCCACATAGACTTCTTCTTGTATGAACCCATTTAGGAATGCACTTTTGACATCCATCTGGAATAACCCAAAATTATGGAAACATGCATATGCAATCAATAGTCTTATGGCTTCTAACTTGTCTACAAGTACATATGTCTCATCATAGTCTATTCATTCCTCTTACATATAACCTTTTGCAACAAGCCTTACTTTGCTCCTTGTTACTTTACCATTTTCATCCATCTTGTTTCTAAACACCCACTTTGTTCTAATTATAGATTTCCCTTTTGATTTTAGAACTAATTCCTAGACATCATTAATTCTGAATTATCTGAGTTCTTCTTGCATTGCTTCTATACATCTTTTATCATATAAAGCTTCTTCGACTCTCTTTGGTTCTATTTCCGAAATAAGAGCTAAAACACTTAAGTCTCCTTTTACATTAAATCTGGTACAAATCCTTTCTTCTGTGTTGCCAACAATGAGCTCTTTAAGATGGCTTGATTTGTACTTCCAATTTCTATTAGATTTGTCACTTTCTACAAGACTTTGCTGGACATCAATTTTCTTTGATTCTTCTGACTTTTCTTCTTCTTGACATTGATCACCAGAAGACTGAGGTTCCTTGGGGGAATCAAACTTTATTAAGTCTGAAACTAGTTCAGACTCTTCAAGTTGAGTCCAATCTTGTTGGTTTTGAACACTTTCTTGAAATCTACCATTCATGGATTCTTCAACAATTTGTGTATTCTTGTTGAAGATCGTGTAAGTTTTGCTTGAAGTAGAGTAACCAAGAAATATACCTTCATCCGATCTTTCTTCAAATTTCCCAGGCCGATCATTTCCATTCTTCAAAATAAAACACTTGTAACCAAACACGTGAAAATAAGAGATATTTGACATTTTTCCTTAGTAAACTTCATAGGGAGTTTTCTCTAGGATAAGCCTTAAAAATACTTTGTTAATTATATAACAGGCAATTGAAACTACTTCTGCCCAAAAACGAGAAGAGACTCTACTTTCTATAAGTAGAGTTCGACCATCTCCTGTAATGACCTATTTTTTCTTTCTACAACTCCATTTTGTTCTGGAGTGTATGAAGAGGAGAAAATATGTTGTAAACCATTCTCATCACAAAAATTTGCAAAGTCTTGATTTTCAAATTCTCCCCCATCATCAGTCCTTATGTTTGAAATGGCATAACCTTTATCATTCTGAAACTTCTTAGCAAACTTTGAAAAATATGAGAAGATTTTTGTTTTATTTGCCAAGAAGAAAACCCATGTGAATCTTGAATAATCATCCACAACTATCAAACAGTATTTCTTACCACCAATGCTTTGTATTCCGGTTGGTCTAAAGAGATCAATGTGAAGAAACTGCAAGACGCAATTAGTGGAAACTTGATTTATAAGTTTAAATGAGCTTTTGGCCTATTTTTCCAAGATACATGGAGTACACAACTCAGACTTCTAGTGCACCATTTTGGGAAGATCTCGAACCAGCTTCTTAGACAATAATTTAGCAATATGTTTCATACTCACATGTCTAAGCTTGCGATGCTAGAGATATGCTTCATCTTGAATTGAGATAAGATATCGAGAGCTCTCTAGAGTTATGTCCATAATATAAATATTGCCATGTCTTCGCCCAGTGAAAGTTTGAGAGAAGTCTCAACTAACTCCATAACAATCATATTCTTGAAAATTGATTCTAAATCTTGTATCACATAGCTAGCTTATGCTCAAAGATTATAATTCAAACCTTTTATTAGAGAAACATTGTTGATGATTAAAATTTCAATCCTCACTGTTCCATGTCTAATAATTTTTCCTTTGCTATTCCCACAAAACAAAACATTTCATCATTTTTGTTTTTCTAGTTTTGCGAAATTGCTTGAATCTCCAATTATATGTCTAGAACAGCCACTATCCAAGTACCATTTGCTTTTCCTTTTAATAGTAACTTGCAATCAAAGAGAAATCTCAAGCTTTCTTTGGTACCCAAATTTTCTTGAGTTATGGCGAGGTAGTTTTAAAGACAACCTTTACCCAATCCTTCTTAACAGGTCTCTAAACTTTAGGATATTCATTCTTAAAATGTTTTGAGTTGTTACACTTAGAACATTTAAGAGCACTTCGGCCAACAGGTTTTACAAAAACTTTTTGAAAATGATTTTTGTAAAAAGATTTTGGAGGTCTTTGTCTAAATCTCTCATTGACTTTAAGAAAATTGATCAAAAGACTACTTTCTTTTCTCAGACCCAAAACAGATTTGTTATAATAGGGTATTTGAGCTAAAAGGATTTTCTCTAAAGTTTTTTATCCTTTAGAGAACTTTGTAAAAATATTTGAAATCTTCTTTTTCAAACATTCATTTTCTTTTGAAAGAGAATCAATATTTTCTTTCAAATCATCAAAATCTTTTTTTCAAATTTTCAAACTTTTCTCTCCAAGAATTATCCTATTGCTTGAGTTTTGAATTTTCCTTCTTTAATTCAAAGATCCTTTTAAGAAAATATTTGAGGTTCAAGCAAAATTCATCTATATACTTAGAAAATTTAATAGGAATTTCTAAATAACTTACCTCAATTTCCTTGTCGATTCTCGAGTTTGTGTCGAGTTTGATTCGATTCCGAGTGAGTCACTAGACGGATATTTGAAAACTCCTTTTCACTTTCCTTACATTCTATGTCACTCTAGGTTTCTGCTTTTAAAGCTTTCTTGTATTTTTCATACTTTCCTTTATTTTTTTAGCAATGGATAGTTAGGCTTGATGTGTCCCTTCTTCTTGCACTTAAAGCATATCACATCCTTGCTAATTTCAACATTTTCCATCGATCTTTTCTGGAAATTTTGCTTGCTTTGGTTTTTCCGGTTCAATCTTCTTCCTTTCCTATTTAGTTTCATGAATTTCTTTATCATGAGAGCCAACTCCTCATCGTCCATATCATCATATGTATATGTATAATCAAAATTAGCATTAGACTTAAGTGTAATTGACTTCTTACCCTTCGGATTCTCTTCATCATTGATCTGTTCCACTTCATACGATTGAAGAGTGCCTATCAACTCGTCAATAGAAAGGGGCATGATTTTTTGTGTCTTCAGAATTGATGTTTTCAAATGGTTCCAGTCCTTTGAAAGTTCTCGCAAAAGTTTGTTGACCTTCATTGGTTGACCTTGATATGCCAACCCATTTATAATATCTGTAAATTGACTAAACATATCTCTAATAGACTCTCTAGGCCTCTAGAGGCCAAGTAAGATATTTATTTTTGTCTCCTTTACACGATCTATCCCTTCATAGGTGACATGAAATCTATCAATGACTTCTTTAGCTGTTTCACATGAAGAAATTCTGTTATATTTAGCAGGAGACAATGCATAGTATAAAGAATATATGACTTTTGTATTAAGAGCCTGTCTCTCGGTAATTTTTGCTTGGTTGGATTCCTCAGCATCCTTATCTAAGACTTTTTTTCCCTTGTCTAGAGCTAAAGCTGCCTTTGGGTTGATTCCTCTTTCTATAACATTCCATTCTAAAGGATCTCTGGATCTCAGGACCACCTTCATTTTATTCTTCCACACACTATATTCTTTTCCATCAAAATAAGGTGGTTTGGTATTGCTTTGCCCCTCCACGAGTCTTGGTGCTAAATAATTGACCATAGAAGAGCTTTAGCTCAGAAGTCTAAACGCTTCAACAAAAGAGCACATGGCTCTGATACCAATTGAAAATGCTAGTACTAACACCTAGAGGAGATGAATAGATGTTTAAAATAAACATTGACAAATAAATGTGAAATAAAATAAGTTGCAAGCAAAGTCTAAAAAAGAGTCAAAGACTGATTAAAAGAGCCACCAGACTTCTAGTGAAAATTCATAATCAGATAAGAGATGAAATAGATTTTTGAGAAACAAAAAAAATGCAACTGAAAAAATAAAAAGAGTTAAGGGAAGAGAAAATTGCACAAAGATTTATAGTAGTTCGGCTTAGATCAAACCTACGTCCACTCTCCCACACCGACAGTCTTCTAGCTAAGATTCACTAAAATATCAACAGAGAAGTACAATATTTCAAGTGCAAACACTCAGTGAAAAATTTCTATTCCCCACACTAAGTCACTTTACTTGTGATTTTCTCTCTTGAATACGAGCTTTCGTTAAAGAACAAGTGATTGGAAAGGATTCAGACTTTGGAATTTCAATTTTCATGCACAAATCAAATAGACTGAATGAACTCCTTAAATAGTCCCCCACACCTTACTAGCTGTTGGCATTCTTTAGATGAATTTCTTCCAATCAATCCGTTGGACAAAATCGATTAAGGAAATCTTATGGCCATTTGAAGATTAAGGTAAGTGAGATTCTTCGCCAGAAAGCTAGATATTAAAGAATAAATCTCTATTATGTTCAAATTAAATCATTGTCGTAAGATCAATAAATTTAAGTCTAATTAATTGCATCTTTATTCTAGACTTGGTTTCAGTCTGAATTGCGTCAGAGTGGGAAAGACTTTTGGAATGAATAGACTTTGACAAAAGTCTGCAATATGACTTTAGAAGTCTACTATTCTTCGGAATAAAAATCAAAAACAATAAAGTTTTGTCAATTTCAAAACTCGGTTGGAGTTTTCTCAACAAAAAGAAATGCATGGACATGTTAGGAAAACATAACATACTATGTAGGTATTGAAAGGGCACTAATAGAAATATTAGTGTAACCCAAGTCCTCAAACCTAGCTATTTGGTTGCGTAGAAATCAAGGGAACTTTCCCGACCTTCGATTGGATTTTCTAATAGACCCCACAAACAAGACTAGTGGCAATTCCCGTCTTATTTTTAGGTTGTCCTAAATAACTAGACCGTATAAATAAACTCGTCGCATGAGGTACGAGTCTCAATAGAACTCACCATGATTTAACGTACTTGCCTGTGGAAAATTTCTAATGGATGAAGTGATGTCATCCTTAAGAAAGAGTACTAGGGGAGGGCTTCCATGGTAAAAGTACCCTTCAATACGATATTCACATATGATCTCCTCTCTCAAGGTGTGTCGCGTGTGTCACCTGTGTGGGTATGGGTTGCGACACTCCGCTATCATACAAGGTATGAGTTCGGAAGAACTTGCAACTTTGTGAAGGGAACTCACAAGAGGTTTGTCCGAGGGATGAGGTGATGACATACCTGTGGTTAAGAACCATGAGGGAACTTTTTTGGTCAAGTACCCCTAAACCTGACCTTTCCATTTCCTATCCTCGCGAGGGGGATCGATGGGTAACAAGATCGGGTTCCGATAGGCTTGGCAACTCCGTTAGGGATTGGTTACTAAATTAAGAGAACTTAAAGCCGTTTAAAAATGGTTGTTGCGTTTAAACTAACGTGTCTTGTGTAGGATCGCCTGTATGTCAAAGTCGAGTGGAAAATTAGGTTAGTCACTAACTTCGTGTTAAATGGTCTTGTAGGTGAGAGTTATAAGGGGTGAAGTGAATATAAACCCTTTATTTTGCAGGTGGTGTAAGGATATATGAATGTATGATGGTTTATATTGAAGTACTGGATGTTTAAATTTAAATGCATATTTACAAACTTTAGCACAACACCGCGCATACAACCGTGGTCTAAAACCCCGATCGCCTAATTTAAGACCTTATGAGGGTTTATGGGTAGAATTTGCAAGTGAACACTCGTGGTAATCCATTACCTACGTATACCCGCTCATCCCCACCAATAAAAATAGCACTGACCGACGATAGTGATGGTGGGTAAACTATTTTTATCCTTTGGGATAGGGACCTTGAGCCTTTAGCACCCTCACCCTAGGTGTCGAAACCTCACAGTTTCATGTGACATGTGATTTGTGTTTTCCATGTGTTTGGTGGGTAAGATATAATTCCTTTCTTATCGTTCTTATCTTCTTATTTTCCATATTTCAATTATGCGCTTTATATTTCAACGACGATACGTTTTAATCACATATGCCCCTTTAGGTTTAGGTTTAGATGGGTAAACCTAAAGTGGACTTTGTCCCGATGCCAAAGAATCTCAAGACTTTATGGGAGAAGGTCGACCCAAGACATGAATATTACGTGGAAAAACGCATAGGTTTCCTCTCGACTTTATTAAAAGTTGAACCACATATTGCGATTGTGAAAGCATTGGCTCATTTTTGGAAAGCTATTGGATTAGGCAAAGCCTCTTTAGGTTTCGTCACTCCTCCTATTGGTCAAGATCCAATATCTCTTCTAAGTCAATTCATCAATATCCCTATCAACAAAATTATGGCCATTCTTAAAGGAAACTCGAATTCCATGCCTTATACTTTCCTTGAACAATATTTCATTAGCCTTAAGCCTAAATCTGGGAATCAAATTCTTTGTGTCTTCCTATTCATGTTCTTTGGCTTTGTGGTCTTCCCACATACCCGAAAAACAATGGATCATTTAGTCATTCATATTATCAATCAAGTGTGCGCCTTTAATTGTTTTACACACATGATTCTTGCCGAAACTTTTGTGTCTCTTAATTGTTTCAAAGAAAATGGTCAAGGAACTCTTAGAGCCCTATTAGGACTTCTCCAAATTTGGTTTTTCTCGCATATCACATAATTCGTCCCTCACATGAAGATTGTCGATGTCACGAAATATCATCATCCCATTCTTAGATTTTGTCAAATAAATGAATTCTGTCGATCATGGTCTTTCTCTATACAGTTTCATTTCCTCAAAAACCTCCACCCTAGCTTAATCCAATAGCATGTTCGATGGAGCGGGAATCCTAAGGTGCGCCTTGTTAGTGAAGTTGATAACCCACTCCCCCTCGTGAGATTGACGGGTTTAACGTCGTATTACCCTTTAAGGGTGCTCCGCCAATATCGCATGCTTCAAACGATCTTGCCAATCCTTAAGTTGGGGTTATATCATATCGATTATCACAATGAGATCATCAAGAAAAACCAAATTGACCATATCTAGGCCGGGATTCAAGCCACTACTAGAATTTGGTATCCTCGTTCCTCACATTACGTGGTCGCCATGGATGAAGCCGACTTGGAAAGAGAGATGAGGACTCATCACGCTACCATCAATTACATCTACCGTCAAGTAGAACCTGAGCTTGAGGTTCAATTGCCTCATATTCTTGAGCCTCAAGATTTTTGGCAAGCTCACATTGAGGAGAAAGAAGACGATGCCTTGATCAATGAGGAACTTGGCCCATGATGACAAGCGTCTCTGCACGATTCCACCTAGTCCTTAGGCTTTTTATCTAAAGTTTTCCATTCTCATGTAATTTTTAGAAAATGGGAATTCTGATTAAATGTTTGTCGTCGTTCCTTTTCAATTGTATATTTTTTTTTGAAGAAATTTTGATAAGAGGATGCTAAATGAGACTGGGATCATATACACTTTTTATCATTATTTCATCTTAGGAAAATATAAAATTGACTAGGTTTTGTATTCTTGATTTCTCTTAACTTGTACTAATTTGAACTATCTTTTTTCAAAAGGTACTAAAAAGTGGCTAAAAGGTGCTTCATTATTGGGATTTGCTTTCAAACAAGGATGGAGAATAAAGACACTCAAGTTCGAGTAACTAATTTGGAAAATCGACTTGACGAAATAATCGCCACATTCGCATATTTTGAAGCATTCATAACTCCATTACTTTCAACCAAAATTGCGTCCACTCTTGAAGATCTTTAGAATCGAGTAAATGAAATGCATGGAATGATGATGCGTCTTATGGATCGTGTAAATCAAATGGCTATAGAATTATCATCTCTTTCTTTGCCAGAGACGACTAGCTTTTATTTGAAGGGTAAAGGAAAACGGGCTCACGAAGAATAAGTATTTGAACTTGAACTATCTTCCGGGACTAGAGAATGTAATCAAAGATGTCTCAATATGATGGATGTGGTTCATGTTCGATTGCATCATGATCTCAATAAGAAGCCACATAAGCATACCTTGGCTCGTCAGTTTACACTTTTACCAAGACCACTCTCTCAATTATTGCCCATGCTTTTGGAAGAGAGATTGGTGGCTAAGGAAGTCCTGAGAGAAAACTCCCCAAAGTTTACCGGATTCGATATGTCCAAAGCATGCATGTATCACATGGGAGAAAAATGACATGATGTTGATAACTGCTTGGCCTTAAGGTCAAGGTTCAAAATCTACTTGATAAGGAGTTCTAATTTTTAGGGAAGCTGCACCAAAGGTATAAAGGAGTCTACCATCTCGGAGTTATGAATGTGATCATAATTGACATTGCTAAACCAATTGGGAACACATCCACTTCTTCCTTAGTTTCTCATTCCATTAATTCTCCCCTATGATGGATTTTCCATTTGCTCAATTCGTTTGTTCAAGTTATTCTTTCATTTGTCATCTTTGTAAATACTTGGATCTTAAGCCGTTGATCCAAGATAGTATACTTCATAATATGGCCTTATCATTTTAGATTCAAAAAAGCATATGCACGTTTTTTAAAAGACGTGTGAAAGCACTCCAAATTAGTCCTATAATGATGCTTTGAGGCATGAATTGCCACACGTTTCCTAGTTATCCCAAATGGATTTTTGGAATGAGGATGTCTAAGGATATGAGGACGAGTTCCCTATTGATCATTTTTTGAAAATGGCGTTTAAAAAGATTGTTTTCATAAAAACAAGATGCATTGCATTTGTTGTTACTATACTAACCATTTTATTATATCTCATGCATAACACTTTGCATAGTCATGATAGTCATATGCATGGCTTAGATTCCCCCCTTGTGAATTGGACCTCATTATTCTAAGTCTGAAGATGAAGACAATTCAAAGGTTATTGAAAAGGAATAGATCCAACATGAGGAATTTAAACCTCCCATTGTTGAGCAGACCATAACTGTGAATTTGGGTAATTCTGAGAACCTAAAAGAAGCACAAATTAGGGAAGGCCTTTCTGGAGCCAAAGTTAAAAGAATGGTTGAACTTTTGAAGGAATACCAAGATGTGTTCGCTTGGTCCTATGTTAATATGCCAAGCTTAAATACTAATATTGTGGAGCATTCACTGCCTCCTGATCTAAACATCCCACCTAAGAAGCAAGAACTTAGGAGGATAAGACCGGAATTATCCAAGAAAGTTAAAGAAGGAAGTCATGAGATTCTCGAAAGTGGACTTTATTGAAGTTGCACATTTATATCAATTGGACTACAAACATTGCCTCGGCTATGAAAAAAGACGGATGATTTCAAGTGTGTGTTGACTATCGCAACTTGAACAAAGTAAGCCCTAAAGAGGACTTCCCATTACCGCATATTGATGTCTTAGTTGATTGTGCAGTGAGATTCAAACTATGCTCCTTTATGAATGGATTCTTTAATTACAACCAAATATGGATGAAGAAAGAGGATAAAAGTAAGACATTGTTTATCACCCCATGGGGAACATTTTACTACAAAGTTATTCCCTTTGGCTTAAAGAACGGGGGGTAACATATCAAAGAGATATGGTTACACTATTCCATGACATGATGCATAAGGAGATTGAAGTCTATGTCGATGACATGATTGCCAAGTGAAGACAAGGAGAAGACCATGTTGATGTCTTAAGAAAACTATTTAACCAATTGAGGAAATTCAAGCTGTGGCTTAACCCCACAAAATGCATTTTGGGCAAAAATTGGGAAGCTTCTTGGATTTATGGTTAGTAACAAAGGCATCGAAATAGATCCCTCTAAGGTAAAAGCCATATGCAAGATGAAACCTCCTTCTACTGTTAAGGAAGTCCGAAGTCTACTAGGAAGATTGAATTATGTTGCGAGATTCATCTCCCAATTGTCAAAAACCACTAAGCCGTTCTTCAAGCTATTAAAGAAGAACACCAAGGTCAAGTGCGATAAAGAACGTCAGAAGTCATTTGAATAGCTTAAGTGATATTTTTCACAATCTCCTGTACTCGTACTGCCTATCCAAGGCGTGCCTCAAATCTTATATCTCACCATTCACGAAGAGTCTTTAGGAGCCATGTTGGCACAAAAAAGACACAAGGATGGAATAGAACGTGCCATACACTACCTTAGTAAAAAGTTTACTACATTCGAGATTCGATATCCTGAAGTGGAAAAGACCTGTGTAGCCTTGATTTTGGTGTTAAACTGACTAAGCCAATATACTCTTCACCACCACATCCTTCTAGTGATTGAGAATGACCCGATTAAATACCTTTTGGAGAAGTCTGCATTGGTTGGAAGGCTCACTAAATGGCAAATATTACTCTCTGAGTTTGATATCCAAAGCATGGCACAAAAGTCTATCAAAGAGTAAGCCATAACTGATATGTTAGCTAAAAATCCCGAGAAATCTAATGACTGGGATGAGATTGATGAACGGATTTATTTGGTCTCGCATGACAAGTGAATCATGTATTTTGATGGTGCTGTTAACCTTTCTGGTTTTGGCACTAGGGCAGTATTAATATCCCTAGAAGGTCAACATTATCCAATAACTGCAAAGTTAGTATTCCCCTGTACCAGCAATATTTTTGAATATGAAGCTTGCATCCCTAGTCTGCGGTTAGCCATCGATATAAAAGTTAGAATGCTTCAGGTTTATGGTGATTTTGCACTCATCATCCTCCAAATGGGAGGTGAATGGCAATCGTGAGACATAAAGTTGATTCCTTACCATAAATATCTCAAAGACTTGGCCAAGAAATTTGATGAAATCTCTTTTGATTATCTGCCGAGATCACAAAATCAAATTGCCAATGCCTTTGCAACTTTATCTTCAATGTTGCAAGTAATCGATGGCTTGAGCGTTGATCCTTTGCAAATCGATGTCCTGAAGAAGCTTTCTTAATGCCTAATGATTGAAGAGGAACTTGATAGTCAACCCTAGTATTATGATATCATGAATTACCTTCGAGAAGGAAAATTTCCCCGAGGGAGTTAAGCCAATGATCGAAAATACCTTATGAAGTTGGAATCCAAATTCTTCCTCAGTGGAGGAGCCCTTTTTAAAAGGTCTTTCGATTTAGTTTTATTGAAGTGCGTGGATGCACAAGAAACTAAACTCCTGATGAAAACGATACATGAAGGAGAGTGTGGCCCTCATATGAACGGTTATCTTCTAGCAAGAAAAATCATGAGGCTCGGTTATTACTAGTTGACCATGGAATCTGCTTGTATTCAATATATGAGGTGTTATTACAAATGCCAAGTCTATGGAAATAAAATCAATGCTCCTCCTAATGAACTACATCAAATGTTCAAATCCTAGCCTTTTTTCAACGTGGGACATCGACATTATCAAACTAATTAATCCTAAAGCATCGAATGGACACTGTTTTATCTTAGTGGTCATTGATTACTTCACCAAATGGATTGAAGCCACGTCACTACAAAGAGTGTGGTAAAGTTCATCCGTCGTGATATCATCGCTCAATATGGAGTTCCTGAAGCAATAATCATAGACAATGGATCAAACCTAAACAATAAGGTGGTGGATGAATTACTTGGAGAATTCCACATTCTCCATTTGAATTCTTCTTCTTACCACTCATAAATGAATGGAGCCGTGGAAGCGGCAAATAAGAACATCAAGAAGATTTTAGCCAAAACGGCAGAAAATTATCGTGATTGGTGTGATCGGTTGCCATATGCTTTGCTTGCTTATCGAACTTCAATTCGCACTTCAACTGGGGTAACACCATTTTCATTGGTTTATGGAATGGAGGCTATGCTACCCGTGGAAGTGGAAATTCCTTCACTGAGGGTACTTTCTCAAGTCAAGCTCTCTGAAACTGAATGGGTTCACTAAAGATTTTAACAACTCAATATGATTGATGAAAATAGGGTAAAAACCCTATGCCATGGACAAAGTTATCATAAGAGAGTAGCTAGGTCATTCAATTGCAAGGTCAAGCCAAGACATTTTGAGATCAACGATCTCGTCTTAACAAAGTCCTACCTATCATTCTAGATCCTCGTGGGAAGTTTACTCCGAACTACAAAGGTAATATATTGTAAAGAATGTACTACCTAGTGGGGCACTGATCCTTCTAGAAATGAATGGCCCAGAATTGCCAAGACCTGTAAATATTAATGCTGTCAAAAAGTATGATCCATATATAAAGTGAAAGGCCATTGAGTTGCTTTTGGATTGAATTCGAGCCACTTTAGGATATTTGCATAATGCATCTCATGCATACATGTCGCATCTACATGTCTGTCTATTTTGCAGGATCTCTGAAGAAGATTCTACCTATCCACAGGAGATCGATCTTAGAAATGCAAAACCTTTAAAAGTGATCATCTTCTTTAAAGCTTAGAAGTGACCCTATCCCTTAAAATGCCGGAAGAGTCAGTTAGAACTCTAGAAGTAAACCCCTGTGCTGAGCAAAGCTTGTTTTGTCTATAAATTTTATTCAATCTTGTTTCCAAGAGTTTCCCTAGTAGGGTCAAGGGAACATGTCTTTTAAAAAAGAGTTAGGTACATTTTCATTCCCCAGGGAGTTGAATTTAACCAAAGTGTGCTTTGAAAAACCCAAAACTATTGTTAAATATGCCAAGTAATAGTGCCCAAAATAATGAGAGGCAACCCTTTACCAAACACGTCCTTAAACACTCTTTGAGAAATTTAACTGAAAAGAACCATGTCTTAGAGCATATGGTTCATTCAAAGTGAATACATGGTTTAAGATGATAAATGCATTTTTTTTCTCAATCCCAAACACTATTGATATCCCTTGCAAGCTACTTTGACCTAAATATGGAGCATTTCTAAAATAACCCTGTCAAGAACAGCCCCACATTAGGGGCAAAATAAGGGGTCTTGGTTGAGAATTATGGAGCAAAAGATCAAGAAAAATTTTATTGCTTTCACATGTATCAATCTTCTTGTGCTAGTTTCAGGTGATTTCTTATCGAAGCTTGAAGCATCCCAAAGTGACGAAGAGCATTCCGTTCACTATCTTAAACACAATTACCCTTTGCTTAGCCAATTTGAGCCTTATGCAATTCCTTCATAACCTCGAGTGATGTTTATCTCCCCACACTAGGGCAAAGCATGTGATTTACCAACAAAATTGAGAATGCTAGTCATGTTTATAAATACCACTCAAGAGTCCTAGATACTCAAAAGAGAATGAAACTAGGGGACATAAAAAAGCAATGTACCTGATAAAAGTAAGGTCAATGCCCATGAAAAAAAATGCAAAGAAAAGCAGAATTAATGGTCATGCAAAAGATCATTTAGAAAAGCAAAAGAACAACTTTACAAAACATGTATTGCAAATAATATCAGTAGAAAAAAGAACGAAGCTCTCATGTCTCAAGAGAACTAGTCAAACGGACTCTCGAGATAGGTTAAATTTCAAGAGTTAGACTTTTGAAAACTTGTGTGATGGTAATGATGCCAAGATACTCACTTACTTTTGACCCCTTGATATCTAAAAAGATTTCAAGTCCTTTTAAGCCTCACTCAAACCAATATTACAACCCTTATTCGAAGTTTCTTCCGATTGGGATGATTCAAGTTGAAATAAGAGTATCACATAGGAGCTACCGCTAGAAGAAGTGGAAGCAATCCTATCTTATCTTATCTTTAAGGCTCTTGACTTGTAAACTCGATGAAGATTATGATTGAACATTCATTTCTTGGCCTCAAAGTGCATACCTTTTATGTAAGCCCTTGACTAAGCCATCATTACAGTCCTTTCAAAAGACCTTTTGAATGAATTATATTCGCTATTAACGTTTCCGAAAGCCTTAGACATAAGTTGAGTGAGACCTCTCTAGTGAGATTTAAATAGTTTTCCCACATCAATGGTTGGGAATAAAAGCACTTTTTGAGAGCCAGTGTGAAAGACCTCTTTTGATTAGGCTATTTCCACTTAGTATATTTGATTTAACCCTTAGGTGATTAATCAAATTACATTTTGTTAAAATCCTCTCCGAAGGGATTTGACAATCGGTATCATTTTGTAAGATTGGCTTTTGAGCAATCCCCAAATCCTTTTTCAAAATTAGCGTTCCCCTAGTGGATTGCTTTTTGGTTATCCTAAACCATAACCCTTGTTTTTTGTTTTCTGTCACCCTAAACCATACCCCTCTCAACTTTAAGTTCTTGGTTGTCCTAAGAAACCTCGACTTCAGGTTCTAAGTTATCCTAAGAAACGTCGGCTTTTGGTTCCAAGTTGTCCCAAGGAACCTCCACTTTAGGTTCTTGGTTGTCTTCAGAAACCTTGATTTTAGGTTTCTAGTTGTTCTAAAAAACCTTGACCTCAGGTTCTAGGTTGTCCTAAAACCTCGGCTTCAAGTTCCAAGTTGTCCTAAGAAACCTTGCCTTGAGGTTCCTGGTTGTTTTAAGAAACCTCGACTTCAAGTTCCAAGTTGTTCTAAGAAACCTCAGCTTTAGGTTCCAGGTTGTCCTCAAAAACCTCAATTTTAGGTTCCTAGTTGTCCTAAGAAACCTCAACTTCATGTTCCAGGTTGTCCTAAGAAATATGGGCTTCAGGTTCCATGTTGTTCTAAGAAACCTCACCCTTAGGTTCCAAGTTGTCCTTAGAAACCTCAACTTCAGGTTCCAGGTTGTCATAAGAAACCTCGGCTTCAAGTTCCAAGTTGTCCTAAGAAACCTCACTTTTAGGTTCCACGTTGTTCTTAGAAACCTCAACTTTAAGTTTCATGTTTCCTTTTTCCTCAACAACATCATTTCCTTCATTCCATTCCACGAGAGAGATGGAGAGAAGAATTCCAAATATGAGTCCAGAATCTCCAATGAGTGAAGGTAAGTGTCCAGGTGCATCCCAAACCAAATGTCATTTTCTTTGTCATTTTCTATTCCCAAAATGGAGTCGACTAAAAATTGCAGGTATCAATTTTGTCTTTGAGTGGAACCTCTTCAAACTCTCACTCAAAGAGGAGTAGCTATTGACACCTAATTTTTAGTCGATGCATCAATAAAAGGTAAAAATTGAGATTTTGGTTTCTGATCCAATGAAGCCCCATTTCTCGGCCAAAAAAAAAAAAAAAAAAAAGTGTCATTATTAATTTCTTTCTTTTGCATTGTCATTTTTCAGTAATTTCTAATTCATTTTCAAGAAAAACCCAAAAAAGTCAAATAGTTAACTTTAAGGTAAATTTTTGGTCAACCCTTTGATCAAAAGTCAACCCCGGATCAAAATTGACTTTTTACCCAAAAAGATTTCATTTAGCTTTAATTTTACTTTTGTCAAATCAATTTCTCGAAAATTCAAAAATTTGACCAAAAAAATCAACCTTTTAGGAAATTTGATCAAACCTTTAATAAAAAAAAAAAAAATCGAAAAAATAAAAAATGCACAAATACATTTATTTTAAGATCAATTTGACTTTTGTGTTGAAAATTTCACAAAATTCAATTAAGAACCTTAATTTCTGAATATTTCAGTTTTAAATTTTAAATTGATCAAAAATCAAATTACTTTTATTCTAGTCATAATTAGATGTTGTTCTTTCTTTGGTATTTGGTCTAGGGACTATTTGAAATCTGCCTGTGCATCCAATTTCGCGATTTATTGAGTCAAAATGCGAATTGTCGGTTTGAATCCTAATAAAGGGACCGGAATCTATCTTTCATGACTTGAGAACGGTCGATTGTTTCTCACTTATTTCCATAAGATAAGTCCAAATCCAAAATCAATTTTGGAAAATTCACACAAGAACTTATCAATTTGAAGGATTTTATCCTCTCAAGCATAAGAAAGTCAAGCGATTAAGCTTCAATCATGGTTATGGTTTAATTTTATAAATCTACATCCAATTTTAATATTAGGCTTGCAAGTTACCATCTTCCATGTGACAACTTATACACCACTTTTCCCACTCGGTGTAAGTATATCACATTCCATGTGACAACTTTAATATTAGGCTTGGAAGTTACCATCTCCAATCGCATTGCTCGTAGGGAAAATTACCAAAAAAAATCTTAAACCTATTACAATTATGCCAATTCAATACTGAACTTTGTTTTTTGGCTAATTTAGTGCTAAACCTTATGCAATTGTGTTAATTCAGTCCTTCCGCCAAATATGGCCGACCGGTGCTGATGTGGACACTAGTCGGCACCAATGGACAATATTTTAATATTATTTTACTTTTTTCGAATTTTTAATTAAATTATTAATCTTTTCTTTTTTCCTTTTTTTCTCTCTTTTTGTTTTTTTTTTTGGTCTCTCCCTCCTTCCAATGACCAACCAAGCCCAATTGAGGGCAACCTCACCCCGCCGTCATCAAGCGAGGGCCGCCCAGCCACTAGCGAGGCAAGGGCTCATCTCACCAATGGCTAGGTAGCCCTCACCCGATGACGGCGAGGCGAGCCCTCGCTGAATTTGGGGGAGGGCGAGCTCGCCAATCCACTAGTGAGGCTCGCCCTCACTTAGGTCCAGTGAGGGCTTGCCTCACCAATGGCTAGACGACCCTCATCTGGTGACGACGAGGCAAGCTCGCCCTGAATCGAGCCTAGCCAACCGCCTTAGTCGAGTGACTAGCCCTCCCTAGTCGGCCCGAAAGGAGGAGGGAGGAGAGAAAAAAAGAAAAAAAGAGAGGAAAAAACAGAAAATATTATAAAATTAATAAAAAATTTGAGAAAAGCATATTATTAAAATATTGTTCACTAGAGACGTCAACGCTAGCCGATCAAATTTGACCAAAAGGACCGGATTGGCACAATTGCAAACAATTTAGGATTCAATTGGAAAAAAAAAGTGTGGGACTAAATCGGCACAATTATAATAAGTTTATGACTTTTTTGGTAATTTTTTCATTGCTCGCGTGACAAACAATGATCCTCATAACATTCGAACCTTCTGCTTTATAATCCCTAACATATAAACCGTACCCTTCATGCGTACCACGTAAAAGCTACAACCATGGAGCAGCTGACGGTTTCTATCATGGAAAACAATATGATTTGAGCATGAAATACATCACATCTGGCCGTGCACCTCGACTACTCTGCAAGTAGTCAACCACTTTTACAGCCAACTAAAGCGAGAAGGAAAATGAATATTCCAGGTAACTATACAATACAAGCCAATTCTTTTTTCTTTTTCTTTTCTGTGGCCAAATTCTTGATGACTCTCCAATATAGACTCATGCCTTATGCACAAGCTCTTCCTTCTGTTCACTTGGAGTACTTGTTGTTGATGTTCAAGACAAAGATAGTGGTCAGACTCTTTTGCCCAAATCTTTATAGTGATCAAAGTTATAATTGTTGGAGAAATCTTCTTGAAGTATTTTGAAGCTGACAAAACGTTTCCTCAGTCTAGTTTGAAGGTTTTGCAGACTCTTCTTCTTAAAGTCGAAGATCTCTCGGACAGCCAGACTCAAGACTCAAAGTCTATCCTCATTGACAGTCTCTAATCCGTTGAAGAAAGGTTATCCAAATCTGAATGATTCGTTAAGAGGATGTCCTTATCAACTGGAGAAAATATCGTGGCTGGAGAAGACATAACGGAATCCTTTGATTGATCGAGTTGACTCGATGATTGAAGATCCGATAATTGTCTGGATATTCTTGGAAGGTTCTTCTTATGGAAACCGAGATTCTGCTTGTATGGGCGAACATGATTGATGGGCTATCGACACGTTCCTTTAATAGCTTTATTAATCTTCTTAATTGATTCTGTCCAACGGGTAGATTTGAGGAATTCCTTTGGTAAGTGCCAACGGGTATGATGGCATAAAGGAGTATATAAAGAAGACGTCCTAAGTTGTTGAAGGTGTGCGCGATAGAAAAATTCCAAAGTCTGAAAGCTTCCTATTGTTTAGACAATCTCTTTGAGCGATCCATTGTATTCAAAAGAGAGTCAATATTTGTAAGAGACCTTGAGGAGGTGTAGTAGAACATCTACGCTGTGGAATCAAGGAAGTGCTGTGGTGTAACTTCTCTTTTGATCATAGTGAAATTCAGCCAGTAGGCTGTCAGTGCGGAAGAGTGAACGTAGGCTTGAACTAAGCCGAACCACTATAAACTCTGTGTTCAATTTTCTCTTCCTTACTCTCTTTACTTTGATCGTATTTCATTTTGTTAATCCAGAAAGAATTTCCCTTTATCATTTGCCAAGTATTGCTTCTGTATCTCGATAAATTGTTTATGCACCTATTCACCCCCCTCTAGGTGCCTATACTAGCTATTTCAATTGGTATCAGAGCTCGTGTACTCACTTTGTTTGAAGTATTTTACTTCAGAGTAAAAGATCCATGGCTAGTATGCTGGCTCCAGGGCTTGTAGAAGGGGAAAGTAACACGAGACCACCTTACTTTGATGGAAAGGATTACAACATATGGAAGAACAAGATGAAGGCGTTTCTAAGATCAAAAGATCCTCTGGAATGGGATGTTGTAGAAAAAGGAATCATTCCTAAAGCTGCATCTGTCTCAGAAAGAGGAAAGGACACTGTTGAGTCCAGTGAAATGAGTCAGGAGGAGATAATCAAGAGACAGGCTCTTGATGCAAAGGCAATCTAATTTTTATATTGTGCTTTATCACCTCTTGAATATACGAGAATATCTTCTTGTGATACAGCCAAAGAAGTATGGGATAGATTACACATTAGTTATGAAGGAACCGATTGAGTGAAAGAGACCAGAGTCAATATACTCCTCGGTCAATATGAAGCCTTCAGGATGAAAATGGGAGAATCTATAATTGACATGTTTAGTCGTTTTACAGATATCGTGAATGGTCTTGAGAATTAAGGTCAACCAATTTCTGATTCCATAAAAGTAAATAAACTGCTGCGAGGACTTTCTAAGGATTGGAATCACATAAAGACTTCAATCAGAGAGACCCAAAGAATCATGCCATTGTCTATCGATGAGTGAGTTGGGACCCTTCAATCTTATGAAGTAGAACGAATCAATGAAGACGAAGATCCTAAAGGTAAGAAATCTATTGCATTAAATTCTAATGATGATTCTGATGTAACAAATTCTGAAGACGACATGGATGATGAAGAACTTGCTCTCATGATAAGAAGGTTCAGAAAGCTAAATAGAAAGGGAAGAAGATTCAATGCAAGGAAACAAAGTTTTCAAAAGCAACAGAACAAGTCTGCTGAAGATGATGAATCAAACAAAGATATAGTCTGTTTTGAATGTAAGAAAAAGGGACACATCAGACCCAACTGTCCTCTTTTGAGGAAGAAGAAAGGAAAAGCTGAAAAGTATCAAAATGCTCTTAAAGCAGAGACCTGGAGTGACACGGAGTGCGAAGATAGTGATGATGATTATGCCAACATATGTCTAATGGCACAATCAGATTCAGAATCAAACTCCGAGACCGATTGATTCAAAAAGTAAATTCGAGGTAAGTAACTTCAAAATCCCTATGAAAGTTTCAAAATACATTGATGAATTATGTTTTAGTCTTAAGACCTCTCTTAAAAGAATTTTGAACTCAAAAAGGAAAATTCTGCTTTAAAACATCAGGAGAATGTTTTAGAAGAAAAAGTGAAATGCTTAGACGAGAATGTTTCCTCTCTCAATGAAAGTAAAGATAATCTTTTAAAAGAAAATGCATTTTGAAAAATGACATTTTAAATATTTCCAAAAGATTTTCTCGAGATCTGAAAAACTTGAAAAGATACTTTCTGTTCAAAGACCTTATTTCAATAAATCTGGTTTAGGAATGACTGCTGAAACTATTCCTTTAATTGATTTTCCTAAAGTAAAAGAAAGAATCAAACAAAGACCCTCAAGAAATGCTTATAAAAATCATTTTGAAAGAACATTTGTAAAACCAGTAGGTCGTAATGCTCTTAGATGTTCAAAATGCAATAGTGCAGATCATTTTGAGAAAGAATGTCCTATGGTATGGAGACCTATCAATAAAGTCTGGGCAAAAACCGTTTATCAAACTAACTCAAAAGGACCCAGAAAATATGGGTACCAAAGAAAGCTTGAGTTTCTTTTTAAATGCAAGTCACTATCAAGAGAAAGGTGAAATGGTACCTAGATAGTGGATGCTCGAGACACATAACAGGAGATTCAAATTGCTTCATAAAGCTTATTCAAGTAAATGGTGGAAAAGTCTCATTTGGAGGAAACAGCAAAGGAAAAATAGTAGGATTTGGAATTGTGAAGATTGGGAACCTCACAATAAGCAATGTTTCTTTAGTTGAAGGGCTTAATTACAATCTGCTAAGTGTTAGTCAGCTATGTGATGCCAGTTTTAGGATCAACTTTCAAGAAGGCATTTGTTTAGGAACCAGTAAAGACTCTACTCAGTCATTTATGGGTCGAAGACATGGAAATATCTACCTCTTGGACTTAAAACCAAATGAGTCGCAATGCTTAATCTCAATTCAAGACGAAGCAAGCATGTGGCATAGAAAGCTTGGACATGTTAACATGAAGCAGATAGCCAAGATCTCAGCAAAGAAGCTTGTTCGTGGTTTACCCAATTTATCATATCAAAAGTCTGATCTATGTACACCATGCATATTGGGAAAACAGGTAAGAAATTCCTTTAAATCAATAAATCAAGTTTCCACTAACCGTGTCTTGCAGCTCTTGCATATGGATCTCTTTGGACCAACAAGAACGCGCGAGCATTGGAGGTAAAAATATTGCCTAGTAATTGTGGATGATTACTCACAATTTACTTGGGTATATTTCTTAGCAAGTAAGTCTGAAACTTTCTCTTACTTTAAGAAATTTGCTAAGATGGTTCAAAATGAAAAGGGATATGTTATTTCAAGTATAAAAACAGATCATGGAGGTGAATTTGAAAATCAAGATTTTGCCAAATTTTGTGAAGAATCTGGTTTTCAGCACTTATTCTCTTCTCCATATACTCCAGAGCAAAACGGAGTTGTGGAAAGGAAGAATAGATCTCTTCAAGAAATGGCAAGAACTCTCTTGATTGAAAGTAATATCTCTTTACGATTTTGGGCGAAGCGATATCAACATCATGTTATATTATCAATAGAGTTTTTCTAAGACCTATTCTAGAAAAAACCCCTATGAACTTTTTAAAGAAAAGAAGCCTATCGTTTCATATTTTCATGTATTTGGGTGCAAATGTTTTATATTGAAAAATGCAAATGATCGAGTTGGTAAGTTTGAAGAAAAGTCAGATGAAGGCATCTTCCTTGGATATTCAACAACAAGCAAGGCATACAGAGTTTACAATAAGAAGACTCAAACAATGGAAGAATCAATGAATGTCAAATTCCAAGATTCTGCACAAATTGAGTCCATTCAGACTCATCTCGAAGAATCTGAACCTGCTCCAGACTCTACAAAGTCTAAATCTCAAGAAGTAGCTCAAACTTTGAAGGACCAGCAACAAGTGATCGTTGAAGATTCTAGTGAAGGAAGTAACCATCAATCTGATACTTTAACCAAGAATGGAAACATAAGTCCGGTCATCCCAAAGATCTTATCATTGGCGATATCAATGAAGGAATTCGCACAAGATCCAAAAGACGAGAAGAGTCTAGTGCTGTGGCTCTTATTTCTGAAACAGAACCCAAGAGCATAGAAGAAGCTTTATCCGATTAAAGTTGGATTGGAGCTATGCAAGAAGAACTCAGAAAATTCAGAATTAATGATGTCTGGGGAACTAACTCCAAAGCCAAAAGGTAAATCTGTCATTGGAGCTAAATGGGTATTCGAAACAAGATGGACGAAAAAAAGGCAAGGTAGTAAGAAACAAAGCAAGACTCGTGGCCAAGGGATACACTCAAGAATAAGGGATCGACTATGATGAGACCTATGCACCAGTAGCGAGGTTAGAAGCAATTCGTTTATTACTTGCATTTGCTTGTTATAAAAATTTCAGGTTATTCCAAATGGATGTCAAAAGTGCTTTTCTTAATGGATTTATCCATGAGGAAGTTTATGTGGAACAACCACTTGGGTTTGAAGACCCAAGGAAACCAGACTCAGTATTCAGATTAAAAAAGGCCCTATATGGCTTGAAGCAAGCACCTCGAGCCTGGTATGAAAGATTAAGTAAGTTTTTATTACAAAATGGCTTTGTCAAAGGTAAAGTAGACACTACTCTTTTTATTAAAAGAGAAAGCAAAAGTTTTCTACTTGTTCAAATATATGTGGATGATATTATTTTTGGATCGTCTAATGAAAATCGTGCAAGAAATTTTCTAAGACTATGCGGGATGAATTTGAAATGAGCATGATGGGTGAGTTGACCTTCTTTCTTGGACTTCAAATAAAACAACTGGAGGAAGGAACTTTCATTCATCAAGAAAAGTATGCAAATGATCTTGTTAAAAAGTTTGGGTGGGCAACTGCAAGACAGTGATATACCAATGTCAAGTTCCTTGAAGATAGATAAAGATGAAGGAGGAAAGAAAGTCGATCAAAAGCTGTACAGAGTATCATCGGATCACTTCTTTATCTTCCGCTTCTAGACGACATTTTGTTTAGTGTTTGCATTTGTGCAGATTTCAATCAGATCCAAAAGAATCTCATTTGAGTGCTTTGCGAAGCGTATTATCAAATATATTTCATCAACTACAAGCTTTGGTCTATGGTATCCAAAAAGGGGAGACTTTACTCTTCTTGGATATTCAGATGCAAATCTTGCTGGATGCAGAGTTGATAGAAAGAGTACTTCGGGTACTTGTCAACTTCTTGGAGGCGGGGATGGTGTCTTGGTTTTCAAGAAAGCAAAGTACGATAGCTCTCTCCACAGCAGGCGAGTATATAGCTCTCGGAAGTTGTTGTTCGCAAATTTTGTGGATAAAACAACAGCTAAGAGACTTTGGAATTAAAGATTCATGCACGGAGATCAACTACGACAACACAAGCGCTATCAATCTCACAAAAAAACCAATTCTCCACTCAAGAGCAAAGCATATAGAGATTCGCATCACTTTATTAGAGATCATGTTCAAAATAGAGATGTTTCAATTCAATATGTTGATTCAAAGAATCAATTGGCCGATATATTCACAAAGCCTCTGGAGAAAAATCAATTTGAAACGATTCGCTCCGGACTCAACATTTTAAGGTATGAGGAGATCAAAGTCTAAAGGCTCTCGACTCGGATATACAAGACCTTAGCGTAAGTTAGTCTTGGTACGATCATCGAGGTTTGTAAGTTAGTCTTTCTCTCTCTCTCATATTTTATCTTGAAAAGGTACGATTGTCAATCGTGGTTTATTGCTATCTTTAATCGACGTAATTATTGCATCGTTTCCTTTTCGAAAAAGAAGTTATTCTTTGAAATGAATATTTTCTCGAAAAGAAGGTTAGTTATTTTAAAAAGGCATCTTTTCACCTTCCTTTGTGACGGTTCGTTTATCTCTCTTTATAGTGCTCTGTTTACCCCTCTTTTCTTTACTCTCGAAAACCCTAGAAAGCATCGATCCTCCATTCCCGATTTTCTCACTTGTTTAATCCTTGAAAAAGTTGTCATATTTCTTGAGAAAAGTCAAGCAAGGAATCTTCCAAAAGCGAGAAAGACGTCTTCCTCGAGAAAGTCATCGAGAATCGCTAACGAGGGGGACCACGACGAATGGCGAGGGCCTACGCACTTCGATCTTATGAAGAAGAAGTATCTCCCGAACAGCAACCGAGCCCACAACATTCTCGCGGCGTCATCCATCTAGTCCTCAAGGCGCTGATCGTCAACAACAGGAATAAATCATTGAGGATGCAAATCCTGTAAGAACTTTGCTTTTATTTACAAGCTGTATCGCGCTTTAAAAGGAACTCATACTCCCTTGAACTATGTCGACGCTTTTCTTAAAGATAAAGGATATGGGAACGAATATATCTTTTTGAAAAGAATGGAAAGTTTGGGAATTGCTCGACAAGGAGTGGCTGAGGAAACCCTTGCGAATATTCCAAGTGATCCTCGTGACTGGGGATCAAATCATATAGATGGAAATGATGACGACAAATTGTATAGTCAATTCCAACCAAAAAGGGGAGAAGTGTTCAGATCGAAGGAACAGGAGGATTTGTACTTGAAATTGCTAAAGCGTGGGGTTATAAACCCTAGAAGTGTGGATTTTGATTGTATGGATGCGGTAAAAGTGAATTTGAGGGAGAAATTCAGTTACCTTCAACTCGAGACGTTCTGCTCCAATTCTACTGAGGCATATCCTGAAGGCGATTGCATACTTCTATTCGAATCTTAGCTTTTGGATGCGAATAGATTTTCTTTCAGTGTCAAAGATCAAGACTATGTTGTGGATATGAATATCTTTGGCGAGATGTGTTAGGAGTTGAAACGGGAAGATATCAGCCGATCAAAGTTTCTATTGCTCGGGCCACTCTGGAACTTGTGAAGGATAGGAGAACAAATGAGAAGATTACCTATACTAGGATGAATGCTTTCAACATCCTGCTTCACAAGATTGTGATCAATTGCCTCCGACCCAAATCAACCTCAAAGACTGATGTTTCTAGTTCAGAAGCGAAATTGATGTATGCCATCCTCACTGGAAAAATGTTTTCTCTTCCTCACACTATCATGTTCCACATGTATAGAGCGATGATGAAGGACAGAGGTCAACTACCCTATCCAAGCCTTGTAACAAAGTTGTTCAGACATCTGAATATTCAGCCTCCGCAAATCTTTTGTGTTCGATCGTGCGATCATATGGTGGTAGGACTGAAGATGGTGACCAAAATGCGTCTAAAGGAACTGAACAAGGAGTTGGAGAAATTCAAGGAGAAGACTCCAGTCAAATCTCATCAATCCTCTTCTTCAAAAAGAAAAGGAAAGGAGCCTTTGATTAATTTTAAGCAGAAAAGAAGAGCTCTTATTGTGGAAGATGAAGAAGATGATGATCTCACCATTTCGGCAATAGCTTTGAAAAGGCTAAGTCGTTCATTCCGAGACTCAACGAACGGCGTGAGACAGAAGAAGGAGGAGAAAGAGAAGGCCAAGAGGAAAGAGATGTTGAAGAAGAAGCGAGAGAAGAAGAAGCAAGAGAAGAAGAAAGGGAGAAAGAAGAAGAAGCAAGAAGAGATGAAGAAGAAAAAAGGAGATGAAGAAGAAGAAAGAGCAGTTGGCGAAGCAAAGGAGGAAAGACCTGGAAATGAAGGAGAACCTGAGGAACTCTCTTCTCCTGTAGGCATGAAAACAGGGGGAGATCAAGAGAAAGGAGGGAAGTCCTCATATCCTGACACAAGTGAAGGAATTAGTCGATCTCCTGCAGACCCAGAGGATGTTTATGCCTCTCAATTTCCAGAAGAAGGTCATGAGGTTTCAACGCCAAACTTGCGAGATTATTCAGACATGCCATCATCTGCAGAACGTGCTGAAGCTAGTACGCAAACTGATAACTCAGCCGACTTTCGCAGAATTCTAGATATTCTTTTGGAGATGCGCGGTCAGATTTATGCCTTGGGATGCGAGGTTCAATCTTTGCAGAATGCTGGTCATGTTTCTTCAATGTCCTTACAAGATCAGATCCAAGCCCTATCTGTTCAGATTTAGGCCAATGCCAAGGGTGAGGAGATTGCTCAACTGAAGGAAGATTTGAAAAGGCTGGAAGGGATCGTACAGTCAATGGAAGATTTCCAGCTTGTTCGTATTCCCAAGAAATCTTGACTTCATTTCATTTTAATCTCAACATTTTCAATGCTGACAAAAAGGGGGAGAGATGCAAGAGATTTGAACAACTTTAACTTTTGACTGCTATTATTGTTTATTTTGGATTAATGTTTGACTTTAAACTTTGTGTCTTTTTGTGTCTGGATTTGATTTTGGATTATTGCTTTTGACTGCTATTAATATCTTATGGATAGTTTATCATATTCAAGACTAACCTATTTTACGTGGTTGCAGATTTTAGTGTTAGCCATTTATCTCTATAAGATATGCACATATGTTTGAGATATGTTTTGCAAGTCAAAGTTGTCCAAATCTGCAGGAAAGTTTTGTCACCATCAAAAAGGGAGAGATTGTTGGAGAAATCTTCTTGAAGTATTTTGAAGCTGACAAAACGTTTCCTCAGTCTAGTCTGAAGGTTTTGCAGACTCTTCTTCTTAAAGTCTGAAGATCTCTGGACAGCCAGACTCAAGACTCAAAGTCTATCCTCATTGACAGTCTCTAATCCGTTGAAGAAAGGTTATCTAAATCTGAATGATTCGTTAAGAGGATGTCCTTATCAACTGGAGAAAATCTCGTGGCTGGAGAAGACATAACGGAATCCTTTGATTGATCGAGATTTACTCGATGATTGAAGATCCGATAATTGTCTGGATATTCTTGGAAGGTTCTTCTTATGGAAACCGAGATTCTCGCTTGTATGGGCGAACGAGATTGATGGGCTATCGACACGTTCCTTTAATAGCTTTATTAATCTTCTTAATTGATTCCGTCCAACGGGTAGATTGGAGGAATTCCTTCGGTAAGTACCAACGGGTATGATGGCATAAAGGAGTATATAAAGAAGACGTCCTAAGTTGTTGAAGGTGTGCGCGATAGAAAAATTCCAAAGTCTGAAAGCTTCCTATTATTTAGACAATCTCTTTTAGCGATCCATTGTATTCAAAAGAAAGTCAATATTTATAAGAGACCTTGAGGAGGTGTAGTAGAACATCTGTTTGTGGAATCAAGGAAGTGCTGTGGTGTAACTTCTCTTTTGATCATAGTGAAATCTAGCCAGTAGGCTGTCAGTGCGGAAGAGTGGACGTAGGCTTGAACTAAGCCGAACCACTATAAACTCAGTGTTCAATTTTCTCTTCCTTACTCTCTTTACTTTGATCGTATTTCATTTTGTTAATCCAGAAAGAATTTCCCTTTATCATTTGCCAAGTATTGCTTCTGTATCTTGATAAATTGTTTATGCACCTATACACCCCCCTCTAGGTGCCTATACTAGCTATCTCAATAATTAGATTGAATTGCATTATTATCTGCAGATATCCAAATTAAACAATTGGATTGGAAGAATTTTCCCACGACACCCACACGAATTTCTAGTTTTGTTTGTGTGTTTTGATTATTGTGTAGTATTTTCTGGATGGAGAGATGTGTGTTTGTTCCCAAGCTAAGAGATCGTCGTTTTTTTCAATGCTCGAAGTTCGAATATTGCAACGTATGTTAGCCTATGGAAGGCCCGTCCATGTTACGATCATGATCAACAACGAAATAGTAGCCAAGACTAGCCAAGAAGGTGATCATGTCCAGAATCAAACGTTTGGAATCAAATGCGATCACGCTCTTGGCTAGTCTTGGCTACTATTTCGTTGTTGATCATGATCGTAACGTGGATAGGCCTTCCATATGCTAATATACACTGCAAGATTCGAAATTTGAGCATTAAAAAAAAACGATAATCTCTTAGCTTGAGATCAAATACACATCTCTCCAACCATAAAATACTATACAATGATCAAAATACACAAACAAAACTAGCAATTCTTGTGAGTGCCATGGAAAAATTCTTCCAATGCAACTGTTTAATTTGGATATCTGTAGATAATAATGCAATTCAATCTAAGTTGTAGCTTTGATCACTATAAAGATTCGGGCAAAAGAATCTGACCACCGTCTTTTGTCTTGAACATCAATAACGATCCTTAGTACTTCAACTGAAGAGAAGGAAGAGCTTGTGCACAAGTTTTGAGTCTATATTGGGAGTCATCAAGAATTTGGCCCAAGAAAAATAAAAGGAATAGGCTTGTATTGCACAGTTATCTCGGATATTCATTTACCTTTTCTTTTTAGTTGGCTGTAAAAATGGATACCTTTCTCGACCACTTGCAGAGTGGTCGAGCTGCTTAGCTAGATGAGATGGATTTCATGCAATTCCTTTAGGGACTTGAGGACATAGGCCTAATAAACTTGATTGTGTGTTAAGTAACGAGGTTTCATGGCAACGATATTGAGTTAGGTCACGACAGTTTGCCGACTCCGCTAGAGACTTGAGGACTTAAGCTTAATAAACTTGATTGTGTGCTAATTAGTGAGGTTTCATGGCAACGCGGTCATGAAGGCGAGGTAAGTCCATTAACATAAGTGTTAAATGTTCTTGCAAATTGGGAGTTATAAGGGGTGAAGTGTCTATTAACCTATTTGTTTTGCAGGCAGGTGTAGAAATATATGTTTATGTTGTGAAAGCTAGTACGAGCACCTAGAGGGAGGTGAATAGATGTAAAAACAAATTTCCCCGAGTGAAGTGCACAACTCTAATCAGTAATAGATTATGAAAGGAAATTAGACTCTTGTAAACAAATTGAGTTACAATCAAAGTAAAAGAGCTTAGGAAAGAGAATAAAAACACAGGGTTTATAGTGGTTCGGCTTAGTTCAAGCCTACGTCCACTCTTCCGCACTAACAGCCCACCGGCTAAATTTCATTATGAATCAAAAGAGTTGTTACAGTAGAGCTCTTCCTTGATTCCACAGTGTAGAGACTCTACTACACTTCCTCAAGATCTCACAAAGATATAAACTCTCTTTTGAGTACAAGATTTCGCTCAACAATTGAATTGACTAAAAATAAGGAGCTTCAGACTTTGGAATTCTTCTATCGCGCACACACTCGAACAACTTGAACGTCCTCCTTATATATTCCTTCATGCCATCACACATGTTGGCACTTACCAAAGGAGTTCTTTCAATCTATCCGTTGGACAAAATCAATTAGGAAGATTTCGAGTTATTTAAGGAATCTGACAATAGCCCACCAATCCTACTCGCCCGTATAATCAGGATCTAAGTTTCCATAAGTAGAACCTTCCAAGTTTACTTTGCCAATCAATGGATCCAAAATCCCTAAATCAATCTTAATTTGAATAATGAATTCTGATATGTTGTATCCAACCAAGAGATCTTCTTTAGTCGATAAAAACAAATCCTCAACGAAATACTCAGTTCTGGATAAGCTTTCTTCGACGGTCTAGAAACTGTCAATGAGGATAGACTTTGGGTCTTGAGTCTAGCAGTCCGGAGGTCTTCAGACTTTGATGGAAGAGTTTACAAGTCTTCGACTAAATTGATAGAAACGTTTTGTCAACTTCAAAACACTCAAGGAAGTTTTCTCCAACAATTTCCCCTTTTTTTTTTATGGTGACAAAAATTTCCTACGGATTTGGATAACTTTGACCTGCAAAACAATACTCAAGCAAACATGGATATCTCACAAAGGATAACATTAAAATCTGCATCCACAGAAAGTAAGTTAGTCTTGTAAATGAGCAACTATCTTTGCCATGAAATACCAGTAGTGCTTAAGATCCTTCAAAACACTCAAGAAAGTAGGTTAGTCTTGTTAAGTTCCTTCAGATGCATTTTAGAGACCATTTTCAGTCCCACCACCATTTGATCGCATGTTCGAACATAAAGAATCCTAGGAGGCTGAATGTTCAAATGTCTGAATAACTTAGTGACAAATGCTGAGTAAGGAAGTTGTCCATTGTCCTTCACCATCGTTCTGTACATGTGGAACATAATAGTGTGTGGAAGAGAGAACTTTTTGCCAGCGTTAATGGCATACATCAACTTTGCCTCCGAGTTTGAAACATCGATCTTCGAAGTTGATTTGGGTTTGAGGCAACTAATCACTATCTTGTGAAACAAAATATTTAAGGCATTCATCCTCAAATATGAAATCTTTCCTTCCATTGTTCTATCTCGAACAAGCTCTATCGTCGCACGACCAATAGACACACTAATTGGTTGGTATCTCCCTCTTTCAACCCCAATCACATCAGCCAATGTATCCATGTCAACCACATAGTCCCGATCTCGAACACTAAGATAGAATCTATTCGCATCCAGGAAACTTAAATTCAAATAGAAGTAAGTAGTGAGTTCAACATGAGCCTCTGTTGATTCAGAACAAAACCGTTCTAGTTGAAGAAGATTGAATTTCTCTCACAGCTTGACATTCAGAGAATCAAGAAAATTAAAGTCCACAGTTCTAGGGTTTATCACACCACGCTTTAGCAACTTAGAGTATAGTTGCTTGTGTTCCTCCGAGCAAAACAAATCTGTCATTTTGCTTCGGATTTTTGCCGCAATACCCATTCTAGGTTTAAACTGAGTGTACATCTGATCATCATCATTCCCATTAGGTTGAGTTAGCCCTTCAACATGTGATCGCTTGGAATATTTGCCAATTCTTCTTCCGCTAACCCCTCAGGGGCAATTCCCAATCATTCCATTATGCGCAAAAAGTAGGTTTCATTTCGATACCCTTTGTCTTTCAAAAATTCATCAATATAGTTCAAAAGAGTACCACTCCTCTTCAAAGCACGATAAAGCTTGAAAGTAAAAGTGGGCTTATGAGTTCTTACGAGTTCTGCATCTTCAATGATTTCTTCATCTTCTCTAAGTTCAATATTCTAAGGTTTAGATGGAGGAGATGGACGCTACGAGAATGTTGTGGGCTCGCTCCGTCTAGGAGATTCTTCTTCCTCAGTGAGATCAAAATGTGTAGGCCCCTCATGCATTTGCTGTGGTCCCCTGTTCGCGATCCTCAAAGACTTTCTTTGAGATGACATCTTTCACAGTCTTTAAGAGATTCCAAGCTTGTTTCGCAAGAAATGTGAAAACTTGTCGATAATTAAACAAGAGAAGAAAACAGAAGTGAAAGATCTGTGCTCTCTTAGGGTTTTTGTGAGTAACACGAAGAAGAACCAACAGTATATAAGACAGTCAAAGCAAGGCATACGGAATGTCGTAAAAAGGAAATATAAAAATGCCTTTTAAAAAATAACTGCCTTTTCAAAAATTAGATAACTACCTTTTCAAAAATTAGATAACCGTCATTTCAAAAATAACTTCTTTTTCTAAAAGGAAAGATTGCAATAATCACGAAAACTGGGAAATAACATCAATCAATTACTCGAAAAGGAAAGATTGCAATAATAACGAAAACTGGGAAATAACATCAATCAATTATGGATAGATGATCATACCGTTTCGAGATTTGATTCAAGAGATAAGTTTCTAAAATAGAAGTAACTTACAGTCGTAAATCTTGATCATCTGAGTCTGAGTGTCTTTAGATTTTCATCCTAAGTCTAAACTTCCTCAGACTTTAAGATATTGAGTCTGCAACAAATAACTTAAAATTGATTTTTCTCCAAAGGCTTTGTAAATATATCCACCAGTTGATTCTTTGAATCAATAAACTAAATTGAAACTTCTACATTTTGAACATGATCTCTAATGAAATGATGTCGAATCTCTATATGTTTTGCTCTTGAGTGAAGAATCAGATTCTTGGTGAGATTGATTGCGTTGGTGTTGTCACATTTGATCTCAGTAGTATATGAATCTTCAATTCCAAAGTCTCTTAGCTGTTGTTTTATCCACAGAATTTGTGAACAACAACTTTCAAGAGTTACATACTCTGCTTCTGCCATAGAAAGAGCTACCGTACTTTGTTTTCTTGAAAACCAAGATATTGTCCTGTTTCCAAGCAATTGGTGCCCGAGATACTCTTTCAATCAACTCTACATCCGGCTAGGTCTGCATCTGAGTATCCAAGAAGAGTGAAGTCTCCTTCTTTTGGATACCAAAGACCTAAATTTGAAGTTGAGGCAATATATTTGATAATACGTTTTGCTGCACTTAGATGAGATTCTTTGGGGTCTAATTGAAATCTGGCACAAATACAAACACTAAACAGAATGTCAGGTCTAGAAGCAATAAGATAAAGAAGTGAACCAATGATACTCCTATATAGCTTCCGGTCAACTTTCTTTCCTCATTCATCTTTGTCTAGTTTCAAGGAACTTGACATTGGTAAATCGGTCTTTTCACAATTCTCTAGTCCAAATTTTTTGACAAGTTCTTTAGCATATTTTTATTGATGAATAAAGATTCCCTCCTTCAGTTGTTTCACTTGAAACCCGAGAAAGAAGGTTAGTTCACCCATCATGCTCATTTCAAACTCATCCTGCATAGACTTAGAGAATTTCTTGCACAAATTTTCATTAGAAGATCTAAAAATAATATCATCAACATAAATTTGAACAAGTAAAAAGCTTTTGCTTTCTTTTTTGATAAACAATGTAGTATCTACTTTACTTTTGACAAAGCCATTTTGAATTAAAAACTTACTTAGTCTGTTGTACCAAGCTCGAAGTGTTTGCTTTAAACCATATAAAGCCTTTTTCAGTCTGAATATAGAGTCTAGTTTTCTTAGGTCTTCAAAACCGGGTGGTTATTCCTCATAGACTTCCTATTGGATAAATCCATTTAGGAAAACACTTTTGACGTCCATTTGGAATAACTTGAAATTCTTATGACAAGCAAAAAGAAGTAATAATCTAATTGCTTCTACTCTTGCTAGAGTGCGTAAGTCTCATCATAGTCTATCCCTCCTTCTTGCGTATATCCCTTGGCCACGAGTCTTGCTTTGTTTCTTATGACTTTTCCTTTCTCGTTCAACTTGTTCCTAAAAACCCACTTAACTCCAATGATGGATTTACCTTTCGGTTTAGGAGTCAATTCCCAGACATCATTGATGCTGAATTGCCTGAGTTCTTCTTGCATAGCTTCAATCCAGCCTTCATCAGTTAAAGCTTATTCTATGCTTTTGGGTTCTATTTTAATAATAAGAGCCACAGCACTGGACTTTTCACACCTTTTGGATCTTGTGTAAATTCCTTCATTAATATCACCAATAATTAGATCTTTGGGATGACTGGACTTATGCTTCCAGTTACTGGTTGATTTGTCAGACTGTTGATCATTTTTCTCATTTGAATCTTCGATGATCATTTGATGCTGGTCTTCTGAAGTTTGAGCTGCTTTTGGAGATTTAGACTTTGTAGAGTCTGGAGCATGTTCAGATTCTTCAAGTTGAGTCTTGATCGATTGATTTTGCATAAAGTCTTGAAATTTTGACATTCATTGATTCATCCACAGATTGAGTCTTTTTATTGTAAATTTTGTAAGCTTTGCTTGTGATAGAATATCCAAAGAAAATACATTTATCTAATTTTTTTTCAAACTTACTAACTCGATCATTTGCATTTTTTAATATAAAACATTTACATCAAAATACATGAAAATACGAAACAATGGGCTTCTTTCATTTGAATAACTCATAGAGAATTTTCTCCATAATAGGCCTTAAGAAGACTCTATTAATAATATAGCACACTGTAGAAACTGCTTCAGTCCAAAAACAAGAAGAGATGTTACTTTCAATTAAAAGAGTTCTAGCCATTTCTTGTAGTGATCTATTCTTTCTTTCCACAACTCCATTTTGCTATGGAGTATATGGTGAACACATGTTGAAAATCAGATTCATCACAAAATTTTGCAAAGTCTTGATTTTTAAATTCACCTCCATGGTCTGTCTGTATACTTGAAAAAAAATACAATTTCTCATTTTGGACATTTTTGGCAAACTTTATAAAATAGGAAAAGGTTTCAGACTTACTTGTCAGGAAATATACCCAAGTGAATCGTGAATAATCATCCACAATTACTAGATAGTATTTCTTACCTCCAATGTTCTGAGTTCTTGTTGGTCCAAAAAGATCCATATGCAAGAGCTGCAGTACATGATTAGTGGTTACTTGATTTATTGGTTTGAATGAGTTTCTTACTTATTTTCCTAACACGCATGGTGTGCATAGATCAGACTTTCGATATGTCAGATTGGGTAGTCCAAGAACAAGCTTTTTTGCTAAGATTTTGGCTATTTGCTTCATGTTGATGTGTCCAAGTTTTCTGTGCCATAAATTTGCTTCCTCTTGAATTGAGATTAGACATTGGGATTCATCTGGTTTGATATCCAAAAGATAGATATTCCCATATCTTTACCCCATGAAAGACTGAGAGGAGTCTTTACTGGTTCCTGAACATATTCCTTCTTGAAAGTTGATTATGAAACCAATGTCGCACAGCTGACCGATACTCAGCAAGTTGTAGTTGAGTCCTTCCACTAAGGAAACATTACTGATCGTGAGGCTTCCAACCTTTACAATTCTGTATTCCACAATTTTTCCTTTACTGTTTCCTCCAAAAGAAATTTTTCCACCATTAACTTGTACAAGATTTATGAAGCAATTTGAGTCTCCCATCATATGTCTTGAGCATCCATTATCCAAATAACATTTAACATTTTTCTTGATAGTGACCTGCATTTAGAAAAGAGACTCAAGTTTTCTTTGGTACCCATATTTTCTTGGGTCCATTGGTGTTAGTGTAATATGCTGTCTTTGCCCATACTTTCTTAACAGGTTTCCAAACCATAAAACATTCTTTTTCAAAATGATCTGAGCTATTGTACTTAGAACATTTAAGAGCACTATGACCTACAGGTTTTACAAAAACTTTTTGGAAATGATTTTTATAAGAATCTCTTGTAGGTCTTTACTTAATTCTTTCCTTTACTTTAGGAAAATCAATTAGAGAAATGGTTTCAGCAGTCATTCCTAAATCCGATTTGTTGAAGCAAAGTCTTTGTCTTTGAAAGAATTTTTTCAAGTTTCTCAGATCCTATAGAAAATCTTTTAGAAATACTTGAGATATCATTTTTCAAAAATGCATTTTCTTTTGAAAGATTGTTTGCATTTTCTTTCAAAGTAATAACACTTTTATCTAAACTTTTGATATTTTCTTTCCAAACATTTTCCTGTTGTTTCAGTGTAGAATTTTCCCTTTTAAGTTCAGAAATCCTTTTGAGAGGTTTTAAGACTAAGACACAATTCATCAATGTATCTAAAAACTTTAGTATGGATTTTTAAATTACTTACCTCGATTTCACTGCCTCGAGTCTATCTCGGAGTACGAATCGAGTCTAATTGTGCCATGAGACATATATTGGCATAATTATCATCACTTTCCTCACATTCGGTATCACTCCAAATTTCTGCTTTAAGATCATTTCGATATTTCTCGTTTTTTCCTTTCTTTTTCTTGAAGGGGATAGTTGGGTCTCGATGTGTCCTTTTTTCTTGCATTCAAAGCAGACTACATTTTTATTAGATTCATCATCCTCAACTAATTTATTTTGTAGCTTTTGAAAGCTTTATTTCTTTGAATTGAATCTTCTCCCATTTCTATTCAGTTTCCTGAACCTTCTTATCATAAGAACAAGCTCTTCATAATCCATATCATTTTCAAAATCTGTGACATCGGAATCATCATTAAATTTTAATGCAATGGATTTCTTACCTTTAGGATCTTCATCTTTGTTGATTTTCTCCACTTCATAAGACTGAAGAGTCCCAACCAATTCGTCAACGAAAGCAAAGCATGATTCCTTGTGTCTCCCTTATTGAGGTCTTTATGTTATTCCAATCCTTGGACAATCCACGCAGTAACTTGTTTACTTTCATGGGTTCAGAAATTAGTTGACCTTGATATTTAAGACAATTCACGATCTCTGTAAAACGACTAAACATGTTAGTGATAGATTCTCCTGGTTTCATTTTAAATGCTTCATATTGGCTGAGCAGAATGTTGATTCTGGTTTCTTTCACTCAATCAGTTCCTTCATAGGTGATGTGTAATCTATCCTAGACTTCTTTAGCTGTTTCACAAGAAGATATTCTGTTATATTCAGTAGGAGATAATGCACAATATAAAGAATAAATTGCTTTTGCATCAAGAGCTTGTCTCTTGGTTATCTCTTCTTGAGTCATTTCACTAGACTCAACAGCTTCTTTTCCTTTTTCTAAGACTGTTGCAGCTTTAGGAATGATTCCTTTGTTTACCATGTCCCATTCCAGAGGATCCTTTGATCTTAGGAATGTCTTCATCTTGTTTTTCCATATGTTGTATTCATTTCCATCAAAATAAGGCGGTCTGGTATCACTTTGCCATTCAACCAGACCCGGAGCCAACATACTAGCCATGGATCTTCAACTCTGAAATAAAACACTTCAACTTAAGTGAGTACACAAGCTCTGATATCAATTGTGAAAGCTAGTACGAGCACCTAGAGAGGGGTGAATAGGTGTGAAAACAAATTTCCCCGAGTGAAGTGTGCAACTCTAATCAGCAATAGATTATGAAAAGAAAATTAGACTCTTGTAAACAAATTGAGTTACGATCAAAGTAAAAGAGCTTAGGGAAGAGAATAAAAACACAGGGTTTATAGTGGTTCGGCTTAGTTCAAGCCTACGTCCACTCTTTCACACTGACAACCCACCGGCTGGATTTCACTATGAATCAAAAGAGTTGTTACAGTAGAGCTTTTCCTTGATTCCATAGTGTAGAGACTCTACTACACTTCATCAAGGTCTCACAAAGATATAAACTCTCTTTTGAGTACAAGATTTCGCTCAACAACTGAATTGACTAAGAACAAAGAGCTTCAAACTTTGGAATTCTTCTATCGCGCATACACTCGAACAACTTGAACGTCTTCCTTATATACTTCTTCATGCCATCAAACCCGTTGGCACTTACCAAAGGAGTTCTTCCAATCTACCCATTGGACAGAATCAATTAGGAAGATTTCGAGTTATTTAAGGAATCTGACGATAGCCCACCAATCCTACTCGCCCAAACAATCAGGATCTAGGTTTCCATAAGTAGAACATTCCAAGTTTACTTTGCTAATCAACAGATCCAAAATCCCTAAATCAATCTCAATTTAAATAATGGATTCCGATATGTTGTATCTAGCCAAGAGATCTTCTTTAGTCGATAGAAACAAATCCTCAACGAAATACTCAATTCTGGATAAGCTTTCTTCGACAGTCTAGAAACTATTAATGAGGATAGACTTTGGGTCTTGAGTCTGGCAGTCCGGAGGTCTTTAGACTTTGATGGAAGAGTTTGCGAGTCTTTAAACTAAACTGATGGAAACGTTTTGTTGACTTCAAAACACTCAAATAAGTTTTCTCCAACATATGTGAATGAAATTGAAGTGGCATTTGAATATCAATTGTTGTGCTTGCCTTTATATTTGCCTTAGCACTACACATTTGCACACGTAACTCACGATCTAAAACCCCAATCACGTTAGGAAGCCCATAGGAGGTGTCCAAAGATGAAACTCATGCGGGGAATAACCCATGATTATCCACTTATTGTCCTGTTCATTTTGTATTAGTGATAAAGAGAACTATCTGACATAAGTACGAAGTGGGGAAAACTCTTTTGATCTTATCTAAATGGGAGCCTTTAGCCTTTAGATCCTACCTTTTAGTGAATCTCACAAGTTAGGATGCGATGTGTCTTTGTGGTTGCCACATTTTCATTTTCATTTTTATCTTTTGAAGGCACTAGCATTCTATTCCCCAGTATAAATAATTCCTTTCATTTATGCAATGGATTGTCATTAGGTTTATTTTATTTCATGACAAATGGTGATTGATTAAAATGCCTTTTAGGTCTAGATATAATGGGTTTCCCCGAGCTTCGTATAATCTCGACCCCAAAGGGGACATTGGTAGATATGTGGGAAGCACTTGATGCAAGTAAGAAGACATTTGTAGAAAAGAAGATTGGCTATCTTATTTTTCTCTTATATCGAGAGCCCCACAAGCCATTAGTGAAGGCTCTAGCCCATTTTTAAAATCCCAAGAGTTCAACATTCATGTTTGGTCGTCACGAATTGACATCGACTTTAGAGGAACTAGAAATCATTTTTGGTAATGTTGCTTGGTTTGGTCTTGTCGACACTATTAATGGCTAACAATACAACCTAAAGAGAATGTGAATAGGCTGTTTTTAAACTTTGACGATCTTTTGCGAAAATTAGCTAGTCGCTAAATAAAGATCAACTTAATCTAATGGTTGAGAAAAGCCGTGAACTAACTATGTGCAAATATATGTGAGCAAAACAAAACAGCAAAACAGAGAGAGTTATAGTGGTTCGGCTTTATTGACAAGCCTACGTCTACTCTTCAGACTAAAGCCTCACAACGGGCTAGATTCCACTAGTAATTTGCTTGAAAATTACAATTGGCTTGCACTTATCCTTTACAAGATAGATATCATTATTAGAACTTAGTTGGAGCTTCTACTCTTGCACACTTAATCCTTTGCATAATTACTAAATAGCACGAATATCAAGATAGTACAATAGAGAGCTTATAGCTAAGAGAAATTTAGCAGGAAGTGAGCTTATTGATTTTTATGTCCCACACTCTCTTTGGCTTTCTGGGGTCTTCCCTTTCATATCCTTCTTCAATCTATCCATTGAAGATAAATTAGAGAAGTAGATATTCATCATTCTATTGAGCTGCTATTCATGGATGGTACTACCCATATAGTTTCTTTCCTTGAATCTCTGTAAACTAGCTAACAATGGCAATTGCTTCTGTCTTCTCGCTACAGTCTCTAACTGACCTACCAAACAACCTAGCTGTTCATGTTTTTTCTGGATTCAACTACTGTGCGAATCCAAGTCTTCAACTGCTACTTGGCTGACCAAACAAACATCATCAGATGTACTTGGTTATTACAGGACTATCGACTTGATCTTTACAGCTTCGACATAAATTATCATAAACTACTGATCTTTTAGGTTAACTAACACCGTTTGCTATAACCGGACATTTATGAACTTCTTTCCAATGAATCACATCATGGATATTGCATGGTCCTTTGGTCCAAACATCTGCATACACCATAGTAAATAATATACTAAGGATAGTTTGCACATCATCTAAATCACTTGAAGATCTTTCTCTAATAATCTCCATTTTTTTTTTTTTTATGATGACAAAACTATCTCACAGATGTGAAATAAAAATAGGTATATTAGATGGGATCTCCTCAAGATGTTTTGCAGTAAAGCTTGGATACATGAACTTAGATGATCTTTAAGGAAATGGAACATTGTTGGACAAAGATCTTCTATCCAGAGTGTGTCATCACGTATTTGGAGTTCAAAGTATAACAATTGACCCCTATTTCAATGATACACTCGCACGCTCCCCTTGTTTTGAAGAGCAGTTCAATTATAGGCAACTTAGCATACTTAGTAAAATTTGTCATGAACGAACAAGCAAATATTTATCCTAAGTTATCATGAGCAAAACATTATGAGTAGATGGTAGCAAATGCAAACACTATGAGGAGCAAATATTATGAGCAGATGTCACGCCCCGATCCTCGGGCACCCACACATCCTTCTACTTGGTCGATTTTAGAATGTGATATCCCTGTATCGCCGACTCTTTCATTTATTAAGCACATGCGGAAGCAGTTATAAATCCCCAGACAGTAAAACAATGGGATAGAAAAACATGCCATATTTTTCATATTGAAATCTACAACCAAACCTTTATACATGGCATTAGACAGAGTACTTCACAAACTATTCACAACCTCGAAGTCTCACTCTATCTACACATATACATAGGGTTCACAAAAGAGATGAGATCTCAATCCTCATCTAGGTCATACTCAAGATCATCCTGATCCTCTTCTAACTCCTCTGACTCGCTCTCCTCTTCCTCAAGTTCCTCATCTTCTTCTTCTTCAGGCTCCTCCTCGGCTTCAGGTGCCAGTTCATCTTCAGGTACTTCTTCTGTTGCACCGCGGTCTTCGTCCTCCTCTAGTCCTTCCACCCCCTGTTCCCCGATCTCACCATCCTCGTCGTTCCAGTTATCATCATCCACTGAGTACACAGGAGTATGGGCTTCAGCCACAAGTGCTGAGTCCTAAACATCAACAACCGAACCATCCGCGTGATCTGCTGTACCCTCCCCGAAAGCTTCCTCTAGAACGTACACAGGCACGTCGTTCTTAGGAATGGGCCCCTCTCTTCGCCCGTCAAAGTACTCCCAGTACCATGACCTATAATGATGGGGCCTCAGGGCGGCTTCTCCTATGTCAACCCAAACGATCGACTTAACCAGGACGTACTCTAGTCCTTCTGGGTGAGGGTGAATATGGTAGTGGATTTCTAGCTCGATAACTTCCTGACAAATACCGAAATGCATGGCAGGATGACGAGGTGGAGGTGGAGGTGCTGCCATCTACGGGCCTGAAATGTTGTCCCACAACCGAGATGAGACTACGTCTTAACAAGTTCTACCCCACTAATACTCAATTAGGAAACCAATACGCTAACCGGGCTGCCTATGCACACACGGATCAGAGAACTTACCTTGGCCTAAGATTCCACCTGCATATTAGCACATTTCAATAGGCACCCAAGTAATCACATCACTAATCGAAACATCGATCAAATCGACCCAGTCGATTACACGTCAACAAGACCACTCATGGTCATTTCCATTCGATCCATCAATTCACCACATCAAATCAAAGCAATGATCAATCGACCTAGTCGATTACATGTCAACGATGACTATTCCCTGGCCAATTCAGTTCAATCAATCAATTCATGACAAACAGATCAAATCATATCAGTGATTCCATCTATACTTGATAATTAATCTCAATGTTCCAATTCAATATTCCCACTCGAATATAGGCTCAAGGCGCTAGAGGTAACTCAACACGAACTCTCATCATCATGCGGTACTTAGTCCTTGCCCACAAATAATAATAGTATAAGGTGCTAGAGGTAACTCACACAAAGTCTCGTTATCGTGTAGTACTTAGTCCTTCACTACAAAAACAATAGTATAAGGCGCTAGAGGTAACTCACATGAGACGTAGCACTTAGCTTTTCACTATGCATGACAAAACTGCAAGGCGCTAGAGTTAATTCCCATGCGACTCAGGTCGCCATGTAACACTTAGCCCTTGACTACAATAAGCAATGGTATAAGGCGCTAGAGGTAACCCACACAAAATCTCGCTATCACGTAGTACTTAGTCCTTTAGCTACTCATGACCCATTGGCTTCCGTTAACACAACACACATCACATCACTTCCAATAATTATCTTGCTTAAACTATAAACCAACACACGATTAATTCCTCATGGCCCAATGACATTATGCCTCGCATTTAAATTCCTCAATTCAAGTAATGTCTTGGCCTAATTTCTATATATTAAAAATACCCGATAAAATCTCGTGCGTGGGCACACGGGCTGGCCTTAGCCAAAATTTAATATTTTCCTTTTCATAACTCCCACATTTTCTACAGTCCATTCAAATATTTTTGGCATTATCAATCGATGCCCAGTTATTTTTCAATTAATAACCAAAGATTATTTAGTTAGAGAATAATTCCCAATTTCACAAATAAATCAATACACAAAATAAAGCTCAATTAAATAAACGGACCACGCCACGACAATCCGCATAAATTCCGATCGTTGGCTATCCTTGCCTAATTTCCGAAAAATAAATAATTAATTAAATAATTCCGAAAATTAACAAATAAATATGATAAATCCAATTTAGGCCCGTAATGCCTAATTGGAAGCCAAATCGGATCGGAAAAGATCTCGAGATGCATTCAATAATTAGTAGATTATATCTACTTGCTAATTGCATAATCAAAATGTCTAATATGCATCTCAATTATCTAATAATTACTAATCTATTCTAATCTAACTACCTAATTGCAAATCAACCCTTAAGCATCATTAGTCTACTAAGCAAGGATTAGTAAGATTACTCGCCGGAATTAAACGCAAGTCGGATCAATCCGACGGGGACAACACGAGGAATGATAAACTCCAAAGCACGGCTCGGGTTCGAGGCTCGGAAACGACCCAAAACAACCCACGAACCTGCTGGAAACCCACTCGCTGGGTTGCTGTTCTTGGTTGTCCGTGGCTGCTCCAGTGGCTGAGGTGGCAAAACAAGGCCAAAGGAGGGCAATGGGAGCTTCGGTGAGGCCGAACGGTGACCGGACGGAGCTGGACAATGCCCTGATGGCTTCCTTAGCCATTCATGGAGCTGGACAGAGACTGAACATGAGCTAGACAGTGTTGCTGGGCAGCGAGGACGCGAGGGGCGAGCAGCAAGGCGACGCACAGGTGGGGGACGGTGGCGACGGCCTGGCGTGCGGCAACAGCAGCTCCAACTCCAAGCAACGATGGCCGTTGCTTCCGTTTCTGCTGGGCTTCGCACAAACAGAAGGGAAGAGAAGGAGGGTGGCGACGATGGCTAAGGGGGTGAGGGAGAGGCGAAGGCAAGCGGCGGAGCGCGGGCGGTGCACGCGAGTGGCGGAACGCGGGCGGCGACGGCGAACTACTCCTGTCTTCGTGCGGCTTATGCTTCTATCTTATGTCTTATGTTTCCATTCGAACAAAGGGAGAGAGAGAGTGTGTCAAGGGAGAGAGAAAAGAAGAGATAAGAGCGAGAAGAAGAGATAAGGGTGTTTGACTAGTCAAAAAGTAAAAAGAGAGAGAGAAGAAGCAAAGTGGGAACCGGTAGAGGGAGGATTCTGCACGAGGGAAAAGAAAAGAGAGAGGGAGAGAGAGAAAGAGAGAGGAGGGTTCGGCCAAAAAGGGGAGGGGAGAAAAAGAAAAGAAAATGGTGTTTGGCCCAAAAAGGAAAAGAAATGGGAAATGGGAAGAAAGCTAAGAGAATTTCTTAAAATAGAAAATTCTCATCCCAATTTCTTTTTAATAAGCTCTATGGTTTCCAAAGAAAATTCAAATTAGAGCACTTGGTCCCCAAATGCGATTCTGCATCCAAATTCCCTCTTGATCTTCTCTCAATTAACTCTCATAAAAATCAATTGATGTTTGAAATATCATATTGATTATTTTCCTCATACTAGAATCCCTCAAGCTTTTCCACTTCATAATCGTATTAATCCCGGGCTTCAACTGAACGAAAACGGCTATAAACTGACTTTTTCCCAAAAAGCCTCGATAGACAAAAAAATCTTTTGAGACTGAGTCATGGATCCTAGAATTTATTGTGACATGACAGAACCTTAAATTTCTGAAATTAGACTTGAATCGACGGTTAATTTCCATTTGGCGTGTTTTTAACGTAACCTAGGCTACCGGGTGGTTTTCAGAAAGGCAAATAACCCGTGGTCGATTCTCTTCGAACCATTATGAACCCATTAGACTCAATGGCGACTCTCGATTGTCATGAAAATCTCGAAGATTCAGTTATGAACACATGGTACCAAAACGACAGTAAAATCAAATTAGTGTCGGTCGATGAGAATTTTCCAATTTAGTGGAGTCACCCATGATCGATCACACATTTCAGTCAAACAGACCTATCTCTAATCTTAGATCAATTTTTAACTGTACCGCAATGGCCTCTAAAGATGAGCACGGTCGAGAAATCAATTCTTGATCGAATTCTCAAGTTTATTGCCTTAAAATTTCTTAATTACTTACCCAGACAGTCTAGTTATCTCAAGAGTGATCGGCTCTGAGAATAGCCCTATAAATGCATCAACGAATTGCCCGATTAATTCTGTAGAACAGGTTGAGAAATTCAGGATGTCACAATAGATATTAGCATATTTGCAAACATTATCGGGAGCAAATATTATGAGTAGATACTAGCATATTTGCAAACATTATCAGGAACAAATATTATGAGCATATACTAGCATATTTGCAAATTTTTCATATCAAGTTACTCTCTCCCTTTTTGTCATCAAGCAAAAAAAGACACGAAAAAGAGTAGCTTCATTGATGTTATCGATAAGTTGATAAAGGATATTAGACCTAAGCAGCAAACGACTTAGACCTAAGCAACAAAAAGCAAAATAAGAGCACATAGAGTTTTGAACATGTTTAGGTGCAAGGGCGTTTGCGTTGCTACAACGAAGTAGGCGGTTACAATTCGGCGGTCTTTAGGTCTGGTCTTACAAGGTTGTAGCAATTCAAGCTAAGAAGAGTGCACTCAATCTTCACCATATATTGAGTTGAAGATAGGAGAGTGGTCTTGATTTCCCGAACATCTACTTGAAGTTGATTAAGGCTGGCAGGAGAGGTAGAGATGTCCACAGCAGGTGATGATGATCATTCTGGCCTAGGTGGACGAGGGGCCTTGAGTGGTGTCAGTGCCTTAGCATGCTTTCTCTTTTCTGGTTCGGTCAATTCAGCGAGTCTCTCTTCGATCTTTGTCACAGCTCTATCATTATCTCCATGACTAATGGGGACAACTTCTTCTCTATGGTTAACTCATCCTCCCGGTGTCATTCTCAGCATCATTTTGTCTAGGTTTTCTTCCCGATCTCAACATTTGGCATGAGAAGTGGTGCAGCATCAGAGAAGTCAATCTTGAAATGCTTAAAATTTTGTGTGACCAGAGTAACATAAGGAAGTTTTCCTGTCTTTCTCTTCACCATGCAATACATGTGGATGAAGATCATGTGGGGGAAGGAAAAATCATCGAATTTGTTAAGAATGGTGCAAATAACTTTTACCTCATAACAAGAGAAGTCGTTCATAGAAAATGTTTTTGGACGAAGGCATAGTCTGAATCTTTTGAACAAAATTCATTCTGAGAAGTAGAAGGCTCGCCGATATAATTTCTCTAAAACTTTGAGAACAATTTGGAGTTTACAAGACAAAGTTGTAGGCCTCATCAAGCTTTATTGGAATCTTTTTGGAAACATTGTATTCAATGTGGATGATTTGAGCAAGTTCATCCAATATCATATTATAGTTCTTGAATTTGCTATCAAACAGATGTTAGGATATTCTTCATCACTTTTATTGCACTTCGTATCACTTCAGGTTTCAGCGTTTAGTGCTTTCTTACCTTTCTCAAACTTTTTTTCGTCTTTTTCTTCAGTAGAGGGCAATTCTACTTGATGTGTCATCTCTTCTTGCATTCAAAGTAGATCACATCCTTGTTATCTACTCTTTCACTGAAGTTCTTCTTTTGTTTAGACAATCTAAAAGGTTTTTCCCATTTTAATTTTCTTTCTTTCCTGGCCATCTTGCGAAATTTCTTCATCATGAGAGCCATTTCCTTGTCATCTTCTTCATCATCCTCAGAATCTATATTATCAGAATCACAGTTAGATTTCAATACAATCATTTTCTTACCTCTAGATTTTCCTTCCTCATTCAAACGTTCCACTTCATATGATTGAAGTGTTCCCATGAGTTCGTCTATGAAAAGTGGTGAGATACCTTAAGTTTCCCAAATGGATGTTTTGATATTGTTCCATTCTTTTGATAAATCAAGAAAGATTTTGTTCACTTTCATGGAATCTGGTAATGGTTGTTCTTGTTATGCCAGGCCGTTGACGATGTCAGTGAATCTACCGAACATATTAGTCACTGATTCATCTATCTTCATTTTTAAAGATTCATACTACCCGAGCAAAATGTTTATCTTAGTCTCCTTGACTTGGTCAGTTCCTTCGCACATTACGTGCAACCTCTCCCAAATTTCCTCAATAGATTCACATGAGGATATGCAGTCATATTCAGTAGGAGATAAAGCATAGTATAAGGAATAAACTGCTTTAGCATCTTAAACTTCTCTCTTGGATGCTTATGTCTCAAACATGGCTTCGACTTTCGGCTTTTTGTTGTCCATGTCCTTTTTGGAGGAAGAGGCTCCAGGCTTAACACCCTTCAAAACTACATCCCACTCCAAGAGATCTTTGGATCTAATGAATGCTTTCATCTTATTCTTCCAGATGCTGTAGTCATGTCCATCAAAGTATGGAGGCTTCTGTCACTCTGTCCTTCCATAAGTCCTAGTGCAAAAATGCTAGCCATTGAAAGATCGTTAACTTAGAAGTAATGAAGCACTTTAATAAACCAATCTTCGATACCAATTGTTAGGGCTAGATGGATCCCCTAGAGTGGGGTGAATAGGTGATGGTACAGAATAAAATAAATTTAAAATGTTATTGCAATAGAGCAATGTTTGCCGATAAACTGTGTTGTGATCGGATCTTACCAATGTGCAAATTACTATCACAAAATATAAATAGAACTTTAGGGATAAAGAAAATTGCACACAACAAAGTTATAGTGGTTCGGCTTTAACAAGCTTAAATCCACTCTCTCGTGCTGACAGCCGATTGGCTGGATTCCACTAGAATGAATCTATCAAAGGTTACAAGATCTAAGTAATAAATACTCAAGCTCATGTGAACAGTTCCTCACACTCTCTACCTCTAAAAAATTACTCAATATAGCTCACTAAAAATGAATGTATAAGATTGAAGATCACTTGGAACTTAGGAATTATAAACTTTGAAATTTCAGTTTTCTTGTTTCCTTTTAGCATCTCGACCTTCTTTTATAATCCTCACTGTCCAAACTGACTGTTTAACATAACTTTAGAGGATTGCTAATCAAATCTAACCGTTGGACTTGAAAGTTAGCAGAAGATCTTATTGCTTCGAAGTTGCCGAGATTGAAGTCTCTAATTGATTCTGTCATCCATACAGTAGGAGTTTTCATAAGAAGAGTGCTTTACTTGGAAAGAATATTTCGTCTCTTGTAGATTGATTTATCCAAGTCTTGCTATATTCCACCTTGAAAGATTTGATTTGATATACTTTCCTTCTTGGATATATCTCATAATTTTAACAAGGAACCCACCAAATTATTGGCCGTTGCACAATATTAGGCCCCGCATGGAAACATTTCTGTTTCTCTTCTGTTCCAGGAACGAAGAAAAAAAAAAAAATGTTTCTATTCCGGGAAACGGTTTTGAACAAAAGAACGTGTTTGGTAACGTTTGTTCGGGAATAAAAAATGAATAGAAACACGTTTGGTAAATTTTTATTCTTTTTTGTTTCTTTTAATTTTTTAATATTTTTATTTTATTTTCCATTTTTCCTTTCTTTTTATTTTTTCTTCTTTTCGGCCGGTCGCCGAGGCCTCCGCGACGACCAACGGGGCCGGCGGCCTCGCCCGGCCACGGCGAGGCTCGACCTCGCCTTGGCCGGGCGAGCTCGACCTCGCCGAATCCGGGCGAGCTCGAGCTCGCCCGGCCTTGGCGAGGCTCGGCCTCGCCGGGCCGGCGACGCTCGGCCTTGCCAGATCTGGGCGAGCCCGAGCTCGCCCAGCCAAGGCGAGGCTCGACATCGCTGGCACGGGCAAGGCCAAGCCTCGCCGGGGGCTGGCGACGCTCCGGCGAGATCGCCGACCCTCGACAGCGTCGCCGGCCCTCGACGGCTGGTCGCCGGCCATGGCCGAGGCCGGCGACCGACCAAAGAAAAAAGAAGAAAAAAAGAAGAAGAAAAGAGAAGAGAGAGAAGAAACGCTTCTTCAAAATTGTTTCTGGAACAAGAAACAACTTTTTTGTGTTTCTTTTTTTTTGCTCCAAGTTTGTTCCGGGAACAAAAAAACAAAAAAAGAACAGAAACGCAACCAAACGCGTTTCTGTTCTTTTTTTGTTCCCGAGAACAAAAAAAGTACAAAAGTGTTCCAGAAACACTTTTTTGGAGTGTTACCATGCAGGGCCTTACTTTCCCAATCACTATCCCCAAGTATCAAATATCATACCATAAGAATCAAAGAACAATTAAAGAAATTTTTGTTAATCATCAAAACTAATAAAGGAATTTTCCTCAACAACATGTGGCAGGCAAAGGAGAAGAGGTGCCTAGAGATGAATAAGGAAATAGGAAAGGTAAAAAACGAAGGTAAGGAAAAACCATCTCGGAGGTCACTTGGATCGTCTAGACGGTGGGTAGGGAGTAATGGAGGCGGCAGCCACGGCCATGGCAGTGAGTCTATGTGTGACAGCCCAAGGAAGGAGAGGGGTCCTCTCTAGTCCCACATCGCTTAAGGGGGAGTCATGGGCTAGTTTATAAGGCTTGGGATCCCTTTAACCTGTGTAACACATTTTAAAACTGTGAGGACTTAGTGTCCAAATCGGACAATATTACACAGTGGGATCCGAGTAGTTACACTATGCGTTGGGTCGAAAGGAGAGAGAGAGAGAGAGAGAGAGAGAGAGAGAGAGAGAAGCTAACTATTTGGTTGGTATATGAGTTTTCACTGATGGAGGTGAACTTAAAATTTAAATTCATTCCAGAACTTTAGGTTCCCAATTCTTTATGTATTGACAAAGAATACCCACTCCCAACATTAAGCGAATGAATTTCCTGTGGCAATAATACTATAAATGGCAATTACATCAACCCCTCTACAAAATAAAAATAAATGCTGTAATAAGGTACTTAATAAGGTGGTAAACATTAGTTAAGATTTGATCTTGTCCCCAAGAAGCATCATTCTTCAATAACCAAACAGATGCTACGAATACTAGCAACTTGAGGTCATCATTTTCATTGTCCCACTTTACATTATTGTAAGAAACAATGACTTCACAAATAATATAATCAGGCAATATCTCTATCTCTGACTAGGAAATGAATTTCAGAATCTCCGAATCTTGTTTAAGAAGAATCATCTCTCCTTGCCAACGGTTATCCATGCATCGATTCCTCGGCTCTCTTCATCGTCGATAAGAAAAATCGATTCAAAATTCGACGGTGTGTTGCTCACGAGAACCGGTCTTCCCCACCCGAAGTCATTCTCCTATAGCCCCAACCGACACCAGCTACTAAAACCAAACCGACAATCTTCGCCTCTGGCCACAATTTTGACAAACTCGGCTAGAGAATCGCCCACAATCGAGCATAACTCCTCCCCGTCTACTACTGTTGCGTACTTTGTTTTGGCATCCGCTATCATATCGCGCATTACATTCACCATTCCGTTGAACTCCAACTCAATTTTTCCGGCCGTTGGTTGACCAGATCGCGCCCACACGATGGCGAAAAGATTGCCACAAGAATTCGCGGGTATCCCCAGATCGATCTTCTCACGCAAGTTAACTGGCATACAAACTAAGAAAGTCCTTTGTTCGCCATGTTTATTTCGGCAGATATTGACGAAAGCCCTACCTATTAGTGCCGAAACAACCTCCACCCTTGAAGGCTGGGAATCGTTGGCCATCGAGTCCTTTGCATTGTCCCTAGCTAAGGCTTTCAGCTTCGATAAAGCATCGGCGTTGAACCTCAACCTGCTCATGATGAGTTCCTTGTTGCCAATACGTCGTGGACTCAAAATCGGAACCGCCAACTCTTTTACTGGGAATAGAGATGACAACTCGAAACTAGGACAGACCATGGCGTCTGCATTACCTCGGCAAGCGGTAGCCCACGAATTGATGAACATGGCCATGGTGTACATGTCGCCGATCTTGTGTGTAAAGCGCATGCTAATCGCTAATCCGCCACACTCGGACGTATTCACTTGGATCACAATTAACGGATTGCCAGCTACATCGGTCGGGTACTTCGACAAACGTTGGAGCAAATCAATGTCGGGGTCTCCATGGAGAAGCTTATTAATCTGGCCATCCACTTTGGCGTGGATAAACTCAACTCCAAGGTCGTTACAGTCAATAAAACAACCATCATCCTCAATATATCTCCCTGCCATAGGATAAAAGAGTGTTAGGGTTTCAGAAAGTGACTCCTCCATTTGGGTTCTCAGCATTATCTCTATAGTAGAACATAACGCCAATGTAAATTGGCATTTGAAGCTGATCCAGTGATGTTAACTTCAAATTTTGCCGGTTGTTCGGCGTCGGCACCGATGGTTTGACCAACTTCTTCCATTGCACTTCCAGCTTCATGCTTGTATTGCTACCAAGATATCTAGTCAAACAAGGATGGTGAATATGGTTGCATGCAAGATCTGTCCAGTGCAATGCTCGTTTTATAGAGCGTTCCAAGACGATATTTGAGTCCTGGAATATGCATCTTAAGACTGCGTGCAATGGACCCGTCACATATCCATTTCCTATCTTCCATATCAAGATTTCTTTTTTTAAAGATAAATTCAAGTGATGGGAGGAACGACCGTATATATTGTAAGGAAACGATGATGTGATGGTACCGTAAGTTTTTCATATGGAACGGTGGCTTCTCCACCTTTAGATCTTAGCTTGGATGATATGAATAGATTTCTTTCTTGAAAAGTACTCTCTCAATATGTGCCGTGGAATGGGCCTGTTACATGTCCATTTCCCATCTCCCACATCGAGATTTTTTTTTTTTTAAGACCAATTCAAGTATTGGGAAAAACGATCGCATATATTATAGGGAAATGATGATGTGATGGTACAATAAGTTTTTCACATTCCATGGTGGCTTCTTCACCTTTAGATCTCCAGCTTGGATGAAATGAGTAAATTGTTTCTTAAAATGTACTCTTTCAACATGTGCTATGAATTGCACCGTTAGTTAACAGCACTATTAGGCTGGCAATACTCTACATTATATCCATTTAAGAAACACGGAATACTAAATACCTTATAGACCTCTCATAATTTTTTGGCCACGTGCACCTCGCCTGTTTCACCTTCTTATAATATACATGCATTGTTAATTTCCAAATGTATATGGATATGAGAGATTTTCATATTATATAATATTGTTAGAGATAATATGAGATATTAGGGATAATATTTTATAAAATAGCTAATGACCTTATTAGATTATATTATTAACTTTCCTGTACGGATTGTTCTGATATAAATACTTTTGATTCGAACAATCGACAAGTCAATTAATTAGAGATATAGTCTTTTTTTTTAATTCATTATCTCTCCTCTCTTAAAGTTCTTAAATTATTTACAGCAGCATATTCTAAATTTAAGGATAAAAACATCTTAAATTTATTTTCTCTAATTCGTTGACAAATGAAAAATCAAATAAACGGTTGAAATTCGGTCACGTCACTCGTTTATTAAGCTCACTTTAGTAAAATTTACGTACACAACCACCAAGCCCCGATTGGCGTGATGTGCAGTGGACGGAGGAGAATGGGGTGCTCGGAGAAGAACGAGGAAATGGGGGAAAGAACTAAAAGGCAAAGGAAGAAAAAATGAGAGAAATGACTAGGTAACAGTCTTTAATCTATTATAAAAATAACAGTTTATTTTGAATCACAAAAACCAAATAATAATAGGCTGTTATGACTACACAATCTCCTCAAAAAGTTTCAAAAATTGATGCTTGAAATTTAAGGGTCAAGCTACATCTAAAAGATGACGTTGCTTTCATTCAACAATCCCATTTTGCTAAGGAGTCTAGGTGCAAGACATGAGAAGAGAAAAATGACTTACAGTCAATAATGAAAAACTCGTGTCCATTGCCTATACAAATGCATTATGCAGATTTGTCTAACTGATTCTTTATTAGGGTGAAAAAATTCAATCGAATGGGAAAAAGTTTGGCTCTTTTTTTGCGTGAAGAAAACCCATGTGGTACAAGTATAATTATCCACAATGGTGAGAAAGAAACAAACTCCATTGTAATGTGGAGTATGATAGAGACCCCATATATCAACATGTATTAATAAAAAAGCATTAGTAGCTTGAGATTTACTGATTGGGAATGATATTTGTGACTATTTTGCCAAAGGACAAATGGGACATTTGGAGTGAGGAAAACAAGCACCATGACGCAAACGCTTATGGAAATGAAAGATTTTACTGTCAATAGTGGGATTACATGAAACACCCTTATTTCAGGAAATGGAAGATAAATTGAAACCCTTGGAAAATTGGTCCAAAAGTATAGCCCTTGTGTAATACTACCAAAGCCCATCAATTTATCAGTCAACAGGTCTTGAAAAAAGTAATTTTGGGAATTGAATATGACACGACAAGAATTGTCCTTGCAAGCTTTGGAAATAGATGTAAGTTTGAACTCAAATTTAGGAATATAAATGACAATTATGAGAATAATCTTGGGATAAAGACAAACAGTGCCAATTTTGGTGACACAAGTGACATGCGTTTGGAAGACATAATGATATGGGAGCATGGAATTTGGTGTCAATTCAAGAGAAAAACTTCTCATTGCAAATTATGCGGTCACTAAAACCTCAATCAATCATTTATGCATCAATTGAAATAGAGTCTATCTCGCATAAAGAGGTACATGAGAAACTAGTAGTCTTGTCAATATTGCTTAATTGACCGAGGGCCTTCATGATATTTTGATACTAGTCATGGGTAAATGTCTGATTTACCCTTCCGATATTTTGTCCAAACACCTAATAAATGGATAATCCTTTGCCTTTTTTTTCTTTATCATTGGGTTTACCATGCAATTTTCAGTATGTATCAATAGTATGGTGTGGGCATTTGTAATATTTACAAAATTTACCTTTTGTTTTAAAATTTTGTCCTCCCCTTTTCTGAGATGATGTGGCAGCCTATGAGCCATAGAATGTCTTATGCAATGATGCTAACATGGTAGCATGTGGACCACCCCATTCGATCCCTCATATGGATGGATAAGAGCCGTCAAATCTCGGCTTTTGATCTGGATCCAAGGCCGACCTTTTAAGATCTGCTTCTTCCTCCTAACAAAACCCTAGCACCATACGAGGGGTACTCACGGTTATGGCTATTCGCTACTAAGAGCTCACCAGAGCAACGAGCGTCACGCCCTCATCCACCCACACGTACTCGACCGTTGCCAGGCACTGGCTCCCCTCTTGGATGGCAAGTTGGAAGATTCGGCCAAGTAGTGGAACAAAATCCATGTCGAGAATTTGCAACCTAAAATTCAAGTCTCATTTAAAATCAACAGAAAATGAGTCGTTAATAGAGCCGGGAGTTGGTTAAAGCAAGGTTGTCTTGGGTCCTTCCAATTATTCCTCAGCCACCTCAAGCTCGTTCCATAGAGCCGGGAGTCGATTAAGCAAGCAGTAACTAGGAAGTTCCCTTGCTTCAACTCCGACAAGGCCTAAGTGGGGCGAAAAAATAATATAACTTCCCATACATCTCATGGGTGTTGTCCCACATCACCTTAGAGTCTTCGGTCGATGGGAACCTAGTCATGACCTCGGGAGCCATATAGTTCCTTATCCTTGTGTGAACAAATTGGTTGCATTTATGCCAATGTCATTGCAACCAATCGTTGGTTGGAAAGGGGACAGCTCCGTCAAGGAAATCATCCTTATCCTTCGTGACCAAGGCTCACCGAAAGTCACGAGCCCAGGTCATGTAGTTATTCAGTTCTGTGAGCTATAAACTGATGCGCCAAAGCTCTGGTTCATTGACCGGCGATGTGTAGAGGGGTCGCCAAGGTCCAAGCGGCCGCTGCTGCCTAGAATCAATCGCATAGGCTAGAAAACCGGGTTGGAAAATCGAGTAGGGTTGCATCCCGAGACCCGATTGAGTGGATTTGGGTTTGTGATCCTGACCCGTCCAGCTCAGTCTTCCTTCTTCTCCAAATAGACCTTGGTGTGCCCATGTCTGACTTGGGCCGGCGGCCCATTGTCCTTGAACTGGAAACCAGTGGACCGATGCCCATTGGGCTAGGCTGGAAGTTTGAATTGGAGTTGGGACAAACTCAGCAAGGTGTTGAGCGGAGGGTTCTTCTTCAATCGGATCGACTTGGTCCGAATCTTGGTTATGAGGTGAGTTTTTGATTTCCTCACTTGAACTTTGATTCTGACATGGTATCTATCATGAATTCCTACCGGATGCTGGTTTGTTTTGCAGAATAGGAATTGCAACAACAAAACCAGAAACAAGACGGAGGCAATTCCAAAAATGCAGAAGCTGGGGTAGGAAAGAGAGTTCTGATACAATGACAGAAAACAATAATTTGAGGAATTTTCTCTGTATCTTTTATTCATGTAGAAGGAGGTATATCTAATACAAGAGTGTACAATACAATAAATAATATACGTGATACTATTTTTCTATTTGAACAGACTGAATCAATTAACATATCAATCTAATATTAGTACAATCATCCGCAGAATCAAATCATATCTTCAAGACACACCAAATGGTATCTTCAGCATATTCTTTTGAAACGGTCAATTAGTTTGACATCTTATTTTCATCAGCATATCGAATTAATATCGTGAACGTGGGGTTTTTTTAATGAGGATTTTTCAGTCACTTGATTTAATCAAGTAGCGATCATTGATCATATAATGAAAGGGAAAAGCTTAGCTGACCGTCACTCTGTCAATGACAGAGTAACGGTCAGCTAAGCCGCACTCTTAATTACATCGTTGGGGTAATAATTCCATCTATTCATTTTTCGGGCACTCGTTTGGTTTTGCTCCTCACATCAAACGCAAAAGTGAAGGCCAAGTCTTTTACAAGCCCTAAGAAAGGAAGGCCAAGAAGCGTTACGCGGCCGAATCTAGCTAAACGGCCGTTCACCATAGTGTCAATGCAGGAAAAGAGCACTAAACCATCTCACCACACCATCAAGTACGATAGTCCCTATTGTTAGAAAAGTCTCACGTCGGGGAATTAGTGTTGTGTAAAGTAGTTGATATATCCTAATTGGCTTGTAATTTGTTCACTTAAACTTTAGAGTAAAGGCGAATTCAACTAACAGGCTTGGGACTCCAGGTTTTGTTGGGTGTTCTTTCCACCAAATGATATCATAGTCAATGATTGATTGGTGAACTAAAACGAGTTTTCATCAAGTTCATGGATTTAAATGATAGGTGGAAGTTGATCTAATTCTTTGTTTCATTTCCTTTTACTTGTAATGTTATTATCGTTTTAGAATTTATGTTACTATTAGACAAGAATATGTAATATAACATGTAGTCCATTTCTATGTTATCTTGAATGTTCGATGTGTTTAATAATTAAAAGTGGTATAAATTTTATTAAATAAAAAATAGAAAATAATACATAGTAGTACATGGTACTCTAGAATTAGTAGAACTAACAAGTTCTAGATTTCAGGGTGATTCCAAGAATATATAGGTTAGGTTCTAGATTCCAAAAAAAATGGAACTTGGTGATTATAAAAATGTTAATGTCTTGAAAAATCCCAAACTAATATATCTGTGACAAATTTACCTCAAACTAATTTTAAACCCCAAATTGGTATACTTGTGACAAATTTACCATATGTTAATTTTCGTTAAATTTTATTGCCAAATTACTAAATTAAATGACGTGTGACAGTTGATTGGTGTACCGGTTTGGGATTTTACTCTTCATTTGTCATAATTATACAATTTTTTTAATTTTTTGTGGTATTAATCTAATTTAACGGAGGGTAAATTTGTCACATACAAACCGATTTGGGATTTTTTATAATCAATTGAGATAAATTTATTACAGGTGTACTAGTTTGGGATTTTTTTATAGTCAAAAAATTAGTTTTGAGTAAATCTTTCACACATGTACTGGTTTGAAATTTTTTAAGATATTAATCCTGATAAAAAAGTGTATGTACTTTACACAGGAATCTGCACAGCCCTACTAAATACTCCTGTACCACCTCTCCTCCACATTTTGCATTTTTCCTTTTTTGTATCTGTTTTGAAATTTTTTTGAAAGCTAATACATATGAAAGACCGAGGCAGAAAAAAAAAATTATAACCCATCTAAAGAACTTTCGCGGAATTCATCTTTAGAGAAGTTCGATAGAATGTGAAGACTAATTGATAGAAAATTCAAAAAGCGACATTATTCGAATAGTCAAATGATTCATCATTTGTTCAAATTTGAAGAAGATCGAACTTTAACACGAGACTCCTAAACAGATGCTAATAATAATCTGTTTTAGTGATGAGCTTGATGGACAAAGGAAACATAAAAAGAAACCTAGAGCACGCCAAAAGAGCAGGTGTAGATGGTTTCACCCCGTGTAACCAAGCATGTGTACAACAGCACTTGCGTATTCGCAAAGAGGGTCGTAGCGACCAGGCCCAAAGGAACCAGACATATATACACCACCACTTGCGACCCTTTGCACGGTAGGTGAGGGCGTCTAGATTTCCCAATTTTGGCGTGACTTAGGTCTATGCGCATTACCTATTCCCGCAAGCCTGTAAGCTTAGATACCAAGAATAGAATCGTGACGACATTAATAAGAAGGTGATGAAGTAACTAGTGGATTAGAGCAAAAATTATATTACTATCGGCGGCGGTACTTGATTTAAATGCAATTAATTAATGATCTCGCTTAAATCTAATAGCGGCCGACCGTCAAGGTTGACGTAGTCGGCTACAGTGTCAAAGGAACTCCAGTTCAAAAACTAGAGGTCAAAGTTAAAAAGAAGCAGCAGAGCAAATGATACACTATACACTAATCAAAGAAACCACTGAGAGCATAGATAGTAAAATCATTGCATTGATTTTTTTTTTTTTTTTCAGAATGATATAACTATCATTTCTAACCAATACAAGGATAACAAGAAGTTTCGATATCTAAGTATAAAAACAACCATAGGGAATGGGGAGGGCTAACAATCCAATTCGGTGGACAAGAATTGGTTCGGTGGGCTCTTACGACCCAGTCAAATGGGTGGATCGGGTCGTATATGGTATGACCCATAATATCCCATTTAACCTATTTTGATACATATTCATATAGTGCAAATCTAATGACCCATACTCAATCCTTACCCGACCTAACTCACATTATTAAAACACATTAATATTCTAGGAGAACCCACACTCTCTTTAAGCTCTTCGCATGTATATGCTACTTGGATAAAAACTTCAAATCATATTAAAAAAAGCAAAATATTTATAAATAATTTGATCAAAATATATATATAAAGAACTTAGGGCTGACAAACCCATTTTACTTGTTAGATACCAGCTCTTTTCAATATTATTATTTATATGAACATTATTCACACTAACCACCCGTGGTGGCGGCATAGTGGTTGGGCGCTGGTTCTTTTCGCAAGAGGTCCAGTATTCGAATTCCTGCGTCGTCTGCCTTGTTGGAAAGGAACCCACGACTTACTTGGTGAGCAAGGGTGGTGGTGACTCTACTCCCTCCAAGGTTTACTCTAGCCGCGAAGCGGCCCACGAAGGTTCCCTAGGTTACCAAAAGACAAACATTATTCACACTGAATTTAATTTGTAACGACCACAGTCCATTATGCAACAATTTTAGGGAAAATTTCAAATAAGGGCCTGAAGTTCTATCATTTTCTCAAATAATGACCTAAAGTGGACCTTACGTCAAATAAGGGCATGAAACAACTATGGTAGTTTCAAATAAGGGACTAACCTTGATGATTGCCAGCTAGCTAAATATTCCGGTTGGCCAAAGGGTATTTTCATCAAAAGACCATTTTTATGTTAAATTATCTTTTCTTTTTTCTTTTTCTTTCTTCTTTTCCTTTTTCTCTTTTTTTTTTTTTTTTTCCTAGTGAGCACTGACAAGGGCTCAACGACCTCCCCAACCGCTAGTGAGGACTACGATCAAGTCGAGGCCATCCCCTCACCTAGACTGGATATGGCGTCCTTCGCCTATAGCTTTTGAGGGCAAACCTTGCCTAGATTTGGCAATGGCGGTCTCACCCAAGGCAATGGTTGCCTCACCTACTCAGCCACCGGCAAAGAGGAAGAGAAAACCACAAAAAGGAAAAAAAAAATGTATAAAGAAAAAAAAAATCAAAAAAGGAAAAAAAAATGTAAAGGACGGAAATACCCTTAACCACCTAGAAAGTCAAGTACTTATTTAAAACCGATATAACCATTGCAGACCCCTATTTAAAACTGATTTCATTTCAGGTCCTTATTTGAAAAAATAAAATATGGTGCTTCAAGCCCTTATTTGAGAAAATAATGATATTTTAGGCTCTTATTTAAAATTTTCTCGATATTTCATTTGTTAGATAGCAGCTTCAAAAGATAATATCTTTTTTTTTCTAAATTATAACATTTTTCAAATTCATTTTTAGTTTATGTCATTAGCATGTTTTAAGATTTATTTTTATGATAAATCTTCCTAAATAATATAAAAGAAAATTTATTTTAGGGAAAATCTCAAATAAGGACCTATAGTGAGTCTATTTTCTCAAATAAGGATCCGGAAGTGGCCGTTGTCCCAAATAAGGACTGAAGTAGCTAACAAATCTCAAATAATGACCTAAACTTGCCGGTCGGCCAAAATATTCACCGTCCGGCGAGCGTGTGACATTTTTGGTGGCCAGAATGTGGGCAATTTTGTCCAAAAAAAATATAGATAGAAATTAACAAACCCTAAAAACAAACCCCCCAAACTTTTCATGTTCTTTTGACCTAAAAAAAAAAACTTTGTTCTCACGTTTTTCTTCTTCTACTCTTCATCTTCTTTGTTCTTTGTCCTCTCTCGCTTGGAGCACAGAAATTCTCTATTAATGGAACACGAATTGAAACACAACAAGAAACCCCTATCTTCGTTTCTTCACATCTTCTTCTTTTGTTTTCTGTCTTCGTTTCTTTCCGACAAAGAAGATAAATCTTGAGTAAAGCCACATTTTCGTTATTGAGACACTCGTGTGTAACACAAGGGCCTCGATTCTTCATTATCTTTTCCTAGTTTTGCCATACACTCTGATTCACACTCCAGTTCAACCGAGGTCAATTTCGTTCAAATTGAGAGAGAGAGAGAGAGAGAGAGAGAGAGAGAGAAGGAGGGAGGGAGGGAGGGCACGTACCTTTGGAACTCAGCGAGCTGGGGATCTTGCTCCATCAACAGATAATTTGGGTTCTTCAAACGAGAGGGGACAAAAAACATAAAAGATGAAGAGTGGAAGAAGAAGAACGTGAAGAGTTTGGGGGTCTTGTTTTTAGGTTTTGTTAATTTCTATCTATAATTTTGGGACAAAATTACCCATATTCCAGCCACCAGAAATGTCACACGCTCGCTGTTGACACCTAATTTAAACTTATAAAATAAAAATGAAAAATAATCTTTGATTAGAGGGAAATTTTGAAAAAAATTGAATTCAAAAATTCAATAACCGTGTGTTTTTGGAGCCACTATTTTGTTGAGCGGTTGAGCAAATATGTGCAAATCTTCACCTGCAAAAACAAAGTTGAGTGATTCTTCTATAAAAAGGAACGCGAGGTTTCGGAATAAAGGGGGCTTCTCTTCATCTTTCGTCCAAGAAAAAAAATAGAAAACTGAAAGAGAAAGGCAAAAGTGAAAAGTGAGAGAGAGAAGGGAGTTTCGGTTCAGGGGGGGTCTTCTCTTCGTTCGGCCGAGAAAAGGAAACACAGAAGGAAAAAGTAGAAGAGAGAGGAAAAGGAAGAAGGGACGTGCGGCAGGGTGAAAAGGAAAAAGTGAGAAAAGTCAAAAAAAAGAAGACTCAACTTCTGCAAGAGAGTGCAGCGACAGAGAGAAGGGACGTACGAAGTGGACAGGTGAGAAAAAAAAAAAGGAAAAAGCAACTGTTGGTCTTCTTCTTCGCTGATTCGTCCTGCTGGTGTCCGTTGCTGTTGTCCTCCTCACCAGCCCTCCTCACCGATCAAGCCGCCGGACTCCACACCGCCACGAAGACCCAAGTGACGCCCCTGCCATTGCCACTCGTCACCCCCGACGACCGCGCCTCTACAATACGCAACCCAGCCGATTCTGAGTCGGCTCGCCATGCCCCCGCTGTTGCTGCGCCTCTGACACCCGAGTACCGGATCCCGTGACGCTCGCGCCTCCGATCTCCTTCGCCGACGCTCCCCGCAGCAGCTCAACCCAGCACCGTCGCGCCCTGCCTCACCGCGATCCACCACTGCTGCAATACTCTCAACCGACGCTCTTGCCCCGACGCCAGTAGATCCCGAGCCAGTCGACGCGCCTCCGCCAGAGCTAGACCCGCGAAGTCGTCACTATCCCATCTCGCTAGGAACCCTCACCCTCGAGCCCGCGTCCCCGCACCACGCCGCACCACTGCGCTCGCATTGCTGCGTCCCCTGCACGTCGCTGCTGCCGAGCCGCTCCACCATCCCGACGAAGTTGCCATCGTGCTGATCCGTGACAACTCGCGACGCCACGCCTCCCTGCTGCCGCGTCCGCCAGCCCCTAGTCCTCCGCCTGAGTGAGCTGCTACACGCCCGAGCGACCTCTTTGCTGCTGGGTTTTCTCCTCCGCCCAAGACCGAGCGAAGCCATCAGCTACTGCCGAGGCGATCCTCTATTTTGTTGCAGGTCTACCTCGCCGGACTTCTGACGGACAGCCCCAGCTCCGGTCACCGGGACCCATCACCCTTGGCGAGCCACCATCGCAGTTCAGCCATTACTGCTTCCTCGCCATTTCTTCAAGTCCACCGTGAGTTAGACTAGGTAATTTTTTAGGTATTTGATTTCATAGTTTTTTATTTATTTATTTTTTATATATTCTAACTTGATTTTTTTTTATTTTTTTATCATTAGGAAATTTTTCATATTAAGTTATGATAATCAAAAATATTGACCCGCGACGTCGGGTTAGATTTTTGATTATTTCGATTTTTTATGGCGAAATTCATGAATTTCTTTGCATCATTGATTCATATTAAAATGCCATTGATTTACATGGATGGATTTTTATTTTAGCGTGTTATTATTTACACATCAAATATCATGCATCATATGTCATATCTAGGATTTAGGTATTTAGGTCCATAAACATTTCATGTTTAAAGCAATGCATTCTAATTTTTTAAGATTCATATAGAATTAGGATAATTTTCCTTTAATAAAACAAAGACAAAAAAGAACAAAAAATGTTATTTAGGTTTCAAAATATGCACACCACATAATCCCATTGCATGTCATCATTGTTAGTGTAGATTGCATACATGTCATTCATCCCATGTCATGAAACGTATGCATATTTAGGGTTATATAAATTAGATTACATATATATAGTGATGGCATATGAATTGCATCTCACATATCATTAAAGTAAAATTCATGCATATCCAAATTTAAATTAAGATTACATTTAATTGGGTGTCATGTCATTTAGAAATCATGTTTAGGACATGCATTTTTATTACCATTTTTTTATTTGAATGTTATTTTATTGATTGTGCACCCGCATGACCACCATTTGCATGTTAGTAGCTTAGGTTTAAATTAATCAACATTGCCTGCAAAATATTCTTAAAATAAAAGGTACCGAAAGGGCGTTAGATTAATCTAGCGTAACCATGTCCCCGGACCTATTAAATCTCTGGTTCGCAATAGTAAAGTATTCTTCCATACTTTACTTGGCTTTCTAACCGGCCCTAATTGGTTAGTGGCGGCTCCAAATTGAAATTGCATGTTTAAATGAATAAATTTCTATCAAGTTGCGATTGGTAGGACTTGGGAGAGTCCGTGCCAAGTCTTCGGACTTAGTAATCCATTAGCCTTCTTTAGGTAATTCACCATTTAAAAAAAATTCAGGAAGGTCGCGACACTCGCCGGCCGATGAACATTTTGGCCGACCGGCAGGTTTAGGTTCTTATTTGAAACTTGTTAACTACTTCAGGTCTTTATTTGAAACAATGGTTATTTCGGGTTCTTATTTAAGAAAGTAGGCTCACTTTTGGTCCTTATTTGAGATTTTTCCTTTATTTTATGGTTTGATATTTAGAAAGAAAACTGAAAAGAGATTAAAAAAAAGGACTGAAATTTCGAATTGATTTTCTAAATTTTCGTTGCATCTTTTTAATGGGCGACCCATTTTCGGCCCATCTAATTCAACTTACAACTCTTTAAACCCATTTTTAGCCGGACCTTTGAATACTGACAACCCATACACAACCCATTTATAAGAAATATAAGTCAAAAAATAGGCCATGAACCCATTTTGATACCCCTATAGTCAGTAATAACCCGTTATGCTCATCGAAATTTGAGAACCTTGTCTCACAGATCAGGAAGTAGTGACCCTCGGATGTGATAGCCAGCTTTTCCTCGAGCATCGTTATTCCAGAACTTGATTTATCCAAACAAAGTCGCGAACATGCCTCACTGGAGGTGGCGCCGGATGCAATGAGCACTAGCGGTATAATTCCTTCAGAAATAGAGCAATGTTGGCGTTCGACGACAGCTGATCCTGACCAATCTGATGTTGCACAAGCTGGACTCACTGGTCGTGGTTTTTCGTTTGGTTGACTGTGATTGTACAAGGAGCACAAGGTAGTGCGCCATTAGTATACTCAATTTAGTCATACCCAATCAACTAAGTATCAAGCTGGGCATGCCTGGATTAAAATCCGGAAGCCATAAGCTCGAGTGGTAATTGGCAGAAGCATTCATCATGATGAGATTTTTGGTGTAAAGATTAATTATAAATGTTTACTCGTTCAGCTATGATAGAGTGGAACCAAAAATATTGATTGGTACTAAGCCTTAGATTGTTAATGATTAAATCTTCGACTCTCTGGACATACATTAGAAAAAAAAAAAAAAAAGTCATCATTGTAGCGTTTCTTTGAAGAAGTTTGTTCATATTTCTATATCGTGAATGTTTGTGTTTCAAGGTGTAATTAATGTTTTGTAAATTCCTATTTTATCTATTGGGAAGGCTAGCTATATTTATGAGAAAGAATAATAGTCATGTAACAAGTCTATAAATAGAAGAGTCTTGTAATCGATCTTGTTAAAAAAGAATTAAACGAAAAATCTATCTCCTTCTCTTCTTCATGTGAGTCGCAAGTGTTTCACCTTCAATTTCTTCCATCACGTATTCATAAAGGGTTCTAGATTCAAAGAGATCTTCATTGTATTGCATCACAAGACTTGATGCATGATTTTGAATTACGGCAACATCAATATACAGTAAGTTTTACAATATAACAAGTATTAATGCATGATTAATCTGTGTTAATGTCAATTACATCTGTCATACTTTACCGGATGCAATAACAAAGCTCATTTCGCCTAGTCTCTCTCGAGCAATTGAACAAAAGTCGGGAGTACTGATTTCTCCCTATGTTAGAATATAGGCCAAATTCAAGTCGGTTTGTTTGTGCTAAGAACAGTGGAGAAATCAAGAAACCGCAAAGAAAGCTCCTATTGTAAACTTGATGAACTTTTCGAGTACATAAGTTCTATTTCTCCTGCTTTTCAGACTAAATGGTAGAAGGATCCCCTTTCAATAAGCCAGAGGCGATGTAGTAATGTCAAATTGGTTTTCCATCGAGCCAGCGAGTATAGAAATCCAATGATTCCCGCGGCTTGTATTGAGGGACCGCATGCCCCGCTCCCTGCACCAATGACAAGACGGTTATTATAAGCATCAGACAACTAGATGACTGGTACAACGAGCGGCACTTGTGCGATCAGAAATAAATCGGCTTAAGTGCATCCCAGTAAAACAAAGAGTAGAATTGCTTCGGAGCCTCAAAAGCGAGACAAAAGTTTTCATCTTCGGTATCAACTATCAAAAAGCAAGGATTTGTGAATTTGAACTTCAAATATCTCATTTCCAAACATCATACGAAATTAGTTCGTTAAGGATAAATTGAGCTTTTCTCTAGGATTTAGACACAGACAACTCTTTCTATTTTGTCGTAGACATTGAGGAAGGACTTTTGACAGAGCAATACTGTCGCATCCTTTGTCCATAGAGATTAAGTATATATTACCAGCATTGTTCTATTGCAGCGTGCCACATTCCAGTTTGTTTTGACAGAGCGACCAAAATATGCAGAAAACAGCACGCTCTTCATGATAATGCCGTGACCTTGTTCTAGTCTTTTTTGTGCAACGAATTGTGAGTCTTAAGATATGATGGGTAAGAAGGTTCATTGGTTCCTGACCTTGACAGTTAAGAATGTGAGGTTGTGGTCATACCCTTGCAGATACCTGAAACGAGTTGGAAAAGTTTGAATGCTTAGAGTAGAATGCTTAGAGCAGCTTAGCGTAATCACCCACAGTGGCATTGCATGATAATTTGAATTCGTGGATGCACTTAAAAGCGACAGAAATGTGAATGAACGGAGTATTTGCAACATTTCTACTCTTTGACCATGAGTACTAGTTGATAAGATTATACCTTGCAAGTGCTAAGCATTACTGCCAAACATGGGATGAAGCAAGAACTTACCCAGCGACCTGGTCGCTGGAGATCCATGATCTCCATTCATCAACAATTTTGTATCCAAGTGACCTGGTCCACGCTTGAGTACCAGTGTAAGGTACGACTGAATCATGATCTCCACTGAGAGCAGATAAAAGAACTGTCAATTAACGACAATCAAAAGAAAAAGTGGCAACAACTATTAGGATCAAATAGATTAATTCGACAAGTTCAAGTTACATCAATCCTATTAGGAGTGCCACGGCAATAAGAGACATCTCAGTAATGCAGAGGGCATGAACATCACCTATCTCACCTGTATATCAGTGCCCTGTATCCCTCAGAAATCAAACTTTTGTGATACGGGATCATACTTCCTGTACCGATGGTATAGTTTCTCCGCACTCTAGTGGGACATATCTCCCAAGGACCTGCCACACTCGCCTATTACATGTAAGATAAGCAAATGCCCGATCAAATAACTGGAAGCTTGACATTTCTGTAGCAAAGAAAGCAACAAATTTAACACTTTACCGGTGCTGCGTGGATTGCTTCCCGAACTGCTTCGTTGTTTAACCATGCAGTTGCGAAATCATCATTCTGCAAACTCACAACTGAGAACATTATGATACATAATGGGATACCGATGCTTGACTTATCTTGAGGAGAGAACGAGCACTGTTTTTGGGTCTCGCCCAATGTAAATTTGGACTCACATTATAGTAACAGATATATCGGTCTTTTGTTAACAAATGTTTAATGCAAATCTCCATCTTTTATCTTAAACGTAACTAATCAAGCACAGCAACAGCGATTGAAGGTTCAAGTTTTCTCAGAAAGCACTAAAATGTTGCCATGCTTACATTTACAATGCCCGGGAATTTGATTTTCAACCTCCAGATGAGATTGGAAAAGCAATAGAAAATTAATCGTGCATACTAAAAGCTCGAATTACTCACAAAGCATGGGATGTGAAACGCGTTTGCCGACTGGGGACTCGATGCAATCATGTTGTCCTTTCCTAATAGCCAAAGAGGTGAATCTTAACATTCTCTCTCTTATGTAGAGAGGCTTCTCAGTCACCCCCAAATAATGGTGGCCAAGAGGCAGACTCGTGACCTTGTTGCCTGGGTAGCGGTAGCATGGCTCAAGAATGTCATAGCTATTCAAATCTGTCACAGACTAGAAAGTAGAGGGAAAAAATGTCAATTTATAGGCCGTATCCCACTTGCAAATCTATTTGAGGATAGTATCGGTTCTATTGCTATTAAAGCTCATAGACATGTCCCCAATTAATGTGAAAGGGACACTGTCACACCGCGTAAGCCTTGAGAAGATTCTGTAGGCATCGGTCATTTGGGGGGTCATAAAATTTTCCTTTACATGCTGCCTGACAATCCTGCAGAATCAATTGTAAAGCTTCTGCTAAACATACTCATGGGACTTCTTGAGAGCACAAATCCACTCATTAGTGCTAGCTTCCCTGTTTAACTGACCTCAAAGATGTCGCTTGAGATCAGCGCCATACCGAAGAAGAAAGGCACATGACCGTTGCCATCGTATTCGTCATCTGCAATCCCATTTCCAATGAGGTAACCCTGCAGTAAGGTACATTTGTTCATATTTAAAAAGTTCAGTCAGTCAAAGCCATCCTCATGGCATTGGGTGTTGCCCAAGTCATTCAGCAGAGGATGGGAAGAGGAGATGGATACCTTGAAATTGATCAGAGGCTTTTCACCTTTCTTAATTCCTGAAAGAGAAATTCAATTGCACTTACTGACAAAACTAGATAGATAAACCTGGAATTTTATTGAGTACACCGTACCTTTTACTACATTGGAGGCAAGAGTCGGCACGTAAACTCCAGCATACGACTCTCCTGATATGTAGAATGGATTTGAAAGGTACTCTGGATAGAGCTCGAACCACTGAATCCAAAAACAAATGATTCAGCGGCTTTACATATTAAGATTAAGAGGAGTGCTTCAATACAATGGCTTATTAGCAGCTGCTCTACTGCTATCCTACTTATTCCTTTCCTGTAAATTGACCGGCCGACTTAAACCTAACACATTCAGATTAGTGCAGGTGCATTGTTACCTTGAGAAGAAACGCATGCGTGTCAGAGGCGGTTTGAAGGTCTCCTGTCGCATAATTGCGTGGATTGTTAGAGTATGAAAAACCCACTCCACATGGTGACTCCAAATAGATAATGTTGGAGACCTGAAAATTGAGCAAGAGCACTTCCTTGTAGACCTCAGGAAACAATGAGTTACAAATTATTCTACGCCAACATGAAATCCAGTAAGTGAATGGAGAAGTTCACAAAACAGAAACGATTTTACAGACCTTAGACCAGCTGAAGGGATTGAGCTGAAGTATGGGCAAGCTTCCGTTTGACTTTCCTGCTTGAAAATTAAATGGTCCTGCATGTAGGTACGGCCATGAAAATGGGACCTTGCAACATGCGACTGCGAAAACATCATCATATGGTTCGGTGCTTAATTCGAATACCATGTTCGAAAACAAAACCATAGAAGCTGGAGCAACCGGGTCCTCCGTTAAGCCACAGTACTACAGGGTCCTTGCTAGGATTCCTTTCAGACGCAATGAAATAGTAGAACAAATTCTTCTTTTCAGGGTTTCCCGGTATAGCGACGTACCTGCAAATAACGAACTCAGAATTCTCTTAGACAATTAAACGAGGCTGAGATCGAAATGACAGTAAGGACAATGGTGGATTTTGTACCCTGCATAATGACTAGAGGGTAAAGAGCCATCAAAGCCTGGTACGTGAGTAATGAGGTATTCATCAGGAGCTGCTCCAACAGCTAAAACAGTCAAAACCAAGCCTATTGTTACACCATAAGTGAACCTGAAGACCGTCATAATTCAAGCGAGATAATCAGACTACAGCGGTGCAATGTATTGTTGCTAAATAATATAGACGAGACAGGCTGGCGAGGAGTTGATAACGTATACAATGTCGTCTGTGCTTGGAGGCGAAGTCTGTGCTCGGAGGCCAGCGGAAGAGAATGACGGTGTTGGCAACCCTAAGAAAATAAAAATAAAAATCGCAAATAAAAGGAAAAAAAAAATAGGGGAAAACCAATATGATTGATTATGCATGGAAAGTTGGAAATTTTAAATTTTGGTAAATGCGGAAGCAATTTCAAGATTTAGCGACTGTCTGGAATCATAGAGCCACGATTTTCGTGAACTGGAGGGGTGACGAAAAAAAATTGGAGAGAATCCATGCAGGAAAGAAAGAATTCGTGAAGAAAAAGGGGGCTTCTTCTCGGTTTATGGGTCAAAATTCAAAAAACAAAAATAATTCGTTCTTTGGGATCCGGCCGCCTTCTGCCCGCGACCCAGCCACGACGCCGCTGCTGCTGTCCCTCATCCCGCCCGTCTGCGCCGCCCGAGTCCGGTCGCCAGCCACCGCCGCGCATCACCGACGTCTCCTGCCACTCGCTCGTCGCAGCGCCCAGTCGCCCGACGCCTTCGCCACCGTCCCGCCTCTGCAACCGCCGTCGCCGAGCTCGCCGCCGCTCCGTCGCTCGCTCTGCCTTCCTCTGTCCGCACCACCACCGCTGCAACCCCCCGAGCGTCGACGACCGCGTGTCTCCCTCCGCCTGAGCCCCGGTCCCCGCGCCTCGCCCACGCTTGCACCAGCGCCCGACGCCCTCTCCGCCTGCTGTTCGAGCGCTGCTCTTCTCTGGACGTCAGCCGTCGACGCCCCCTTTGCCGTTCGTCGCCGCTGGTCGCAGCGCGAGCAGCCACCCAGCAGCCCGCGCCCGACTCCTCCGCCGCTGCTTCTGTTCTCTGTTCCCCTTGCAGGTCGCCGTGCTGCCCTCCCGACGCCCCTGCCTCTGCTCCGCCCGACGCCGTTGCAGCGTCGCTCGAACGCCGCCTGCCTGCGCCTCTGCCCGACGATCGCGCCAGCAGCTCACCAGCAACCTGACGCCTGTAGCCTGCCCCGTCGCGCGCCTCCGCCCGCCGTCGCTGCGCCTGTCGCCGGCGCAACAGCAGCCGCCGCCTCCACAGCCGCGCCTCTGCACCGCGCCATCACTGCTACTGCGCCTGGTGCCCGACGCCCACAGCCAGCCTCCGCCTCTGTCCTCGACAACCAGCCGACGCCGCACCTCCGTTCTGCCGCAGCCCGTGCCGTCGCCGTTGCCACCTGCCGGTCTGCCTTCGCCCGACGCCTGCTGGTCTGCCCACTGTTGGTATGGCCATCCGATCCCCGCGTCGCCGCGCCCATCCTCCGTCGTCACGTTTTCCCTTCCTGCACTGCCCATCTTAGGTAATTTTTCTTTTTATTTTTTATTTTCTGTTAAAAAAAATCAAGTTTCATTATTATTACTTAAGTTGGAATGTTGGGTGTCAATGTTAATTATTTATATATTTTAGGCATTATCCATAGAGTTTTGTTGCCCCAAAAATCTCTATAATTATTAATTTGATTAGTAAAATATCGGATCATTTTTTTTAATTATATTGATTTTTTTTAGGCATTTTGATAGTATTTTAACTTATTGGATCATTATAATGATTAATTTGATCCATAAGATTTTGGATCAAAATTTTTAATTATTTTGAACTTTCTCATATGTTGTGATGTTTATGGTTAAAATAATCGTTAAATTTAATCAGTGAGACAATTAATTATTTTTTCGATTGTTTTAATCCTTTATTTGATTAATATCTTGAGTGGTTTAGATATAATGTTTATCTAGTAATCGCTTATTTTGAAAAACATTAAAGAAAAAAAAATCAAATCTTGCATCGAGTGTGTTGTTTTCATAAATTAGGATTGCTTTTTTAGATTGCACGTTTAGATAATTTTGAAATAGATTAGGGTTGGATTTAAATAAGGTCTTAGATAATGTTTGCACATTTTAATAATCTCTTTTCTAAAAAAAAAAATATTTTTCTAAGATATGATAGGGTTTAAATAAAATTAATCCCTAAACTAGGTTAGAAAATTATTCATTTTAGATAATTTAATCAAGTTTTCTTTTTATTATGAATTTTAACAAAAAAATACAAAAATATTAGGTGCATGTTAATTAGTTTGCATGTTAAGTTCATTTAATTAGAAATAGCCTGGTAGTAAAAGGTGTACTAATTTCAAGAAAACGCAAAAATGAATTACTTGCTTTAGTGTGTTGAATTCCTTTGGTGCAATTTATTTTATTCAATGTTTAATAATGGTTGAGCATCCATGTGATCACCCAATTGCATGATAGTGGTTTAGCTTAAAATAGTGGTTTGGCTTAAAATAAATCCAACTGTCTACAAAAACATTTTTGAAAATACAAAAAAAAAAAAAAAAAATGGTATTGAAAGGGTATTATAAATATCTAGTGTAACCAAATCCCTGTACCCAAAGTTTCTAGTTCGTATGAGTAAAATAATTCTCAAATTATTTTACTTATGTGTCTAATCAATCTACATAAACTGATTAGTGGCGACTCCTAGATAAAATTCATTTGCATGCTAAAAACTTAAACCTATGTCACGGATTGGTATGGGCTTGGAAGAACCCGAGCTAAGTTTAAGACTTAGTAATCCATTAGCCTAAACCCTAGATGATACACCCGAAATTTAGGTTGCGACGGACAGTAACACAAGGACATCCATAACAGTACATAAGACATGTAGAAAAATTGGATGGAAAAATTGGATGGTGAAAGAGACAAACCAGAAGAGACATACAAATGCTCTTTACAATCATCGACTAAATAAATCCAGTGTTGTGGACGAGATGAACTGATGAAAACAAGAAGAGAAGTTATAGGACCCAAAGAGCAGAGAGAAGATTCTCTATGGGCGCGTTTGGCAACGGTCATTCAGGAACCGATTCGACAAGAAATTATTATTTTTATTATGTTCAGAACCGATTCCGAGTAAAAGAACGTGTTTGGTAGCTGTCTAAAATTTTTTATTATGGAATAGAATTGCGTTTGATAACGTGTCCATTGATTCTTTTCCAAATTATTTTTTTTATTTTTAAATAATTTTTTCTACTTTTTTTTTCTTTTTCTTTTTTTTTTTACCTTTTTACCTATTTTCCTTTTCTTTTTCATTTTTTTCTTTTCATTTTTCCTTTTTCTCCTTTTTTTCTTTTCTTCTTGTGGCTGGTCATTTGGACCGGCGACCGGCCGGATGAGGGCCGGCGATCTCACTGAGCGTCGCCGGCCCTCGGCGAGGCCGGCCCTCGTCGGGCCGGCGTCGCGGCAACCTCGCCCCAGCCCGCCGCAACGCTCGCCCGGCCCCGCGAGGCTCGGCCTCCCCATCGGCGAGGCCGAGCGTCGCCGGTGGACAGGCGGGCCTCACGGGGCTGGGCGAGGCCCGCTCGGCCACCGGTCAAGCTAGGCAAGCCCGACCGGTGGCTAGGCGGGCCTCACCTCGCCGGTGGACAGGCGGGCCTCGCCCGGCCACGGCGAGGCTCGTTGGAGGCTCGGCGAGGCTCGCCAATGGCTGGGTGAGCCTCCGGCGAGATCGCGGACCTCGCCCGCGGCCGGGCGAGCCTCCGACGAGCTCGTCGGACCGGCGGCCGGCGGCGGTGAGCGGCGGCGGGCGACGGTCGCGTGATGGCGGAAGGAAAGAAGAAGAGTTTTATTGTGTTGATTCTTTTTTGATTCTCGGACATAGAATCAACTTTTTTATTCTCAAATCTACTCCAAAAGCGATTCAGGAACAAATTTGTTCCCGAGAACAAAATTTTTACCAAACGCGATTCTCGTCCCAAAGGCGATTCTCGGGAACAAAAATCGGGAATTAGTCACATGTTTGGAGTGTTTCCAAACAGGGCCTATGCAATCATTGGCATTACTCCCAGAGGATTAATTCAAGGTGGCAATGCCTGAGTTGCATTCTAAGCCCCTGACATTTGAAGAAAATTGATGTGAGACCTCGAGTTTGACCAACTGCATTAGGTGTAAACAAACCGAGCGACTTGAGGTTTAATCGCCGAACACTCAAAATGTGATCAATTCAAATCTTACCAAGTTTGCATGGCGCGAATATCAAACGCATATCGCTCGGTCTACTTAACACTTCGCTTAACACAAGAACCTCATAAGTCTAATCCTTGCAGGCTAGCTTTTTGACAATATGTATGTCAATACATTTGACATCAGCTCATTCCTTAAGGACATGTTTAGCAAGTGTTCTAACACGACATCGTTTCATACGCACACTTACGCAGTGCTAGATATGCTATTATCCTATCTCTGTAATGTCTGTTGCGATTTGGAAACTAGATTTAACGAGAACCTGAGCCCTTAATGTTGGACAACCAAGCTGAATCGAATTAAACTCTATCCAGTCGAGCATGTCACGTAGTAAAGCTAGCTTGAGAATTCAAGCTCATTCAAGTTCACGCAGTATATTGAGTAAAGCCTAACTTTGCTCGATGGATACCAGCAGTTGATGATAATGATTTCTAGGATCTACCTTTCCACTCCAGATAATTCTTGTTTTCAAGTTTCCGGATGAAGATGAAGGATTAGTTCATTAAGGTCAATACGTGCATTGAAAAGAAGGAGATGTTGAAGAATGCTAAGTACGTTTGAAAAGAAGGAGATGTTGAAAAATGGATCTTAAACCCATATATAAATGGGTCATATATGAGTCACTTACATTTTGAAGTAAATCATATATGGGTCACTTATATTTTGAAGAGATTAGTTAAATAGGTCTTAAATGAGTTGCACTTAAACACTCATTTCCAACCCAAGCCTCACACTCTCTCTTCCCTCTTTATAAAAATGTTTTTTTTTTTATATATAAATCGAAATTAGGATTTTTTTTTTTTTGTATTTTTTTCTTTTCTTTGTTCTTTTTCTTCTTCTTTTTTTCCTTTCTTCTTCCTCCTTCCTTAGTCGATGGCCGGCATGGTAATGGCCAATCACCAGCCAGGCAAGGTTCAAGCTTGCTGCCCTTTTCTTTTCTAATCTAATTTTTGAATTTCTTGCATTGGATGAGCTCAATCTTGCCAATCTAGCGAGGCCAAGGCCTTCCCAATGATTAGCAAGGCTCAAGCCTCACCAAATGTGGCAAGACTCGAGCTTGTCGGCATCGGGCAAGCTCAAGCTCGCCAATCTTTTGGCAAGCCTCAAGCCTAGCTAGACAAGGCTCGAGCCTTGTCGATCTAGCGAACCTCGAGCTTGCCGGTGTTGGGCAAGCTTGAGCTTGTCAATCTAGCGAGGCCTCAACCTCGCCGACATCTAGCAAGGCTCAAGCCTCACTAATCTAGAACTTAGAATCTACCTTATCAATTGGGACCAGTTCAAGTTTCACCTATAACTTGTAACCCACCTAGTCAGGATTGGTTCCAAATTTTTGGAATCTATAATCTACCATAGATGTCATGGAACCTAGAATCTACCTTATCAATCAGTTCTAGACTAAAATCGAGAACCAACCAATTTTTTTTCTTTTTTATCATTTTTTTTTGTTTCAATTATAGTCAAGTAAATTGAAAGCGAACAAAACAACAAAAGTCTCATTTATCAATCACGACAATCCATAAAAGATGAACACGTAAAATAAAATAAATAATAAAAATTCAATATATGTAACATAAAATAAATCTTAATCATAAAAGAAAATTTCATTCCTCAATCATATATGAAAAATTGCTGCAAATTATAACCACTTGAAAACAAAAGAAAGAACAAATATAGTTAATCACTTAATAATATTAAACTAAAATAATTAAAGAGAAATCTCACTGCATATATTCAGTCTTGTAACTTGTATTATAGCAAAATATTCATAGACCAAGCCTTTTCGTGTGCTCATTGGCATCCATGCCAACCATTGAGCACGCGCGAGAGAGAGAGAGAACAAATATAGTTAATCACTTAATAATATTAAACTAAAATAATAAAAAGGTACATGCATACTTTTTCCCGATCAGCAAGAAAAGCTCCATCGAACAAAGAGGTGTCCGAGAGTACGTGAAGGAGTTCAATTATCGCAACTTGAGCGAAGAAGAAGCCGGAGCGTTCATGGATTGAAATGGGCAAAGCGGCGGGAGAAAGCGTGGTGGAGGTCGGATCAACCTTGCGAGGATGAAGTTGGAAGAAACACTCCCCGAGGCGCGCTGAACAAAGCGGCCGACCCAAAGCATGGGGAGAAGGGTCTATCCAAAGAGGTCAACCACCGATGGACTACAAGTAGGTTTGATCAAACCTTCTCCTTGTTTCATTTGCCAAGGTCCACACGGACCCAAAAAAGAAAAATCTCTCCTTGTCAGTCTTGTAATGTTCTTGTATGACACCGGCGCATCCAACATATGTCAACCGAAATGGGATCACGTGAGCCATCCGAGAAGTCGAGCCGATCATTCGGGCGACTTCCATGATCAACACCCGACGTGTGTGTGAGCCATGATCGACGAGGACCAAGTGTTTGATGATCCTCGATCAAAAGTGCCCGTCGATGATCCCCATGATCAAAGACACCAAGAAATATCCGGCGCCTAGTTAATCACTCCGAGGTAATGGATTCCGACTCATGCCATGCCGATCCAAACAAATCGAAGCCAAAATCGAAAAAGCCGACTTCATCATAGAAGGATGCGGCCCTTCGTTCATGATCCGAGCGAAGAGAAACAAGAACAACAAATGTGTGTGTGTGTGTGTGTGTGTGTGTGACTCACCCGGAGAGAGAGAGAGAGAGAGATTTATGTGTAGATGGTAGACGACATTATGTCGGAGTGAGGCGGAGAGAGATGGAGAGAGAGAGAGAGAGATAATAGAGAGAAAGACGTGTGTGTGTGTGTGTGTGTGTGTGTGAGGGAGAGAGAGAGAGAGAGAGATGTGTGTGTGTGTGTGAAAAGAGAGAGAGACCAAATATAGTTAATCACTTAATAACATTAAATTAAAATGATAAAAAGAAAATCTCACCACGTATATTCAATCTACGAATAGAGACATGCATGGTCGGTACTTGTATTGGAGCAAAACATTCCTAGACCAAGTCTTTCCGTGTGCTAATTAGCACCCATGCCAACTATTGAGGATGAGAGAGAGAGAGAGAGAGAGATGCATGATAGGTACTTGTATTAGAGCAAAACATTCCTAGACCAAGCCTTTACATGTGCTGATTGGCATCCATGCCAACCATTGAGGACGAGAAAGAGAGAGAGAGAGAGAACAAATATTGTTAATCACTTAATAATATTAAACTAAAATAATTTTAAAAAAAAATCTCACCACATACATTCAGTCTACGAATAAAGACCTACATGACCAATACTTGTATCAGAGCAAAACATCCATAGACCCAGCCTTTTCATGTCCTAATTGGGATCCATGCCAACCATTGAGGACAAGAGAGACAGAGACAGAGACATAGAGAGAGCAATTAAAAATTATATTTTTAAAAAATAAAATAAAAATTATTAAAATTTTGATTTTTAAAAAATTATAAAAGAATATAAAAATTGTTTGTTAAATTTGTATTGCATTAAAGTATTTTAGCAATACCACCTTTAAAAAAAAAAAAATCTTTCTTAGGTTTAGTTAAAGGTTTTTCACATTTTTTTTTATTTACTAATTATTTATTGTTTAATTTTCTTTTTAAATTTGATGTGAAGTTTTTTTTTTCAAGGAATATATATGTGAAGAGCTTAAAGTGAATTAAATGTGTTGGAGTGAATTAACCTAAATTGAGTTAAATATTGATGTATTTTGGTAATATGGGTTGGGTCGATTATGGATTGGGTCGGATATAAGTCATCAAATTTGCATTGCATGAAAATAAATCAAAACGAACTAAATTGGTCAATATGGGTCGGACCATTTTTGACCCAACCCAAACCCGAACCCAAACTAACCCATTTGATGGCCCTAGTGCTATCCAAGCTGTTTTCACTGAAAATCTCAGAGTTTGGGTGGGTTGTGTTTGGACAAATGGTTTTGGGTCATTGGTTTAAGCCAAAACATAGAAAAGCCCTTATTATAGCAATAGCAAGAATTATTATTTCCAATTATTGTGAAAAATCCAGATTTGTTGTTTTTCGAAAAAACCCATCCAAATAGACCCTACCCTACCCAATCCAACCCAACCCGGATTTTGCTTCAAGTCTTATGCGTTTCAGGTCGGGTTAGGTTAGACAAAGTACACAACCCTTGTGATAAGGGGTTTAGGTAACATTGAAACCCGGCCCGATCCAACCCATTGACTTTCCTACTAATGATAAGACAGTAGCCGATGAAGCAATGCTATTGCCAGCTGACGACGTGCGGGAGGCAAAGGGGAAGAGGTGCTCAGAGAAGAATAAGGAAATAGGAAAAAAAAAAAAAAAGTGAAAAAACGAAGGGAAGAAAAACCCGTCTCGGAGGTCACGTGGATCGTCCAACCGGTGGGCAAGGAGTAATGGAGGCAGCAGCCGCGGCCGCAGCAGCAAGTCTATGCATTGGGTTGACAAAATAGAGAGAGAGAGGAGAGGGAAGCTAAGCGTTTGGTAGGTACATGAGTTTTCACTGATGGAGGTGAATTTAAAAATTAAATTCATTCCCAAACTTTAGGTTCCCAACCCTATAAGTATGAAAGGTAAAAAAAAAAATACCCACTCAAAACATTAAGCGAATGAATTTCCAGCGGCAATCATACTATAAAATGCAATTACGTCAACCCCTTTGCAAGATATGAATAAATGCAGTAATAAGGTAATTAATAAGTTCATAAACATTGGTTAAGAGTTAATCTTGTTCACAAGAAGCATCATTCTTCAATAAACCAAACAGATGTTACAAATACTAGCGACTTGAGGTCATCATTTTCATTGTCCCACTTTACATTATTGTAATAAAGGATGACTTCACAAATGACATAATCAGGCAACATCTCTATCTCTGACTAGGAAGTGAATTTCGGAATCTCCGGATCTTGTTTAAGAAGAATCATCTCATCTTTGCCAACGGTTATCCATGCATCGATTCCTCCGCTCTCTTCATCGTCGATAAGAAAAATCGATCCGAAATTCGACGGTGTGTTGCTCACGAGAACCGGTCTTCCCCACCCGAAGTCATTCTCGTATAGCCCCATCCGGCACCAGCTACTAAAACCAAACAGACAATCTTCGCCTCTGGCAACAATTTTGACAAACTCGGCTAGAGAATCGCCCACCATTGAGCATAACTCATCCCCGTCTACTACTGTTGCGTACTGTGTTTTGGTATCCGCTATCATATCGCGCATTACATTCACCATTCCGTTGAACTCCAACTCAATTTTTCCGGCCGTTGGTTGACCAGATCGCACCCACACGATGGCGAAAAGATTGCCACAAGAATTCGTGGGTATCGCCAGATTGATCTTCTCACGCAAGTTAACTGGCATAGAAACTAAGAAAGTCCTTTGTTCGCCATGTCTTTTTCGGCAAATATTGACGAAAGCCCTACCTAGTAGTGCCGAAACAACCTCCACCCTTGAAGGCTGGGAATCGTTGGCCATCGAGTCCTTTGCATTGTCCCTAGCTAAGGCTTTCAGCTTCGATAAAGCATCGGCGTTGAACCTCAACCTGCTCATGATGAGTTCCTTGTTGCCAATACGTGGTGGACTCAAAATCGGAACCGTCAACTCTTTTACTGGGAATAGAGATGACAGCTCGAAACTAGGATGGACCATCGCGTCTGCATTACCTCGGCAAGCGGTAGCCCACGAATTGATGATCATGGCCATGGTGTACATGTCGCCGATCTTGTGTGTAAAGCGCATGCTAATCGCTAATCCGCCACACTCGAACGTATTCACTTGGATCACAACTAACGGATTGCCAGCTACATCGGTCAGGTACTTCGACAAACGTTGGAGCAAATCAATGTCGGGATCTCCATGGAGAAGCTTATCAATCTGGCCACCCACTTTGGCGTGGACGAACTCAACTCCAAGGTCGTTACAGTCAATAAAACAACCATCATCCTCAATATACCTCCCTGCCATAGGATAAAAGAGTGTTAGGGTTTCAGAAAGTGACTCTTCCATTTGGAGAAGCCTTTGAGAAATATCAACTCCTGGGTTCTCAGCATTATCTCTATAGGAGAACATAACGCCTATGTAAATTGGCATTTGAAGCTGATCCAGCGATGTTAACTTCCATTTTTGCCGGTTGTTCGGCGTCGGCATCGATGGTTTGACTAACTTCTTCCATTGCACTTCCACCTTCATGCTTGTATTGCTTCTCAAGATATCTAGTCAAACGAGGATGGTGAATATGGTTGCATGCAAGATCTGTCCAGTGCAATGCTCGTTTTATAGAGCGTTCCAAGACGTATTTAAGTCCTGGAATATGCATTTTAAGACTGCGTGCATTTGACCCGTTACATGTCCATTTCCTACCTTCCACATCAAGATTATTATTATTTTTAATACCAATTCAAGTAATGGGAGGAACGATGGTATATATTATAGGGAAATGATTATGTGACGATACCATAAGTTTTTCATATGGAACGGTGGCTTCTCCACCTTTAGATCACCAGCTTGGATGATATGAATAGATTTGTTTCTTAAAAAGTACTCTCTCAATATGTGCCGTGGAATGGACCTGTTACATGTCCATTTCCCATCTCCCACATCAAGATTCTTCTTTTTAAGACCGATTCAAGTAATGGGAGAAACGATCGTATATATTAGAGGGAAATGATTACGTGACGGTACTGTAATTTTTCACATGGAACGGTGGCTTCTCCACCTTTAGATCTCCAGCTTGGATGATGTGAGTAGATTTGTTTCTTAAAATGTATTTTCTCAACATGTGCTATGAATTGCACCGTTAGTTAACAGCACTGTTAGGCTGGCAATACTACATATTATATCCATCTAAGAAACGTGGGATGCTAAATACCTTATAGACCTCTCATATTATATACATGCATTGTTAATTTCCAAATGTTTATGGATATTAGAGATTTCCTTACTAGATAATATTGTTAGAGATATTATGAGATATTAGGGATATTTTATAAAATAGCTAATAACCTTATTAGATTATATTATTCACTTTCCTATATGTATTGTTCTGATATAAATACTTTTGATTCGAACAATTTAAACGACAAGTCAATTAAGTAGAGATATAGTCTTATTTTTAATTAACTATCTCTCCTCTCTTAAAGATCATAAATTATTTACAGCAGCATATTATAAATTTAAGGATAAAAACATCTTAAATTTACCTTCTCTAATTCATTGACAAATGAAAAATCAAATAAATGGTCGAAATTCGGTCACGTCACTCATCTATTAAGCTCATTTTAGTAAAATTTACGTACACAACCACCAAGCCCCGATTGGCGTGGTGTGCAGTGGACGGAGGTGAAGGGGTGCTCGAAGAAGAACAGGGAAATGGGGGAAGAGAACTAAAAGGGAAAGAGAAAAAAAAAAAAAAAAAGAGAAATGATTAGGTGGCGGTCTTTAATCTATCATGAAAATAATATTTTATTTTGAATCACGAAAATCAAATAACAAATAATTATAAATTATTGTGATATCTATTCCTTCAAAAATTTATGACTCACAACAAGCTGCTATTCTCTAGTCTAACAATTATTATGCTAATAAAGTCCAAAAAAGAAAGAGGGAAAAACCCTATACAAAATTAATTTGCCAATGTGCCATCCGTCTTTTGTTGGAGGTAAAGTTAAGATATAAATATATCGTCTTGAACTGAAAATTTAAATCCATGTGGTTAAAAATAAAATTTGGGGTGAAATGTCTTGATTTAGGATAAGGGAGGGCGGGACAAAGGCTAATTCAATTAAGTCTCAAAAGGAAATATTTGTTATTGTAAGTTTCTCTCTTTGTACACATATCATGAGGGGAAATTGTCCAATCGGTTCTAAACTTACCATACGGATGTTAATTCAGTCTTGAACTTTTCATTTTTGCCAATTTAATCCTTACACTTTGCATGAAATACCAATACAATCATTACAATCAACTTTTGCCAAAAATGGCTGACATGTTAGTGTGCTACCTATGATGCCCGGCGATGAATGGATTGTCACATCAATGATTTCCGGTGAAAATCGACTAAAATAGCTACATTGGAATTTCGCATAAAAATTTAAAACTAAATTGACATAATTAAATTGTCTGAGGCTGAATTGACATCCGTATAATAAGTTTAAAACTGATTGGGTAGTTTGCAGTTTAGATAGTTAATTACCATGTTAGCTTGCAGGTTTTATCACGGGATGGATGGACATTCTCTCTATCCCTCTTCCTGTTATTTTTTTTGGTATCGCAATGATTTCAATCATTATTCTACATGAATGTGGTTTAGTTTTGAGTTTGCGACTAAAATATATTTGTTAACATCAATATTATTGAGACATCGCTGAAAAGATCTTATCGAAATGAAGAAATAGAATCTACAGAAATTAGGGTTAAATGTTTTCAAAAAAGCAAGTAGAAAATCCTTTACGAATAAAGAATAGTCGAGGATTTACTCTCAAGATAGAGGCACTCTTCGATAAATTTGGGGCTCATTTACTGAACGTTGCACGACGTTTTACCAACTTACAGTAAAAAAAAATGCTTATGTTTGCCCCTTCAATCCATCGGGGATGATCGGCTGGTAATTCGTATTTGCGTGTTGTCTTCATGTTGACTATTGGTGTTGCTTCTGATGTGGCAATGTAATTACATATTGCTTTTCTTCAAAAATGAACCAAAAAAAAAAAAAAAAAATGATTAATATCACGAAAAACCTCAACTTAGTATACATGTGCCAATTTTACCTCAAATTAGTACACTTGTAATAAATTTACCTTAAATGATCACAAAAAACCTTAAACTGGTGCACATGTAACACATTTTACTCCAAGTTACTTTTTTTGACCACCAAAACCCCCACACCAGTACATTTATGATAGATATACCCTCCATTAAATTGGATTAATATCACAAAAAGCTACAAAACCAGTACAACCGTGACAAACGAAAAGTAAAATATCAAACTGATATACCAGTTAACTATCATGTATTATTCAACTCAATAATTTTAATAATAAAATTTACCATAAATAACATTGAATAAATTTATCACGAGTGTATCAGTTTGAAATAAATTTATCAAAGGTCCATCAATTTAGAGTTTTTAATGGTCAAAAAATTAGTTTAAGATAAATTTGTCACAAGTATACTAATTTAGAGTTTTTCGTGGTATTAACCCAAAAAAAAAAAAAAAGAATGCAGCGATTGAGTTAGTGTTGGGAAATTTCCTTATAATGTCTTGAATATGACGAAATAATCAAATACTATTAATGTGCTGTGGGGGACAAGTTTCATATGCACAAGCCGATATACCGATAGAAAGTGCAATAATGAATCTTCTATTAATATTTTATGGTGGAATGCTTCATAATATAATAACGAATGCTCCTTGGGCGCTTGTTAAAGTAGGCATTATAAAAAATTAATTTGCGAAGTATTGATTACAATTACACGTTGTACAAGAATAACTTGTAGATTGTAGATCGTAATATTGCCTTAAGTACTGATTTAACAAGTGCTCCATAAGTACTCACGGATAAATTCCTTAATATTTAAGTGCAACTATATAACTAGATCATTTTCCACATTACACGGCTCCGTATTTGCCGTGTCTTCTTCTGTACGAGAGGATCATAACTACATGATATTTCTTCTTTTCTAATTCATCACACAAATTATAGAAGAACATTGTCTAAAAAGTTTTAAGCCTATTGTTAGGTGGTCAATTCAATATTAAATATTTCAATTGTATCAGTTTAATCCTAAACCCTTTGACGATTTATCAATTTAATCATAAAAATTTTGACAATTTATCAATTAAGTCCTTCCTGTTAATTCTTATCAAAAATCACTAATGTGGACGTCGATAGTCCTATAAGAAACAGCCAATGCTAACTTTGATAATTTTTACATTTTTCTAAATTTTTCTGAATTAATTTTTTTTATCTCCCCATTTTCTTTTTTTTTTTCCCTTCCTCCTCCGCAAATTGCCAAGCCTCGGGCAAGGGTAGATGATGCTGGACTACCTATTAGCGATATCTTCCCAAAAATTGGTTGCAATAACTAAATTGGCATATTATCAAAAGATTTAAAACTAAATTGATTAATTAAAAGGTTTTATACTAAATTAGCAAATCATTAAAAGGTTTAAAATTAAATTGGCACAATTGAAATGTTTATGACTAAATTGGTATAAATCTTAGGACCAAGTTGGCTACTGTACCATAAGTTTAGGACTTTTTGGACAATATTCCTTAAAATACAAACTAAGCAGCACAATCCTATTTTAAAAAACGCCACATGAGAAATAGAAGAACTGACTAATAGGACTTTCTTAGTGAAGGTAGACCGAATGAAGTTGCCCCATTTACGTTAGATTGAGCCGCTGATACCCACGAAAAATTTGTGAAGGTAGATCGCATGTGTGTTGCACCATTTACGTTAGATTAAGCCCCTGATGCCCATGAAAAATTTTGAAATGATAAATAGTTCGCTAGCTAAAAACTAGCAACTATATGTTGTTCTATTTCATTTTTGTATGACAATTGACTACTTACTTTTAGGTAGTGGAAAGTAGGAGAGTGGAAAATTAATGGCGGTTTAGAACTTTCAAGTGCTAAATGAAAACATCGGATGTATTCTAAGTTAATTCAAGTAATTCTCCCAACTTGGGAAAAAGTACCGAAAAAGTCCAAAACATATTGTTTTGGTACCAATTCAGTCCCTAAACTTTTTAATTGGACCAATTTAGTCCTAAACCTTTTAATATTGGTATCGATTAAGTCCATCCGACCAATTTTGGCCAGTCGGCGCCGACGTGGACGTCAGCTAGTGGTCGAACGCTGACGTGGCAATTTTTATGATTTTTTATTATTTTTTCAATTTTTTTATTAATTTTTTTCTTTTCTTTTTCCTTTTCTTTTCAGCTTTCTTTTCGCCCAGATCCAAGTGAAGCCACCTCACTGGCGACCCTAGGAGAGGCTAGGCGAGGGCCGCGAAGCCCTTGCTAAGGCTCGCCGGCCACCGTGAGGAAGAAAGCTGAAAATAAAAGGAAAAAGAAAAGAAAAAATTCAAAAAAATTCAAAAATTTTTTAAAAAAATCATAAAAATTGCCATGTTAGCGTCCGGCCACCGGCCGATGTCCACGTCACGCCCGGCGCCGGCCGGCCAAAATTGGCCGGATGGACTGAATTGGTACCAATATTAAAAAATTTATGACTGAATTAATCCAATTAAAAAGTTTATGACTGAATTGGTACTAATACAATAGGTTTATGACTTTTTTGGTACTTTTCCCCCCAACTTGGTTTCGAGGTAATTAGGTGGAAAGATCAAAAGAGAAGTCTCTCCCAAAAAGAATACTATTGACTATAGACATATACATGTTTATTCTCTACTTGTATCGTGTGTGTTCTCTACTTGTGTCGTTGTGAAGTATTTGTTTAAAGAGATCAATCTGCACGATATAATTTATTTACGTTGTCTTATGGATTTTCATCCATATCATCATCACGCCTTGCCGTATTGATATAGATAAATAGGATGTCAAATTTTTGGGGTAAAGTACACCAAAAGTGTTAACTTGGCACAGGTAAACACTTCAGTGCAAAAAGTTTCAAAATGTACATTTAAGTACCACTTTTTTGAAAAGTAGATCACTTCAGTGCCAAGTCCAGCAAGAGTAGTCGGAAATCTAACGTGGCTTTCATTAATAATATATGTGGTTTATGTGGCTCATCAGAAACCAACTTAGTAATGATCTGACAAAAACGACGTCGTTTTGCCTCAAAATTGAAATTTAAAATAAATGTGAATTAAAAAAAATGAGAGATTTGCAGCAAGCTTCAGCGATGGAACTTGTTCCGCCTCCTTCTTCTTCTTTTTTATTTTTTATTTTTTAATTAATATTATATTAAATTCAATTTTTGCGGTTACGTCAATGCCAAAACGATGTTATTTTGCGTCTATCTAGCCACATCAGTACCAAAAACGATGTTGCTTACTGGAATTTCTCATTGTTAGCACTTAAGTATTCTATTTTTCTCTAATTTTGACATTTAAATGTATATTTTGAAACTTTTGGCATTAAAATGTCCCATTGTGTCTAATTTTGACACTCTAGGTGTCCGCACCTCCAAGTTTCAGATTTTATATGAAAATGGTATTATCATAATTCAACGTGCTTCACACCAAGTATATTCTATCCTATCGAGCTATCAATTATTGTTACCTAATCAATTCGATTGGTGAACATGGGAATTTCGACACGGTATTCGTCGTCGCTGTGATTGATCATGGGGGCCACGTGCAATCATAGATCATTTAATAGAATGGTGGGGGTGCTAATTCTATCTATTAATTTTCTTATTTATGACTTAGTCGTGGCTTAATTATGCCTCCCATTTGACTTGGCTCTTTCCCCTCTTTCTTATGGTGATTGCCTCGCCCTGTCGACATAGATGAACAGGATGTCAAGTTTCGGACTCCACATGGAAACGGAAGAGGATCAAAATTCAACGAACTTCCCGTTAAGTATATTCTATTCTGACAGAAATGCAGATCTTGAAAAATTTTCTCTGTATCTTTTGTTCATGTACATGTAATACAAGAATATACAATATAGGAAATAATATACATACTATTTTCCTATTTGAATAATTTGAATCAATTAATCTATCAATCTAAGATTAGTACAATTATCCATGGAATCAAATCATATCTTCAAGATATACCAAATCGTATCTTCAACACTCCCCCTCAAGCTGGTGGCTTGTATATATCGAAGATGCCTAGCTTACTCAATGTATACGTGTGCTATCTTTGAGATAATAATTTGGTGAAAATGTCCGCAGGTTGTTCAGCAATTGCAATTCCTCTTGTTGCAACTATTATTTTGGGATTTTATCCCAAGTGAAATGATAGTCAATTTCTATGTGTTTTGTCCTCTCATAAAATATTGGATTTGCTCTAAGTTTGAGTGCAGCATCATTATCGCAAAACAATATGTTTGGCCCATCCACTTGCACTCCAAGATTAGAAAGTAATCATTGAATCCATACTATTTCACAAGCAATCTTTGCCATAGCTCTATATTCTGATTCAATTGATGATAAGGAAACTGTTGACTATTTCTTTGTCTTCCATGAAATCAAGGATCTTCTTAATTTAATGGAAAAACCTATGACAAATCTTTATGTCATTGGACAAGTAACATAATCCGCGTCACAATAAGCTGTCATGTTCATGTCACAATCACACAATAAAAGTATTCCAAGGCCTAAACATCCTTTCAAATATTTCACAACTTTTAATGCTATATTCATATGCAAATGCTTTGGGCTGTGCATAAATTGATTGAGTATATGTACCACATAATATATATCAGGTCTAGTCTAGTCATGGTGAGATAAATCAATTTTCCGATAAGTCTTGGTAGCTTGATGGATCCTTAAGTAATAAATCAACAATAGGTGATGATGATGATCCCATATCATATTCATGCGTTGTCAACGATATTTTATTCAATCTAAACAACAATTGGCTTACACCCTAACAATCCTACTTCTAATATGATTTCTAACAAATTTTCGCTGGCTAAGGCGGATTCCTTCATTAGACCGAGTAATCTCAATGCCAATAAAATATTTGGGAGGTCCCAAATCTTTAATATAAAAGGTGGAATGTGGATATTCTTTGAAATCTTCAACAACATATTCATCATATCCCATGATAATATATCATTGACATACATTAATAAATAGATTGATGATGTACCTCTGGTCCATATAAATAAGGCATAATCATGCTTGGAATGTTGAAAACCTGCATCTATGAGTGGTGTGGTAAATTTGGCATACCATTGTTGGGAAGCCCATTTAAGTCCATACAAGAATTTGCGGAGACGACATACCGAGACTCCCCTTGTCTACGTAAACCCTATGGAAGATCCATATAGATTTCTTCGTCTAGCTCCCCATAAAGGAATGTATTGTGCACATCCGTGGCCAATTGTGAAATACAGCAATGGAGAAAAAGGAACGAACAATTACCTCCTTAGCAGCTGGAGAAAAAGTGTTATGATAATTGAATCAATCTCTTTGTGTGAAGCTTTTAGCTACCAATCAAGCCTTGTAGTGCTCAACAGAACCATCTCCCCTCTATCTATTCTTGTACGGCCATTTGCAACCTATTGGTTTTTGATGTGGAGGTAACGAAACAATATCCCAAGTGTGATTCTCTATGAGAGCATTTAACTCGGACTCCGTAGCTTGATGCCAACGTGGATCATGAGCTGCTTCGTCATAGGAAGAAGGTTCTTGTTCCTATGATATGCAACAAATACAACACATATAGTCTAGTGATAGTCAACTATATGAGACATAAGAGGACACTAGATAATGTGTATTCGGAGAATTCAATGTGGGACATATGTAGTCTTTGGTCCATGTTGGTGGGCGAACATGATGGCCAGTATGTTGAGGTTGCTCAATAGGCATCTATCCATGAACAGGTGACGAAGATTCATCAAAAATTAGCTGTGGAGATGCTACTGATGAAGCAGGTGAAACAAGTGTGGTCCTCTCATCACTAAAGACTTGATTGCTTGATTCTTGGAGACAAAATTATGTGTTGCTAGTAGAGAATATTCAAGATCTATTGTAGCAAAAATATTCTATGGATTCAAAGATAAATCCTCCTCTGATTAGAATGATTGACAATCTAATACCGAATCGGGTGATTGAGATGAAGATGTTATTTCTTGAAATGAAAATATATCTTTATGGAAAACAACATCTCTACTTATTAAGAATTGGGATGTGGATATCTCCATGAGAATATAACCTTTCTGTAAAGCAAGATACAACATAAAAATGCATTATGTGGCACGTGATCCATTTTGTCTTGAGGTCCTACAATAGTTGCTTAGCATACACAGTCAAACACTATTAAATGATCAATATATGGTTGTTTCCGAAAAAGCATTTTAAAAGGAGTCCAATCTTTAAGTATCTGGCATGCGATTGAATGAATAGGTTGTTGTGACCACACAATCTCCTCAAAATGTCTAAGAAACTAATGCTTGATATTTAAAGGCTCAAACTACTTCTAAAATATGACGTTGCTTTCATTCAACAATTCCATTTTGCTGACGATTTTAGGTGCAAGAACCCTCATGAAGAATGCCATGAGAAAAGAAAAAAGACTTATAGTCAGTAGTGAAAAACTCATGTCCATTACCTACAAATTTGTCAAATTGATTCTTTATTAGGGTGAAAAAATTCTACAAATGGGAAGAAGTTTGGCTCTTTTTTTGCATGAAGAAAACCCATGTGGTAGGAGTATAATCATTCACAATGGTAAGAAAGAAACGAACTCCATTGTGACGTGGAGTATGATAGGGACCCCATACATCAACATGTATTAATGAAAAAGCACTGGTAGCTCGAGATTTATTGACTAGGAATGATATTCGTGACTATTTTGCCAAAGGATAGATGGGACATTTGCAGTGAGGAAAACAAGTACTATGACCCAAACGATGGAAAAGAATGATCTTATTATCAATAATGGCATTACATGAAACACCTTTATTTCATGAAATGGAAGATTAATCAAAATCCTTTAGAAAATTGGTCCAAAAGTATAGCTCTTGTGTAATACTACCTAAGCCCATCAGTTTACCAGTCAAAAGGTCTTGAAAGAAGCAATTTTGGGAGTTGAATATAGCGTGACAAGAATTGTCCTTGCAAGCTTTGGAAACAGTTATTAACTTGAACTCAAATTTAGGAATATAAAGGACATTTCTAAGAATAATTTTGGGATTAAGACAAACAATATCAATTTTGGTGACACAAGTGACATTCGTTTGGAAGACATACTGACATGGAGAATGGAATATGGTGTCAATTCGAGAGAAAAACTTCTCATTGCAAATTATGCGTTCGATAGCACCTTAAACAATCATCCATGCATCAACTGAAATAGAGTCTATTTTGCATAAAGAGATACCTGAGAAACTAGCAGTCCTATCAATAGCGCTTAATTGATTGGGGGCCTTCATGATATTTTGATGCTGGTCATGGGTAAATGTCTGATTTACCCTTTTAGTATTTAGTCCAAACACTATATAAGTCAACACTATGCCTCAAGTTTAAGAATTATTTACACAAAATCAAAGCATGAACGATTAGTTATTGACCCCGCTAAAAGCTTCCATGTTGCCAATCATTCTATGTGTCACATTCAATAAATGTGTCTGTTACAAGCACGTGTGTTCTAACTCGAGCATCATAATATCCAAAACTCATGACTCATCATTATCTTAAGCATCCAATACTTAATGGTGAGCTAAGAATACACCGGTCTCAACTGGATCATTAATATCCATTGACCATGAACGGTTTAAAGATTCAATCTAACTGTGAACTCATCACGCATATTCTTAACATCTCAAGAATAAGTCCAATTACAACTAATCTTATGGAATTATTCATACAGATAATTGGACGAATGAATGAACACGTTTTTACCATTAATTTGACAACACAACTGAAATCTTTAACATATAACTATTACATGGTTACTTTAGGGCATATAACTAATAATAAGTTCTAGATTTCAAGGGCGATTCCAAGAATATATAGGTTAGGTTCTAGATTCCAAAAAATTGAAACTCGGTAATTATAAAAAAAAAAGTGCAAGTACTTTACCCTGGAATCTACACAGCCCCACTAAATACTCCTGTGCCACCTCTCCTCCACATTTTGCCTTTTTCCTTTCTTGTATCTGTTTTGAAAATTTTTTGAAAAGCTAATATATATGAAAGACCGAGGTAGAAAAGAAAAATTAAAAACCACATCTAAAGAACTTGCGCGGAATTCATCTTTAGAGAAGTTCGATATAATGTGAAGACTAATTGATAGAAAATTCAAAAAGCGACATTATTCGAATAGTCGGATGATTCGTCATTTGTTCAAATTTGAAGAAGATCGAACTTCAACACGAGACGCCTAAACTGATGCTAATAATAATCTGTTTTAGTGATGAGCTTGATGGACAAAGGAAACATAAAAAGAAACCTAGAGCACGCCAAAAGAGCAGGTGTAGATGGTTTCACCTTCCGTGTAACCAAGCATGTGTACAGCAGCACTTGCGTATTCGCAAAGAGGGTCGTAGCGACCAGGCCCAAAGGAACCAGACATATATACAACATCACTTGCGACCCTTTGCACGGTAGGTGAGGGCGTCTCGATTTCCCACTTTTGGCGTGACTTAGGTCTATGCGCATTACCTACTCCCGCAAGAGTGTAAGCTTAGATACCAAGAATAGAATCGTGACGACATTAATAAGAAGGTGATGAAGTAACTACTGGATTAGATCAAAAATTATATTCTTATCGGCGGCGGTACTTGATTTAAATGCAATTAATTAATGATCTCGCTTAAATCTAATAGTGGCCGACCGTCAAGGTTGACGTAGTCGGCTACAGTGTCAAAGGAACTCCAGTTCAAAAACTAGAGGTCAAAGTTAAAAAAAAAAAAAAAAGCAGCAGAGCAAATGATACACTGTACACTAATCAAAGAAACCACTGAGAGCATAGATAGTAAAATCATTGCATTGATTTTATTTTTATTTTTTCAGAATGATATAACTTTCATTTCTAACCAACACAAGGATAATAGGAAGTTTCAATATCTAAGTATAAAATCAACCATAGGGAATGAGGAGGGCTAACAATCCAATTCGGTGGACAAGAATTGGTTTGGTGGGTTCTTACGACCTAGTCAAATGGGTGGGTTAGGTCGTATATGGTCTGACCCATATTACCCCATTTAACCCATTTTGATACATATTCATATAGTATAAATCTAGTGACCCATACTTAATCCTCACCCGACCTAACCCACATTGTTAAAACACATTAATATTCTAGGAAAACCCACACTCTCTTTAAGCTCTCTGCATGTATATGCTACTTGGATAAAAACTTCAAATTATATTTAAAAAAGTAAAATATTTATAAAGAATTAGACCAAAATATATATATATATAAAGAACTTAGGGCTGACAAACCCATTTTACTTGTAAGATACCAGCTCTTTTCAGTAGCATTATTTATATGAACATTATTCACATTGAATTTAATTTGTAACAACCACAATCCATTGTGCAGCAATATTTTAGGGAAAATTTCAAATAAGGGCCTAAAGTGTTATCATTTTCTCAAATAATGGCTTAAAGTGGAACTTATGTCAAATAAGGGTATGAAGCAGCTATAGTAGTTTCAAATAAGGGACTAACCTTGCTGATCGCCGACCGGCTAAATATTCCGGCTGGCCAAAGGGTATTTTCATCAAAAGACCATTTTTATGTTAAATTATCTTTTCCTTTTTTCTTTCTTCGTTTCCTTTTTCTCTTTTTATTTTTTTTTTCTAGTGAGCACCGATGAGGGCTCAATGACCTTTCTCCACCGCTAGTGAGGAATTTTCAAAAGATAATATCTTATTTTTTTTTTTTCTAAATTATAACAATTTTCAAATTCTGGTCATTTTTAGTTTATGTGAGTGTGAGCATGTTTTAAGATTTATTTTTATGATAAATCTTCCTAAATAATATAAAAGAAAATTTATTTTATGGTTTGATGTTTAGAAAGAAAACTGAAAAGAGACTTAAAAAAAAGGACTGAAATTTCTAATTGATTTTCTAAATTTTCGTCGCATCTTTTATTCCCTCGACAAGCCCAACAAAAGGTCCATGCGTAAGCTCAACCAACATCACGCACCATCAAATCCTAGTCGAGGTTTAGGATTTTCTTCTGCATCCGTTGCCAGCAGCCTTCTGCTCCAGATCTAGCTCCGACCACCAACACGCCTCTTCCTCCTCCTCCTCCTCCAACAATGACCAAGAAGAGAACGAGGCACCAAAATCCGCAAGCCTTCCTCGCTGACGACAATGAAACCGCCGTGACGAGACCTGCGAAGAAGCACAAAAAAGAGGAGAAGCTCATATCGTAAGGCATAAGCTCGGGGATACTGAAAGAGGAGGCTCTGATTCAGCAGAAGGAGATCCAGGATGAAGCTGATGAGTAACCAAACCCTAACGACAGAGGGTTAGGTTAACGTCGCACCATCGGCGGGCGACAGAGGTGGGCACAGAAGTAGGCAACGGAGGAGCGACGACAAGTGTTGCGGTTGCTTGCGAGTTGCGAGCGCAAGATCAATGGTGATGCTTGCAAAAGCTGCGTGACCCCTAGCCCTGATGACAATATTTTATAATGGATGACCCATTTTTGGCCCATCTAATTCAACTTTTAACTCCTTGAACCCATTTTTTGCCGGACCTTTGAATACTGACAACCCATACACAACCCATTTATAAGAAATATAAGTCAAAAAATAGGCCATGGACCCATTTTGATACCCCTATAGCAAGCAATAACCCATTATGCTCATCGAAATCTGAGAACCTTGTCTCACAGATCAGGAAGTAGTGACCCTCAAGATGTGATAGCCAGCTTTTCCTCGAGCATCGTTATTCCAGAACTTGATTTATCCAAATAAAGTCGCGAACATGCCTCACTGGAGGTGGCGCCGGATGCAATGAGCACTAGCGGTATAATTCCTTCAGAAATAGAGCAATGTTGGCGTTCGACGACAGCTGATCCTGACCAATCTGATGTTGCACAAGCTGGACTCACTGGTCGTGGTTTTTCGTTTGGTTGACTGTGATTGTACAAGGAGCACAAGGGAGTGCGCCATTAGTATACTCCATTTAGTCATATCAAATCAACTAAGTATAAAGCTGGGCATGCCTGGATTAAAAGCCGGAAGCCATAAGCTCAAGTGGTAATTGGCAGAAGCATTCATCATGATGAGATTTTTGGTGTAAAGATTAATTATAAATGTTTACTCGTTCAGCTATGATAGAGTGGAACCAAAAATATTGATTGGTACTAAGCCTTAGATTGTTAATGATTAAACCAAATTCATTGGATGTCGTCGATCACGCAAAGAAGTTATTGATCCATTAATATGTACCTTCAACTCTCTAGACACACATTAGAAAAAAAAAGGTCATCATTGTAGCGTTTCTTTGAAGAAGTTTGTTCATATTTCTATATCGTGAATGTTTGTGTTTCAAGGTGTAATTAATGTTTTGTAAATTCCTACGATTTTATCTCCTTGAAACGCTAGCTATATATTTGAGAAAGAATAACAGTCATATAACAAGTCTATTAAGAGAGTCTTGTAATTGATCTTGTTAAAAGTGAATTAAATGAAAAATCTATTTCCTTCTCTTCTTCATGTGAGTTGCAAATGTTTCACCTTCAAAATCTTCCATCATAGATATCATAAAAAGGGTTCTAGATTCAAAGAGATCTTCATTTGTTTGCATTACAAGAATCGATGCATGATTTTGAATTACGGCAACATCAATCAGCCTAACATGGGGATCAGTAATAAATAGAGTAAGTTCTACATTATAATGCATGATTAATCCGTGTCAATGTCGATTACATCTGTCATACTTTACCAGATGCAATAACAAGGCTCATTCGTCTAGTCTCTTTGGAGACATTGAACAAAAGTCGGGAGTACCGATCTCTCCCTATGTTACAATATAGACCAAATTCAAGTCGGCTGTTTTGAGCACAGTGGAGAAATCAAGAAACCGCACAGCAAGATTTTATTGAAAACTTGATGAACTTTTCAGGTACATAAGTTCTATTGGTCCTGCTCTGCGATATAGCAATTTCAGATTGGTTTTCCATCTAGCCAGCGAGTATAGAAATCCAATGATTCCCGCGGCTTGTATTGAGGGACAGTATGCCCCGCTCCCTGCACCAATGACAAGACAGTTATTATTAGCATCAGACAACTAGATGACTAGTACAACGAGCGGCACTTGTGCGATTAGAAATAAATCGGCTTAAGTGCATTCCCGTAAAACAAAGAATAGAATTGCTTCTGAGCCTCAAAGGCGAGACAAAAGTTTTCATCTTCGGTATCAACTATCAAAAGGCAAGGATTTGTGAATTTGAACTTCAAATATCTCATCTTCAAACATCATACGAAATTAGTTCGTTAAGGATAAATTGAGCTTTTCTCTAGGATTTAGACACAGACAACTCTTTATATTTTGTCGTAGACATTGAGGAAGGACTTTTGACAGAGCAATACTGTCGCATCCTTTGTCCATAGAGATTAAGTATATATTATCAGTATTGTTCTATTGCAGTGTGCCACATTCCAGTTTGTTTTGACAGAGCGACCAAAATATGCAGAAAACAGCACGCTCTTCATGATAATGCCATGACCTTGTTCTAGTCTTTTTTGTGCAACGAATTGTGAGTCTTAAGATATGATGGGTAAGAAGGTTCATTGGTTCCTGACCTTGACAGTTAGGAATGTGAGGTTGTGGTCATACCCTTGCAGATACCTGAAACGAGTTGGAAAAGCTTGAGTGCTTAGAGTAGAATGCTTAGAGCAGCTTAGCGTAATCACCCACAGTGGCATTGCATGATAATTTGAATTCGTGGATGCACTTAAAAGCGACGGAAATGTGAATGAACGGAGTATTTCCAACATTTCTACTCTTTGACCATGAGTACTAGTTGATAAGATTATACCTTGCAAGTGCTAAGCATTACTGCCAAACATGGGATGAAGTAAGAACTTACCCAGCGACCTGCTCGCTGGAGATCCATGATCTCCATTCATCAACAATTTTGTATCCAAGTGACCTGGTCCACGCTTGAGTACCAGTGTAAGGTACGACTGAATCATGATCTCCACTGAGAGCAGATAAAAGAACTGTCAATTAACGACAATCAAAAGAAAAAGTGGCAACAACTATTAGGATCAAATAGATTAATTCGACAAGTTCAAGTTACATCAATCCTATTAGGAGTGCCACGGCAAGAAGAGACATCTCAGTAATGCAGAGGGCATGAACATCACATATCTCACCTGTATATCAGTGCCCTGTATCCCTCAGAAATCAAACTTTTGTGATACGGGATCATACTTCCTGTATCGATGGTATAGTTTCTCCGCACTCTAGTGGGACATATCTCCCAAGGACCTGCCACACTCGCCTGTTACATGTAAGATAAGCAAATGCCCGATCAAATAACTGGAAGCTTGACATTTCTGTAGCAAAGAAAAGCAACAAATTTAACACTTTACCGGTGCTGCATGGATTGCTTCCCGAACTGCTTCGTTGTTTAACCATGCAGTTGCGAAATCATCATTCTGCAAACTCACAACTGAGAACATTATGATACGTAATGGGATACCGATGCTTGACTTATCTTGAGGAGAGAACGAGCACTGTTTTTGGGTCTCGCCCAATGTAAATTTGGACTCACGTTATAGTAACAGATATATCGGTCTTTTGTTAACAAATGTTTAATGCAAATCTCCATCTTTTATCTTAAACGTAACTAATCAAGCACAGCAACAGCAATTGAAGGTTCAAGTTTTCTCAGAAAGCACTAAAATGTCGTCATGCTTACATTTACAATGCCCTGGAATTTGATTTTCAACCTCCAGATGAGATTGGAAAAGCAATAGAAAATTAATCGTGCATACTAAAAGCTCGAATTACTCACAAAGCATGGGATGTGAAACGCGTTTGCCGACTGGGGACTCGATGTAATCATGTTGTCCTTTCCTAATAGCCAAAGAGGTGAATCGTAACTTAACATTCTTTCTCTTATGTAGAGAGGCTTCTCAGTCACCCCCAAATAATGGTGGCCAAGAGGCAGACTCGTGACCTTGTTGCCTGGGTAGCGGTAGCATGGCTCAAGAATGTCGTAGCTATTCAAATCTGTCACAGCCTAGAAAGTAGAGGGAAAAAATGTCAATTTATAGGCCGTATCCCACTTGCAAATCTATTTGAGCATAGTATCGGTTCTATTGCTATTAAAGCTCATAGACATGTCCCAAATTAATGTGAAAGGGACACCGTTGCACCGCGTAAGCCTTGAGAAGATTCTGTCGGCATCGGTCATTTGGGGGGTCATAAAATTTCCCTTTACATGTAGCCTGACAATCCTGCAGAATCAATTGTAAAGCTTCTGCTAAACATACTCATGGGACTTCTTGAGAGCACAAATCCACTCATTAGTGCTAGCTTCCCTGTTTAACTGACCTCAAAGATGTTGCTTGAGATCAGTGCCATACCGAAGAAGAAAGGCACATGACCGTTGCCATCATATTCGTCATCTGCAATCCCATTTCCAATGAGGTAACCCTGCAGTAAGGTACATTTGTTCATATTTAAAAAGTTCAGTCAGTCAAAGCCATCCTCATGGCATTGGGTGTTCCCAAGTCATTCAGCAGAGGACGGGAAGAGGAGATGGATACCTTGAAATTGATCAGAGGCTTTTCACCTTTCTTAATTCCTGAAAGAGAAATTCAATTGCAATTACTGACAAAACTAGACAGATGAACCTGGAATTTTGTTGAGTACACCGTACCTTTTACTACATTGGAGGCAAGAGTCGGCACGTAAACTCCAGCATACGACTCTCCTGATATGTAGAATGGATTTGAAAGGTACTCTGGATAGAGCTCGAACCACTGATTCCAAAAACAAATGATTCAGCGGCTTTATATATTAAGATTAAGAGGAGTGCTTCGATACAATGGCTTATTAGCAGCTGCTCTACCGCTATCCTACTTATTCCTTTCCTGTAAATTGGCCCGCTGACTTAACCCTAACATATTCAGATTAGCGCAGAGCCTTGCATTGTTACCTTGAGAAGAAAGGCATGTGTGTCAGAGGCGGTTTGAAGGTCTCCCGTCACATAATTGTGCGGATCATCAGAGTATGATAAGCCCACTCCACATGGTGAATCCAAATAGATAATGTTGGAGACCTGAAAAAATGAGCAAGAGCACTTCCTTGTAGACCTTAGGAAACAATGAGTTACAAAGTATACTACGCCGACATGCAATCCAGTAAGTGAATGGAGAAGTTCACAAAACAGAAACGATTTTACAGACCTTGGACCAGCTGAAGGGATTGAGCTGAAGTATAGGCAAGCTTCCGTTTGACTTTCCTGCTTGAAAATTAAATGGTCCTGCATGTAGGTATGGCCATGAAAATGGGACCTTACAACATGTGACTGAAAAAATCATATTGGTTCGGTGCTTAATTCGAATACCATGTTCAAAAACAAAACCGTCAAAGCTGGAGCAACCAGGTCCTCCGTTAAGCCACAGTACTACAGGGTCCTTGCTAGGATTCCTTTCAGACGCAATGAAATAGTAGAACAAATTCTTCTTTCCAGGGTTTCCCGGTATAGCGACGTACCTGCAAATAACGAACTTAGAATTCTCTTAGACAATTAAACGAGGCTGAGATCGAAATGACAGTAAGGACAATGGTGGATTTTGTACCCTGCGTAATGACTAGAGGGTAAGGAGCCATCAAAGCCTGGTACGTGAGTAATGAGGGATTCATCAGGAGCCGCTCCAGCAGCTAAAACAGTCAAAACCAAGCCAATTGTTACACCATAAGTGAACCTGAAGACCGTCATAATTCAAGCGAGATAATCAGACTGGCGAGGAGTTGATAACGTATACAATGCCGTCTGTGCTTGGAGGCGAGTGGAAGAGAACGATGGTGGTGACACCTAATTTTGGCAACCCTAAGAAAATAAAAATAAAAATTGCATATACAAAAATAAAAAAATAAAAAGAAAATCGATTTGATTGATTATGTATGGAAATTGAAAATTTCAAATCTTGATAAATGTAGAAGCAATTTCCGGTCAAGGATCAAGATTTAGGGAATCATGTAAATAAAGAGCAAGAATTTTGATAAAATAAAAAGAATCATAACAAAATCTAGCTGATAACAAAATCACGCTCCGATTCGGCCTTAAATTAATGTAACAGAAAATGAAAATTCGAAAATTGACATAAAAAGCGGCCGTATGAAATCACCGTGAAAGAGAGACAATTTTCGTGACCTGCGGGGGACGAAAAAAAAAATTGAGAGAAAATCCGTGCTGGAAAGAAAGAATTCGTGAAGAAAAAGGGGGATTCTTCTCGGTTTATGGATCAAAATTGAAAACAAAAAAAAAAAAAAAAAAAAATTCGTTCTTTGGGGAGGGGCAAAAGTCAGCAAGAAGCTTGGGCTTTCTGCTGAACAGGGACTGCAGAAAAGAGACAGAGAGGGAAGGGACGTGTGCAGCAGGCCAGCAGAGGAAAAAGAAGAAAAAAAAAATAGAAAAGAAAAGCAGCACTGTTCATTCTCTTCTTCGTGCAGCCACGACGCCGCTGCTGCTGTCCCTCATCCCGGCCGTCTGCGCCGCCCGAGTCCGGTCGCCAGCCACCGCCGCGCATCACCGACGTCTCCTGCCGCTCGCTCGTCGCAGCGCCCAGTCGCCCGACGCCTTCGCCACCGTCCCGCCTCTGCAACCGCCGTCGCCGCGCTCGCCGCAGCTCCGTCGCTCGCTCCGCCTTCCTCTGCCCGCACCACCACCGCTGCAACCCCCCGAGCGTCGACGACCGCGTGTCTCCCTCCGCCTGAGCCCCGCTCCCCGCGCCTCACCCGCGCTTGCACCAGCGCCCGACGCCCCCTTTGCCGTTCGTCGCCGCTGGTCGCAGCGCGAGCGCCACCCAGCAGCCTGCGCCCGAATCCTTCGCCGCTACTTATGTTCTATGTTCCCCTTGCAGGTCGCCGTGCTGCCCTCCCGACGCCCCTGCCTCTGCTCCGCCCGACGCCGTTGCAGCGTCGCTCGAACGCCGCCCCTGCCTGCGCCTCTGCCCGACGATCGCGCCAGCAGCTCACCAGCAACCTGACGCCTGTAGCCTGCACCGTCGCGCGCCTCTGCCCGCCGTTGCTGCGCCTGTCGCCGGCGCAACAGCAGCCGTCTCCTCCACAACCGCGCCTCTGCACCGCGCCATCACTGCTACTGCGCCTGGTGCCCGACGCCCACAGCCAGCCTCCGCCTCTGTCCTCGACGACCAGCCGACACCGCACCTCCGTTCTGCCGCAGCCCGCGCCATCGCCGTCGCCACCTGCCGGTCTGCGTTCGCCCGACACCTGCTGGTCTGCCCACTGTTGGTCTGGCCATCCGATCTCCGCGTCGCCGCGCCCATCCCCCGTCGTCGCGTTTTTCCTTCCTGCACTACCCATCTTAGGTATTTTTTTTTTTTCTGTTAAAAAAAATCAAGTTTCATTTTTATTACTTAAGTTGGAATATTGGGTGTCAATGTTAATTATTTATATATTTCAGGCATTACCCATAGAGTTCTGTTGCCCCAAAAATCTCTATAATTATTAATTTGATTAGTAAGATATCGGATCATTTTTTTTAATTATCTTGATTTTTTTAGGCATTTTGATAGTATTTTAACTTATTGGATCATTATAATTATTAATTTAATCCATAAGATTTTGGATCAAATTTTTAATTATTTTGAACTTTCTCATATGTTGTAATGTTTAGGGTTAAAATAATCGTTAAATTTAATCAATGAGACAATTGACTAGTTTTTCGATTGTTTTAATCTTTTATTTGATTAATATCTTGAGTGGTTTAGATATAATGTTTATCTAGTAATCGCTTGTTTTGAAAAACATTAAAAAAAAAAAAATCAAATCTTGCATCGGAGTGTGTTGTTTTCATAAATTAGGATTGCTTTTTTAGATTGCACGTTTAGATAATTTTTGGAATAGATTAGGGTTGGATTTAAATAACATTTTATAGATAGGGTCTTAGATAATGTTTGCACATTTTAATAATCTCTTTTCTAAAAAAATATATATTTTTCTAAGATATGATAGGGTTTAAATCAAATTAATCCTTAAACTAGGTTAGAAAATTAGTCATTTTAGACAATTTAATTAAGTTTTCTTTTTATTACGAATTTTAACAAAAAAAATACAAAAATATTAGGTGCATGTCAATTAGTTTGCGTGTTAAGTTCATTTAATTAGAAATAGCCTGGTAGTAAAATTATGTCATGTAGTTTAAGGTGTATGTTTTATGATAAAGTTCTAATTTCAAGAAAACGCAAAAAAGAATTACTTGCTTTAGTGTGTTGAATTCCTTTGGTGCAATTTATTTTATTCAATGTTTAATAATGGTTGAGCATCAATGTGATCACCCAATTGCATGATAGTGGTTTAGCTTAAAATAGTGGTTTAGCTTAAAATAAATCCAACTACCTACAAAAACATTTTTGAAAAAAAAAAAATGGTACCAAAAGGGCATTAGAAAAGTCTAGTGTAACTAAATCCCCGTACCCAAAATCTCTAGTTCGTAGGAATAAAATAATTCTCCCATTATTTTACTTAGGTATCTAATCGGTCTACCATAAACTGATTAGTGGCGACTCCTAAATAAAATTGATTTGCATGCTAAAAACTTAAATCTAAGTCACGAATTGGTATGAGCTTGGAAGAGCCCGAGCTAAGTTTATGACTTAGTAATTCATCAACCTAAACCCTAGATGATGCACCCGAGATTTAGGTTGCGATGGACAATAACACAAGGACATCCATTACAGTACATAAGACATGTTGAAAAATTGGATGGTGAAAGAGACAAACTAGAAGAGACATACAAATGCTTTTTGCAATCATCGACTAAAGAAAATCCAGTGTTGTGGATGAGATGAACTGATGAAAACAAGAAGAGAAGTTACAGGACCCAAAGAGCAGAGAGAAGATGCTCTGTGCAATCATTGGCATTACTCCCAAAGGATTAATTCAAGGTGGCAATGCCTGACATTTGAAGAAAATTGATGTGAGACCTCAAGTTTGACCAACTGCATTAGGTGTAAACAAACCGAGCGACTTGAGCTTTAATCGCCGAACACTCGAAATGTGATCAATTCAAATCTTATCAAGTTTGCACGGCGCGAACATCAAACGCATATCGCTCGGTCTACTTAACACTTCGCTTAACACAAGACCCTCATAAGTCTAATCCTTGCAGGCTAGCTTGTTGACAATATGTATGTCAATACATTCGACATCAGCTCATTCCTTAAGGATATGTTTAGCAAGTGTTCTAACATGACATCGTTTCATACGCACACTTACGCAATGCTAGATATGCTATCATCCTATCTCTGTAATGTCTGTTGCGATTTGGAAACTATATTTAACGAGAACCGGAGCCCTTAATGTTGGATAACCAAGCTGAATCGAATTAAGCTCTATCCAGTTGAGCCTGTCATGCAGTAAAGCTAGCTTGAGAATTCAAGCTCATTCAAGTTCAAGCAGTATATTGAGTAAAGCCTAACTTTGCTCGATGGATACTAGCAGTTGACGATAATGATTCCTAGGATCTACCTTTCCACTCTAGATAACTCTTGTTTTCAAGTTTCCGAATGAAGATGAAGGATTAATTCATTAAGGTAAATACGTGCATCGAAAAGAAGGAGATGTTGAAGAATGCTAAGTACGTTTGAAAAGAAGGAGATGTTGAAAAATGGATCTCAAACCCATATATAAAGGGGTCATATATGAGTCACTTACATTTTGAAGTAAATCATATATGAGTCACTTATATTTTGAAGAGATTAGTTAAATAGGTCTTAAATGAGTTGCACTTAAACACTCATTTCCAACCCAAGCCTCACACTCTCTGTCACGACCAAATTTTCAGGTGCACTACCTAAAACTAAGTTAATGGATTACTAAGTTTTTAAACTTAACCCGGGCTCTCCCAAGCCCATACCAATTCGCGACTTAATATTCAAATATTTAACATGTAGATGGATTTTATCTAGGAGTCGCCACTAATCTATTTTTTTGGAGGGTCAATTAGAAACCCAAGTAAAGTAACGGGAGTTTCACTTTACTCCTACGAACTAGAGACTATGGGTACGGGGACTTAGTTACACTAGATTTCTCTAATGCTCTTTCGGTACCATTCTTTTATTTTCAAAAAATGTTTTTGCAGGCAGCTTAAATTGATTTTAAATCTATTTTTCTAACATGTGAGATGATCATGTGGGTGCAATCCACCAATTTAACACCCAGAGAAACAATAAATAAATTGCAAAAACTTACCTCAAAGCAACGAAAGCATCTGCAATGTTAGGTTAAAAACCACATCAACAACCCTGGATATGGTTTCTAATTAACACGCAATTTCTTTTTGTTTTCACTTAATTAATAAAAATCATGCAATATGAAATGACCTAATCCTAATAACATGCAATTTCTAATTAAATGGGCCTAGCAAAAATACTAAATGACATGCATCCCAGTGAATCTAGCTCTAATGACGTGTATATGACATTTTTTCTTTTTCCTAAAAGAATGCATTTTATCATAAAACTAATTTAACCTATGACATTTTTTTGTATTTTTCATGAAATTCGAAGTTTGGTGAAATGTGAAAATTACCTAATTAGATTAAGATCCTATTTAATTTATATTAGGAATTAGGTTGAGCCAAATCCTAATTTAAGCTAAAACATTATCTTAACCTAAATAATTCTAAAATGCGATATATCTAAAAAATACCTAAACTTATAACAAATTAAGAAAAAAATATTATCTAGAATTAAACTAAATGCAATTTAATCCTAATATGCAATGATGTGCAAAATATGCTTTAACACTACATGACAAGTATATGATGATTTTTTTTGTTTTCGTTTAATTTCGAAAGTAATAATTGCCAAATAATTAAACATGCAATCCAAGTTAAAAATCTAGCAACCTAAATTGATTGATTTGATTTTTTTGATTTTTGATTTTAAAATTCGAAATAAGATTTCTATTCTAAATATGCAAACCCTAAAACATGCAATATTATAACCCAAATACATTTCAAGATGAATAAAGCGATCATGACAAGCTAAACCAATGATATCACACATCATTCATATCAAGGGATAATATTTCGCTGATAAAATTGATAAATTGATCTTAAGCCTTAAAGATCAAAATATCAATTTTATTCCCGCTTAATTAATTATTTCATCTAAGGCCTTATAGATGAAATAAAAAATCCCGGCACGGTTGCGAATCGGGTGATATGTTGGAATTTCCAATCATATAGTAAAGACTAATTATACTAAAAAACACAAGATAAAGTAAAATAAAATAAATAAACTAAACTAAAGAAAACTACCTAATGTGTTTTCTTTTCTTTTCTTTTTTTTCAAAAGAAAAATGGGCTTGACAGCCGTGGAGCCCGGCCAAGGGTGGCTAATCGGAGTTCCGGCGGGGCGTCGCGGTCGGAGCTCCGGCAAAGCTAGGCGACGACGGGGAGCTCCGGTGTGCGGATCTTGGCTTGGTGGCGGCTGCACCGCGGGCGGAGGAGGGCGACGGAGCGGAGCGCGGATCACGGACCGCAGGTCGTCGGGTCGCGGGCTTCGAACGGTGGGGCACTGCAAGGACGGCAAGAAGCTTCGAGCAACTGGTGCGGCGGCGTCGGGTGCGCAGGCGTGGTGTCCGGTGAGCGGAGACGGGCGGCGAAGCGGCGGTGGCGGAGGCGCGGTAGCGGCTAGCAAAGGAGCGGGGGTGTTGTAGTGGCGCGGCGTCAGCGAGGGCGGGAGCGCGGTCGTCGGGGCGCCTAGCGTCCAAAGGTCTTTGCTGGTGCAATGAGATCGGGAGTGTGAGGGCGGAACTCCGTGTTGGCTGGCGCGCAGTCGCGGGTGCGCGGCCAACTCCGGGGAATGGCGATGTCGCGAGGAAACCAGCGGCACGAGAGGATCGATCACAAAGGCGGGAGAACTCGCGAGGAAGAAGATGAACAGTAACTCCTGCTTTTCCCTTTTTTTTTCTCTTTTCTCTCTCTGACCTGTCCCTCTCACGTCTTCTCCCTCTTGCTGTTGTACTTTCTGCAGTACTTTTCAGCAAAAGGGAAAATTCTTTGCTGACTTTTTCTTTTTCCCCAAAGAACGAACCCTTTTCACGAATTCTCTCTCAATTTTTCGCACCTCTGAAAATTTTTCTGAATTCCCTCCCCCTCCGACTCATGAAAATTATGGCTTCTTTTATAGTGATTTTCGGATGGCCATTTTTATAGCAACTTTTGACTTTCCATCTTATGTTGCATTAAATCAAGTCTGCTTTCGATTTCGCAACTAGCTCGATCCCGCTCGATTTCTTCCATTTTGAAAAATTCTTGCCTCTTATTCACTTGATTTTTAAATTGCTTCTGCATTTAATGAAATCCGAATTATCATCGAATTTCATATTTCCATGCATAATCAATTAAATAAATTTCTCCCATTTTTCATTTTATTTGTTCCAATGCAATTGTTATTTTCCTTATTTTCTTAGATTTGCTAAAAATAAGTGTCAACACTCTCTCTTCCCTCTTTATAAAAATGTTTTTTTTTTTATAAAAATCGAAATTAGGATTATTTTTTTGTATTTTATTTTTCTTTTCTTTGTTCTTTTTCTTATTTTTTTTTTCCTTTCTTCTTCCTCCTTCCTTAGTCGATGGCCAGCATGGCAATGGCTGATCACCGGCCAGGCAAGGCTCAAGCTTGCTAGCATTGGATGAGCTCAATCTGGCCAATCTAGCGAGGCCAAGGCCTTCCCAATGATTGGCAAGGCTCAAGCCTCACCAGATGTGGCAAGACTCGAGCTCGTCGACATCTGGCAAGCTCAAGCTCACCAATATTTAGCAAGCCTCAAGCCTAGCCAGACAAGGCTCGAGCCTCGCCGATCTGACGAACCTCGAGCTTGCCGGTGTTGGGCAAGCTTGAGCTCGCCAATCTAGCAAGGCCTCAACCTCGCCGACATCTAGCGAGGCTCAAGCCTCACTAATTTGGAACTTAGAATCTACCTTATCAATTGGGACTAGTTCAAGTTTCACCTATAACTTGTAACCCACCTAGTCAGGACCGGTTCCTAATTTTTGGAATCTATAATCTACCATATATGTCATGGAACCTAGAATCTACCTTATCAATCGGTTCTAGACTAAAATCGAGAACCAACCAATTTTTTTTACTTTTTTATCATTTTTTTTTTGTTTCAATTATAGTCAAGTAAACTGAAAGCGAACAAAACAACAAAAGTCTCATTTATCAATCACGACAATCCATAAAAGATGAACACGTAAAATAAAATAAATAATAAAAATTCAATATATGTAACATAAAATCTTAATCATAGAATTTCATTCCTCAATCATATATGAAAAATTGCTGCAAATTATAACCACTTGAAAACAAAAGACAGAACAAATATAGTTAAGCACTTAATAATATTAAACTAAAATAATAAAAAGGTACATGCATGAGAGAGAGAGAGAGAGAGAGAGAGAGAGAGAGAGACCAAATATAGTTAATCGTTTAATAATATTAAATTAAAGTAATAAAAAGAAAATCTCACCACATATATTCAATCTATGAATCGATACATGCATGGTCGGTACTTGTATTGGAGCAAAACATTCCTAGACCAAGTCTTTCCATGTGCTAATTAGCATCCATGCCAGCTATTGAGGATGAGAGAGAGAGAGAGAGAGAGAGAGAGAGAGAGAGAGAGAGAGATACATGCATGATAGGTACTTGTATTAGAGCAAAACATTCCTAGACCAAGCCTTTACATGTGCTGATTGGCATCCATGCCAACCATTGAGGACGAGAAAGAGAGAGAGAGAGAACAAATATTGTTAATCACTTAATAATATTAAACTAAAATAATTTAAAAAAAAAAATCTCACCACATACATTCGAATAGATACATACATGACCAATACTTGTGTCAGAGCAAAACATGCATAGACCCAGCCTTTTCATGTCCTAATTGGCATACATGCCAACCATTGAGGACAAGAGAGACAGAGACAAAGAGAGACAGAGACAGATACATAGAGAGAGCAATTAAAAATTATATTTTTAAATAATAAAATAAAAATTATTAAAATTTTGATTTTTAAAAAATTATAAAAGAATATAAAAATTGTTTGTTAAATTTGTATTGCATTAAAGTATTTTAGCAATATCACCTTTAAAAAAATCTTTCTTAGGTTTAGTTAAAGGTTTTTCACATTTTTTATTTTATTTACTAATTATTTATTGTTTATTTTCTTTTTAAATTTGATGTGAAGTTTTTTTTTTCAAGGAATATATATGTGAAGAGCTTAAAGTGAATTAAATGTGTTGGAGTGAATTAACCTAAATTGAGTTAAATATTGATGTATTTCGGTAATATGGGTTGGGTCGGTTATGGATTGGATCGGATATGAGTTATCAAATTTACATTACATGAAAATAGGTTAAAACGAATTAAATAGGTCAATATAGGTCGGACCATTTTAGACCCAACCCAAACCCGAACCGAAACTCACCCATTGGATGGCCCTAGTGCTATCCAAGCCGTTTTCACCAAAAATCTCAGAGTTTGGGTGGGTTGTGTTTGGACAAATAGTTTTGGGTCGATGGTTTAAGCCAAAACATAGAAATGCCCTTGAAATTGCAGTAGCAAGAATTATTATTTCCAATTTGTGTGAAAATACTAGATATGTTGTTCTTCAAAAAAACCCATCCGAATAGGGTCTACCCAACCCAACCCAACTCGGATTTGCTTCAGGTCTTATGCGTTTCAGGTCAGGTTAGGTTCGACAAAGTACACAATCCTTGTGATTAGGGGGTTTAGGTAACATTGAGACCCGGCCGATCCAATCCATTGACATTCCTACTAATAATAAAACAGTAGCCGATGAAGCAATGCTATTGCCAGCTGACGTGACGTGCGGAACGTTCCGACTATTGATAAGACAGTAGCCGATGAAGCTATGCTATTGCCAGCTGACGTGACGTGCGGAAGGCAAAGGGGAAGAGGTGCTCAGAGAAGAATAAGGAAATAGGAAAAAAAATGTGAAAAAACGAAGGAAAGAAAAAACCGTCTCGGAGGTCACGTGAATCGTCCAAACGGTGGGCAAGGAGTGATGGAGGCAGCAGCCGCGGCCGCAGAAGCAAGTCTATGCATTGGGTTGACAAAATAGAGAGAGAGGAGAGGGAATCTAAGTGTTTGGTAGGTACACGAGTTTTCACTGATGGAGGTAAATTTAAAAATTAAATTCATTCCCAAACTTTAGGTTGCCAACCCTATATGTATGAAAGGTAAAAAAAAAAAAAAAAAATACCCACTCAAAACATTAAGCGAATGAATTTCCAGCGGCAATCGTACTATAAAATGCAATTACGTCAATTCCTTTGCAAGATATGAATAAATGCAGTAATAAGGTAATTAATAAGTTCATAAACATTGGTTAAGAGTTAACCTTGTTCACAAGAAGCATCATTCTTTAATAAACCAAACAGATGTTACAAATACTAGCGACTTGAGTTCATCATTTTCATTATCCCACTTTACATTATTGTAAGAAACGATGACTTCACAAATGATATAATCAGGCAACATCTCTATCTCTGACTAGGAAGTAAATTTCAGAATCTCCGGATCTTGTTTAAGAAGAATCATCTCATCTTTGCCAACGGTTATCCATGCATCCCTTCCTCCGCTCTCTTCATCGTCGATAAGAAAAATCGATACAAAATTCAACGGTGTGTTGCTCACGAGAACCGGTCTTCCCCACCCGAAGTCATTCTCGTATAGCCCCAACCGGCACCAGCTACTAAAACCAAACAGACAATCTTCGCCTCTGGCAACAATTTTGACAAACTCGGCTAGAGAATTGCCCACCATTGAGCATAACTCATCCCCGTCTACTACTGTTGCGTACTTTGTTTTGGCATCCGCTATCATATCGCGCATTACATTCACCATTCCGTTGAACTCCAACTCAATTTTTCCGGCCGTTGGTTGACCAGATCGCGCCCACACGATGGCGAAAAGATTGCCACAAGAATTCGTGGGTATCGCCAGATTGATCTTCTCACGCAAGTTAACTGGCATACAAACTAAGAAAGTCCTTTGTTCGCCATGTTTATTTCGGCAAATATTGACGAAAGCCCTACCTAGTAGTGCCGAAACAACCTCCAGCCTTGAAGGCTGGGAATCGTTGGCCATCGAGTCCTTTGCATTGTCCCTAGCTAAGGCTTTCAGCTTCGATAAAGCATCGGCGTTGAACCTCAACCTGCTCATGGTGAGCTCCTGGTTGCCAATACGTCGTGGACTCAAAATCGGAACCGCCAACTCTTTTACTGGGAATAGAGATGACAGCTCGAAACTAGGACGGACCATCGCGTCTGCATTACCTCGGCAAGCGGTAGCCCACGAATTGATGAACATGGCCATGGTGTACATGTCGCCGATCTTGTGTGTAAAGCGCATGCTAATCGCTAATCCGCCACACTCGAACGTATTCACTTGGATCACAACTAACGGATTGCCAGCTACATCGATCGGGTACTTCGACAAACGTTGGAGCAAATCAAAGTTGCGATCTCCATGGAGAAGCTTATCAATCTGGCCACCCACTTTGGCGTGGACGAACTCAACTCCAAGGTCGTTACAGTCAATAAAACAATTATCATCCTCAATATACCTCCCTGCCATAGGATAAAAGAGTGTTAGGGTTTCAGAAAGTGACTCTTCCATTTGGAGAAGCCTTTGAGAAATATCAACTCCTGGGTTCTCAGCATTATCTCTATAGGAGAACATAACGCCTATGTAAATTGGCATTTGAAGCTGATCCAGCGATGTTAACTTCCATTTTTGCCGGTTGTTCGGCGTCGGCATCGATGGTTTGACTAACTTCTTCCATTGCACTTCCACCTTCATGCTTGTATTGCTTCTCAAGATATCTAGTCAAACGAGGATGGTGAATATCGTTGCATGCAAGATCTGTCCAGTGCAAGACTCGTTTTATAGAGCGTTCCAAGACGTATTTAAGTCCTGGAATATGCATTTTAAGACTGCGTGCAATAGACCCGTTACATGTCCATTTCCTACCTTCCACATCAAGATTATTTTTTTTTAATACCGATTCAAGTAATGGGAGGAACGATGGTATATATTATAGGGTAATGATTATGTGACGATACCATAAGTTTTTCATATGGAACGGTGGCTTCTCCACCTTTAGATCACCAGCTTGGATGATATGAATAGATATGTTTCTTAAAAAGTACTCTCTCAATATGTGCCGTGGAATGGGCCTGTTACATGTCCATTTCCCATCTCCCACATCAAGATTCTTCTTTTTAAGACCGATTCAAGTAATGGGAGAAACGATCGCATATATTAGAGGGAAATAATTATGTGACGGTATTGTAAGTTTTTCACATGGAATGGTGGCTGCTCCACCTTTAGATCTCCAGCTTGGATGAAATGAGTAGATTTGTTTCTTAAAATGTATTTTCTCAATATGTGCTATGAATTGCACCGTTAGTTAACAGCACTATTAGGCTGGCAATACTGCATATTATATCCATCTAAGAAACGTGGAATACTAAATACCTTATAGACCTCTCATAAATATTGGCGACGTGCACCCCTCGCCTGTTTCACCTTCTTATAATATACATGCATTGATAAATTCCAAATGTTTATGGATATTAGAGATTTCCTTATTAGATAATATCATTAGAGATATTATGAGATATTAGGGATAATATTTTATAAAATAGCTAATAACCTTATTAGATTATATTATTCACTTTCCTATATGTATTGTTCTGATATAAATACTTTTGATTCGTGTTGACTATTGGTGTTGCTTCTTATGTGGCAATGTAATTGCCTATTGCTTTTCTTCAAAAATGAACCCAAAAAAAAAAAAAAAATGACCAATATCACGAAAAACCTCAAGTTAGTATACATGTGCCAATTTTATAACAAATTAGTATACTTATGATAAATTTACCTCAAATTACCACAAAAAACCTTAACCGGTGCATGTGTAACAAATTTTACTCCAAATTAATTTTTTTGACAGCCAAAAACCTCACACCGGTACATTTATGATAGATATACCCTCCATTAAATTGAATTAATATCACAAAAAACTACAAAACCAGTACAACTGTGATAAATGAAAAGTAAAATATCAAACTGATATACCAGTTAACTATCGCGTGTTGTTCAACTCAATAATTTAAACAATAAAATTTACCATAAATAATATGGAATAAATTTGTCACAAGTGTACCGATTTGAAATAAATTTATCAAAGGTCCACCAATTTAGAGTTTTTAATAATCAAAAAATTAGTTTAAGGTAAATTTGTTATGTCACGCCCCGAGCCTCGAGACACGTGAACAACCCACCATGGTCGTATAAATGCGACATTCCCAGGTAGTGTCGCCGACCCCATTTATTTCATTATGCGCATGCGGAACGTATTAAGAAACCCCTGACAAATAAATTACGGGATAGGACAGCAGGAAGAAAATGAACAATTCAAATACAAACCAACATACTTTCATATAGTCAATCAAGGTTTACATACAACCAAAATAGGTCAGAGACCATGTACATAAAAAATGGTCAGTTTGCACAATAGGGATCAGTCCACAAAAAAGAGAACAGTCCTATGACTACTAGTCGGACTCGTTCGTTAATCCCACATCCTCAAGTTCTGACACCCAAGAGACCGGAGGCGATGCGTTGATCACTCCACCATCAGGAAGATCCGCCACGCCTTCACCCAAAATGACGTCCATCACAGTCACCGAAATGTCCATGCTATCCAGGGGCCAACCCTAACGCCATTAGCCCCAGAACGAAACCAACCCCTAAACATATAAGGTACTCTGACATCCACGGTCACCTGGACCCAGACAATGGACCTAACCAACTGATAGACCCAAGGACTTCCAAGGTCAGGAGCACTCTGCGTCGTCTGGTGAATCTCCATCAGTATGCCACTCTTCTCCGAGGGTGCCGCCATCTACGGCCTTGTAATATTTTCCCCAAATCGAGAAGAGACTTTGTCTCAGCAAGTTCACCCCTCCTAAACCCCTATTAGAAAGTAAATACGCCCCAGAGTGGCCTAACCACGACATCAAGAAGACTTACCTCTCATTAGCCTTCATCTACATGTTAGCATAGTTTATATAATTCAACCACATGCAATTATGATAACCAGACAACTGTGGCACCATCACATTATCAAAACAATTCAACCACTTGAATTGTCTCAGCGATCAATCGACTCGGTCAATTACATGTCATTCTAGCAAATCAATCACTGCTTCAAATCATGACCCTATAGGTAGGTTTAACAATAGTGGCAATCACGGCCCCACTCAGCACGGCTTTTAACTAGGTGGTAGATCTCGGCCCGATGGGCACAACCTTAAATAGGTGGTCAATCACGGCTCCATTAGGCACAACCTCTAATAGGTGGTCAATCACGGCCCCATTGGGCACAACCTCTAATAGGTGGTCCATCACGGCCAATCTCCCATCAATTTCAACACTTGGGATTTTATAAAGAATCCGTATTTATCGCAATCACACTCAATTTGCCATAATCAATCATCAATTTTAAATTCTAAATGCACAGCAGCGATCGGCACGAAATTCGAGCAATTAGGGTCAAAAATAATTTTTTCATTTTTTTTAAATAATTTCGGATATAATATAATATTATAATTTCCAGAATTTCGAAGTAATTAAATAATTCAAAACTAAAATCCTATTATGTCCCATCAAGGCTTAACATTAAATAACTTCTTTTAACCTTAATTAAACACACTTTAACATAAACAAATCTCTTAATCCAATTTATAAGTAAATACACTAATCTACCCACCTAAACTTACTTAATTTAAACTAAACACACTTAGGGCATCATTAACACTCTAAACAAGGTTTAGTGAGGTAAACTCACTCGATTAACTCGCCGCTTGGATCAAAACGACGAGGGCGACGCCGGGATCGACTTTTCCAAAGGCGGGCCTAGCTTCCGGGGCCGGGAAGACGGCCAAAACGGGCCAAGCTCAGGCTACAATACCCACTCGGCGAGCTGCTAGTTGAGGCCGAGGAGGAGCTGATCCGACACTGGTTCGGGCGGAGGAATGGCGGAGGAGAACTGGCGGTGACTTGCACGAGCTCCCGGCAAGCTGGGCGGTGGCTCACGGCTGCGATGGAGACTCCGATGAAGATGAACAGTGGCTGGGACAGCTCGATCGACAAGATGGAGCACGGTTGAGGCGGCGTCGACGGAGCACGGGCACGCGAGTGCGGGGCAACGCGCAGTTGTGTGAGACGACGACGACGGCGACGAACGGCGGAGGAGCGACGACCGAACGGGCGAAGGGGGCGACGCGGGCGGCCTAGTCCAAACGGTTACTCCTCCCCTCTCTCTCTCCTCTAAGTTCAAATGACAAAGATGATGTTGATGGGTCACACTTTTGAGGGCAAATCTCCACCCTCCACTTGTTAAATTCTTCTCCATTTGGCCCCAACCACCATGACATCATATGGTGTCATCTTCCACTCGCTCAAATCCTCCACAACTTCTCCAATTATTGCACTTTCATTTTCCGTCAGGGGTCCAATTCTTGTACATCCAATTTCTTCAATTTTTCATTCAATTCTCTTCTAATTGAGTCCAATTAAAATCCACTAAATTATCCCATGATCCTAATAAGGTATGTGACATAACCAGAATTCTAATTTCTAAATTCAATCCCAATTTTCACGGATAAATTCAATCTGGTGTGATTTTAGCGCGCCTAATCCACTAAGTAGCTTTTAGGGAAATTTTCTTGCATCCGACCTGAGGGTGATTAGTCCCCAAGTCTGACAAGGTAAAATTCCTTAATTGCTTTACTCAATAAATTAGTTCCCTCGTGAGTGGCCAACTCTAAGAGATGAACTACATGCACAGATGAATCGTCCGACTCAATTGACTAAAAATAAAATTGAGAAAAATCGGAATGTCACATGTTACAAGTATACTAATTTAGAGTTTTTTGTGGTATTAACCCAAAAAAAAAAAAATACAGCGATTGAGTTAGTGTTAGAAAATTTCCTTATAATGTTTTGAATATGACGAAATAATCAAATACTATTAATGTGCGTAGTTGAATGTTGAGGACAAGTTTCATATGCACCAAGCCAATATAACGATAGAAAGTGCAACAATGAATCTTCTATTAATATTTTATGGTGGAATGCTTCATAACATAATAATGAATGCTCCTTGGGCGCTTGTTAAAGTATGCATTATAAAAAATTAATTTGCGAAGTATTGATTACAATTACACGTTGTACAAGAATAACTTGTAGATTGTAGATCGTAATATTGCCTTAAGTACTGATTTAACAAGTGCTCCATAAGTACTCACGGATAAATTCCCTAATATTTAAGTGCAACTATATAACTAGATCATTTTCCACATTACATGGCTCCGTATTTGCCGTGTCTTCTTCTGTACGAGAGGATCATAACTACATGATATTTCTTCTTTTCTAATTCATCACACAAATTATAGAAGATCATTGTCTAAAAAGTTTTAAGCCTATTGTTAGGTGGTCAATTCAATATTAAATATTTTGATTGTGTCAGTTTAATCCTAAACCCTTTGATGATTTATCAATTTAATCATAAACATTTTGACAATTTACCAATTCAATCCTTCCAGTTGATTCTTATTAGAAATCGCTAATATGGACGTCGATAGTCCTATAAGAAACAGCCAATGCTAACTTTAATAATTTTTTACATTTTTCTAAATTTTTCTGAATTAATTTTTTTTATCTCCCCATTTTCTTTTCTTTTTTTTTTTTCCCTTCTTCCTCCGCAAATTGCCAAGCCTTGGGATGGCTGGCAACTGGCCATAGGCAAGGGTAGATGATGTTGGATTGCCTATTAGCGATATCTTCCCAAAAATTAGTTACAATAACTAAATTGGCATATCATCAAAAGATTTAAAACTAAATTGATTAATTAAAAGGTTTCATACTAAATTAGCAAATCATTAAAAGGTTTAAAATTAAATTGGCACAATTGAAATGTTTATGACTAGATTGGTATAATTGAAAGATTTAGGACCGAGTTGGCTACCGTACCATAAGTTTTGGACTTTTTGGACAATATTCCTTAAAATACAAACTAAGCAGCACAATCCTATTTTAAAAAACGTCACATGAGAAATAGAATAACTGACTAATAGGACTTTCTTAGTGAAGGTAGACCGAATGGTGTTGCCCCATTTACGTTAGATTGAGCCGCTGATACCCACGAAAAAATTGTGAAGGTAGACCGCATGTGTGTTGCACCATTTACGTTAGATTGAGCCGCTGATGCCCATGAAAAATTTTGAAATGATAAATAGTTCGCTAGCTAAAAACTGGCAACTATATGTTGTATTATCTCATTTTTGTATGACAATTGACTACTTACGTTTAGGTAGTGGAAAGTAGGAGAGTGGGAAATTAATGGCAGTTTAGAACTTTCAAGTGCTAAAATGAAAACATCGCATGTATTCTAAGTTAATTCAAGTAATTCTCCCAACTTGGTTTCGAGGTAATTAGGTGGAAAGATCAAAAGAGAACTCTCTCCCAAAAAGAATACTATTGACTATAGACATATAAATGTTTGTTCTCTACTTGTGTCGTTGTGAAATACTTGTTCAAAGAGATCAATCTGCACAATATAATTTATCTACGCTGTCTTATGGATTTTCATCCATATCATCATCACACCTTGCCGTATTGATATAGATAAATAGGTTGTCAAATTTCTGGGGTAAAGTACACCAAAAGTGTTAACTAGGCACAGGTAAACACTTCAATGCAAAAAGCACTAAAATGTACATTTAAGTACCACTTTTTTGAAAAGTAGATCACTTCAAGTGCCAAGTCCAGCAAGAATAATCGTGCAAATATGATGTGGCTTTCATTAAAAATATATGTGGTTTATGTGGCTCGTTGGAAACCGACTCGGTAATGATATGACAAAAACGATGTCATTTTGCCCCAAAATTGAATTTTAATATAAATGTGAATTAAAAAAAAATGGAGAGATTTGCAGCAAGCTTCAGCGGGGGCAACTTGTTCCCCCTCCTTCTTCTTTTTTAGTTTTTATTAATTTATTTTCATTAATATTATATTAAATTCAATTTTTGGGGTCACATCAATGCCAAAACGATGTTATTTTGCGTCTATCTAGCCACATCAGCACCAAAAACTATGTTGCTTACTAGAATTTCTCATTGTTAGCACTTAAGTATTCCATTTTTCTTCGATTTAGATGATTAAATGTATATTTTGAAACTTTTGGCATTAAAATGTCCCATTGTGCCTAATTTGACACTCTAGGTGTCCGCACCTCCAAGTTTCAGATTTTATATGAAAATGGTATTATCATAATTCAATGTGCTTCGCACCAAGTATATTCTATCCTATTGAGCTATCAATTATTGTTACCTAATCAATTCGATTGGTGAACATGGGAATTTCGACGCTGTATTCGTCGTCGCTTTGATTGATCATGGGGCCACGTGCAATCATAGATCATTTAATAGAATGGTAGGGGTGCTAATTCTATATATTAATTTTCTTATACATGACTTAGTCGTGGCTTAATTATGCCTCCCATTTGACTTGGCTCTTTCCCCTCTTTCTTATGGTGATTGCCTCGCCCCGTCGACATAGATGAACAGGATGTCAAGTTTCGGACTCCACATGGAAACGGAAGAGGATCAGAATTCAACGAACTTCCCGTTAAGTATATTCTATTCTGACAGAAATCAAAAACTTGAGGAATTTTCTCTGTATCTTTCATTCATGTACAAGGTATATGTAATACAAGAATATACAATATAGGAAATAATACACATGATACTATTTTCCTATATGAATAAATTGAATCAATTAAACTATCAATCTAAGATTAGTACAATCATCCGCAGAATCAAAGCATATCTTCAAGACATACCAAATCTTATCTTCAACACTACCCTCAAGCTGGCGGCTTGTATATATCGAAGATGCCTAACTTACTTAATGGATACGTGTGCTACATTTGATAAAGTGCAATCAAGTTCTAATACTTATCACGAAAGTGCAATCGAGTCTTAAAACTTTAACGAAGTGTAATCAACGAAAGAACTTAATTCGATTAATTTAACAAATTTTAGGATTTAATTACTCTTTTATAAAATTTTCAGACTCGATTGTTCATCCGCAACAAGTATTAAAATTTAATTGCATTTTTTTAAAGTTTTAAGACTCAAGTGTACTTTCGTAATAAATTTTAAAATTTCCAATATACTTATCCAATTATCTAACTTTTAACATTATCGAGTCTAACATACTTGAAATAGCATGGACCATCCAATTGTGGAAGGCTTGACCTAGCCCACTCCCTTCGGGTCCACCCGATAAATCTTCGGGTGGCAATGATCCTGAAACATACACATGCGTCCGGAGGATCTAATCCTCAAGAAATGAGAACCGTTAGAATATCTTCCTTTAATCGCAGCTGTTCACTCCAATCCCATATCCCCAAAAGAAAAAAGGTCACTATAGGTCCGAAAAAGGACAAAAATGACTTTTTTTCTTAAGTGTATCGGAAAAGGGTATAAACTTTCACTCGAGGAATAAAAACGATCCTAGTATCTTTCGCATCAAACAAACTGCACGTAATAGGTATCGTTATGACAATGCACCGGCCAGACATGTTGCTTTTTATTACTAAAGATATAAATAAATTCGATATTTGCAAAAATTCAAAAGAAAATATGTTTTTCATCGAGAAAATAAAATGGCAAACTAGAGCTTCAAGCCACGATCACTCCTCCCTGATTGCATCTCCTCCACCCCCGCCGTCTTCATGGCTGTCACCGGGCGTGGTTCTGAAGTCGGCATCGGCCGCTACCTCGGATCTGGTCCAAATCAAAGTCCGGCCACGTTGGGTCCATGCCGGAGCAGGTCCCGTGCCCACGCATGTGCTGGGCCTGAAAGTTTTGGAAAATTCTAATTATTCATTATCAATTTCTTTTTATTTATTCATTTAAAATTTTTGCGGTTTTACTTATTTGGGCTTGTAATCTCTTACATCGTGTTTTGTCCAAAGAGATGGGCATTCCAACCTCTCTTCTTCTTCTTTTTTAATTTTCATATCTAAGTAATGCATTTAGAAATACAACTTTAATTTATTTATAACATTGACTTGTATAATAATAGGATTATACGAATCAATATTAGATTAAATCAAATTGTGAATATTGGATTACTGCATTTAATACATCAAAGTAATCCAAGATTGGATTAACGTATTTGTGATAAGATTGCCATTCGAAAGGATTTAGATACAAAATCAACCCTAGATACACATGTCAGTCATCTAACACCGAATGTATAAAAAATAATTTTACATGAGCAGTGGACCCAACAGTAACCCTCATTTTATCTTTAATTTATCATTAGCTTGAATGTGTATAATCCTATGTTCATCAAGAAGTAAGAGAGTGCATGCTCAAGGAATTCAATTTTTAATGCTATGTTCAGAAAATACTAGCACAAAGAGAGAATGAGCTGAAAGACTATATAGCTTAGCTTTACGGCCCAGATAAAAGAAAGAATCACCTCAATTCAATGAGATGATAAGCAAATGCCAACAGAGAGAAAACAGAACCACATGCCCAGAACAGCAAGGAAAGAGACTGAGGCTTGCTAATTTTTCCACAGAATGACTAACTCCCAGGATTCGATTCTTATCCCCCTCCTCGGGTTTAATCTGAGAATCCGATGCCGAAGCATGCTGCTGCCGGCTTTACAGCCATCAGATTGCATATGAAAACAGCGAATGAATTTTCAAGTAATGACGATTTTGAAGGGGCATTAAAAGGGTATTTACGCAATCGCAATGCAAATGCAACACTACCTCTTTTCATGCGGCTGCATTTCGAGATAGGAATACTTATGTTCCTCATGAAAAAACAATGGAGGATCAGATTAGTAAGCAAGCATTCTTCTGTGACCGTACTGTACTACTTTCATCCCCCCACTACAGAACTCATTTTAGTAGTAGCAAGTATGTAAGATGTATATAGCCTTCACTCCTTAGGACAAAAGCTTTACTTACATTTGATTCGAGATCTTATACAAAATGGAATGAAAAAAAAATCTCAAACCGTATGATACACATTCCGTTTATCAGCGAGTCGGATTCCTTCGAATCAGCTCACCTATGAACTTGTCAAACTTCCCAGCACCGTCCTCTATCGGTTTCCCGGATGTCGGAACCGAGCAAAACACAGAGAAGAACAAGGCCAACTTGTTTCCTTCCTTCTCTTGCTGAGGCCAGATTAAACACAACCTTTCATAGAGGAAGAACCAAGCTCCTGCTTTAGCCGTACATCGAGAACAAGAACCTCCCGCTCGACAAGAGCGACCTTGTTATCGAGCTGGATCCACTCGCTTTGACAATATGTATGTCAATACATTCGACATCAGCTCATTCCTTAACGATATGTTCAGCAAGTGTTCTAACATGATATTGTTTCATTCATACACTAAGGCAGTACTAGATATGTCGGCACCCTATATCTGCAATATCTGTTGGCAATTTGAAACTAGATTTATCAAGAACTCAAGCCCTTAATATTGGATGATCAAGCCGAATTGAGTTATGCTCTATCCAATCGCACGAAACACGCGGTAAAGCTAGCTTGAGAATTCAAGCTCATTCGAGTTTGAGCAATAGACCAAGTCAAGCCTAAATTAGCTCAATTGACACCAGGAGTTAATGATGAGGATTTCTAGACGACTCCTTTCCACTCCAGAAAACTCTTGTTTTTAAGTCTCTGGATGAAGATGAGGGATTAGTTCATTAAGATCAATAGGTGAATTGAAAAGAAGATGTGGAAGAACACTGAGGACGTTGCCGCTCAGCTTCAGGATACTTTCCCATCGAAATTTAAAATATTATTTAAATTTTTAAAAAGAAATCATAAGAAATTTATATATAAATTTAAATGTCAGTGTTTACCTTTTATGAAAATTTCAAGTGTTTAATATCAAAAGAGGAAAGTCAATCTAGAGAGACCCTAAATTATCCAGCAAAATTTAAAAAAAAAAAAAAAAATTAACTGAGCAAGAGAGGGAAAAGAGGGGAAAATCAATAATTTATTTCGAATAAGTGTATTAAAAGTCATAAAACTTGTCGCAAAAATACGATTGAGTCATAAAACTTTCAGAAGTACAATGAGATTCTCAAACTTATCATGAAAATATAATCAAATCTTAAAACTTTCATAAAATGCAATCAAATCCTAAAATTTATCAAGAGAGTGTAATCAATTTATAAATCTTTACAAAAGTATAATCACCAAAAGGACTTAATTGGATTGATTTTACAAATTTTAGAATTTGAATGTAACTTTTAAAAATTTTAGGATTTAATTATACTTTTATCGTAAGTTTTAGGATTTAATTGTACTTTTTGAAATTTTTAAAAATCAATTGTACTTTTGTAATAAGTTTTAGAATTTTCAATACCCTTATCCCATTATATAATGTTTATTGAGTCTAACATATCTATGAAATGACATAGAGCATCCAATTGTGGAAGGCTTGACCCAGCCCAACCCCCTTTGGGTCCACCCGATAATCTTTAGGTGCCAATGGTCCGGAAACATATACATCTGTCGTGAGGATCTAATCCTCAAGAAATGAGAGCCGTTAGATCATCTTCTTCTAATCACGGCCATTCACTCCAATCCCAGGGCCACTATTGGCCACTATAATTGACCCCAAAAGAAAAAGTCACTATAGGTCCCAAAAAGGAGATAAAAGTCTTTTTATTTAGATGTCTCAAAAAAGATATGAATTTTCACTTGAGATATAAAAACAATCACTATTATATCATATGGACCACACGTGACATTTGTTGTGACTAATCGTATCGATATAGCGACCCGCTAGCCAACATGTTGCTTTTATTATTAAAAAGATAGATAAATTCAATATTTTCAAAATTGAAAGAAAATATGTTTTTTCAACATCTCATTAGACTTACTTGTTCATGTATAGTTAATCCAATATCTAGATAACATTCTACATTAAAACTATCGATCTAACCAAATGTTTTAGCATTTTGGGAATTCCAAACATATGCCGAGAAGGATAATGATTTGACATATTAGAAGTGACCCCTTTTCGTATTGCACACCCCGTTATCTTTTTATGGATGTTTTTGTCATTATAAGATTATGCTTACAATTACAATTCTCTCAATTAGTGTAAAATCTCGGGTTACACTTCACGGTAAAAGATTATGATAACCAACAGATATTGCACCAAACACCAAGAGTGTCGCAAGCTCAAATTTGATATGCTGCGGAATGAGGATGAGACAAAGTAAACAATCTATTACCCCAAATCCAATCGTAGTAGTCCAACTGGCCCAAGACATCATGTGCTTGGGGCTTATAAAGTCTTTGTTCGACACCGACTCGGTCCCTTACGCAACCATATAAAAATATAATTTACATTTGATTTATCTACTTGAGTTTTAATTCATGTCTCATATGGTTTCTAAGGATGATGGAGAATTTTATGGGTCCAGAATTCATTTATTGAAAATGGGGTTTCTTGATGATGCTCTAATACTGAATTTGCATATCACATGCTGTCAGTATTAAATAATAATTTAGCTTAAGAATCAAACTGCATCTCTCTCTCTCTCTCTCTCTCACGCAAAAAGATTGAAGTTTCAGTGGGCTTTGGACGACGTAGCATGGCCCACTTGGACCTGCTTCCTGTGGCAAATGGGGGTGAGGCCCACGATACCCCATTTGTGCATGTAATAAAACAGTGATAATTCATCCTCAAAGTTTAGATATTAGCTTTATTTGCTTAAACCTAATAGACTTGATTCAGACCTATTATTATGCAAAATAGTTTAGCACAATATCACTTATTGCATTCCCCAGTTCATGGTCATGCATACGATGCGAGTTGATGAGTTCATACTCGTCTTAAGCCAATTGTGTCACTCGATTTTCAATCCAATGTCTCATGGTTGACTTTTTTACAAGCTGAACATTTGACTTTCAGCAACTCTCCCTCTCGAAGCATTCCGAGTTCAAACTATAAAAAATAAAACATCAAGTTCGAAAGACGCATACCAAAGCACTTTCCTCTTCAATTGCTTCTGTCAGCAGGTTTGTATTCTTCAACTCGTCGAGATGACGCGGTCAAAGACTGCGAACTGAAATTTTTAATAACTTTTTAAATATATCCATTACGAGTATTATGCCAACTTGAATTTTAGGCACTTCGAGGGACGTTCTTAAAATTTTTTGGCACCTAAGTAATCGATTAAAAGCTATGGTACTTAAATGCAGTTTTTTTAGAAATTATTGCACATGAGTGGTTGAAAAAAAGTTATGATATTAAAATAAGCGTCATACAAAAGTATGGACACTTGTGCTATCTTTATCCAAACCAAAATGTACGCAGCACATTCACATGCATCACTTTTGACTGGCTTGTTTGTTAATTTCAAATTGGCTCGAGCTCCACCAAGCCCGAGTCTTGAGTCACTTCATTAGAAAGCCAGGTTCAACTCCAATTTATTTCGCATGTGCATCCATGACATTTGTGAAATTTCATATGTTATTCCTAATTATAATTTAAAATTAAGAAACATCTAAACAAACTGGGGAAGTTAGGATCCTAGTAAACTTGAGCTCGAGTTGGTGCGTGATTATTGATGATGCCTTTTATTTCTTGATGGCTTTGTGAAAAGATGGGTGAGTTGCTCGAAGAAACTATTGTATAACTCTCATTTAGCTACCAAATCAAGTGTAATTTACTACGACTGTGCATCATGTGCAGTGCAGTCAATGCGCTCCCAGACCTCAAATGGAGTTCATCAAATGAATGGAGTATATATCTTCCACAGTGATTCCTTCCAACTTAAACCAAGCAACTTAACATATTCATCCCTCCACATACTAGAGAAGGTCAAAAGAGGAAAACGATAAGTTAAATACTAAAAAACACATTCTGTTTATTACTTGAAATGGAAGCTCTCCTGTCCATCTGATAACACAAAGCACTTCTTCAAAGTCGGGCAAGTTTCTCCACCTCTCTTACTCTTCTGGTACACATGCACAATATAATCATTAATGGTTTTAACCAAGATAAGATGCTAGAAGTTGGTTTGCAAGAAAAGGGCCAAGCTTACCTGCTAAACAAGCTCCTATTCGCGTCGTTGAATTGTTCTTTTGAACCAAAGCATGGTGATCATTGTTATCACCGAGAATTCCTCGACAGCCCTGTCCATCGCTCGAAAGTAAGAGATCCTCCAAGATCGCTTGAAATGCAAGATGCTACAAAATCCCAGAAATCCCACTGTAAACCCAGGTCCTAATCCTGCATAAAACCAATCATGGATATCCAAATTGCCTCCGCTAGGCCTATCTCCACTTGAATTATCACCGTTGTGCCCATCCCTGCTGGGTGGCTCATCTCCAGGACATATCTTCGAAAGAGGAGCTCCACATAGTCCATTGTTGCCACGATAAACAGATTCATCATCCACAGTACGTAGATGGTTGCCGGATGGAATACGGCCGGAGAGTTTGTTGAAGGACAGATTCAGATGACTAAGGAAGTCCAAGTTGGATATACTTGGAGGGATGATACCTGACAGTTTGTTTCTGGAAAGATCAAGAGATTCCAACTGTTTTAGGTCACCGATGTTTGAGGGTATGTGACCTCTTAAATTATTCTGAGATAGATTCAAATTTTGAAGTTCGACAAGCCTAGTAAACTCTTCTGGTAACTGCCCATCCAACATGTTTGCAGAAAGGTCGATTGAGAAGAAGTATGAAATCACATCACCATATATTTGGCTGGTTCCCTTTGTGTTAACCATAACATTGAGACCGAAAATATATGACCAGTCCTCATAATAAAGGGTGCTATCAACCATGGACAAGAATCCGTCAATACAATTGGGAATGGGTCCAGAAATGTTATTCTGTGCTAGGCTCAAGACTCGGAGATAGCGAAGTTGGCAAAATTGCAGAGGAATGCCTCCAACAAAGTGATTTTTCTCTAAATTAATCATTGCCAATGATTGAGAATGTTCCCCAAATGGAGGTAACCTACCCATGAATTCATTGTCGCTGAGGTCAAAAAACATCATTTGTTGTAGATTCGACAAGCAATTTGGGATTACTCCACTAAATCCATTCCTATATAGGCTAAGAACTTGTAATTGCTGAAGATGGCACAAGGATTTCGAAATCTGACCATTCAACTTGTTATCCCCAAATACAAAAGTCTTCACCTTTTGCGATGCTCTCCAACATCGAGGAAGTCTCCCAGACAGTTGGTTTTTTGAGAGATTAATTTCAGTTAGGTCATTCAACTTACACAATGAATTTGATATACCACCGGTGAGATTATTACCCCAAAGTCTCAGTACTGTTAACCGTGGCATCTTGTCTCCGATGTCTTGGGGAACTTGGCCATTAAGCATGTTGCTTGAGATATCCAAATGTGTAATATTAGTGAAAATGTTGTAGAGCCAATCAGGAATGTCATCTGAGATGCTCACATTTGACATCATCAAACTAGTAATGTTTCTCTGTGTTTGAAGCCATTTTGGAAATTCAGGTCCCACTTTACAATCTGACAAATCTATCTCATGAACTTGGAATGGCGGAACCCAGGTAGAGCTCACATTTAATATGAGCTCATTGGAAGAAATGTCTAAGCCGGTCAAGTTTCCAAGATTTTCAAAGTGAAGTTCGCTTAAAACTCCATATAAAAAATTATTGTGGACTTGGAGCTCCTTTAGATTCGATAGTTGCCCAATACTTTCTGGAATAATCCCACTCAATTTGTTATCATTCAGATGCAACTCTCTTAGAGACGATAGCTCCCCCAAATTGGAAGGAATAGAACCAGAAATCGAGTTCAATGAAAGATCGAGGAACTCTAGTTCTTTGAAATCTCCGAATTGATTAGGGAGGTCACCACTAAATTTATTGCCAGCAACATCAAAGATCTTCCACTTACTCCGGACACAACCGTGAGGACCATCTGAGATGACGGAGATACTCCCGTTGAAGTAGTTACTGCTTAATTGTACCACTTGCAATTTGCAAAGATTGCTCATGTTTTTTGGAAATTCACCATGTAGCGAATCTAAAGACACGTCAAAGAAGGCAAGCCTTTGATTATTCTCAATGATTGCCGTGGGAAAAGGACCTTTGATATGAAAGTTGTCAGACAGATCAATATGTTCTAACTTGCTCAAGTTAAAGATCCATGGAGGAATAAAACTTAAATTATTGGACTCGATAGTGAGGAATCTAAGAGAGGTGAAATTGGCCTGCAAAGAGCTAGAAATATCTTGCAATTGGCAATTGCTCAATCTTAAAGATTGCAAAGATGAAAGCATGTTAATGGAACCAAACCAATCTTTGGCAATCGAAAGGCCAACACCAGACATGTGCAAGTATGTCAAGGAAGATAACTTTGACATCCAACCAAGATCGTTCGAGGTTAAATAACCTAGAACAAAGTCATTACTAAGATCCAAGTACTGTAATTTGGAAAGGTTATTGAGCTGCCTAGGAATATCTCCATTGAAGCCTGCATATGAGAGGTTGAGATACTCTAATTTTTTAAGAGAAGCAAAGAACATTGGGATTTTATGGGTTGAAAAGTTGTTGACGCTAAGATCCAGGTGCTTCAAATACTTCAGTTTTGTTAAAGAAGGAACTATGTTACCTCCCAACCTGCACTTATATGAAGGTTCAAGCATATCAATCTCTTCGATACATGGATTATGAAGATCGAGCTTTAGGACATGGCCTGTCTTCTCATTACATTCAACTCCTTCCCACTTGCAACATTCCTCACCGGTCCATGATGACAAGCGTTTCCAAGGATCAGTGAGACCATGCTTGAACTTTAGAAGAGCTTCCCTCTCCACACCAATACAACTTACATTTGTCGAAGCAATGGAATGACTGAATTCGACAATTTGAGTGACAAAGATTGCCAACAAGAAGGTAGACACAAGGCCACCGCAAGACGCCATAGGTTCTTCAGGATCTAAGAAGAAGTATTGCTTGGTCTTCGATTCACCAAGAAAAGAGTCACTACAATATATTGTTGGGGTCATTTCCTGATCACTGTCAATCATGACTCGGTAGAGGATGACTCTTAACTTTCCAAGTCAATGACTTCCAAGACCCGCCACACGGTCGGAGAGGATGACTCTTAACTTTCCAAGTCAATGACTTCCAAGACCCGCCACACGGTCGTAGAGGATGACTCTTAACTTTCCAAGTCAATGACTTCCAAGACCCGCCACACGGTCCACCCATCAAAATCAATCCAAAACGGTAACATCTTTAATCTTTGTAAAAAGGTTGAAGGAGGCCGACAAACAAAAGCGAAGAGCTTCCCCTTTTTTACCAATACAACTTACATTGGTTGAAGCGATGGAATGACCAAATTCAATTACTTGAATGACAAATATTGATAATAAGAAGATAGTCACAACGCCGTCGCAAGACGTCATAGGTTCTTTAGGATCTAAGAACAAGTATTGCTTGGTCTTTGATTCACCAAGAAAAGAGTCACTATAATATATTATTGGGGTCATTTTTTATCACTGTCAATCATGACTTGCTAGAGGATGACTCATTTTTCCAAGGCAATGACTTTCAAGACCCACCGGTCCACCTATCAAAATCAATCCAAAACTTGTATCATCTTGAATCTTTGTAATAAGGTTAAAGGAGGACGACAAACAAAAGCGAAGAAAGAGGGACGCTAATGGCACTGTGTACCTCTAAAACTGGCTATTGTTAATGTATGATCTCCAGAAATTAGTTATTGCAGGTGTCAACCATCCACCGCACCCTATTTTATCACAAAATGACCAGTATTATGAAATAGTAACTTTCATTTTTTCTAATAGAAAAAGGTAACCCTCCTTTCATTCAAGCAACATCTAGATTAGTGACCTATAGTATAATAAAATTGGAGATATATCAAAAAAAAAAATCATAATCCTATTGTATAAATACCAATTTAGTCATAAATTTGTCAATTGGGCTAATGTAGTCCTAAACCTTTTAATGAATTTCTAATATAGTCCATCCGGCCAATTTAGGTCGGAAATCATTTATGTTAGCACCAACCATCTTACATGGTAAAGCCAGCAGTTGATGTAGGAAGGTAATTTGAACGCCATAGTTTTGCAAAATTTTTAAATTTTTCTTTCTTTTGTCTTGTTCTTTCTTTTCTTTTTTTTACCCTTTACTTTCCTGTTGAACACTTGTATTCGACTCCTTCAAGGTGGAGGAGACAATGAACGCCAAATCGTCCTGAAGTTATATTTTTCCTTGAGACAATATAATCTTCATTGTCTCCCCGAATCACATCCATTGCTCTACCAATGTCAAGCCCGACGTCGTCTCGCTCGACGGCTGGGACTTCCTTGAGACTTACGCCAAGATCCGTGATGACGGCAAGCTTCATGTCACTGTGGGAGAATGCAATGCATGGAGGCAGTCCCTTGGCTCCAGCTCCTTCCCCAGGTTAACCTCGAGGTCATCAAACTTCACAAGTGCTAAGATTTACACCATGAGCTCGTCTCAAAACACATTCTGGAAGCACACTGGCCGAAGGTGAGGGTTGCCGGCCATCACCAACATGCTAACGACCCTCAGTCGGTCCTTGCCGGCAGAGGGAAGAAGATAAATATTAGAGAAGAAAAGAGTAGGGGAAAAAAAGAGAAAAAAAGAAAAGAAAGAAAAATGAGAAAATAAGTTCAAAACTACGTCATTTCATCTAAGATTGTTCATATCAGATGCTGGTTGTGCCACTTAGGATGGACAATACTAATTGGATCGCCACATCAACGATTTCCATCCTAAATTGAGCGGATGGACTTCTTTGAAAAATTGTAAAAAGGTTTAGGATTACATTGACAATTAAAAATTCAAAACTAAACTGAAATCCGTGTAATAAGTTTATAACTTTTTGGGTTATTTCTCATTAAAAATACAAAGGAGAAATGCTATGAGGGCTTTTAGATCGGCGGGTCTTTGTGCTTGTTTTTAAAGGTTGTACATTTTAAAGAAGAAAATCTCTCCATTTGAATATCCCGTGAAATAGCGCAATCGTGTGAAAGAAAAGGCAAAAGTTTTTTAAATGAAAAGGAAGGAAAATCTTTGCAAAATTAAAACGTTTTAGGAAATTGATTCAAATGTTTATAGCATTACATGCCAATTTGAAAATTTTATCTCCATTTGAATAACCAGTGAAATTGCACACTCAGTTTCTTTATTTGAAAAGGAAGGAAAATCTATGCAAAAAATTAAATCGTTTTTTTGGTTATAGCATTACATGCAATTTGAATGTTACGTTTTTTGTTCATTATTTTTTTTCTGTAAAATCTGTTCAAAAAATTAAATTGTTTTGGATCGAATCAAATGGTTATAGCCAAATACTTTTTCAATGACTATTTTATTGTTCTCAAATGTATCCTGATTTTTGGCCAAACTACATGGGAAATCGATTCGAAGGAATCTTGGGTATCAAAAAAAAAAAAAAAAACTCTTAGATTTTTCATGTACTAGGTCTCATAAATGCTATTTGGTCTAGATAACTAATCTCATATCTACAATCAATTTTCCGCAATTATATGGCAATGAGAGGCTTTTTTACATGGGTAAGTGTCAAAAAATTATTGGTGAAAAAAAAAATGACGGGTGACTTTTTTTCTTAGATAACATGTTTCTATTTATTAATAAAATCTATGAAATGACCAATTCTTTTACAATTTGCAAATTATCGGTTTTTGTTCTAACTAATTAACTTTTATATGCATGATTTAATAAAAGTTTCAAGTATATTAACTCTTCTATGAAACTTTCAACCTAAATTAAAGTAATCTACCAACTTTTGTCAAATTGAATTGCCAACTTGTTTGGAATTACCGACTTCCATTTGAGACCATGCTTGAACATAAGAAGAGCTACCCTCTCTGTACCAATATGGCTTACATTGGTCAAAGCTTTGGAATGACAAAACTCAATTACTCGAATGACAAAGATTGCCCATAAGAGGATAGACACAAAGCCAACGTAAGACGCCATAGATTCTTCGAGACTTGAGAACAAGTATTGCTTTAATCATGTGGATAATGGTCTTGATTCACCAAGGAAAAAGTGACTATAAGTTGTTTTTCAGGTCATTTTCTGATCACCGGCCATAATGACTTCCCAATGGACGACTCCAATTTTCAAAGTCATGCCTTCGGAGACCAGTCAAACGGTCAACCCATCAACATCAACCCTAAACGTATGTCATTCTTATTCTGTAACAACGATCAAAGGAGGACGACAAAAAAAAAAGTAAAGGAAAGAGATGATGCTTACGACCCTATTTACCTCTTAAGACTGGCAATTGTCAGTGTATATAAATTTGTCATTTTCAGACAAAATGAAGGTGGGAGCGCGATTCAGAGAAAGCGATTCAGAGAAAAGCAATGGCATGACCAAACAAAAAATTAAAATCCAAGATGAGAAGTGGTTAACATTTAATGCAAGGAGTTATTTGCAGACAGAAGTCGGTGTCCGGTCGAAGCAACCTAGTTGGTAGTTGCCATAGTCGCCATGTATCGTGGATCAAGCGGTTGCCACCAAAACTGGAGAATTTCAAACAAAGTGTCATAGAAATGGTTCAACTTCTCTTCAAGAACATTAAAGAGGGTTAGGCGTTGGAAGAAAACAAAGCCCCCGAGAGTTTATCTATTCAATTTCCTCGTATTTTCGCCTCTTGGTACATTGGGGAAAATTGTCCAAAAAATCCTAAATCTATTGTAGTTTTGCCAATTCAGTCCTAAACCTTTCAATCTTGCCGATTGAGTTCTAAACCTTTTGTCAGTTTGCCAATTGAGTCCATCCGACCAATTTTGGCCGAAAATGCTGACGTGGATGCCGGCGATGCCACGTAGAACGGCCGGTGCTGACGTGGACAATTTTTAATAATATTTTAATATTTTTAAAAAAATTGGATTTTCTGTTTTTTTTTCGTTTTTTTTTTCCCTTTTGGTTTTTTCCTTGGCCTTTTCCGGTGGCCGACCATCGGCCACAGCCCGCCGGCTGGCCTCGCCCACCACAAGCGAGGCCTGGCCAGGCGACAGCGATGCAAGGCGAGGCAGCCCCTGGCCCGGCGAGGGCCGGCCTCACCAGATCTAGCGAGGGGAGCCCTCGCTAGGGGTCGCCCTTGCCCAGGCAAGCGTCGGCCTCGCCCCTAGCCGGGCGGGCAACGACTGGCCACCGGCCACAGGCTGACGCCTAGCCGACCAAGCGAGGGCTAGCCTCGCCGGATCTGGTCAGGCGAGGCCGACGCCGCCCGAGCGAGGGAGAGCCTCGGCGAGGGCTCCCCTTGCTAGATCTGGCGAGGCGGCCCTCGCCGGGCTAGGGGCTGGCCTCGCCCGCCACAAGCAAGGCCGGGCTGGGCGACGGCGACGCCAAGCGAGGCCCGGCCGAGCGAGGCCGCCCCGGCCCCGGCAAGGGCCGGCCTCACCAGATCCGGCGAGAGGAGCCCTCGCCGGGGTCACCCTCGCCCGGGCGAGAGTCGGCCTCGCCCCGGCCCTCGCCGGATCTTGCGAGGCTAGCCCTCACCGGGGCCAAGGCGGCCTCGCCCAAAGCATCGCCGTCACCCAACCGGGCCTCGCCTGTGGCGGGTGAGGCTAGCTAGCGGGCTGTGGCCGGTGACCGGCCATAGGAAAATGTCAAAAAAAAAAAAAAAAAGGAAAAAAAAATATAAAAAAAAAATCAAAAAATATTTTAAAATATTAAAATATTATTAAAAATTATCCACATTAGCGTCGGCAGTCCTATGTGGCACCGCCGGCATCCACATCAGCATTTTCTAGCCGGATGGACTCAATTGGCAAACTGACAAAAGGTTTAGAACTCAATCAGCAAGATTGAAAAGTTTATAACTCAATTGGCAAAACTACAATAGGTTTAGGACTTTTTGGACAATTTTCCCGGTACATTGTAATTGCTACATTTCCTTTTAATATATTTTCATTTCAATATCCTTTAATTTTTTTGAGATTTGCATTTCATTGCACTTAGATTCGTAAATTCATCACTCCACCCATGTCCCGTTTGCATGCTTTGTGCTCGGCTGTGCAACCACGGAGCAATCTTGATCGTTTTCCAATCATCATAATCTCATATTATCTTAGACTTATGTCAATCTTTGTCAACATCATTTGGGCACACCCAGGCATATATATTTTCATTGCAATTATATAGCAATGAGAGGCTTTTTTACATTGGTACGTGTCAAAAAATTATTGGTGAAAAGAAAATGATCGTTGACTTTTTTTCTTAGATAACGTGTTGCTATTTACTAAAGAAGGAAGGAAAATCTTTGCAAAATTAAATTGTTTTAGGAAATTGATTCAAATGGTTATGGCATTACATGCCAATTTGAAAATATTATCTCTCCATTTGAATAACCATTGAAATTGCACACTCGGTTTTTTTTTTAAAAAAGAAAAGCAAAAGTATTTTCTATGAAAAGGAAGGAAAATCTATGCAAAATACTAAATCGTTTTAGGAAATCAAATCAAATGGCTATAGCATTACATGCAATTTGAATGTTACTTTTTTTTATTATTTTTGTCTGTAAAATTTTTTCCAGATGCCAAATATCAACGATTTTATTGTTCTCGAATGTATCCTGATTTTTTGGCCAAATTACATTGGAAGAAACTCTTAGATTATTCTTATACTAGGTCTCATATATGCCATTTGGACTAAATAACTAATCTCATGTCTATAATCAATTTTCTGCAATTATATGGCAATGAGAGGCTTTTTTACATTGGCAAGTGTCAAAAAATTATTGGTGAAAAAAAAATGACCGGTGACTTTTTTTCCTAGATAACGTGTTGCAATATATTGAAAAAATCTATCAAATGACCAATTCTTTTACAATTTGCAAATTATCGGTTTTTGTTCTAACTAATCAACTTTTATATGCATGATTTAATAAAAGTTTTGAGTATATTAACTCTTATATGAAACTTTCAACCTAAATTAAAGTAATTTACCAACTTTTGTCAAATTGAATTGCCAACTTGTTTGGAATTACCAACTTCCATTTGAGACCATGCTTGAACATAAGAAGAGCTACCCTCTCTATACCAGTATGGCTTACATTGGTCAAAGCTTTGGAATGACAAAACTCAATTAATCGAATGACAAAGATTGCCCATAAGAGGATAGACACAAAGCCAACCTAAGACACCATAAATTCTTTAGGACTTGAGAACAAGTGAAAGTACTAGTATGAACACCTAGAGGGGGTGAATAGGTGTAAAAACAGATCCTGCAAAATGCAGTGAAAACCTTTTACTTTTAACCTGAATTTGAATAATAACAGACTTTTGAAACTGAGTCTGAAGAGCAGCAGACTTTGAGCGAGATCAGACTTTAGCAGTCAAATAGAACTACGAATAAAGGAGTTTATAGAAGAGAATAAGAACACAAGGTTTATAGTGGTTCGACTTAGATCAAGCCTACGTCCACTCTCCCACGCTAACAGCCTTCTAGCTGAATTCCACTATGCAATTAACAAGATATTACAACTTTGAGTGCAAACACTCAGTGGTAGATCACACTATCTCACTAAGTCACTCTTTTGATATTTCTCTCATGATCACAAACATTTAAGCTCACCAAAGACAAGTGTGTGAACAAAGGTCGCTCAGACTTTGGAATTATAAATTCTACACTATGTCTCTTACTTGCTCATCGATCATTGATCTCCTTAAATACTCCTTTACTTCCAAACTAGCCGTTGGACAGTATCTCGAGGATCGTCTTCTAATCTACTCATTGGACAAATTTGTATCTAAAAGATTTGATAGCCGTTGAGTGATAGAAATAGAATCCCAAATTGATTCTGATCGCCCATACAAACATAATATTGATTTCCATAAGTAAAGCTTCTTCATATAGAAAGTTATTGTCTTCAAGATCCAATTGTTAATCAATTAGATTGAGCCAATCGAATCAATCTTGAAATAGAATCCAAATCATATCACTAGCCGTTATATGTTTAGGGCTTGTGTTACATTATGTCGAATCTGGATGTAAAGTCTGAGAACAATAGACTTTACAATCTAAGTCTGGACATATTTTGTTTCTAAATAAATTTAGCTTTAAGGTCTAGACACAGTCTAAATAAGAATCAGTCTTCTGGTTCTTCATTCACGTTCAATTTGGAATTTGTCAGAGTAAGCAGACTTCTAATGTAGACCAGACTTTGACACTAAAGTCTAGCAGTCTTCTGACTTTAACACAGAAGTCTGGAATTCTTCGAAATATACTTTGGACATGTGTTACGTTCAGTCTTCTGGCTGTCTTCATATCATCTGCATGGTCTATTACTTAACCACTAAACACGTAGTAGCCTTTGATTTATTTTGTCATCTTCAAAACATTATAAGGATTTCCCTAACAACAAGTATTGCTTTAATCATGTGGATAACGGTCTTGATTCACCAAGGAAAGAGTGACTATAGATTGTTTTTCAAGTCATTTTCTGATCACCGACCATAATGACTTCCCAATGGACGACTCCAATTTTCAAAGTCATGCCTTCGGAGACCAGTCAAACGGTCAACCAATCAAAGCCAACCCAAAACGTATGTCATCCTTATTCTGTAATAACGATCAAAGGAGGACGACGAACAAAAAAAAAAAAAAAAAAGTAGTTACCTCTCAAGACTGGCAATTGTCAGTGTATATAAATTTGTCATTTTCAGACAAAATGAAGGGGGAGCTCAATTCAGGGAAAAGCAATGGCATGACCAAACAAAAAATTAAAAATCAAGATGATAAGTGGTTGACATTTAATGCAAGGAGTTATTTGCATACAGAAGTCGGTGCCCGGTCAAATCAACCTAGTTGGTAGTTGCCATAGTCGCCATGTATCGTGGATCAAGCGGTTGCCACCAAAATTGGAGAATTTCAAACAAAGTGTCACAGAAATGGTTCAACTTCTCTTCAAGAACATTAAAGAGGCTTAGGCGTTGGAAGAAAACAAAGCCCCTGAGAGTTTATCCATTCAATTTCCTCGTATTTTCGCTTCTTGGTACATTGGGAAAAATTGTCCAAAAAGTCCTAAACCTATTGCAGTTTTACCAATTCAGTCCTAACTTTTCAATCTTGCCGATTGGTCCTAAACCTTTCGTCAGTTTGCCAATTGAGTCCATCCGACCAATTTTGGCCAGAAAATGCTCACGTGAACGCGGCGGTGCCACGTAGGACGGCCGACACTGACGTGGATAATTTTTAATAATATTTTAATATTTTTTAAATTTTTTTGATTTTTTTTTGGATTTTCTGTTTTTTTTTTTTTTTTTTTTTGGCTTTTTTTTTGGCTTTTTCCTTGGCTTTTCCGGTGGCCAACCACCGGCCAAGGCAACGGCCAGCCACCGGCCACAGCCCACCGGCTGGCCTCTCCCGCCATAGGCGAGACCTAGCTAGGCGACGGCGACGCCGAGCGAGGCGGCCCTAGCCCCGGCGAGGGCCAGCCTCGCCAGATTTGGCGAGGGGAGCCCTCGCCGGGGGTCGCCCTCGCTAGATCTGGTTTGGGTGAGGCCGACACTTGCCTGAGCGAGGGAGAGCCTCGGGGAGGGCTCCCCTCACCAAATTTGGTGAGGTCGGCCCTCACCGGGGCCAGGGCTGGCCTCGCCCGCCATAGGCGAGGCCCGGCCGAGCGATGGCGACGCTAAGCGAGGCCGCCCTAGCCCCAGCGAGGGCTGGCCTCGCCAGGGGTCGCTCTCACCGTGGCGAGCCTCGGCCTCGCCCCGGCCCCCCTCGCCCGCCGGTCGCCAGACCGGGGCGCCTCGCCGAGCCTCGCCTCATGGCGAGCCTCGCCTATGGCGAGCTGTGGCCGGTGGCCGGCCATGGGAAAAGGCCAAGGAAAAAGCCAAAAAAAAAAAAAAAAAAAAGAGGAAAAAAAGAAAATATCAAAAATATCAAAAAATATTTAAAAATATTAAAATATTATTAGAAATTATTCACGTCAACGCTAGCGAGTCTACGTGGCCCTACGGGCATCCACATCAGCATTTTCCGACCAAAATTGGCCGAATTGACTCAATTGGCAAACTAACAAAAGGTTTATGACTCAATCGGCAAGATTGAAAGGTTTATAACTCAATTAGCAAAACTGTAATAGGTTTAGGACTTTTTGGACAATTTTCCCGGTACATTGTAATTACTACATTTCCTTTTAATATATTTTCATTTCAATATCCTTTAATTTTTTTGAGATTTGCATTTCATTGCACTTAGATTCGTAAATTCATCACTCCACCCATGTCCCGTTCACATGCTTTGTGCTCGGCTGTGCAACCACGGAGCAATCTTGATCGTTTTCCAATCATCATAATCTCATATTATCTTAGACTTATGTCAATCTTTGTCAACATCATTTGGGCACACCCAGGCATATACATTTTCATTGCAATTATATAGCAATGAGAGGCTTTTTTACATTGGTACGTGTCAAAAAATTATTGGTGAAAAAAAATGACCATTGACTCTTTTTCTTAGATAACGTGTTGCTATTTATTAAAAAAGGAAGGAAAATCTTTGCAAAATTAAAATGTTCTAGGAAATTGATTCAAATGGTTATAGCATTACATGCCAATTTGAAAATTTTATCTCTCAATTTGAATAACCGTTGAAATTGCACAGTCGGTTTTTTATTTTTATTTTTAAAAAAGAGAGAGAGAGAGAGAGAGAGACAAGCAAAAGTATTTTATATGAAAAGGAAGGAAAATCTATGCAAAAAATTAAATTGTTTTAGGAAATCGAATCAAATGGTTATAGCATTACATGCAATTTGAATGTTGCTTTTTTTTATTATTTTTTTCTGTAAAAACTTTTCCGGATGCCAAATATTAACGATTTTATTGTTCTCAAATGTACCCTGATTTTTTGGCCAAATTACATTGGAAGAAACTCTTGGATTTTTCATGTACTAGGTCTCATATATGACATTTGGACTAGATAACTAATCTCATATCTGCAATCAATTTTCCGCAATTATATGGCAATGAGAGGCTTTTTTACATTGGTAAGTGTCAAAAAATTATTGGTGAAAAAAAAATGGCCGGTGACTTTTTTTTCCCAGATAACGTGTTGCTATTTATTAAAAAAATCTATAAAATGACCAATTCTTTTACAATTTGCAAATTATCAGATTTTGTTCTAACTAATCAACTGTTATATGCACGATTAATAAAAGTTTCGATTATATTAACTCTTATCTGAAACTTTCAACCTAAATTAAAGTAATTTACCAACTTTTGTCAAATTGAATTGCCAACTTGTTTGGAATCACCAACTTCCATTTGAGACCATGCTTGAACATAAGAAGAGCTACCCTCTCTATACCAATATGGCTTACATTGGTCAAAGCTTTGGAATGACAAAACTCAATTACTCGAATGACAAAAATTGCCCATAAGAGGATAGACACAAAGCCAACGTAAGACGCCACAGATTCTTCAGGACTTGAGAACAAGTATTGCTTTAATCATGTGGATAACGGTCTTGATTCACCAAGGAAAGAGTGACTATAAATTGCTTTTCAGGTCATTTTCTGATCACCTGCCACAATGACTTCTTAAAGGACGACCCCAATTTTTGTCCAAAAAAAAAAAAAAGGACGACTCCAATTTTCAAAGTCGTGCCCTCGGAGACCTGTCAACGGTCAACCCATCAAAATCAACCCAAAACGTTTGTCATCCTTATTCTGTAGCAAAGATCAAAGGAGGACGACAAAAAAAAAAAAAAAGAGGAAAGAGATGATGCTTACAACCCTATTTACCTCTTAAGACTGGCAATTGTCAGTGTATATAAATTTGTCATTTTCAGACAAAATGAAGGTGGGAGCTCGATCCAGAGTAAAGCAATAACATGAACAAACAAAAAATTTAAAAACCAAGATGATAAGTGGTTGACATTTAATGCGAGGAGTTATTTGCATACAGAAGTCGGTGTCCGGTCGAAGCAACCTGATTGCCATTTATGTAGCACGAACACTCTCCAGAGCCTTCGTGTCGTGTCCGACACTCCAACACATGTCCGACACATCCTGACACGCGGTCAACGAGTGTCGAAAAATCCAACACACGGTCAACTCTTTTTGATACACTCCGACACACAAGTCCGGAATTCCAACACGCGATTCCGACACGCACAGAGTCAATTTTAAAAATTTCTAATACTTGAGGGGTCAAAATATAAATATACAAAAAGAAGCAATAAAAGAAATAATAAAAGAAGTAATAAAAAAAAAAAAGCTATAAATATACACGCATGGGGTCAATTTTTTTTTTTTCAATTTTTTTTTTTTTAAATTGTTTTAGTTTTTTTAAAAGTCTTTTACTATGAAAGAAGTAATAAAAAACGCTATATATGATAAATAAATAAATTTAAAAATATCATTTCAGCATTTTTCTTTAAACAATGTTTTTTTCCTCTAAGTTTTATGTATTATTGTAACAAATTAAAATAATGAATGATATTATTTAATATTTTTCATGTAAATTAATTCTAGGCTATTATTATTATTATTATTATTATTATTATTATTATTATTATTATTATTATTATTATTATTATTATTATTATTATTTATGTATTTATATATAAAAATATATTTAATATATAACGTGTCGGAACATGTCGGAATTCTATTTTTAAGAAATGACGTATCGGCGTGTCGTGTCGTGTCGTGTCACGTGTCGCGTGTCCGTGTCAGTGCTACATAGCCATAGTGGCCTTGTTTCATGGATCAAGTGGCTGCCACCAAAACTAGAGAATTTCAAGCAAAGTGTCACCGAAAGGTTCGACTTCTCTTTAAGAACACTAAAGAGGCTTAGGCATTGGAAGAAAACAAAGCCCCCGAGAGTTAATTTATTCAATTTCCTCGTATTTTCGCTTCTTCGTACATTTTAACTCCTATAATTTCCTTTTAATATATTTTCATTTCCATATTCTTTAATTTTTTTTTTTTTTTGCAATTTGCATTCCATTGCACTTATATTCATAGATCCATCACTCCACCAATGTCTCGTTCGCATGTTTTGTGTCTGAGTGTGCAATCACGGAGCTATCTTGATCACTTTCTAATCATCAGAAGTTCATATTATCTTAGACTTACGTCGATCTTTGTCAACATTGTTTTGGCAAACACAGGCAAATATATTTTCACTAACAGAGAGCAAGTGGTTGGGGTGCGTTCTTTTATTGAGATTAATGTATTCCAGTTACATGAAAGGTGCTATTATCATGTAAGACATTTATTACATAGAAATTTAAGTGATTTATCATTGTTTCTTACGTAGAAGATATTGTTCTATGTTGTTATTTTACACAGCAATTATAATAGGTTATAAAATAATATCGTTTACACTATTGATAAGGTAAAGAGGACTTCCTACTTTTATGGAATCTCAATCATTTTATTTCTTCCTCAGTTATCCTCAATTTGTTTTTTTTTTTTTGGTCAGTCAGTTATCCTCAATTACTTGTTTTACAAATAGTACATCCAAAGACAAATGCGTAAATTTATAATTTTATGCCGCCTCTCATATATTTCAATTTTTGAATTCGAATCTTTTCTATTCTACAATAACCTTCCAAAAAAAGAATTTCAAATCTTCAAATAACGTTCTCTTTACATATGCACGTATGTGTACATTTTATTTGCATTTTTTTTCTTTTTATCACTCTCTATGCAATGTATGATTTTTTAATTTTTTATTTCTATCAATTTCATGTACTCAAATATTTTTTTTAATATGATGGTTTTGCTTAATCTTTAAAATGCCGCATCCTTGCGTACACGTAACACAGAGTGCTCGTTTGCTAGTTTTATATAAATGAAAGAATGGCGTGAGAAAAGAAAAAGGAACTCCTAGCATCGCAATATGTTCATCACATTCTCTCAGAGCCCAACTTGCAATTCGATTATAACGGGCTTAGTTAAGCCCAACATCATCTTCGTACGTCAAACTACTAATCAAAGTTAGCAAAATACCCTCTTGACTCCGCATCGTTGGGCTTCTGGTGGACTCGGATTTTATCGAACCGAAAACATACACACCACATTCACATGTATCATTATGAGCTAGAGTGTATAAGTTAATGTCGATAACACTTGACACGTAATTGAGAGTGACCCATCACACCTTACATGATTCCCCCAGCTCGATCCTCATTTGTTTTTTATTAGCGTTAGTCGTAACCCAAATCCATCTTTGTCCCCCCCTAAGTGGGTTTCATTTGAATTAATCAAGGGAATTTCTTTTTCATTACCTACATACATTTGATGCTAATACTAAAGGTATTTGCGCATGTGCAAAAGCATTTGGAACTTGTTAGGAAGATTTTTTTTTTTTTAATATGATTTACATTTTAAAGTTGGACAAGACAGTTATTTTTGGGGACAATGTTGTTTTCCGCTCCGCCAAGTTATTTACCCTTTCGTCTTCTCCTTAAGTTTCCACTTTACATGTAATTTAAGAAAAAGTTGATAAATTTAACTGATACATTCATTAATACCCATGGCTATACAAAGCCATACCTATTAAGATCTCTTAAAATAATCTTGCCAACATAGACGCATGTGCATATAAACATAGATTTAGATTAATGTGTTGAGAGGAAGATAAAATTCAAGGAAGTGAATAAATTTACGAAAGATTCAAACTAATTGTCAGATGAGGGAAATTTGAATTCGATTTTGCAAAATAAAACATTGATGGATAAGTCGGTAAGGTTGGATCAATTTGGTTACAACACATCATCATAAATATTATAATAAAAAAAATGCTAACAACAAGAATGCGCTTTTCAAAGAATTCTACGGAAGTTTGTTGAAACAGGACATGCTATAGGATCGATTTATCATCATTCTCATATATATTTTAAAAAATTTATAATCCCAAATATTCTCACATGAATTATCAATTATCTCATATTATGATGAGAATGCTGTATTTCTTTATATATAAGTGAAATATCTTGTTTCTATGATCACCCAAGGAAAAGCCCCAAACCTCCCTAGTTGACACTGATTGTGGGGTTATGAGATTGCCTCGATTAGCCTTTACTTCTTTCTTAATTCGTCAGAAAGCTACTAAAAATGATCGATCCAATAAAATGTTGTAGCCGTGTGACAATAAGCAAAGATGTAAATTCTTACTTTTTCAACAAAAGTAGCCAACAAGCATTTTCTCTCGTTTATGGTAGAGCTATTTCTCGCGACATGCTCGAGTCTTCTTCAATGTCTTCCTCTCAATTCCCTTCCTTTTCTCGTTTCTTCTTCTATCTTTCACATTCTGGTTGCACCACCTCCGATTCTCATTGCTTTCATCCTCGTCGAACTCTGTCTTCCTAACTTGACTTGCATGTGAAGATCCTACCCTTCCCTATTTCATCGAAGTTATTCTCTTCTTCTCCACCCTGTCTGTTTGCTCTTGACGTTTTTACTTGCATTGTTTCTATAGTTTTAGTGTTGCATGTGTTCGATCCATGACATGCAATCCAAGAAAGCTTGTGTTCTGAACTGGGTTCCTGTCAATTAATCTAAATCAGTAACTTAATGTTTCATTATGGATACAGATGAGAATGACAACTCCTCGCGAATTGCTTCACTGTGTCACCATCTAGGACGACTGTGTTCGGAACAAGAATTGGAGGTATGGGATGATGTACCTGCATCGGACAAGATTAAGGAGTGTCAACTCATCCTTGTGGGTAACATCTTCACAAATCCTACTGTAAATTTACCTGCATTTCAAATAGCGATGAAGAAAGCATGGCGTGTTGATCACGTTGAGATTTCTCCTAGCGATGGTGGGCTGTACATCATTAAATTTCGATCTGAAATGGAAAAACGACGTATATTAGATGGAAGCCCTTGGTTATTTTCAGGTCATTTGGTTAATCTGCGTGCATGGCAACCAAATACTCCTTTACACTGTTATGATTTCTCCAAGTGTGCATTCTAGGTTCATGTGATAGGTTTACCTTTGGAGTGGAACACTCCACAGCTTCTAAGTAGGGCAGTACAACAGATGGGACGAGTGCTGGAAGTGAAACCTGATACATCTGGGAGGGTTTGCATTGAAATCAACCTGAAAGCACCTTTGAAGTCAGGAAAGCTCATAAGAATTGAAGGAAAACCTCTATGGCTCGATTTTCGTTACGAGCGGCTATCCCACTATTGTTATTCTTGTGGAAAGCTAGGTCATTACACAGCTTCATGTAAAGATTACCCTTATGAGGAAGCTCAATTTGAGGGTTGAGAGACATTGGTCTATGGCGCGTGGCTGAGGGCAAAGGTCAAACAGCCAAGCCCCTATTGGGATGCTTTTTACACTCCTACAGTACATATAGAGCAGATGGAAGAGACCGTACCTGAAACCCCTCCAGCTATGCCGCTCCCTCTTCCAGCTTTACCTCCAATAGCTCCTGCTTCAGAGGCCCCTGTTTCAACTCCTGTTATCCCCTCAGGGACTTCCTCTAGGATGGATCCTATCGATCCAGCTACAAGAACAACTGACTTGGTACCTGCAAAAGCCAAGTTAAAGAGTATTCAAATTCCTTCCTCGGACATTCCTCAACAGAAGAAACCAAAAATCCCTAGAACACTAACAACTGTGGGATCAAGCAAGAAAACATAGAGATATTCCCCTTATGAGACTCGAGCTGCTTACTCTTCCAATTTGGATGAAACTCAACTTTTGGACACACCTGTGTTTGTGGTCGATGCTCCTTCTCCTTGGGCTTTGGCGGCTAGCCCTCAACAGCCACCGCTCTCCAAATGAAACTACTAAGTTGGAATTGTCAGGGGTTGGGCAATCCCCTGACAATTCAAGCCCTTAAGGCTTTGTTAGCCTCTGAAAAGCCCAATTTAGTTTTCTTAATGGAAACAAAGAATGTAGGGTCAGTTGTGAAAAGCTTACAGCATCGTTTTCAATTCCCTCACTCTTTCTTGAGGGATCTTGTAGGCTTGTCTAGAGGACTTGCAGTGTTTTGGACTAACCTTTTTGATATTACAGTTGTTACTTCGGGGGAGCATTTTGTAGATCTCATAGTTCTTGATCCTAAGACAGCTGCTTCGATGCATTTAACATGCCTGCATGCCCCTTCAACATATCAGGCTCGGCAGGAATTTTGGGATACAATCAGGACAATCTATGCAGCAAATCATTTACCTTGGATGTGCGTAGGGGACTTCAATGATTTCTTGTTCCCCTGGGAGAAAGTAGGCAGAATACCAGCTATTTATTCTCGAATGACATCATTTTGGAATTTGATCAATGATTGTGCTTTACTAGAATTGGAAAGTAAAGGGTGTGAATTTACCTGGTCTAATAATAGAACGGGGGATGCTCTGGTGAAGGAAAAGTTAGATCGAGTTTTCTGCTCCTTGGATTGGAGGTTATCATATCCTTCTGCAGAAGTGCTTGCTCTTCCACCTATCGGCTCGGATCACTGTCCTCTTATGCTGCACACTCATTCTCAATCTGTCAAGTGAGCAAAGACTTTTCATTACGAAGCTTTCTGGAGTCAACATCACGAATGTAAAGAGGTAATTCAACATGCATGGGAGAGCAGTCATACCTCTTTGGCCTCTAAATTGGCGGTTTCGTTAAGCTAGCTAGTTGGAGCAAGTCACGGTTTAGTAATTGCCATCAGCGAATACTCCAGTTACAGCAACATCTAAAGATCATTACAAACAGGAAATTCTATCAGACTGGAGATAAGGAGTTAGCCACTCCAATTAGAGTTGAAATTCAACAACTGTGGAGTCAAGAGGAGCAGTTCTGGGCTATGCGTTCACGTATTAATTGGTTGAAATAGGGTGATAAAAATTCAAAAATTTTCCATGCCTGTACAATGCAAAGAAGACAAAGAAATAAAATTTGTATGCTTAAAGATGAAAACCAGAACTGGATAAGGGAGCCAGAACAACTCAAAGCCATGACAATGGGTTTCTTTTCTCAATTATATCAATCAGTGGGAAACCGTGATTTCAGCCCCTTTTTAGAGCAATGTCCAACTATGGTAACAACAGAAATGAATGAACACTTAATGCGTAAGGTAACAGAAGAGGAGGTATACCAGGCTACCTTCCAGTTGGGTGCTTCCAAGGCTCCTGGGCCAAATGGCCTTAACGGTCTTTTCTATCAGCATCACTGGAGTATCATCAAAACAACAATCATCAAAACAGTTCAAGATTTCTTTACATCAGGTTGTATGCCTCCTAGATTAAACAGAACAATTCTTGCTCTAGTTCCTAAAGTTCATCATCTAGAAAGCATTGACCAGTACCGTCCCATTAGTCTTTGTAACTTCGCTTACAAGATTATTTCAAAAGTTATGGCTAACAGACTTAAGCTTTGGCTTCCTAGATTGATCTCACAAGAACAAGCAACATTTGTAAGTGGCAGGCAGATTCAAGATAATATAATGGTGGTTCAAGAAGTACTTCATCAGTTTAAAGTGAGAACATGAACAAAAAGATTCAATCTGATTCTGAAAATTGATATGCAGAAGGCTTATGATAGGGTGGAATGGGATTTCCTAACAGCCTATTTGCAGAAGTTGGGCTTTACTAACAGATGGGTTACTATGGTTATGGCTTGTATCACGACGACTTCTTTTACTATTCGTCTTAATGGGGAACAGCTCCCTTATTTTCAGCCTACTAGAGGAATTCGTCAAGGTGACCCCCTCTCCCCATATATTTTCATTTTACTTGCCAATGCTCTGTCAACAGTTATAACGCAAGCTATGGAAATGGGCCACTTACAGGGGATCCAATTTAATCGAGCCTGTCCTAAGTTATCCCATTTGTTCTTTGCTGATGACTCAGTCTTTTTTCTTAAAGCCACAATTTCTGAATGTCAAAATCTTGCTAATATACTAAACCAGTATTGCCTAGCTACAGGTCAGCTCATAAATAGTAACAAATCTGGTCTATTTTTCAGCAAAAACTATCCTATGACTCTACAAAATAATTTAGCAAGAGAACTGAGAATACCTGTGGTGAGCCGATATGGCAAGTATCTGGGCATCCCTTCTAATTGGGGCTGTTCCAAACGTGAGATGTTCTCCTGGATCCTGGCAAAAATAAATGCTAAATTAGCTGGTTGGAAGGAACAATTCTTATCAAAATGTGGCAAGGAGACTCTACTGAAAGCAGTAATTCAGGCGTTACCTCAGTATGCTATGTCCATCTTTAAGCTTCCCCTATCACTCTGCAAATTAATAGAGAAGAAGATATTAGCATTCTGGTGGAGCAAGAACAACAGTGAATCAGGTATTCACTGGCAAAACTGGTCCAAATTAAAGCAATCAAAAGAATCAGGGGGCATAGGATTTTGAGATCTAATCAATTTTAATCAAGCGATGCTTGGCAAGCAAGCGTGGCGTATTTTACAGCAACCTAATGCTATATGGAGTCAGCTTTTCAAGGGATTATACTTTAGATATTCCTCTTTTCAAAGTGCAAAATCAAGCTATCGACCTTCTTGGGGGTGGCATAGTATGCTAAAGGGACGAGATACTATTCTTCCTAAAATTCGTTGGTTAGTTGGGGATGGATCCAAGATTAGCATTAGAGAAGACATATGGCTTCCAATTGGTAAGATAGGAGGAATAGCGGCGGAGGGTGAACCTGTTGTTGTTGCTGATTTATTGGATTCATCTACTGCAGCATGGAAGGAGAATCTTATCTCTAACCTTTTTAATGCACAGGTCAGTGAGGTGATCTTAAATACACCTATAAATCCTTCACTTCTACATGATCAATTAGTTTGGACTGCAACTTCCTCAAGTGACTACACAGTTAAAAGCTGTTACCATTATTTGTCTTCGACCCAACATAACCCACGTACTACAGCTTCATCGTCTTATCAGAATCCTATTCAGTTATGGAGGAAGATCTGGCATATGAAAATTGCTCCTAAGATTTGTGTTTTTATGTGTTTAGCTTGTAAAAATGCCCTTGCTACCAAAGCAAACCTCTATCACAAACATATTTCCCCCAACCCCTACCGCACCCTTTGCAACAACAACATTCCAGAAACAATTGAACACCTATTTTTCTTCTGCACTTGGACTCGAAATATATGGACTCATGAAAAGGTTAGGATGTCAATTTCACTTACCTATGTGCGTCGTCTTGACGAGTAGGTTGCGGCCAGAGCCATCCTTCCTAAGGCTTCCCCTGATTTTGAAGTAATCGCCAGTTTGCTGTGGGAGATTTGGCGACAGCGGAACAATGTAGTCTTCAGGCAGCAAACCCCGGATCCTATCCAAGCTGTGGAAAATGCCCTCGCCCAGAGTCGAATATTCACACTCCTACACCCCTCTACACATTGGATTCAAAACTCAATTGTCAATCCAGATCGAAGATGGAAACCTCCCGAAAAAGGTAGACTCAAATGCAATATTGATGGGGCTTTTTTACCAGGGAATGAGGAAGGATCGATAGCATGTATTTATAGAAATTTCAAAGGAGCACTTACTGATGTGTTCACACAAAGCGTTCTAGCCCGATCGGCCTTCCAAGCTGAGATCTTCGCTCTTATTCTGGCCATCCAACATCTGATCTAGCAGGGGCTTCATCTCGAACGTGTACTGGTTGAATCTGACTGCTTGTTGCTGGTGGAGATCGTTTTGGAGAAGCAACAACCGCCGTGGACGGAGCGTCACCTCTTTGCAGTTCTTCATGATTTGCTTTCTCGATGCCCTCTCCAACATGTCCGCAGAGAAGCCAACCTAGCCGCTGACTGGGCTGCCAAAGCCCACCGGGATCACAGCTCGGTCCGAAACTGGCTTATTTTCCCTCCTTTTCTCTTTCAGGACATTGTATCGAGCGATGATTTAGCATCAAGTTGTACCTCTTGTTTAATCTAATATATCGGTAGTTTCAACCAAAAAAAATAAAATAAAATAAAATGATGTAGCCTATTGGGATTTCCAAACATTTGAAGAGAAGGCTAATGATTCAACATATTTCGATGTCACATGGAGTTGCACTGTCTTGTTGAACTTTTCAACCTTGCACTGTTGGGAGAACATCTCACGATACTTGTTTGTCCTGATATAGTTGGCTGACTTCATTCCACATTTACAGGTTTTCATCACGAGAGTTCAGAAGACTACATTGTATTATCAGGGTAGTTTGACTCTTGAAATCTATTCATACCGGAGACAAGGGCGAAAAGTGAAAACACCTCAATGCCAAATAATGATTTCGTCCATGACTATCGTTCTTACAATTACCTTTCAAGTCCTTACTCTTAAAGAATTAAATTAGATACATAGTACTTCTTTTCTGTATTAATTTCCTTTTGCATCCTCAAAAGTGTACTCGAAAAAACATACTTCATCTCGCAAGGTTGAAACTTCAATCAATTCCCTTACAGCCGGCAACCGACGGCATAAACTCGGGGCAAACTAAGCCGCCACCACAAACCCAGCCACGGATGAGTCATGCCAATGCAACGCCTCTGGGATTCGAACTCCTCCCCTTCGTGAGGGGAAGAGAGCCCGAAGCCAGCTGCGCCACCGCAGGCATCAGTTCCCTTATGTTGATATCATAATTTGCCAAAAAATCAATGCCCAACCCCTTTAATTATGGAGCTTAGAAAGGATTGTTGTCCAATCACAATTGAGATTTTGAATAATGAGAGATCATTGAGTGACACATAAATATCAATTCAAGAGGATTATTGTCACCAATGACATTTTCTCTAAGTGACACTAAATGTAATTGCGTTATCTTTTTCTTCTTCTTTTTTTCAATAATTTTGAAAGTGTTGCCTCTAGTAATACTATTGAAGAGACACAGCACTTCAATATTAGACAAAGCATTGGGTAGCCAATCGTGAATTTCATCTGTAATACTTGCATATGACATGTCTAATGTTGAAATAGTTCTCTACGTTTGGAACTTGTTTGGGAATTCTGGTCTCACTTTGCACCTGGACATGAGACTCTCTCTAATGTGGAAAGGAGAAGCGCAAGACGCGCTAACATTTACAACAACTTCATTCTGGAAAACTGATAGCTTTGGTCTAGCTCTTGAGATTTGTAAATTGGATTTCGCTTTCAACGCCATTCAAAAATCAATGTCCATCACCTCCGGATTGGATAGTCAGCCAATATTTTCTTAAAACGTTCCTGCTTAATTCGTTAGATGCCACTCTCTTAGAGATGTAGCTCCCTCATTGTAGAGGGAATAGGACTAGAAATTGAGTCTCATGACAGATCAAAAGATTATTTTGAAATTTCCAAATTGAATCGGTAGGTGACCACCGGAATTGTTATTAGAAACATCTGCATTCTTCAAGTTACTTCATCCACAAACCAAGGCACCGTCTTGGCGTCGGAAATCCACCTACTTGAATAACAAAAAGTAACATAAGAGCATAAGATCTTAGAATCTCAAAGCTAGTTTAGGACGACCTAGCTCTCCGCAATTTCCCAACTTGGCTTTAGATGAATATTTTCCCCACTTGATGGCGCGATTACTGGTCACGAACTAAGATCGATGAAGGGTTCCGGATGTGTCTCGGTGAGTATTGACGCCGGCAAAGGAGCTTCCACCAATTACTCGGCTAAAAATAAAACAAGAGTATGACAGAGCGCAACCGGTGCAACTTTGAAAACAGAGACCGGTGGCGATGAGTGGTGCCGGACGACTTTTGGAGGCAGCGGCGAGGACTTGAAGACCAGAAAATTCTTTAATTTGGAGGAACTTTCAACCATAGTGTGAGTGGTGATGAGTGCTCTGCTCTCTGGTTCTGTTGTGGCCTAGCGTACGGTGGCCAGCGATGGAGGCTCGACAGTGGCTTTTGTGTGGACTGGAGTTGACTTGAGGCCAGCGATGGTGATACAAGAGAGGTACTGAGAATCAGCGCTATTGATTGAATCGAAGTCGGGCACCACAGAAAGACAAAGAACTTTCACTTTCATTTCCGTCCATCAAAGAAAGGGAGAATTACCAAAAAAGTCATAAACCTATTACATTTGTATCAATTCAATCCTAAATTTTTTGTTTTTGCCAATTTAGTCATAAACATTTTATAATTATGTCAATTCAGTTCATCCGGCCAAAATTGGCCAACCGGCGCTGACGTGGACGCTGGCGGGGGATAGCTAACCGACAAACGCTGGCCATTGGCGAGGCTCGCCCTCGCCAGCCGAAGGCGAGGGCCGGCGAGGTTAGCCTCGCCGGCCACTGGCAAGGGCGAGGCCCTGCCAGATCTGGCGAGCTCAACCCTCGCCAAGGCTGGGCAAGGCCGAGCCTCGCCAGATCCGACAAGGGCTCACTCAGCCAAGGCGAGAATCGACCTCACCAGTGACCAGCGAGGCTCCTCGGCAAAGAAACTTGACATCTCTGTCGTTGTCGTCGTCGTCGCCGTTGTCCCCGTACTCATACACAAATCCCACCAACCTCAGCTGATCTTCCAAGTACTGCTGGAGCAATGCCCCCACCTCGCTCTCCCCGCCGCTGCCGCAACCGCAATGCCCCTCTTTGCATCTCCACAACCGCTCGCCGCCTCCGCCGCAGCCCTTGGCAACAACACCCTTGCCGACCACTAGCAAGGTCGACCCTCGCCTTGGCTAGGCGAGGCCCTGCCGGATCAGGAGAGGCTCGGCCTTGCCCAGCCTTGGCAAGGGCCGAGCTCGCCAGATCTAACGGGGCCTCACCCTCGCCAGCCCTCGCCTCCAGCCAACAGGGGCGAGCCTCGCCAGTGGCTAGCAAGGCTGACCTCACCGGACCTCGCCTCTGGCTGGCACCGGCCGGCTAGAAGAAGGAGAAGGTGAGAAAAAAAAAGAATTAAAAAATTGAAAATATATATATTAAAAAATTCTTAAAAAAGAATTTAAAAATTGCCAAATTAGCATTCGCCGGTTGGCCACATTGGCCGAACGGACTAAATTGGCACAATTATAAAAGGTTTGGGACTAAATTAGCCAAAAAAAAAAAAGTTCAGGCCTGAATTGACACAATTATAATAGGTTTATGACTTTTTTGGTAATTCTCCCTCAAAGAAATAAAGGATCGATCTCCATCGAGCTTCAACCATGGCCGTTCTTCTCGAATCAATTCTTGAGGCTAAAGTCTGCTCTCGTGAGGATGTTCGTGCCGGTGAAATTATCCAAACCAGGGTTTATATCGTGATTTTCAATTTATAAATAGATTATTAGCTGTGCGTTGTGCATGCATGTTAATGTATTTTCAATGAAAGGGAGCCGTGAAGGTCATGCGGAAGTGCGACGTGTGTCGTGGATTTCAGTAAACAACCGGAGATGTCGACGTGATAATCAATCATATCATTGTGTAGTTAAATGATTAGAAACGTCATAAGAAGTGATTAGGGAGACTCATTTTTAGGGCTTTTCAAAATAATTTAACCTCGATGGTGATTGGATCATTTGGCTTATGCATTGGATATTCTTCCTAACAAGCACGTTTCAAATAACGTATCTAGCCGCATGCTTAAAACAATAACAATTTGTCATTGCCCAATCTAGTTAAAATTTATAATGAAGATACTATCTAAACAAACTAGGGAAGTATGTATCCTGATACTCGCCCTCAAGTTGGTGCATGAAAATCAATGATGCTTTTAAGTTTTTAATGGTTTTGTGAAAATATTTGCCATTTGGTGGAAGAATTCATCAATGACATTTATGCAATCTTAGTGTTATATATTGTGAGAGTGCATTATACGTGTAGTGCGCTCAATACACTCCCGAATATGAAATAGTGTTGATCAAAATAGGAGTGTATCTTCAACAGTAGTTCCTTCCACATTGGCCGGTCCACGCACGCAACTAAACATATTCATATTGCGACGCACTAGAAATTGACAAGAGAGGAAACAGAAAAGTCGAAGGCTTGAAACACGTTCTGCTTATTGCTTTGAACGTATTTCCTTCCGTGCATCTCATAACCCGAAGCAGTTCTTCACAGTAGGGTAAGTTTCCCCAGATCTCTAACTCTTCTGGTACACATGCCCAAAATAATCAACAATGGCTTCAACCAAGATAAGATGCAAGAAATTGGTTAGCAAGAAGGGGGCAAGTATTACCTGCTAAACAAGCTCATTTTCACGTCGTCGAAATGTTCTCTTGAGCCAAAGCATGGTGATCATCGTTGTCATTGAAAATTTCTCAATAGCCTCATCCATCGCTTGGAAGTAAGAGACCCTCCAAGATCACTTGAAGTGCAGGACGCTACAGAATCCTAGAAATCCCACCGTAAAACCAGGTCCCAACCCGCATAGAACCAATTGCGGATATCCAAATTGCCTTCGCTAGGCTAATCTCCATTGGAATTATCACTGTCGCGCCCATCATTACCGGGTGGCTCGTCTCCAAGACAAGTATACGGAATAGGAGCTCCACAGAGCTTGCCATTGCCACGATAAACAAATGTATCGTCCAGGGTCCGCAAATGGTTGCCAGATGGAATATGGCCAGAGAGTCTACTTAAGGACAGATTGAGATGACTAAGGAAGTCCAAGATGGATATGCTTGAAGGGATGGTACCTAACAATTTGTTTCTGGAAAGACCAAGAAATTCTAGTCTTTTCAGGTCACCAATATTTGAGGGGATATATCCACTCAACTTAACCTGAGAGAGGGTCAGATTTTGAAGTCTGACGAGCTTAATGAACTCTTTTGGTTTTGCCCATTCAACATGTTTGCTGAAAGATCGATTGAGTAGAAGTATTGAAGCGTAATTCCATAGATTTGGCTAGTTCCCTTTCTGTTAATCATAACATCAACACCATTCATATAAAAATTCATCGCAGGACCATCAGCATTAAACATAGACAAGATCCCGTCAAAATAATTGGGAATGGGTCCAGAAATGTTATTCTGTGCTAGGCTCAAGAATTGGAGATATTTAAGTTGGCAATATCGAGGAGGAATGCCCCCAAGGAAGCGATTTAGACCAGGTCAAGAAAGCTATATCTAAGTAACAAATTTGGAAATATGATTTTAATTTTAGATTGATTGGTTATATTTTTACAATCAAATACAAAACAAATCAGATGATTTAATATGAAAATATCGTCCTTAAGAAAAACATGATTTAAGTAAATGCATGGGTAAGGGGAGTCCCATACGATATTTATTACATATGCATTCGATTCCATTCCCTCAATATTTTTCTCGCAATTAAGCATGAGAATATCCATTTCATTGACATAGTTTACCAAACAAAGAGACTAGCCTTCATTCTATTCCATTCTATTTCTTCCCGATTCAATTTTGTCGTTCCATCTCATTCTATCACACCAAATACAACATTAAATTATACCGTAATTGGGTATGGCTAGTACACATAGCGACAATCAAAACTTTTCACAATACTTGGGGTTCAAGATATGGATCTATCATTTTACCTTAACTACACCGCAATTTTGGAATGTCGTTCAGCAAGCATCTCAATCCGAGCATAAGTTTCACACATTTTCAACAATTCATACCAACTTAAGTATCGACAAGTTCTTTGTAACCCCAAGTAAAAAGTAGAGTTTCCATATTCATGATTGGATTGATGTTCAGAAGAATTCAGATACAAAATCAACCCTAAATACACATGTTACTCGTGCAAAAGAGAACGTGTGAGAATAATTTTACTGGCAGTGGACCGAATAAAGCCTGGTATTAACGTATGCATAACTCATTCTAGATTCAATTCTCTGAACCTAATTGGGAGGATCATATCTCTGTGGATCAAGACTAAGAAAGTGCATGCTCAAGGAATTCAAGATACAATGCTAGGTTCAGAAAATACTAGCACTCAAGAGAGAGAATGAGCTGAAAAACCAAAGCTTAGCTTCACTGCGCAGAATGAAGAAGAATCACCTCAATTCAAGGAGATGCTTGAGAAGCAAGCAAATGCCAACAGAGAGAAAACAGAACAACATGCCCAGAACAGTGTCGAAAGAGACTGAGGCCTGATCGTTTTCCCACAGAACGACTAATTTCCAGGAGTCAATTCGTTTTACCCCTCCTCGGGTTTAATCCGAGAATCCAATGCCGAAGCATGCCACTGCCGGCTTTACAGTTATGAGATTGCATATGGAAAACAGTAAATGAATTCTCGAGTAATGACAATTATGAACTGCATCGAAAGGGTATTTTCGCAATCACAATGCGAATGCAACATGACCACCTATTTTCATGCCACGGCATTTCAAGATGGGAATGATTCTGCAACCAGCGAAGCAAGGCATGCTTATGTTCCTCAGGACAAAACATCGAAAGATCAAATTAGTACTTGACATGCTGCTGCCAGCTTTACAGCTATGAGATTGCTAATCAAAAACAGCGGATGAATTTTCCAAGTAACGACAATTTCGAAGCGGCATTGAAAGGGTAATTACACAATCGTGATGTGAATGCTACATCACCCCCTCTTTTCATGCCGCGGCATTTTGAGATGGGAATGATTGTGCAACCAGCAAAGCAAGGCATGCTCATGTTGCTCAGGACAAAACATTGGAGGATCAAATTAGTACTTGACAGCAGCATTTTTCTGTGACCATATTACTTTCATCCTCCCACTAAAGAACTCAATTTAGCAGTAACAAGTATGTAAGATGGTACATAGCCTTCACTCCTTAGGACAAAAGCTTTACTTACATTTGACTCGAGCTCTTATGGAGAACAGAAGAACAAAATCGCAAACCGTATGATACATATTCCGTTTATTGGCGAGTCGGATTCCTTTGAATCAGGCTCACGTATGAACTTGGCAAGCTTCCTGGCGCCGTCCTCTATCGGTTTCTGGACGCCGGAACCGAGCAAAACACAGAGAAGAACAAGGCCAACTTGTTTCCTTTCTTCTCCTGCCGAGGCCAGATTAGACAGCCTTTCATAGAGGAAGAGCCAAGCTCCTGTTTCGGCCGTACTTCGAGAACAAGAACCTCCCGCTTGACGAGAGCGACCTTGTTATCGAGCTGGATCCACTCGCTAGTGATCTTCCGATCGTTGAACTGGAACTGCCCGTCGACCTCATCGGTTGCTTCTCGCAACTAGCATTCCTCTTGGGGACGATAGCACCGGCAATTCCCTGATTTTCTCCGGCCAATTCAGGACCAGACTTCCTCGAGGATCCTGATTCACCTCGAAGAGCATTCGCAACCGCGAGACTGATCTTCAACGCTGACAGAGAGTCCAAGGAAACGGATCTCCTCATCGGTTGCACCTCGTTGCTCAAGTCCTCGATCCTCTTCCTTCCATCCTCCAAGTCCAATTCACCATCCTCCTCGCTCTCGCCCCTCGGTTCGGCAACCCTTTCCGCTTCTCTCCCCAAACCATCATCGACCTCCTGAATTCCCATCTCCCCTGCAGAAGCAGAGCTCTCCGCGTTCGGCCGCTCCGGCGGCAGAGCCTGCGCGGCGATAGTGACGATAGGCGCACGGCACAGGGGACAATTGGTGTGCGATCGGAGCCAGGTATCGATACACGAGACATGGAAAGCGTGGTTGCACTTCGGCAGCAGCCTGAGAGTCTCGTCTTCCTGAAACTCGCTCAAGCAAACAGAGCACTCCGTCCCTTCGATCAGCCCCTCGCCCTTCTTGTACTTGCACGCCGTGATGGCGCTTATGACCGACGGAGGTAGTCCGACGGTGCGGATGTACCAGATCGGGTGGTCCAGGACCGGCCCCTGATCGTGGTCGAGGAACTCGTCGTGGACGACGCTCGTCTCCGGCTCCGCCCGCGGCGGTCCCCTGCCCCCCGGCCGCGGCCGGCCCGAATACCACCTCGCGTACAGCGCGTAGCACACGACCAGGACGAAGAGCGCGGCGAGGGCGGCGAAGAGGGGGATCAAGAACGGCGACAGATGGTGGGCTCTTTCTCCGTACGCGTCCAACGAGGGGGGTTCATCCTCCGGCGGCGACGGCGGCGGCAGAGTGATGGGCGGGAACACGGGTTTGCAAAGGTCAGGGCAGACGACCGAGCAGAGCGGCGGGCAGAAGCCTGGGGTGTTCGGTTGAGGATGGCAGAAGCTTTGGCAAGGGTTTGAGACGTTCACGTTGATCGGGTCGGAAAAGAGCAGGCGCCTGAGATGGTGCAACGAGCCCATCGTCGTGGAGGAGGAAGGGGTGGCTATGGAGGGTTCATGCAGGAGTTTGAAGAGAGAGAAAGGGCATGAACTTAGAGAGAGAGAGAGAGGGTTAGGGTTAGGTTGAAGTGGTCCTGGTTTGAGGAAGAAGAAGGAAGGGAGGAGGAGGAGGAGATGGACAGGCCAACCACCACCGAAGGAATAAAGTGGGGGAGGCGTTTTGCTGAAGCTTTGAACGTTGAAGGTGGAAGAGGAGAACATGGGATGGAAGAGAATATCAAACTCTTCTCTCTCTTTTATTTATTATTGTCTTAAGCAGTTTCTTCTTTGCTCGGCCGCCTGTTGTTGACTGGTGGTTTGATTTTTGGGGACAGTCGCGGCTGAAACTGGGATTTAGTCCGCTTTTTTATTTTTATTTTTTCCTTTTTCGGACGTGGCGGTCCAATCGCGAAGGTGGTGCCTGTCGTGTTTTCACAGGGATCACGAGTTTGAAATGCGCGAAGCTGTCGAGCCAGATGTCCCGTGGAAGATCCGCTCTTCGAGTAGGAATGTCGGTATGGCTGGAATTCACGAGCTCGGCCTTCTCGAGAATCTCGAATTTCAGGGAATTCCTCTAGGATCGTGACTTTAGGGACGGTAGGTATCATGCAAATCGAGATATTCAGCGACGCCATATTAGATCTCTATAGTAACGTCCGAGTAGGATTGCTGCGATCGATTATCGTTTTTAACTTATTAAAAAGATTCGAATTTTCTATGCATTACTTTAAAAAATTTATGAACCAACTTTTCGGTTTAGCATTTTCTTGCTTTACACTCAAATATCTATAAAAGACAGAAATGCAAAGATCTACATGTATGGTCACTTGAAAACTTTTCATTTTATCTCCGAAGATTTAATCTTTTTTTGGGGGGAAAAGATAAATTTGAGAAGGAAAAGAAAAAGCAAGAAGTAATTCTTGAATTACGTGAGCTGCAAGATTAAATTATGCAGAGAACGACCAAGAGAAAAAGTAAAAGTCATTCTTGGACAGGCCCCTAGGTTTTATCTTTATTTTTTTTGGACAATTTAAAAGTTATGTAAATTTTTTTCTCTAGTGTAAACAACCGGACCCCTAGGTATTGATAAATGTACTCGTCCATTTTTGTCAAGATTCAAATCCCGATTGCATAGCTGGACCCCGCAGAGGCTTGCCGAAACCGAGGGCGAAGCCAGTTGCGCGAAGAAACGTGACTTGACCTATCATATTTCCATTTAGTCTCTTCACGTGATGACCACGTATTTGTGAGTCTAGTATGTAATTTAAATATTCTTAGAGATATAAATAATTCCATAGAATATCCCTTGGCAAGTGCAAGTTCAAGAGGTTGTTCATGGATTATATATATTAGCTTTCAGTTGTTCTTGTTTTGGATAATATCTTTTAATTCGAATTACATTGATAATATTTTCTTAATCGATAATAATAGTAGATTAAATAATCGCTATAAAAAATAGCAAAGGCCCACAAATTTTTACATGAAAGAAATTGAATAAACGTCACGTACTTCAGGCACTATGTTTGTTTGCTCTATCTAATTTCTCATTTGATATCGAAGAAAGAGCACGCATGTTGTATGTAAATGGGGAAATAGTAGAAAAAATCAAATTTATAAAGAAAAAAAGAGCGTGTAACTATTCTTTTTTCTGTATAACCATATAATGGTCAAAGAAAACAATGAAATTGATTTCAAATTTAGAATGTAAGATATTTTTTGGATAATTTTGAAGAAATCAGTGGCCATTTTTAGACGTGAGGGCACATCTGGGATTATAGTGAAAGTTGTGATTTTTTTTAGACAGAAAAAAAATTATGGGTAAAATTGCAAATTTGACCTAAATTTGAGGAGTTCTTTTCTAATAGAATTAAGCCAAGAAAAAGACAAGTACGATCAATTTTTATTTTATTTTTTTGGAGTTTTTCTAAAAAAACGAAGACTTACAGATGATAAGTTGTTTGGTTGACCAGATCTATGCGAAATTTGAGTGGATTGGATTCACTTCACGATTGTTCACACTCATAAATGAATACGACAGATCTCGCCAGCCACCACTACCAAGCTCAGCTACCCCAATTTATGATGGAAATTGAATGGGGAAGGTGAAAGGGCACAGACAAAGTCGATTGCCTTCGTCCTAGGTTGTGGATGGGAGAATCTTGCCAACTAAGTCTGCGGGAAAATGATGACCTGATAGGAGATATTAGGATGAAGAAAAATCGGATTATGGGTTTGTATTTTTCCCCATTCCTAGCTGGAAACGAATGAAGGGTTTCTATATAGCCTGGCCTGTTGATTGGTAGGTTATGAATACGGATATTATTTGCTTTTAATTTTAGTCGAATTTGCATTTGGATGGTACTTGTAATTTATTGTTCATCGATTAGAGACATGTCGGCTACAACTTTTAGTCTAGTGACAAGCTACAGAGATGGTACGATGACTACAGTTAGTAATTATGCGTGATTGATTTAAAAGAAAAGGAAAGGTCGGAGGGAGGAGATAAGATTTCTCTCAATTTAGTGATTGCTAGGTATAGGGTGCACATCCATATAATATAACCAAGTATCTACATACAATTTTTTATTGATTTTTTTAGCATAAGCCTCAAAACTATGGGTGGGACTAAGCTCACAAAACTGAGGCACACGTATGATGTGTATATAATGATAAAGACATGTCGGGTATCTAGGTATAATTTTATATGAAATGAGACATTTGCAAAATGCTCGAGTCTTCCATCTCCGTCTCCCTCCAAACCCTAATATCAACCGCTTGCCAAGATTACCCATCAACGACTCCACCAAAATCACTGCAATCGACCACCACCGGCTACCACGAGCACATCGACCCTCACTCACGGCCCATCGCTATAGTCCCCGTGCGGACCACCTGGGGCAACATGTTCAAGGGCAGGGCTCGGAGAGAGAATGGAGAGTCTTAGGACGTCTTGGCAATTGACATCTCTCTTTTAATTTCACTGTTTAAACCATACAAAAGAACAGTTAATTTACTTATTAAACTAAATAAAGTAATACTTGCTCTCGCCCTTTTGCATTGCGGTCGAACATCAATTACATCATAGTTTCATTCTTGTTGCTATAAACCACTGGTAAGTACTGACTTTGTCAAAAGATGGACGAAAACCTAGGAAATCTATTTCCTCACGCATTCATTTGTTTAAATAAAGGAAGCATTATCTTATTGCCCTGCTGGTATGAAAAGGTTTTATTTTTTAATCGACCGTAATACATTAATTATTCCTTCCATTTGCAGTTTCTGCATGATTTCCGATTTTGACTATTATATCTCCGAAGAGATGATCTGTCAGTCACTCCAGTTGAAGCTTCGAGCATTATCGCCGTGGGACATGTGATTGTTGCCTATTCGAAATTGTTTAAGTAAAAATAAAGAACGTGGCAGTGGCAGGAAAGACAGTCGAAGTTTTGAAGTTTTATATGCAGGTCAAGAAAACCTGAAATGATAAATAAAGGGCAAAGAACTGAAAAGTCTTGGAAGTGACATTCAAATAACTCTGATATAAAATAGGGATGGTCGATTCCCAATCTAAAAATGGAAACCGAACCTATGATTATTGGCTCCCAAAAATTGATACCATGAACCGGTCCAATTTTTTTTTTTGTCCAAAAAAATAGATTTTATATAATCGTTGCACCATTTTACTATAAAAAGTATATAGGTCAAGTGGTTATATTGTTTGTTCATGTTGAAGGTCATGGTTTGATTCTCCATATGTGCAAAAGTATTTTCTTTATAACATGTTATCCATATTTACACAAATAAAAATCATTTTACCATATTTGGGTCATTTATACCACAGAAATGAATTTTTTTAGCATAATGCAACACACATTTATTACGTGATTAGTCTTTTTATATATATATTTACCAGGTGTTTTAACCGTGTGTGATGCATTTTTCAATCGGTGAATGTTGAGACATCGATTCTTGGGGAGGTTCTAGATTTGTCGGTAGAACCGAACCCAATACTCACCTCTAATATTGGGTATGGACGCACATGAAATTGACTATTATGAATGGGTTTAGGAGCATATTTTGAAATTTCAAAGAATAAATGCATTCAATCAAATATCAATATTTGTCGCATTTCATAACTAGTTGGATGCCACAAAAGAAAAAACCTAAAAAAAAATGGAAAAGGAAAAATTAGTCGGATGTCCACACATCATGCGGTGCACAACTATAATATTGTATTTGCGCGAAATTACTTTACATCTAGTTGGTTGCGTAATTAGTTTTGATATAGCTAGACACTTTGATTTTTAGTTGAGCCTGATTAGGAGGCAGAAAGATTGATCCTCCGTTTGGAGAAAACATTGAATCAACTATTCATACTTCATAACAAGCCCATAGGTATTCACTGAAAATGAAAAATTTTAACAATATTTTTCAAAAAAATGATTTTTGTATCACTTACAAAAATTAATAAAAAAATAAATTTTTATAATTTAAGAAAAAATTTAAATATAAATTGTTACTAATAATGAAAATATTTTTTACTTACTAATTATTTCAAATGACATAAGCGATTATTCTTTAAAAATATTTTCCGAATTCTTCATTTTCCGCAAAATAAACGCACTCTAAGTAGTCATCCACTGACCCCAATATAAAATTGAAATTATATGAATAAGTTTGTTAATTTTGTGTTAAAATAACCCAATTGCTTTGTCAAGTTAAAAGCTTAAGTAACACGGGAGAATTTGATGTTCTATATGGCTTCCATTGACAGATGTTGAGGAGGTTTTCTTTCAAAAGTCCCCGAGCCCTGAATCAGCAGTGACATTAAAAGCAGGATGAAATAGAAAGGACCTAAAAGTAGGAGGAGCGATTCTAGTAGACTCGAATGCTAGGTGGCAAGCGAAAAATATCGAGTCGGAATCACTAGAAATCAAGAGAAATAAACAGTGATCAATTGTGAAGAATCATCTCGATTGTCATAAATTATTGAGTATATGCGTGCATTTTATTTTTTTTTTTTTGGCTGGAGGGATTATTGGGTTTGCCTAACTAAAAATATAGATGACTAATGTGCGGTGTCTGTATATCCCATTTATTAAATTATAGTTCTCACTTTGGTGCGACACGCGTCAACTTCATGTCCCAGTGGAAAAAGATATAGGGCTTGTTTCGCTTGCGACACTAGCCACACTTAGGTCGGGAAATTTAAAAAAAAGGGACTGATCTTTAGGAAATTTGAGTGGATTGGATTCACTTGAACGACTGTTCCCCCTTTAAATATAAAACGACAAGTTGCACTAGCCACCAGGCTCAACCACCCCAATTTATTATGAAATTGATGAAAGGTGCACGAGGACTGAGAAAGTCGATTGCCCTTATTTAGTCCACCCATGGAAAATCTTGGCAACCAAGTCTAGGGCCATATATATAACAGGAGATATTGATATAAAGAAAAATTATATTATGGATCATACTTTTCACCGTCCCTACCTCGAAATGGAGGAAGTTTTCCATGACCAACCCACCGGGTTATAATTATGGACATTATTTGCTTTCAATTTTAGTTAAAGTTGTATTTGGATGATGTCTATAATTTAAGAACCTACCAAGAGAGACACAAATGATATCCACATCTTTTACTTTAGCTTGTCACCCATGTCGCCATCTCTAGCTAAGCCAACCCTACCAACTAACTTTTGGCATGCCTATCACCTCTCTCCCTCTCGTACACACTTGAATTGAGCCTCGCATTTTGTGGATTGTCGCTAGCTTGTTGATGACCGACGAGCTTGTTGCGAAGATGAGAGAGGGATAGAGAGAAACTTGTCACTAGGTTGTTAACGATGGTAGAGAAGAGAGAGAGAGAGGCTTGATGTCGCGAGGGGCCATCGAGCACGACGTTTGATGTTGGTACGACTTGGAACTTAATCCAATAACCAAGTATCTACATACTTTATTATCGACAAATTTCTAGGCAAAAATTCCATAGATATAGGAGAGAGCAAACTCACAAATAGGCAACAATCACATGTCCCACAGCGATAATGCTCGTGCTAAACTACTGAAACTAACGATGCCGAACCCTAATTACATTATAATTTCATTCCGTTGCTAGACAACATAAATAAGGATGAGACAAGATGGAGCCCATGGTTGGAAAGATAGGGGCGGGGTTTCACCACCTACAAGGGTCGTCCCCGGTAGTCTCCATCCTGTGAAGCGCCGGCAAGACTACATTCCTTATTTTAACATGTCAATGCCCGCATGCCCTGTACCCCTAATTGTATGTGTATATTTTTCTTCTCCATAATACAAGAAATACCAACGATTTTATAGCAAATAAGGGCTTTACATTTTAAATCATTCTCACACTAGATTTTCCCCCAAGGCCATTGAATGTGTGACAATTGTTCGGTATGACTTTGTCAAAAAAATGGACAAAAAGCTGTCAAATCTATTTCCTCACGCATTCATTTTTTTACATAAAGAAGGCATATATCATTGCCATTCTGGTATGAAAAGGTTTGCTTCAGTCAACTATAATCCCTTTTTTTACAATTTGCAATTTCTGCATTATTTCAAATATTACTATTATATCACTGAAGAGATGACTCGTGGCTCTGAAGTTTTATATGCAGGTCAAGAAAATAATATATTATAGGATAAAGGCCAAGAACTTATAAAAGTCCTAAGTGACATCAAAATCGTCCAAGACACCATAATGTTGACTATTATGTATGGATTTAGGAGCATGTTTTGAAATTTCAAAGAATAAATGCGATCGGTCATTGCTGCTGGTGGTCCCCGTGCTTTTGTCTCCTCGCCGCAGCTTCTTTTTTCTTTTCTTCCCCCTTGCACCCCTCCACTCATTGCATTTCTCTCTCTTAGTGCAAGCTGGTGCCGGGGACTCTCCTTTGCTGTACAGTTGTATAGCGTTTTGCAATAGTTAATATATCTCTTACCTTAACCAAAAAAAAAAAAAAAAATGCAATCAGTCAGATGTCAATATTTGCGGCATTTTCTTAACTAGCTGGATGCACGCGCGCGGAAAAAACACTAAAAAGAAACGAGAAGGCATAAATAGTCGGATGCCCACATGATGTGCACAATTATAATATTGTCTGTGGGCGCAAAATTATTTCTTTGTATAGTTGGTTGCCTAATTAATTTGATGTAATTTTGGTTATCTAATCCAGACACTTCGATTCTTAGTTGAGCTGGAGGAGGAGACAGAAAGATTGATAACATCGAATCAATTATTCATGCTTAATGACACTGCCTTACGTTAAGTACATAAAGTTGAAACTATATGTAAAAGTTTCATAATTTTGTTTTAAATTAAACCTATTACTTTGTGGAGTTGAAGGCTTAAATAACGACAGGAGAATTGAGTGCTTTGTATAGCTTTTATTGATATCTGATGAGTAGGTTTCTTTCAAATTCTCCGAGCCTTGAAGAAGGGTCAGGTTCATGCAGCGATAAAACCGGAAGAAGGATGAAGTAGAGAGGACATGAAAGGAGGAGCGGAAAATTCTAGTAAAATTGAATTCCAAGCGACAATTGAAAAATCTCGAGTTGGAGTCACTAGGTAGTGATCAATTGTGGAGGATCATCTTGATTGTTGTAAATTACAACAGGTATTTTCATTATACAAGTGTTTTTTCATGGAATTTTTCTGTAAAAGATTGATGTTTGAATGGCCGTTTGGCTTATCCAATTGATAATACAGATAGATCAATTTATTTGAATTGTTGTGCGTAAGCATAGAAGAAAATATCAAATGAGAATAAGGGAAAGAAAAAAACAAATACAATCAAGTTCTTACTTTGGTGTGACACATGTCGACTTCTTGTACTTAGTGGGAAAAGACTGGATGATGATGAGCTTTTCCGTTGACGGGATTTATATGAAATTCGAGTGGATTGGATTCACTTAGAACGATCGTTTCAAAAATGAAAACGACAAGTTGCACTAGCCACCAAGCTCAGCCACCCCTAGTTTATGATGTAATTGATCGAACGTGTAAAAGGACTGAGAAAGTTGATTGCCTTTATTAGCCTATAGATGGAAAACTTGGCAACTAAGTTTGGGGCCATGATGTGATAGGTGATAATGGTGAAAAATTGTCCAAACAAAAATTGTCCAAACAAGTCTAAATTTATTATATAAATGTTAATTTAATTCTAAATTTTTCAATTTTATCAATTTTATCCTCAACTTTAGGGAAAAATTTCAAAGTAATTTTTCAAACAGATTTTCACGAAAGCTTGTTGATGTGGCAATGTGCCGAGTAGGACGACCAACGATTGCAAAACCACCACATTAATGTTTTCCTGTAAAAATTTACCGGAATGATTTCATAGGAATATTGCTTAAAGTTTAGGACTACATTAACAAGATTGAAAAGTTTAAAAAGTTTACACGATATTTAGGATTGATTGGATAATTATTCGAGATATTGGCATAAGGGTAGACTGAATTACAAGTTATATTTTTCATGTCCCTAGCTAAAAATGGAGATAGGTTTCTATAACCAATCTATTGATTGGTGGACCGTACATACGAACACCATCCACTCTCAATTTTAGTAAAAATTTGCATTTGGATGATACTTATAATTTATAGCTTGCCAATCAAAGACATGTTGCCCACAACTTTTAATTATGTTCATCGCCCCATGCCGCCAACTCTAAGCCAAAAGCCAACACTTCCCCTTAGCTTTCGTCATGCCCACCACCTCTCTCTCTCTCTCTCTCTCATTTGCAAAGCTTGCCGTCGCTAGTGGTCATCGAGCACGCACGGTGGCTGAGGTCGGCATGGCTGAAGGCTAGTAAAGCAACGGTGTGGCGACGAAGGTGGTGGAAAGACTACGGTCGGCGGTTGTGGGCCATTGATGCATAGAAAAGGAGGTGAGATTTTTTTCAATATAGTGATTGTTAGGCACGTGGTGCACAACCAACCCTTCAACAGATGAAACAAGATGAGTTCGGAAGTGGTTGGTTCTCTTAATCAACATTACTTAGAACTTGATATAATACCCAAAGATCTACCATCCTTTTTTATTATTATTATTAGTGATAAACCTTGTAAGCACAAAACTCATAGATTTTAGGACTTGGGGGATAGAGGTGATGTGTATATAGAAACGTAAGGAGCGTCAAGTATCTCTATATAATTCTAGATGGAATAGGACATATGCGAAATGCTCGACCCTTCACTTCTCTCTCTCTCTCTCTCTCTCTCTCTCTCACTTGGCATCACCCTAGTGTCGACCACTTGTGAAAATCCCCACCATCGACGACTGACCCCTAATCGCAGCAATCGATCACCCCCGCTATTTCATCATATGTGAAAACCCTACTAGCGACAATAAGCACGTCGTCCCTCACCCATCACCCATGGTTATTGGCCACATGCAGACTATTGTAGGCAAAGTTCGAATAGAGAATAGAAAGTTGTAAGGCATTTTGGCATTGTACTTCTATCCTTTTCATTTCAAAGTTAAAACGTATAAAAGAAGAGTTAAATTTACTCAAAATTTATTTAGTGGCCACTACATAGAAGATGGAAAGTGGGAGGTTTAAATTTTCAACTTCTAAAGAATGATTAAAGTGAGGACGATTTAATTTTAAGTATAAATTTCAATTCTCATGCTTAATTAAAAGGGCGTGATAAAAATTTGAAAGGAAGTTAAAATAGTAATAGAATGGAATCGGTAGAAAAAACTAAAGACGCGTTTGGTAACGATTATGTTCATTCCCGACAGAAATTATTATTTTTTATTCATTCCTTAACCGATTTGAGTAAAAGAACGTGTTTGGCCAGAATCGTCTAAAATTTCGATTCCTGGAATGTAATGCGTTTGATAACGTGTTCATTGATCTATTCCAAATTATTATTTTTTTTAATTTTTAAATATTTTTCTATTTTTTTCTTTTCTTTTTTCCTTTTCTTTTTCATTTTTCTTTTCTTTTTTTCCTTTTTCTCCTATTTTTCTTCTTCTTCTTGTGGTCGGTCGCCGACAGCTGGGCGAGGCTCGCCCAGCCTCGTCGGTGGACAAGCGGGCCTCGCCAGGGCTGGGCGAGGCTCGCCCGGCCACCGGCCGGCTAGGCGAGCCTCGCTTGGCCACCTGGGTCAGGCTAGGCGAGCTCGGCGAGCTCGGCCAGTGGCCAGGCGGGCCTCGCCCAGCCCCGGCGAGGCTCGCTGGTGGCTGGGTGAGCCTCTGGCGAGCTTGCCGGACCTCGCCCTGGCTAGGCGAGCCTCCGATGGCTGGCGACCGGCGGCGGGCGGTGGCGGGCGACAGTCGCGGGATGGCGAAAGAAAAAAAGAAGAGTTTTATTGTGTTGATTCTTTTTTTGATTCTCGAACGCAAAATCAACTTTTTTTTTATTCTCAAATCTTCTCCCAAACTGATTCTAGGAACAAATTTGTTCGGGGAACAAAAATTTTACTAAACGCGATTCTCGTCCCAAACTGATTCAGAGAACAAAAAATCAGAATCAGTCACTATTTGGTACGTTGCCAAACAAGGCCTAAGTAATTTAATAATCATTCTCGCTCTATTGGAGTGTAGCCGAACCCTAATGACATTACAACTCCGTCTTGTCGCTATGAATAAGACCCGCATATGTACCGCGCGAGCAGCATCGGCCACCAGTAGAGAAACAGAAAAAGAAAAAGACAATAGACAAGGACGAGACGTGACATTGGGTAAGTACTGACTTTGTCAAAAAAATTGGACATAAAGAGCTGTCAAATCTATTGCCCCACGCATTCATTTCCTTCCGTAAAGGAAGGATACATCTTAGCGCCTTGCTGGTATGAAAAGGAACTTTTTGGTCAACCATATTCCATTAGATTCCTTGGATTTTTTTCTATCTGCAATCTCTGCATGATATAAAATGTTAATATTATATATCATTGAGGAGATGATCAGACTCGTAGTTTTGAAGTTTAATATGCATGCAGGTCAAGAAAACCCTAATTGATAAATTAAAGGGATGACAACTTAAAAAGTTTGTAAAGTGACATTTAGATCGTTTTCGCGTTGGGCTTGGACACCAAAAAATTGACTATTAAGATGTATTTGAAACCATATTTTGAAATTTTTCAAAGGATCAATGCATTTGGTATTAATATCCCTGACAATTTGTGCAATTATAATGTGCGCAAAATTATTTCTACACATGGTTGGTTGCCTAATTAGAATTGATGTGTTTTTAGTTATATAATCTAGAAATTTTGATTCTTAGTTGAGCCTGGGGGGAGGCCGGCCCTATAAAGTTAAAAAATATATGTATAAGTTCCTTAATTCGGTGTTAAATTAACCCAATTACTTTGTCAAGTTGAAAACTTAAGTTTCCACATGAGAATTCAATACTATATGCGGCTTTTCACCGTGATCTATTGAGTTTTTCTCCCAAGGTCGTTAAACCTTGAGGAAGGGTTAGTGTCGCGCAGCAGTAACGCTAAAAGCGGGATGAAGAAGATAGGACATGCCAGGAGGAATGAACGATCCTAGTAAACTCGAATGTCAGGTCGCAGGAGAAGAAAATCGAGTTGCTTTGAGTGGCTGAAAATCAAGAGAGGCAGCAGTAATCTCCGCGGAGAGTTCCCATTCGTTTTGACTGCCGGAATTCTAAGTCTTCAAATACCAAACTTGTGGAGCCCATATGTAATGAAAACTAAGGGCCAGAAGTCCAAAAGTTTCTCCAAAATGAGGTGAAATGATGGGTTTTTGCAGCGAGAGGATAAGAAAATTGGTTTACAAAACCATGCAAATCTTGATATGGGAAATCTATGGTATATAGGCTACCCACGAATTGTGCCTTTGAGGTGGAAGGTGCTAAAGCAACTCAAATTGAACTCATTCACTAGCATGATTTGTGAGCTAATTGAACCCACTCAATACTTTGTTAAATCTAAAGTAGAGTTATAGGCGTCCGATGAGGACTGATTTTAGGAAAATTAAGACTATTTTTGTGAAGTTACTTTGCAGAATAAACGTACCCCACGATAAGCTAATCTTATTGAAAGTTCAATAAAGAATCTTTCCCCTCATGTTCTAAATGAATCTTACAAGTAACTGATAAACATAATATTATTCTTCAAAGAGTAGGTGAAAATTACTTAGGTGAAGAAAAAGAATGTGGCAATGGCAGTAAATGATTCTATCTTATCGACCCTCATTTTCTAAATGAATCTTACAAGTAACTGATAAACATAATATTATTCTTCAAAGAGTAGGTGAAAATTACTTAGGTGAAAAAAAAGAATGTGGCAATGGCAGTAAATGATTCTATCTTATCGACCCTCATTTTCTAAATGAATCTTACAAGTAACTGATAAACATAATATTATTCTTCAAAGAGTAGGTGAAAATTACTTAGGTGAAGAAAAAGAATGTGGCAATGGCAGTGCATGATTCTACCTTATCGGCCCTAGAGTCATAGTTTTGAAGTTTTGTATGCAGGTCAAGAAAACCCTAAATGATAAAATAAAGGGTGAAGAAAAGTTTGTAAAGCGACACTCAAATCGTTCTCATATTGGGCATGGACCACCACGAAATTGACTATTATGAATGGATTTAAGACCATGTTTGGAAATTTTTCAAGGATATATGCATTCGGTCAAATGTCAATGTTCACGACGTTTCATAATTAGGTGGATGCCCGCAAGCAAGCAGGAAAAAGCTACAAGGAAACGAAAAGGCAAAACTAGATGGATGCCCTCACGATGTGCGCAATTTATCATATTGTTTGTGCGCCAAAATTATTTATACGTATAGCAGGTTGCCTAATTAGTTTTGATGTGGTTTTGGTTATCTAATATAGACACTTTGATTATTAGTTGAGAGGCAGGAAGAATGATAACATTGTGTCAAGTATTCATGCTTAATGACAGCGCCATAAATTAAGTAGTGGGTCCAATCGATCAAATTATAAAGTTGACATTAGTAAAACATTTTCCAACATTTTGAATTGCTTAGGAAAATGAGTTAACAGAAAATATTTTCCTAATCAACAAAAAACCTATACTTAAATTCAAGAAAATGATTTTCTCTTTAAAAGATCAAAAATCATTTTTAAAATATGACTAGATATTAGCGATTAGACCAAAAACTTTAGCTTTGCACGGGAATCCTAATGCTCATTTTTGGATCCTCGCCACCGAAGCTCGTGTCCATTGATGCCTTCCCCTCGTCCTAGCAACTAGGGGTCCCAAACACAACCTTGATGGACTTGAACTCGATCGTTGAGGATCCTAGCTTGGTCATCGAGGACTCTGACATGGGCATTGGCGTCCCTAGGCCATCCTCGATGGACCAGGACTGAAGTGTTAGGAACCAAGCCCAAGCACCAAGGACTTGGGTCACCAAGGTCCCATGCTCCGCCTTTGTGGACCTTGGCCCATTTGCCAAGGATCCAAGCACTGGGACCTCAAGGCCCGATCTCTTTGAAACCTTTTCAAGGCGCCAAGAAGTCTTGCACGTGTATTGAGTTCTCGATTTGGGTTTCTATGGAGGTGGGATTGGTGCCTACTCTCTTGCTCAAGACTCTACTGGCCTTGCCTAGGTCCTTGGGACCATGGTTAGAGTTCATCAAGGTTGCACCCGAGATCTTGGTGTCCATGTCCAATTCCTCGGTTGTTTGTGCGCAAGTCATTAGCGCCTAAATAGTGTATGTATAGTTAGAAAAATCAAATCAGATTTTTCTTTCCAAACGACAGATTTAGATTTTAGCTAAATATAGAAAAATATTATCATTTTCTTCGAAAGTTATTTTATGAAAAATATTTTCCAGAAATGTAATTTTTTCGTGAAACAAACAAAATCTATATTTACAAGTTTCTTAATTTTGTTGTAAATTGACCCGATTACTTTGTCAAGTTTAGAGTCGCTTGAAAATCAAGCGATGTAGATACTAGATAGTGAACAGATGTGGAGAGGCCCCATTGGTTTCATTGGGCCCATGGAATCATCATCCTTTTCCAAGGCTAGAGAGCCATTTGGGCCCATTAAAAATAAAATAGACCGTAAGATAATTTTAGTTAATTAGCGATATTATTAGATGTCTATAGCAAATTATTAATCATTAACGGCAAATATATGCTAAATAGTGATGCGATAACTAGAATCAATGTATGTCACAAATTTTGTCACGCCAACACCCTTAAGCAATATTTTAGGAATTATAACTTTGTCAAAATAATTTGTTTTAGCTACAATGGTAAATTTAAAGTGATATTTTTACAAATATGTTCATAAATTTTAATGGTGCAATTTTTTATTAGAACACCGGCGTATGTAAATTAAATTGATTGTAACCCTCGATCCATTCTCATATTATTTTGCTCACCACCAAATGAAAGAAAATCTCATTTTATTATGCTCGCTCAACTAACCACTAAGAAAACGAAATCTTCATTCATTTCCTTTCATTTTTCATTCAATCTCTTCATTCATTCTATTCCGTCAAACCAAATCGAGTCTAAAGTGCTTTGGGAGAAAACAATAACTAAAGTAAATAACGATCGATTCCTCAAGCTAAAATTCAATGAATTAATTATGAAACATTAAAGGCGGCATAGTTGTTTAAAATGTCTAGGGTACATTTATTTTAACGAAGAATCAATCATCTGACAAATATTTTCTTAAAAATTATCAATTATCATGTTTACAAAAATTTTAATCATCAACAATAATTTATGTCTAAACGATTTTATCGTGAGCAAAAAAAATTCGTCACTCAATTTTTGTCAACAACAAAATTGATTTTTTTCTTGAGAAAACGTTTTAAATTGTTAGTGTGTTTATTTAAAATGGTTAATAATCTGAAAAAATCCCAAATTAGTATATCATGACAAATTTACCTCAAACTATTTTTTTTGATCACCAAAAACTCCAAACCTGGTATACCTTTGACAAATTTACTCCAAACCCAGACACTCACACAAATTTACCCTATGTTAGTTTTCGTTAAATTTTACTATCAAATTATTAAGTTAAATGACACGTGACAGTTGACTGGTATATTAATTTGGAATTTCACGCTTTGTTTGTCACAATTTACAATTTAATGGAAGATATATTTGTCATAAATTTATTAATTTTGAGTTTTTTGCGGTTAAATAAATTAGTTTGGTGTAAATTTATCATAAATGTAGCGGTTTATTTTTATTTTTTTTGTTAGTCGGGGTAAATTTGTCATAAGTGTACTAGTTATGAGTTTTTCATGATTAAAAAAATAGTTTTGAGGTAAATTTGTTTTAGGATTTTTCAGGTATTAATCCTTATTTAAATAATTTACTTCTCGAAGAAAAAGTGGGAAGGGGAAGAGAAGAGGGAGAAGGATTTTGAACGTGCTTCGAGGGGCGCCCTTTTCTTCCCAGTTTTCCCTCTCCAGTCCACATCGTCTTCTTCTTCTCCGATCTTCCCTCTTCTCCGGCGCGAAGGGAGAACGAGATGGGGGATTCCTCTCGGAGCATCGACCTGGAGAAGCTAGTCTCCTACAGCGACGACCTCGCCCAGGTCCTCAGGGACGACAAGGACGCCGCCGCCCTCGCCCAGTGCCTCCGCCACTCCGACGCCCTCCGCTCCTCCTGCGACGCCGACCTCGCCGGACTCCGGTCCTCGCTCCTGGGTCGGTAATCTTTTCCCCCTTTTTCGCGGCTATCCTTTTGCTTACACGTCGCGATTCGGTGGTGGGTTGGTGGGTTCGGGTCGGAGATGTCGCGAGTCTGCGTTTGATGGGTGCGACGTTTCTTGTCGATGGCTTGATTTGGGCTGAAAAGGATTCAATTTTGAAGTTTTTGATGAGTTCCCAGTTCTTGTCTGAATTTGATTGACATGGTGTCGAGAGATCGCGAGTCTGCGTTTGATGGGTGCGACCGTTTCTTGTCGATGGCTTGATTTGAGATGAAAAGGATTCAAATTTGAAGTTTTTGATGAGTTCCCAGTTCTTGTTTGAATTTGATTGACATGTTGTCGTTTGAACTGTGGCTGCTGTTCTGTTGTGGGTTTTCCGAGTCTCTTTCAAAAATTTCTTCTTTTATCGATAAGGATGGCAGGATCGAAGTGCAGGTAGTTCAGGGGTCCGGGCCTTTTGAAATGCTATCGTGTGTGCGATTGATATATCTGGCCAAGTTTGCTTATGGGTTATTTGGTAACGAAATGAAGATGCAGGCAATTTGTTTTGGCACATCCTAGTACTCCTTGTTTATCTACAGTACTTCTCTTCCCTGCTAATTCTGCAGAATCTTCTATTACTGAGGAAGAGATGCACAATTGTCTGTCTTTACTATCACAACGTGTAATGCAGTGTGTGTGGTTCTGCTACAGTTTTCATTACTCACATTCTTGGAGTCCCCCATATTAAATATGGACGTCCTAATACTAGGATGTTAGCCGTCCAATTTGTGCAACCCACTAGTTAAGTTATATACATGTAAGTTCTGAGTTTGATTTTTTCTTGCACAAGTAATTTCAGACCGGACACCAAACTGCTTAGAGATATTGGTACCCGTGTTAAATTAGTTAAAGGATGCTTTATCTTTTCTGATGTAAGGCTAAAGGGGTTTCTTATTTCATGAGGTCGTGAGATCTCATATGGAGACTCCTCAGAAATGTAAAGCCATTTTGCAGATGTGCTCGATCGATCTGTTTATAATGATGTTAGTACAAAAATATTTGAAAGCCCTTTGTGATGGCTGCACGTCATTCAAGTGAACTGTATATTAAGAGTGTAGTTTCTAACCCATTGAATCGCATAGCAGATGATAAAGGAATATGCTGGCTCTAAGCCTATTTGATTCTATTCTCTTGCTTTTTTCCCTACTTAATTATGCAGATCCTCCATCTTAAACAGAATTTCTTGTTTGATTCTTTCTTGCTATCTTTGATTTGGTAGCCTACTCTGTTATGTATATCAGAATATGCTTTTTTCCTCTCTTTGCTTTTTCATAGTTACAATTTCTCGAGGTAGGTTGTTCATCTAGTAGAAATTACGATTACTTCTGCGTGTGACAATTCATCTCCTATCAACCTTATAGATTGAATGGCTTTTGGGATTGGGGGTGTTTCTGAGAGTAATTGAACATTGTGACTTGTGATTGTCTTACCAGATGCAAGTATTTCACTGTGACAGCTTCATGGACTAACATTGGAGACATTTCTTGAATTGCTATACTAATGATGACATCCATGAAACCCTCAAGTTCACATTGTGTCATTTTAATTATAAAATATTTGAATAAATGCTATTGTGTCAAAACTAGATCTTGCCAGTTTGCTTTTTGGTTATTTGGTAATGAAATGAGAACATGGTCTATTTCCTTTGGACCCCCCTTTTCCCTTTTTATCTGCAGTACAGAGCTTTCCCACTAATTCTGTAGAATTGGATACTAGTCAGGAAGAAATGCAAAGTTACGTCTATTCACAATCACGATGACTTTACAATCTAGACCAACTTATCAACAAGATGGTTTGCTTTGATCTTACACCTCTTTGATGCTCTCTCTTTATTCTAAATTTTGTGGTTGAGCAGAGTATGAGGAAAAGATTGATGCTTGCAAGAAGAAAACTGAAGCAGTGAGATCTGAAGTTGCTGGAGATGTGGATATTTACCAACTCCAGAAAGAACTGCAAGAGGAACTTGAGAAGGAACGACTGCTTATGGAGGATTTGAGATAAATATCTAAACAATCCTTTTTGTGATAGCATTAATGATTCTTTTACATGTTCATTGACAAACAATTGATTTTCAATTTTGTCTTTTATGTGTACCAACACAATTGTTGCCAATGAAATTAATGAGCTAGATCTCCAAAGGATTTCCATTGAGGAGAGGAAGCCAATTTTGAAGAAACTTGAGCAAAATGGGCGGAAAGAACAGTAAGTTCATGTGCAGAAGCTTTTTAATTCTTCAAATTAATAACTCAACAGATTGGATATTTTGAATGTGCATATCTTTTCTGAATGTTGCAAAAAAAAATTGCATGAAATTGAAAATAACATAACATTAAATTGTGTCTGGTATTATAAGTTTGCATCTGCATTTCCATATATTCTTGCTATTGCGAAAAAAAAAGCAAGGCTCTGTATGCCTCTCTAACTGTCCATAACAGTGTCTGTTTCTAGCTAATCACTTCTGAAGAACAATTAGTTTGCATCATCTCTTTATTGGATGATTTATGTTGTCGAATAGACATTCATTGGAATGGTCACCATAAACTCTTCTCCATCTATACAATTTGTGAAATTACATTTCATGTGATTAACACAAGAAGTTTAAATTGCTAGACAGCCCAATCATATTTGTGCTACTTAAGCTGATCTCCGTTAAAAGACGGGGTAGGATGAGGTTAGTGGCATCGGTTGAATCCTACATTTTTGTGCAATTGAAGGATCTAGTTGGCAGCTTGCGTGTGTTCTCCCTGTTCATGATCTAATATTTGTGCTAACGGGATAATTGTCTCCTGTGTCCTTTTGCTATAACTCTATTACCACCAAAGAGGGATGTAAGGGGCTGCAGATTCTTATACAATTGTCAATGAGAACTGTAACCTGGTCTTCAGCATTTATTCACACATAGAGAAGTCTAATTAAAATTCTGCTCTTATAGTAAATCTCCTATTCCTTCACCTCCATATAATCCCAATTTATAATCCATGATATTTATCTGCTGGTGCTTTTTAGAATCAAATCATCTTCTGGTGACTACTGCTTCCCCAAGATCAACAAACTAGCTGGCATTAGTTTTAAGTAGTCGAACTTTGGGGTAGGTTCTCGCAGAGTAAGATTGCTTGTATGGATGTTGCAGCATGTTCTCTTATTTCAGAACAGCCCGCTCATTTGCTTTAGGAATTGTGTACATCTGATCCTCCAAACACTGGAGCCCAAATACTATCCTTTCAACGACCTAACCCCCTAAATGCACAAAAGAATGAAAAGCGTAGTGAATAGTAGCTAAGAAGTAAGAACATTGCCATCAAAGTCTTATAGGTCCAGAAAATAATCTCTTTTTAAGCTGCTATTTTATCATAATTTGAAGGACACTGTCAAAGTTCTGCAATCGTTAGCCCAAATGTGTTTTAAACCCTGAAGTGTAGCTTAAGCACAAGCCAGAATGTATATGACCCACTTTTGTGGCCAATTCGTAGAGTCTATTTGATTTCTTGCTTTAGTATTTATGTATTATCTGATCATATCCTTGAATTCTTTGTTCTCATGCGCTCTTTGGATGTGTGTCCTGTGTGCATGCTTGCTTAGGTTGATTTTTGCTTGTCTTTGTGCATTCTTTTCCAGGAATAGGCAATGAAATTTGCATAATGGGATGCTCAAAGTTATTTAGTTTTCATATAAATCGGTCTTATAGCATGACTGTTTCAATGTATCCTTTTCCCCCTTTGTGCTCCTGCAGTCTCATGCACAATGTGCACACACAATAAGGTTCTCTCATGTTGTTTCAAAATTAATATCCTTTTGTTCTGCCTAATTTTGCAGGATGAGTCTTTCGATGTATGCTTCTGTGACGAAGATCATCCCAAACTTGGATGATAGCTCCAAAATTGCAGGGTGTATCCTTTTAATTGTTCTTGTTCATGTACTCTAATGTGGTGGCAACTGACTAGAGCTCACCGTTGTCCCCAGATCAGTTGGTCCTTGAATCTCAATAACCACAGATATTGTTGACAGGGAGAAAAGGGTGGTGGATAAGTTTGAGTTCGACTCAACAAAGATGACCACCTTTGACACATGCACCAATATCTGGAGGACGATTAGTAACTCATAGATATTAGACGGCATTACAGCACGTCGACTAACTCTACATTTATCTGGCTGCCAGAGATTCTGCTCAAGCTCCCCTTGTGCATCGTCTCTTCTTTTCATTCAACATGTAAAGGGTAAGGTGAATGGCCTCCTTCAGGAAGAACCCAATTGGATTGTCCTGATCTCGGGGATCGGTTGATTCCTCTCTTTATCAGTGAAAGTACTAACAGGAATGAAGTGTGATCAGCGTGTTTTTCTGTATCATATGTGTGTTCTCGACCAATCAGCACGGACCGTCGAACACTGTTGAGGTGGGGGATGGCACTCCATTGACCGCTTAACTGTATTTCTGGGTATTCCATTCTAACAAACTGTGTGAAGGTTGGGGAAGAACTTGTACGTGCAATCAAGTCTTCTGTTTCATCAGTGTGATTCGTATGAGTAGCTTTAGAAGTTCGTAGGCCTATAGAGATTTTGAACTGGATGCAAATGCAGGTTTTAGTGTGTATTCTTGTAAATCAGACCGTGCTACCATCTTTTGAGATAATCCATGTTTATTTATTTATTTTTTATGATCAGGTCGTTCTAATTTTTATTTTTTTTTAAGAAAGGGGTAAATAGTAATACAAAAAAAAAAAAAAAACAAATTGTGCCTATTATATTGTCAAAATCCCTAAACTTGTCCATTGTGATATAAATATTCTCTATCTTTTTGTGTCATGAAAAAGTTTAATTTTGTCTATTATTTCATATAATGTATATTTGTCACGTTGATATAAGTTTAGGATATTTGTGTTATAATGAGTGTGTTTAGGGTTATAGCAGAAAAATAAAAATAAAAAAGGTAAATTTTTTGACTAGTTCAACTCACTAGTAAAGTGAATGGGCTATAACAAAGAAACAAGAAAATAAAAATTTATCTTTGTAGCCTTTCTTTATTCCAATAGCGCAAATAAATTTAAACGTGTTCTTCACACTCTAGGAATCCATCCATGTTTTTGCTTTTGGAAGATGATACATTATGGGCATTTCAGACAAGATATAAGTGTTATTCCTTATTTTCGCATTTCTTATATTTCAGTTTTGGCCTTGATTAGCAAAGTGCCACAGATACTCTCGAGTTATGAATTAGTTGTAGAAACCAATGAGGGATAATTTTGAATCTATTATTATGTGTTTGCTTGAGCCCCCGAAAACTTAATGCAAAAAAAAAAAAAACAAACCTTTGCTCAACGTCTCCGAGCTATATTATCTCGGTCTAATTCTAGTCACCGGACTAATGTAACTTTCATGAACGAAAATTTTGGACTGAAGGTTCAAATTGTAATTCTGCTGCATGTACTTCTAGATACAGGAATCACGCCTAGATTGGTCAATAACGTGATGGAATGACTTAAATTACTGTTGGAGAATTGGGGAACGGCGTACACACAAGATGTGAGAAAAACACAACTCAAGACTCCTGCTATTTTGCAAAATATAAATGATCTAACATTTTTTTATATAATTATTTATATCGCTTACAAAATGCTTTTGAGTCTCGAATCACTTAGTCTCGCTCGCTATTCCTATGAACATATAATTAATCGCCCTATTTTTCCTCACAAGTTATATGGATTGGTAATTAAATGGCAACATCTTCAACCAAAAAAAAAAAATTAGAAAATAAAATAGCAACATCCAACACCATGTCATTTTGGCAAGTTTATATTTCTATCTTTAAATATTTCGCATCATTATAGATAATTACCTCTTTATTTTGTTAATTAAAATAATATCAAGAAATCATCGGAAAACATTTGTTCAAGAGCAAAAAATGTATCAAATCACGATTTTCATTTTTCTGGCTAACGTGGTGTAATATTAATTCGATTTTCTCACCGGCAATGTGTTTCTTTTAGGCAAATCAAAATTGTAAATTACGTATAAATAAATGAATATTACTTGCATTAAATATTAATAATAAAAACAATAAGCTCCGAATAAATAATTTATAATCAAGCCTCTGTAATGATCTGTCCAATGCGCATATCTCTTTATATATTTCAAAAGTATTAAAAAATCGAAAAAATGAATTTTGAGTATTATGAAAAATTCAAAAAAAAAGAAATAAATAGTAGTAGCCAGCGAGGAACAGCAGCAAGAATCCAGCGGATCGCTCGCTTGTATGAACAGACCAGCGACGAGGGCGCCGATCGCCGCCGAACCGGCGAAGCCAACTCTGTTGCCGACGGCGCCACTGTCCCCAGGAGAGAGCGCCGCAGCCGGTGGCGGCGTCGCGATCGGCGGCCGGCGCCCCGGGGCCGGGAGACGACGCCGGCGGCGACGGGGCCGGAGAGAGGAGACGGGGCGGAAGCCGGCGGCGGAGAAGGCGACGGCGAGGGGAACTTGGAGGGGGTGAGGGCTGGCGACGAGGAGGACCGCCATTGCCGCCAGGGAGAGCAACGCGGTTGAGCCAGCCATGGAAGAAGAGCTAGAAAGAAGAACTACTTCCTAGAGAGAGAAAACCGAAACTTAGTGAGAGAAAGTCTCGCCGGTCGGAGCGAGGGTTTTCGGGGTGCGCCGTGCGACGGAGGAGAGCGGCGGTATTTACAGGAAGGTTCCTGCTCCGGTCGGTGGCGGTCGGTGTGGGGAGCCGACCGTTGGATCCGTGTTCTAATCGGGAAACCGCGGGGTGGATCCGACGGTCGAGATTCATTCGTATTTTCTGACCGGGTGCGGCCAATCAATCACGCGGTTTTCAAGCCTTAAGCCGGGGGTTTAGTGGGAACAAGTTATAAAGAAGGGGTGTGTCTTGGTAGCACGTTCTAATGCCCTAAAAATAAATTCGAAAAATATATTTTTTTTTGCATTTTTAGGAGTTCCGTCTATGTTTCTACTTTCCGAATATGATATATATTCTGGCCAATTTTTTTTTTATAATATTAAGTATTATTTCCTATGTCAGCATTTCTTTCTAATTTCTAGGACAAAGAAACTTCCCAGCTAAGGTTGTGAAACCAAAGGGATGGAGCTTGATTATAATTTTTGAATCTCTTGTGTTGTCGTTATATGTTTGCTTGAGCCCACAAAAGCATGATGAGAGGTAAATGAATTCTTGTTCTACGTCCACAAGTTATGCATCCAAGTCTAATTTCTAGTCATTGAATAAATAAAAGGGTAGCTACAATCTAAAAATCTTAAGACCTCTTGCAAAAAAACCATCTGAGCTCTAAAACTTTTTAAAAAATGTAATCAAATCTTAAAACACATTAAATCGGTACAATCAAATTCCTCCATCAACTCCATCAAATTTGTTTGGTAGGAAAGGCCGACATAGCTTGCATTCTTTGATACTTTCTTAAGACACGTGGCATGAGGTGGTGCCTACTCAATGCAACATCAAGATCTTTTTTGAAAATTTGAAAAGAAACAAAATGCTGAGAATTACAAGAATAACCACAACCCACCGCACTCCTCAAGGCGCAAAAATCTAAGGCAAAACCGGTGAAGATTCAAGAGAGAAAGGTCAGTCGGAACCACCGTCTCTTGCCGTGAGAACAACGGCAACGGCAACGGCAACAAAGAGTTCGAATCTGCATTTGTCTTTGCACGGACCTGGACGACTCACTAGTCACAGCTGACGCCAAAACAGCCAGATCCAACGATTCCAACCCATGTATACCTACTCTACAACTGGAAACTCCTCTTCGCTGCCATTACAATCTCTCTCTGGGGAAGCTCTTTTGTGGAAGGGTGTGGGTTTTTAATCTCACTGTTGATCCCGCTTAATTAAGTTTTCTAAGAAAAAATATGATTTAAATGAGAAACAATGGCTTTTTGGGTATATTATTTCAATGCTGAAGTCCCCTTGTAGAGAAAAAAACATTTTAAAAAAACTCGTTGATAAAGACTGTTTAGCCAAATTGAGGGACTTGATTGCACCAATTCAATAAGTTTAGAACTCAATTATTATAGGACTTCTAGTATACTTATTCCCTTGAATAATTGAACCTTTTAAGATGAATTTCCTTTCTTTCAGTCACATAGTAGTTTCTCATGTATTTTTCAAAAGAACATAGATTTGGGATAAAAATTGAATCCTCAAATGACATTAACTATATGAAAAAAATGATACAATTGGTCCATAAACTTTGGCTCAATATAAAATATGGCCCTTAAAATTTTAACTTGTCTAATGGGGCTCCTAAAATTTAACCCAATATGTAATGTGATCTCTAAATTTTTAATTTATTCAACATGATTCATAAACTTTTAATTTATTCAATTTAGTCCCTACACTATATGAAAATTAATGTAAGGACTACCATGGAGACATTTTTATATAATTTAGGAATTACATTAAACATGTACAAAAAATTTAAAGACATATTGAACAAATTAAAAGTCCGGTGATTACATTGATACATTACTCGTTGGCCCAACGTTTAGAGACCATTTGTATATATATCTGTAACTCTTAGTAGCACAAACCATTTGATCATTACTCTCGTTTGCTACTCCTACTAACATATCAAAAACCCGCCTTTTATTTCTTAGAAATTATAGGTTGGTACCTAAATAGCGAAGTCCTTAAAGTATATATCCTACCTTCGATGTTGTTATCGAGAGTGATCAGAAATGCGTAAAATTAGACCAAATCGCAATTTTTTTTCTCTTGATAACAAGGCATTTTGTTAATTTTCGAAAATTCATCGACAATGTGTACTTGTTTAGGCGAGCAAGAATCGCAAATAATAGATAAACAACTGAATTATCCATTTACCAAGAAACCAAATACACGAATATTATTAGCGATAAATAATAATAATCTCTGGATAAATAATATCATCAATCCTCTGTAATGATCTGTCCGATAAGCATCTCTCTATACATAAAAGTGTCGAAAGTTCCCAAAAAAAAAAAAAAACAAACAAACAAAAAACAAAAAAAGAATTGAGTATTATGGAACAAAAAATTTTAAAAAAGAAATAAACGGTGGTAGCCTCAGAGAAGCAGCAAGAATCCGGCGGATCGCTCGCTTATATGAACAGACCAGCGACGAGGGCGCCGATCGCCGCCCAACCGGCGAAGCCAACTCCGTTGCTGACGGCGCCACTGTCCCCAGGAGCGGCCGGCGGCGTCGCGATCGACGGCGCAGGAGCCTCCGGGGCGGGAGACGACGCCAGCAGCGACGGGGGAGAGGCGACGGCGCCGGAGGTAGGAGACGGGGCGGAAGCCGACGGCGAGGGGGACATGGAGGGGGTGAGGGCCGGCGACGGGGCGGGGCTCTGCGCCACCGCCAGGCCGACGAGGAGGACCGCCATTGCCGCCAGGGAGAGCAACGCGCTTGAGCCAGCCATGGAAGAGGAGCTTGCTAGAGAGAGAAGGAGGACTGAAACTTTTAGTGAGAGAAGATCTGCTGGTCGGAGCGAGGGTTTTCGGGTTGCGATCGGCGACGGGGAGATTGACGGTATTTATAGAAGGTTTTGCGGTGAGTTCCGTGGTGGGGTGGAGTTCATCGGAGTCGACCGTTGGATCCGCATTATAAAATGGGAACCCTCGGATCGATCCGACGGCCGAGATTTATTTGTATTTTTCTGACCGCGTGGCCAATCAACGACGCGGTTCCCCGCCAGTCTTAGAGCTGGGGTTTGGTGGCGACAGTTGTAAAGGGTTATATGTCTCTTTTGCACGTTCTCATAGCACATCGATGATTAACCCGGTACACCTTTCGCAATTATGGGCATTTTCAATAAGAGTTAAAATCATAAAAAAATTTAAATTAATATATATAATAAATTAATTTCAAATTAATTTTTTATCATCAAAATTTATAAATTGATATTTTTGTGATAAATTTATCATCCATTATTTTCAGTAAATTAAATTAATATCACGAAAAATCACAAACTTATAAAATTATAACTCTATGTCATCTAATTTGATAATTTAAAAATAAAAATTAATTACTGGTATATAATTTTTGGATTTTTTGTGATATTAACCATTCTAATAATATCGAGTGTTATTTCCTATGTCGGCATTTTCTAATTTCTAAAACGGAGAAACTTCAAGTTAAGAATCAATGGTAGAACCAAAGGGACGATGCCTGGTTACAATTTTTGAATCTGTTGTCATTATATGTTTGCCCAAGCCCCTAAAAGCTTGATTCAAAATCAATGAATTGATTATGCATCCACAAGTTATGTATCCAAATCTAGTTTCTAGTCATTGAATAAAGGAGTAACTACACTTGAAAGTCATAAAACTTGTCACAAAAAGTTATACTATTTTTTTTTATGACAATGGAACCGCCTTGCGGCCGACAGCAGTTATGTATAAATCATGGAGGTGCTAGCGTAGGGACCCACCTCCCACAACTCCCTACTTTAGTTGCGCATCATAACAAGTTGGGGAATTGAATCCTGGCCTTGTGTGTGGCCAACGTGCGATTCCACTAACTCCGCCACCACGGGCGCGAGTAAAAGTTGTACTATTTGAATTTTAAAACTTTTAAAAAGTTATAATTAAGTCCCAAAATCTATTAAATTGATGCGATTAACTCCATTTAATCTGACTAACAAAAAATGATGATGCGACTTTTCTCAATACTTTCTCAAGACACGTGACATCGATGTGGCGCCTATGGAATACTGAATTAGGGAAAAAATATTTGAAAATTTGAAAAGGAAAAACAATGCTAAGAATTACAAAAATAAAAGAATTCAACAATATTCAAAACAAAGCTAATCAATAATGTTGACACCTAAATTTTGGCAACCCGTTTAATCATTTATTGCATTAAAAAAATTAGGGTTAATTTTATCCCTAAAAAAAAATAGTTAATTGCATAAGCATATAGTTTTAGGTGCATTTTTATTTTTATTGCATTTGTATGGGACCAAAGAACGGATGGACTTAAATAGATGACTTCGAACTTAATGAAATTGGACTAAACCAGCAATAATGAAAATTCTTGGGCAAAGCCCATGGACATTATAAGAACTGAAATTTTCATTGAAAGTGCTCAATTAGGAGATTAATTTATGCAAGATTTGAACAGACCGTGGCTGACTGATTAAAAGGAATCTGGCATATAATCTTGGGCACGTCGAAAGCGTATATTGAGAAATCAAAAGAAGATTGGGATTTAGTCAATCAAGGAAGAAATTTGCTTGAAAAAGGAAATCAATATAGCAGAATAAACTATTCGCATGGTCAATCAAAAGGGAATCAGCGGAAAAAGCGAGTATAAAAGCCAAGGGAGGAGGACTCTCTTTGGGGGGAGAGAGGCGATACAATTGAAAACACATTGCGACAGAATTTAGGTCAGCCACATTATAAAAATTGTGAGTGAGAGACGAGAGAGGGGGGTCTTCAAGGTCGGCAGCACTTGGAGGACTTCTCTGGGATCAACATTCGGCACATTGGAGAGCACAAACTTGGCACTTGCCATAGACGCATGCAAAGAAGAAGACCATTCTCGGTCTAGCCCCGTTCAATCCATCTCGTAGTGCACTTTACGAAAAGACACAAGAAGGAACAAATTCTAGGAATTCCTCAAGTCCTGAAAGCGGCTGCCGATCCATTGTTGATCCACCGTGAGTCCAGGCCGCTGATCCCCAACTACGAGCGGCACCCGTACCAACCAATAGCCTCGCGACAATCACACCGAGAAGCTGCTGCTTCGGCCGTCGTGACTTCAGGAGCCCCAGAAATTCACAAGCGCGGCCACGCCTACGGTAGATGCAAAGCTCTGAACGAAGAGGCAGTCGACGACGACGACGAATCCCCTCCATCGGCAAATAAGTTGGTGCTGTCAATCTGCAACGCTTGGCCTATAAAAGTGGAGAGTCTTCAGTTCTAAGTTTCTTTTACATCTGAACCGGCCTCACTTTTTCTGTCATCACTTGGATTACCTGGAGAATTCTGGGCTACCACCACTTGAAAGGAAAATAAAGGCCACGAATATTGAATAAAGGAGCACTCCACGAAGAAGCACTCCCAGGAAAGTTCTGAATGTTGTCCAAGGAGAATGTGCACACATAATCCCATCGTGAGCAACTCGTTGAGGGTCAACCCTCTACTGTGTGCTTGACTTCGGCAAACCAATCTTTGGACAACTCCAGTCGCATGTAGCCACGCCGCGGAATCCCATGCATTGTGTCCGCGGGAGAGTTTTGCTAAAACAGAAAAAGAAAGAACTTATTCTGTGCAGGTTTCTGAGCGATCCAAGCACCGTGGAGCCGTGCTTCATCGCCATGCACGTAATGCTTGCCGCAGTTCGCCGTCGAGAAGCTGGTCTCAATCCCGATCCGATTGCACTTGGTCCAAATTCGGGAAGAATATCATCAAATTAGGTAAGAAACACATCACTAGTATATTTGGAGATTTTATTGCCTAATATATGTCTATTTATATCTAGTTTCATATCCATGAGTGATAGACATAACTTTCAATTAGGATTTATTTCCTAGTTCGCAACCGCATACCGATTTTTTATTCCATCTATTAGGCTTTAGATGGAATAATTAATTGTGAGGAATAATATTGATATCTTGATCTTTAAGGCTTAAGATCAATTTATCGATTTTATTAGCGAAATAATCAAGTTTGATTTAGATATTGTTTCCGATTCGAGTGATGTGTGATGATTCTAAATGATTTTGTGCTTCCCTTTTAATTGCTTTATTTATCCCGAAAATACAAAAAAAGATTGCTTTTGCATATCATGTAGATTATATTTGATTTCCTATGTAGAATTGCATGATAGGTTAGTTAGTCATTTTTATTTTAAGTGCATGTTTAGATGATATCTTAGGTAAGAGATTGCTAGGTTAAGATAATGTCTTAGTTTAAATTAGGATTTAGTCTGACCTGATCCTTCATATAAGCTGGATAAAATCTTAATAAATAATTTTTGCATTTTTCTTAATTTCAAATCTCATGGAAAATACAAAAAAAAAAAAAATCATTTTTTTAGAATAAATTCATCTCATGCTTCAGGATAGGCCGCATGCTTATTTATGTCATATAGTTTAGGTTATACTGCCATGTCATATCATTTCATGTTAGATTAGAAGCATTGCATTGCATATGGATTTGATTCTCATTAATTAAGTGAAAAAGAAAAACAAAATTGCGTGTTAATTAGAAATCATATCTAGGGTTGTTGATATGAATTCTGATCTAACAACGCAGATGCTTTCGTTGCTATGAGGTAAGTATTGCAATTTATTCATTGCTTTTCTTGGATGTTAAATTGGTGGTTTGCGCATCTGCATGATCGCCTCACATATTAGGAAAATAGATTTAAAATCAATTCAAGCTGTTTGCCAAACATTTTTTCTAAATAAAAGAGAAAGGTACCGAAAGGGCGTTAGAGAAATCTAGCGTAATTAAGTCCCCGAACTCATAAATCTCGGTTCGTAGGAGTAAAATAATTCTCCCGTTATTTTACTTGGGTTTCTAATCGACCCACCAAAAATAGATTAGTGGCGACTCCTAGATAAAATCTATTGGCATGTTAAGAATTTAAACCTAAGTCGCGAATTGGTATGGACTTGGGAGAGCCCGAGTTAAGTCAAGGCTTAACAATCCATTAGCCAAACCCTAGGTGGTTCACACCCGAAAAAATTGGTCGCGACAGCTTGGCGACTCCACTGGGGACTTGAGTTAAAACTCTTAATGGACTTAGGCCAATTTTTCTTTTATTTGAAAAATGTTTTTGTTTGGCAGCAAGGATTCCAGGTACTTCCCTAACATTTAAGGTGTTAAATGTTTTTGCAGATGGGGAGATATAAGGGGAGTAGTCTTTGCTAACCCTTGTCTTGCAGGTTGGAGTTGGGGATGAATGTCTTAAATTCAAGCTATTGAAGTGTTGTTTGATTTAAATTGCAGTGCATGCCCTACATTTAGCACTACACTATTGCACACACAACCCGCCGCCGGACCTGGGCCGCACTATGATATTTAGGATGGTATTGAGTTGGATACGACTTCGACCGCAAGGCCGCGTAGTAGAGGTTGCCCAACTCAATCCCGAAAGTTTTTCTTGGTGTTAAGAATGTTTACCTCTGCCCGTGAGGCTCTGTCGCATTGGGGTATCATTCTTGACTGAGCCGGAGTCATGAGGACTTGACTTAGTATGCGAGGCTGCAACTAAGTCATCCCACCCTTTTAACTCCACCTTGCTTAGCCTTTCTAGTTAGAAATCGAACCTCACATCTCACGCGCATGTCTATGTAATTGCCATTGATTTTCTTTGGTGAAGTAAGTCTTCTATCCCTATACCATGCAATTTATTTTGTCGTATTATTGCGTCGGTCCATGACAATCTAGGTCAATCATTGATTTGATTCATTTTTCAATTGGAAATAAAATGAAAAATTGCTAGGGAATGATGCATTTGAAAAAAAAAAAAAACTTTGGAAAATTTGTTTTCAATTCATGTTTAGGAAATTTGATCTTGTTAGGGTATCTATCCTTATTTTCCTAGTCCATTTTTAGGAAATGCCCTTATTGTAAGAACTTTTCATGAATAAATGAAAAAATAGAAAAATCGATTAGATCATTGTCATGGATTGACTTTCTAATTACGCCTCATGCTTACACGTTCCCATTTACTTCCTTTAGGTGATCTCACTCACCCATCCGTACACAACCGAGAGCTAAAATGGCGGATCAAAATGAGGTGTTGGACCATATCATCGCCAATATAAACAAACGAATTGCGTACCTCCAAAGTCAAGTTAATGAATTGTCTGCTACTGTTGCTTGTTTCGTCAAGCAAAAGGGCCGTGATGATATTGGTACTCTATCTTCAGTAGGAAACTATGACTCAAAGAAGAGAGCCAAGAGGACTTTCGAACCGTCCTATTTTCCTGAGGTAGCTGAATTTGATGCCACTATGAAGAGACTAGTGATATATCTAGAAGGAATACTCTCTGACCTAGAGGATTTGCATCACAAGATCAAGGAGGGTGAAGAACTCAAGCACACATGATTCATGATCCTAAGTAGTTTGCTTTCCTTATTTAATTAGGGGCATGTTCAATTGCACCTTCCCCTGCGTGGGAATTCTTATCGCTTTTAAGGGATTGATTTCAACTTCTTTTGTGCTTGAGCATCACATTCCAATAAATGTAATTTGATTGATAATATCAATAGAATTACAAAGTTTTGTTTTGAGGACATGATGGGGTACACCAAACCAGCCCGGTGTCGATATCCAACAATGAAAAGAAAATATCATCCATGGAGAAATTCTGAAGACTGGGCTTCTTCATGCTTCCTCGTCCAAAATATTCCTCAAAAAGAAAAAAAATAATTTTTAAAGCCATTTCCAAAAGCATGCATTAGGTTACCTTTGTTTGTTTTTCTAACTCATTTACTTCATGTCTCAGAGCATAACAGAGAGGCATTTGAAAGTAACGTGTCAATTTCCATTCATAGTTCGCCCGTTGATTTGGGAACATACATCCGAAGGAAAATGGACATGAAGGCAAAGGATCATTTCCTAGCCAATCGTGATGACATCTCCCAAGAGTGAAGAAAATCATCTTGATTCCAAAGTGTGATATGTGACGCATCTCATAACAATTTGTGTGAGATGTCATTCTCGAAGGCCAAATGAAGTTTCTCATTTCCATGAGAAAATAATGGAACAAATCAAAAGAAGATAATCTGTCTTGGATGAAATGGATACATTGTGTTCATGAATATAATTAATTCTGGAATTGACACTCTATTCTTTTCCTTGCAGATGATAAATTGGGGGCATGACAAATTTCGGGGCAAAAGCAAGATTTCATCAAATCAAAGATTGGATTTACATCATTGATTGATCAATTTGTGTGTTTGTCCCCTTTTAATAGGGGCAATCCAAGGACACCCATTCTTTGAGACAAAGTCCCTTCGTAGGACATTTCATTGAATGAATGCTTGCAATCATGTTTTCATACTTATAAGAGAATTTTTTAGTATGATAAATTGTTTGTTTTGAAGTCACAAACACTTTTTATGCTTAAAGTTGCTGGACTCTTTTGAAAAGAAAATTTTCATATTGATTTAGCTCATCAATTTCATGTGGAGATTTGTCAAGATAGACAACTCAATGGAGTGACATCAATGTTTAAAAATGCTAAATGAGACGTATCAAGATGATGAAAGGCAGGTCTTATCCTATACACAGTCCCCTACTTATACACTTGTGAGATGAGTGTAGCAAGTTCCATAGCTACAAGGTAAAGAGTTCTCTCGCAAAAGGTACGACAATCGAAATGATGAGAGGCAGTTCACTTCTTTATCCCAAACACTACAGGTGATCTATTGCTTAACCACTTTGAGGCTTATACACTCGTGAAGATTTTTTTAAAGTTATCCCTGTCAAGAACCACCCCACATTGGGGCAAATTGGAGGGTAAAGGCAGCACCATAAAGTGAAGAAAATGGATTGAAATTTTCTTGCTTTCACTTGTATCAATTTTCAAGTCGTGCTATTACATTGAATTCATATGGTAATTTAAGTGCTTTAGGATGACGAAGAGCATTTCTTTCACTATCCTATACACTTATAACCTTTGCATAGCCCACTTGAGCCTGCAATTTCATTTCTTTAAACCCAGTTGGTGATCATCCCCCACACTGGGGCAAAGCAAAAGACAGATGAAGACCTTCGAAAGTTTGAATGTCATTCAAAGTGTAATTGCTTGACATATGCATAGAAATCAAAATAGAATTAAAGGGCATGAAAAAGCAGTGTGCCTGGTAAAAGCAAGGCCAATGCCTATGAAAAAAAAAGTGAAAAAAAAAATGAACAAGAACTAGGGGCATGAAAAAGCAGCGTGCCTAGTAAAAGCAAGGCCAATGCCCATAAATGAAAAAAGAGAGTCAAGATAGATGACTATTAATTGCTAGAATTAAATCCCAATGGAGCAATGCTCAAAGAGCTCAAATGTTAAGTTTTTACAATCAATGGGACACTTCATGAAGACAATCCCCGATGGTGAAAAGAAAACGGTGACAATGCCAAGATGATCACCAACTCTCACCCTTTACACACATTTTGAGCTTAATGATCCTTTCATTTCTCAATCCATGAACCTAACCAATGTTACGTCCCTTACAAAGTCTCTTCAGATTAGGGCACTTGAATTAACATAGGGATTCACATGTTTTAAGCATCGCTTGAAGGAGTGCGAGTAAGACTATTTCTTTCTCATTCAGCAGGGTTCTTGACTTGTAAACCCGGAGATGATTGCAAAGCTATTCTTTCAATAGCCTTGACTCAAAGAGTCCATTTGTTAAGCCATTGACCAAGCCGACATTACAGTCCTTGTTAAAGACCTCTTAGATTGGTAAGGTCGTACCGCTTGCGAGAATACTTGGACCCTTGTTGGTATGATGATAGTGAGATTGAGTAATTCTCATAAAATAGCCATTCTGAATGAGAGGGAGTGAAAGTCCTTTCTAACTGAAAGTCTCTCATTTAGCATTTTAAAGAAATCCATGTCATTATCTTGAACGACAATTATCTCGTGTTGAAATTATGCATGAACCCTTGAATTTTGAAATATGCATTCTAGAGTAGCTCAGATCGTCTACCTCTTTGATGAATGCGTATAAGTTTTTGCTCTAAATCATGTCTGACATGTAATTCAAGTTCCTTTCAGAATGTTTCATGATATTAGGAAATGAGAAACCTCCACCATGAAAACCTCCACAGGATATCCAAATTCCAAAAGACATATCCCCAAGAATCAGAGATATCATCAGGTGAGTATATCTCTATCATACTCTAAAATACTTGTCATTGTGCAGGTATTCTCTCTCAAGTGCATCGACACTTGACTTGGTCAAGCTGTCCAGTTATATCGACCTGGCGTGCTTTCGTAGCCCAGAGTCCATTTTATCGAACCAACGTGCTTCTATAGCCCGGATTTCTTTTATTGACCTGGCGTGCTTTCGTAACCCAGAGTCCTTTACATCGACACTCAATGGAGTTGTCCCCCAAAGATTTTTCCTCTAGATTCAATCTGATTAAGGCGACCGAAGAATGGTTCGGGTCCTGGTCGGATGATTTCTGTTGCAAGGTTGGGCGACCGAAGAATTGTTCGGGTCCTAGCCAAGCAAAACCTTAGTCTAGGCGACCGTAGAATGGTACGGGTCCTAGACAACATTTATTGCTCTAACAGGCGACCGTAGAATGGTACGGGTCTTGGAAAAAGCAATTCCCTCATTCAGGCAACCGTAGAATGGTACGGGTCCTGGAAAAATAATTTTCTTCGTCGAGGCGACCGTAGAATGGTACGGGTCCTTGACAACACATATTCCTTATTCAGGCGACCGTAGAATGGTACGGGTCCTGGAAAATGAATCCTCGTTTAGGCGACCGTAGAATGGTACGGGTCCTAGACAAAACCTTTCTGCCGTACTGGGCGACCGTAGAATGGTACGGGTCCTGGGAAAGCAATTCTTTACAAAACATTTATGCCGTATTGGGTGACCGTAGAATGGTACGGGTCCTGAGAAAGCAACTCCTTTCTGCCACACTGGGCGACCGTAGAATGGTACGGGTCCTAGGAAAGCACATCTTCACAAAGTCATGTTACTATTCTAGGCGACCGTAGAATGGTACGGGTCCTGGACAGGTAACACTCACTACCTCGAATTACTTTATCCTTCTTGAAGGTAAGTTATCCCAGGTAGGTTTATCTATCATTTGCATTAGTATTTTCATGCATCATATAATTTGCATTAAAAATGGAATTCATTTTCCAACAAAAAATCATTCACTGCATGTGCATGGTCAAAATTTAGGTCTCAATTTGTCTTTGAAGGCAACCTCTACGAGCTCACCTTCAAAGAGGGGCAGCTGTTGACACCTAAATTTTGGCAACCCGTTTAATCATTTATTGCATTAAAAAAATTAGGGGTTAATTTTATCCCTAAAAAAAATAGTTAATTGCATAAGCATATAGTTTTAGGTGCATTTTTATTTTTATTGCATTTGTATGGGACCAGCAACGGATGGACTTAAATAGATGACTTCGAACTTAATGAAATTGGACTAAACCAGCAATAATGAAAATTCTTGGGCAAAGCCCATGGACATTATAAGAACTGAAATTTTCATTGGAAAGTGCTCAATTAGGAGATTAATTTATGCAAGATTTGAACAGACCGTGGCTGACTGATTAAAAGGAATCTGGCATATAATCTTGGGCACGTCGAAAGCGTATATTGAGAAATCAAAAGAAGATTGGGATTTAGTCAATCAAGGAAGAAATTTGCTTGAAAAAGGAAATCAATATAGCAGAATAAACTATTCGCATGGTCAATCAAAAGGGAATCAGCGGAAAAAGCGAGTATAAAAGCCAAGGGAGGAGGACTCTCTTTGGGGGGAGAGAGGCGATACAATTGAAAACACATTGCGACAGAATTTAGGTCAGCCACATTATAAAAATTGTGAGTGAGAGACGAGAGAGGGGGGTCTTCAAGGTCGGCAGCACTTGGAGGACTTCTCTGGGATCAACATTCGGCACATTGGAGAGCACAAACTTGGCACTTGCCATAGACGCATGCAAAGAAGAAGACCATTCTCGGTCTAGCCCCGTTCAATCCATCTCGTAGTGCACTTTACGAAAAGACACAAGAAGGAACAAATTCTAGGAATTCCTCAAGTCCTGAAAGCGGCTGCCGATCCATTGTTGATCCACCGTGAGTCCAGGCCGCTGATCCCCAACTACGAGCGGCACCCGTACCAACCAATAGCCTCGCGACAATCACACCGAGAAGCTGCTGCTTCGGCCGTCGTGACTTCAGGAGCCCCAGAAATTCACAAGCGCGGCCACGCCTACGGTAGATGCAAAGCTCTGAACGAAGAGGCAGTCGACGACGACGACGAATCCCCTCCATCGGCAAATAAGTTGGTGCTGTCAATCTGCAACGCTTGGCCTATAAAAGTGGAGAGTCTTCAGTTCTAAGTTTCTTTTACATCTGAACCGGCCTCACTTTTCTGTCATCACTTGGATTACCTGGAGAATTCTGGGCTACCACCACTTGAAAGGAAAATAAAGGCCACGAATATTGAATAAAGGAGCACTCCACGAAGAAGCACTCCCAGGAAAGTTCTGAATGTTGTCCAAGGAGAATGTGCACACATAATCCCATCGTGAGCAACTCGTTGAGGGTCAACCCTCTACTGTGTGCTTGACTTCGGCAAACCAATCTTTGGACAACTCCAGTCGCATGTAGCCACGCCGCGGAATCCCATGCATTGTGTCCGCGGGAGAGTTTTGCTAAAACAGAAAAAGAAAGAACTTATTCTGTGCAGGTTTCTGAGCGATCCAAGCACCGTGGAGCCGTGCTTCATCGCCATGCACGTAATGCTTGCCGCAGTTCGCCGTCGAGAAGCTGGTCTCAATCCCGATCCGATTGCACTTGGTCCAAATTCGGGAAGAATATCATCAAATTAGGTAAGAAACACATCACTAGTATATTTGGAGATTTTATTGCCTAATATATGTCTATTTATATCTAGTTTCATATCCATGAGTGATAGACATAACTTTCAATTAGGATTTATTTCCTAGTTCGCAACCGCATACCGATTTTTTATTCCATCTATTAGGCTTTAGATGGAATAATTAATTACGAGGAATAATATTGATATCTTGATCTTTAAGGCTTAAGATCAATTTATCGATTTTATTAGCGAAATAATCAAGTTTGATTTAGATATTGTTTCTGATTCGAGTGATGTGTGATGATTCTAAATGATTTTGTGCTTCCCTTTTAATTGCTTTATTTATCCCGAAAATACAAAAAAAGATTGCTTTTGCATATCATGTAGATTATATTTGATTTCCTATGTAGAATTGCATGATAGGTTAGTTAGTCATTTTTATTTTAAGTGCATGTTTAGATGATATCTTAGGTAAGAGATTGCTAGGTTAAGATAATGTCTTAGTTTAAATTAGGATTTAGTCGACGATCCTTCATATAAGCTGGATAAAATCTTAATAAATAATTTTTGCATTTTTCTTAATTTCAAATCTCATGGAAAATACAAAAAAAAAAAAAAAAATCATTTTTTAGAATAAATTCATCTCATGCTTCAGGATAGGCCGCATGCTTATTTATGTCATATAGTTTAGGTTATATTGCCATGTCATATCATTTCATGTTAGATTAGAAGCATTGCATTGCATATGGATTTGATTCTCATTAATTAAGTGAAAAAGAAAAACAAAAATTGCGTGTTAATTAGAAATCATATCTAGGGTTGTTGATATGAATTCTGATCTAACAACGCAGATGCTTTCGTTGCTATGAGGTAAGTATTGCAATTTATTCATTGCTTTTCTTGGATGTTAAATTGGTGGTTTGCGCATCTGCATGATCGCCTCACATATTAGGAAAATAGATTTAAAATCAATTCAAGCTGTTTGCCAAACATTTTTTCTAAATAAAAGAGAAAGGTACCGAAAGGGCGTTAGAGAAATCTAGCGTAATTAAGTCCCCGAACTCATAAATCTCTGGTTCGTAGGAGTAAAATAATTCTCCCGTTATTTTACTTGGGTTTCTAATCGACCCACCAAAAATAGATTAGTGGCGACTCCTAGATAAAATCTATTGGCATGTTAAGAATTTAAACCTAAGTCGCGAATTGGTATGGACTTGGGAGAGCCCGAGTTAAGTCAAGGCTTAACAATCCATTAGCCAAACCCTAGGTGGTTCACACCCGAAAAAATTGGTCGCGACAAATAATAACATATTAGTAGACTATTTCCCATCAATTACCGACGATCAAACTGGTTTGATCATACTGACCAAAAAAAAAAAAAAACTGGTTTGATCATCCTTTACAAATTATTTTGTTCTTTTTTTTTTCTTTGCTCTTGCTTTCAAATTGGTTGGGCTATGACTTTACATCCACCATCCTTGAATGAGATATCATCATCTGCACGCTTTTTGTCAGCCATAATGAGTTTGCATTTCTTCCAGGAATTTCTTTTTTTGTACTCTCTTGATTTCATTTCTGGAGTGACAAATGTGGTCCATGCAATGCGATTCTTTAACTTTTACTTTATTTTATGCCATCTTAAAATTTTTAATTTGTTTAATTTGATATTGAAATATTCATATTTCTATATGCAAGCCATCTACTCACTTTTCTAATCTCACTTAATTGATATTGCCTATTTCTTTACGGGAAAAATTAAAACTTAAATAAGAAACAATAACCTTTTCGTGTATTATTCAAAGTTGGGCATCGTCGCTCTCAACTCGCGATTCCTACAAACATATCACTAATTGACTTTTTATTCCTTAGAAATTATATAATGGTAATTGAATTGCAAAGTCCTCACTATTTTTTTTCCTGTAAAGTACATAGAAGTATTTCAATTTTTCGCTCCATTTTAGATAATTACTTTTATTTTGTTATTTTTATGTAAAATTGTCAAATAACTGTTTATCGGGACTGTGGTAGCATTCGGAAGATGTGCTGTGCTATTTTGAAAATTGATCTTTAAGTGAACAAGAATCGCAAATAATGGATAAAAAAATGAATATCCATCACCAAGAAAATAAATAAACGAATATTATTAACAATAAATAATAATATAATCTCCGGATAAACAATATATAATCAGTCCTATGTAATGATCTGTCCAATGTCCATATCTCTCTACGCACAAAAAAAATCAAAAATTAAGGAAAAAAAAAAAGAAAAAGAAGTAGCAAGCGAGCAGCAGCAGGAGGAATCTGGCGTCCGCCTAGATGACCAGATCAGCGACGAGGGCGCCGATCGCCACCGCCTTGGCGAAGCCAACTCCGTTGCTCACGGCCCCGCTGTCAGCAAGAGTGGGCACCACGCCGGACGGTGTCGCGATCGACGGTGGAGATCCTGATTTTGTTAATTACCTCTTTATTTTGTTAATTAAAGTAATATCAAGAAATCATGGGAAAACAATCGCTCGAGAGCGAAAAATGTACCAAATCACGATTTTCCTTTTTCTGGCTTAGGTGGCGTGCTATTAATTCAATTTTCGAACCGACAATGTGTTTCTTTTGGGCGAATCAGAATTGTAAATTACGTACAAATAAATGAATATTATTAGAGGTAAATATTATTAATAATAACAATAATAAGCTCTGTTTAAACAATATATAATCAATCCTTTGAAATGATCATAAATAAACGAATCTTATTAGCGGTAAATATTATTAATAATAACAATAATAAGCTCCGTTTAAACAATATATAATCAATCCTCTGAAATGATCTGTCCAATGGGCATATCTATCTCTACATTAAAAAAAAAAAACAAAAAAAATGAACTTTATGAAAAATTCAAAAAAGAAAAAAGAAAAAGAAATAAATAGTAGTAGCCATCGAGGAGTAGCAGCAAGAATCCAGCGGATTGCTCACCTATATGAATAGACCAACGACGAGGGCCCCGATCATGTGTGGCCAATCAATCATGCAGTTTTCCCTGTCCTGTGCAGCGATGCAAGCCTTGTAGCCGGGGTTTTAGTAGGGGTGTGCATGGTCCAGGTGGGCGGTTCCCAGCCTAAAACCGAGAACCGCCCACTAAGGACTGGTTTTAAAAAATTGGAACCGGGAACCACCAGTTGTCGCATGGATCCACCTAAGAACCGAACCGCCGGTCCGGTCCAGTTCCTAGGTGAATCCATGGAACCAGTCTCACCAATAATAATATCGTTTTCCAAATCCCGCCGTGAGTACTTTTCATATCGAGTAATATTTTTCTTTAAATCGAACCGGCTTAATTAAGGGTACCATTTTTCTTTATTTTATTGGAAAACACTACCAAAGAAGATAAATAGATTTTTTTCCTATTTTTGGATCATTTTAGTTGAAATCTAAGTATTCTTTAAGTTCAAGATTTTGGATTATTGTCATATGTAGATCATCTTTTCTTTTATCCTCTAACAATACTCAATCTCTTACAACATTTGTTTTACTGAATTTTTTTTGTAGAAACAATTCTACCCGTACTCCACATATTTTTGAACATAGTGTCATATGTGAGTCCCGAAAGTATTTTTTGAATAAGCCATTTGTTGAGTTGTTGAAAAGCAGTTTACATACTTTACTAAATTCTAATTAAAACATGCAAACCATGAGAGGAGATGGAGCCCTAAAATTTAGATTTGCTAATTAGTAATTTCGAAATTTACTTTAATATTAAAAAATCAATATATTTTTATGATATAATCGGTTTGGTCCGGGTGGGCAAATCCGCCTATGGAATCGGGAACCGAACCGGTACCCACCTGATTCCCATAAATTGAAACCGGCAACCGGACCAGTTCCCTCAAGAACCACCGGTTCCGGGCGGTTTCGATCCGGTTTCAAGCGGTCCGGGCGACTCCTGGTTCTTTTACACACCCCTAGGGTTTAGTGGAACAATTGTAATGAAGGGGTGTGTCTTGGTAGCATGTTTTAATACCCCAAATTTTTTATCTTTTTTTTTTTGCATTTTTAGGAGTTTCGTACGAATATGATATATATTATGGCCATTTTTTTTATAATATCAAGTGTTATTTCCTATGTTGGCATTTATTTCTAATTTGTAAGACAAAGAAACTTCCGAGTTAAGAATGGGTTGCAAAACCAAAGGGACGGTGCTCAGTTAGAATTTATGAATCTCTTGTGTTGTCGTTATATGTTTGCTTGAGCCCACAAAAGCTTGATGTGAAGTAAATGAATTTTGGTTCTACATCCACAAGTTATGCAACCAAGTCTGATTTCTAGTTGTTGAATAAATAAAAGGGTAATTGCAATATAAGTAACATCGACACTGACACGCCACACGTGATACAACACGCCGATATGTCGTTTCTCAAAAAATAGAGAATTCCGACACGTTTGGATATATTATATATTAAATATATATTTTTATATATACATAATAAATTATTATTTTTATGATTATTTCAATCAAATTAATTTGATTAAAAGTCACAAATAAATAAAAATAATAATAACCTAGAATAAATTTACGCTAAAAATATTAATCCATTATTCATTAATATCATCAATTGTTTCAATTTGACAAACTTAACTCAATTTCAATAATACATAAAACTTGGAGAAAAAATAAGCAATACAATTCTAGACTTGCATGTTAGACGTATTGGAAGAAGAAGGGAAAAAAAACTTGGAGGTGAATATTAGTTTTTTTTTTTTCTTTTTTGTTTAATATTTTTATTTTTTCATGTATATACATTTTGATCCCTTATTTATTGAAAATTTTTAAAATTGAGAAACTCACATGTCGAAATTCCAACTCAAATGCTGGAGGATGTTGGAAAAGTTGATCAAGTGTCGGATTTTTCGACACGTATTAACTGAGTGTCGAAGAGTATCTAAGAATGTTGAACACGTGTCGAAGTATTCGACACAACACGATGGCTCTCGGAAAGTATCGGTGCTTCCTCGATTGCAAAAGTATCAATTGAACTCTAAAACTCTTAAAAAGTATAATCAAGTCTTAAAATACATTGAACCGGTACAATCAAATTCATCTATTAACTTCATCAAATTTGTTTGGTAGGAAAGGTGGACATGCCTTTCTTTGATACTTTCTCAAGACACGCGGCACCAATGTAGTGCCCACTCAATGCCACATCAAGATCTTTTTCGAAAATTTGAAAAGAAATAAAATGCTGAGAATTACAAGAATGACCACAACCCACCGCACTCCTCAAGGCGCAAAAATCTACGGCAAAACCAGCGAAGATTCGAGAGAATTACAATCTCCTCTGGGGAAGCTCATTTGCGGAAGGGTGTGGGTTTTTAATCTCACTGTTGATCCCGCTTAATTAAGTTTTCTGAGAAAAATTATGATTTAAATGAGAAACAATGGCTTTTTGGGTATATTATTTCAATGCTGAAGTCCCCTTGTAGAGAAAAAAAAAATATTTTAAAATTGTTGATAAAGACTGTTTAGCCAAATTGAGGGACTTGATCGCACCAATTCAATAACTTTTAGAACTCAATTATTATAGGATTTCTAGTATACTTATTCTCTTGAATAAATGAAACCTTTAAGATAATTTCTTTCAGTCACATAGTAGTTTCTCATGTATTTTTTAAAAGAACATAGATTTGGGATAAAAATAGAATCCTCAAATGACATTAATTATTTGAAAAAATGATATGAATAGTCCATAAATTTTGACTCAATATTATATATGGCCCTTAAAATTTTAACTTGCCTAATGTCGTTTTTGAAATTTAGCCCGATGTGTAATGTGATTCTTAAAATTTCTTAATTTATTCAATAAGGTTCAAGAACTTTTAATTTATTCAATTTTGTCCTCGAGTTATATGAAAATTAATGTAAGGACTAGAGTGCAAACATTTTTATATAATTCGAGAATGACCTTAAATATGTATTGAAGGCTTAGAAACATATTGAACAAATTAAAAGTTTGGTGATTATATTTATCTGTAACTCTTAGTAGTAGCACAAACCATTTGATCATCACTCTCGCTTGCTATTCCTACTAACATATCACAAATCGACCTTTCATTTCTTAGAAATTACAGGTTGGTACTTAAATAGTGAAGTCCTCACCATTTTATTTTGGTAAAGTATATTCTACCATTGATGTTGTTATTGAGAGTGTTCTAAAAAGCGAAAAATTAGACCAAATCACAATTTTTTCTGATCACGAGGCATTTCGTTAATTTTCAAAAATACATCAACAATGTGTACATGTTTAGGCGAGCAAGAATCGCAAATAATAGATAAACAACTGAATATCAATTCACCAAGAAACTAAATACACGAATATTATTAGCGATAATTAATAATAATCTTTGGAAAAACAATATCATCAATCCTCTATAATGATCTGTCCGATAAGCATTTCTCAGTATACATAAAAGTGTCAAAAATTCCAAAAAAAAAAAAGAAAAAGAATTTTGAGTATTATGAAACAAAAATCTTAAAAAGGAAAGGGATATGTTCAGTAGAAGTCCTAAAACTTGTGTAGAAAGTGCAATTGAGTCCTAAAACTTACAAAGAGTTCAATCAAGTCATAAAACTTGTCCAGAAAGTGCAATTGAGTCCTAAAACTTACAAAGAGTTCAATCAAGTCCTAAAACTTGTCCAAAAAGTGCAATTAAGTCCTAAAGTTAACACCGTTAAGAAAGTTAACGGAAATTGCGACGTCATATTTGAAATGATTTTTTTTTTTTTTCAAATGGCTTTTTAAAATTATTTTTTATTCAAAATCTTTAAAAATTAGATTAAAAACTAAAAAGGAAAATTTAAATTTATTTTAAAAAAGAAAAATCTAAATTTATTTAGAAAAACAAAATTGTTCAAAAAAAGAAAAAAAAAAGGGCGGTGGACTTCCGCCGCCACCCATTGCCGGAGGGGCCGGCGACGGTCGCTGGCCTTGGGCGAGGTGGCCGGCCCTCACCGGGGGGCGGCGACCGTCGCCCCCACAGGCGAGGCCTCGTCGGCCCTCGCTCGGGGCCGGCGAGCCTCGCCCGGATCCGCGAGCCTCGCCGGCCCGAGTGAGGGCCGACAAGGCCTCGCCCGGGGGCGACGGTCGCCGGGCCCGAGCGATGGGACGGCGACCGTCGCCCGCCGGGCGAGGCCTCGTCGGCCCTCGCTCGGGTGCGCGAGGCTCGCCGGATCTCGACGAGGCTCCCAGATCTGGCGAGCCTCGCCGGCCCCGAGCGAGGGCCGACGAGGCCTCGCCAGGCGGGCGGCGATCGCGAGCCTCGCCGGCCCCGAGCGAGGGCCGACGAGGCCTCGCCCGGGGGCGACGGTCGCTCGGCCCCGGGCGAGGACGGCGCCGTCGCCCGCCCAGGCGAGGCCTCGTCGGCCCTCGCTCGGGGCGGCGAGGGCCGACGAGGCCTTCCCCGGGGGCAACGGTCGCCGGCCCCCGGTGAGGGCCGGCCACCCCGCCCGGGGCCGGCGACGGTCGCCGGCCCCTCCGGCGATGGGGGCGGCGGAAGTCCACCGCCCTTTTTTTTTTTTTTTTGAACAATTTTGCTTTTCTAAATAAATTTAGATTTTTCTTTTTTAAAATAAATTTAGATTTTCCTTTTTAGTTTTTAATCTAATTTTTAAAGATTTTGAATAAAAAATAATTTTAAAAAGCCATTTGAAAAAAAAAAAAATCATTTCAAATATGACGTCGCCACAAATCGGCAATTTCCGTTAACTTTCTTAACGGTGTTAACTTTAAGACTTAATTACACTTTTTGGACAAGTTTTAGGACTTGATTGAACTCTTTGTAAGTTTTAGGACTCAATTGCACTTTTTGGACAAGTTTTAGGACTTGATTGAACTCTTTGTAAGTTTTAGGACTCAATTGCACTTTCTGCACAAGTTTTAGGATTTCTACTGAACATATCCCAAAAGGAAATAAACGGTGGTAGCCTTAGAGAAGCAGCGAGAATCCGGCGGATCGCTCGCTTATATGAACAGACCAGCGACGAGGGCGCCGATCGCCGCAGAACCGGCGAAGCCAACTCCGTTGCTGACCGCGCCACTGTCCCCAGGAGCGGGCGCCGTGGCCGGCGGCGTCGCGATCGACGGCGCGGGAGCCTCCGGTGCGGGAGACGAAGCCGGGGGCGACGGGGGAGAGGCGACGGGACCGGAGGGAGGAGACGCGGCGGAAGCCGGCGGCGAGGGGGACTTGGCGGGGGTGAGGGCCGGCGAGGGGGTGAGGGGCGGGGGGCGGGGCTGCGCCACCGCCAGGCCGACGAGGAGGACCGCCATTGCCGCCAGGGGAGCAACGCGCTTGAGCCAGCCATGGAAGAAGAGCTTCTTAGAGAGAGAAAGAAGGAACTGAAACTTTTAGTGAGAGAAGATCTGCTGATCGGAGCGAGGGTTTTCGGGTTGCGGTCGGCGACGGGGAGGGCGACGGTATTTATAGAAGGTTTTGCGATGAGAGATCCGTGCTGGGGTGGAGCTCATCGGAGTCGACCGTTGGATCCGTTTTATAAATGGCAACCCTCGGATCGATCTGACGGCCGATATTTATTTGTATTTTCTAACCGCGTGGCCAATCAGCGACGCGGTTTTTCGTCCTGCGCGGTGATGCCAGTCTTATAGCTGGGGTTTAGTGGCGACAGTTGTAAAGGATTATATATGTCTCTTTAGCACGTTCTAATAGCCCAAAAATAAATTCACAGCACATCGACGACTAGCCAGGGTACATCTTTCGCGATTATGGGCATTTTCAATGAATATTAATATCATGAAAAATCTTAAATTATTATGGTTCTAAATTAATATTCTTTTAATAAATTTACCATTCATTATTTTTCGTTAAATTATATTAATATCACGAAAAATTATAAATAATTATGTGTCATCTGGCTCAGCAATTTAATAATAAGATATAAAGAAAATTAATTAAGGATAAATTTGTCATTGATATATAAATTTTGGAATTTTTGTGGTATTAATCCTTTTAATAATATCGAGTGTTATTTCCTATGTCAGCATTTTCTAATTTCTGAAACAAAAAAACTTTCGAGTTAAGAATTGATTGTAGAATTTTTAATCTCTTGTCCTTATATGTTTGCCCAATCCTCTGAAAGCTTGATTCGAAATCAATGAATTGATCATGCGTCCACAAGTTATGTATTCAAGTCTCGTTTATAGTCATTGAATAAAAGGGTAACTGCGCTCAAAAGTCATAGAACTTGTTACAAAAAGTTCAACTATTTGAGTTTTAAAAATTTTAAAAAGTGCGATTAAGTCCCAAAACCTATTAAATTTGACGCAATCAAGGTCTTTAATGAACCCCATTTAATTTGATTAACAGAAAAGGCCTCAGTACTTTCTCAAGACACGTGACATTGATGTGGTGCGTATGGAACACTGAATGGGAGAAAAAAATATTTGCAAATTTGAAAAGGAAAAACAATGCTAAGAATTATAAAAATAAAAGAATTCAATAAATTCGAAACAAAGCTCGTATTAGTGGACTGGTTCTTTTCCCCATCTATTACCAACCATCAAACTGGTTTGATCATCCTTTGCAAATTTTCTTCTTCTTCTTTTTTTTTTTTTTTCCTTTTCTTGCTCTTGCCTTCAAACTGGTTGGGCTATGACTTTTTTTCCACCATCATTGAATAAGATATCGTCATCTACACGTTTTCTGTCTACCATAAGTTGTTTGAATCTCTTCCGGGAATTTCTTTCTTTGTAGTCCCTTGATTTCACTGCTGAAGTCACAGATGTTGTCCCATATCTTTATAACATGTAATATGATTTTCCAACTTTTACTTTATTTTATGCCATTTTCATACTTTAAACTAAACATGCAAATGTCTTCTTGGAATTTTTAATTCATTTAATGTGGTCCTCAAAATAATCATATTTCCATATGTGAGCCATCTACCCACTTTTCTAATATCGCTAATTTCTTTATGAGAAAAAGTAAAACTTAAATAAGAAACGATAGCCTTTTTCATGTATTATTCAAAATCGAGCATAGTATTTTAGTGGTTGCTCTCAACTCGCTAATCCTACTAACATATCACTAATTGACTAATTCCTTAGAAATTATAGAATGGTAATTGAATTGCAAAGTCCTCAATTTTCTCTTTTTTTTTTTTTTTTTTTGTAAAGTACATAGAAATCTTTGAATTTTTCGCTCCATTTTAGATAATTACCTTTATTTTCTTAGTTTGATGTAAAACTGTCAAATAACTGTTTATTGGGACTGTGGTAGCACTTGGAAAAGCTAATAATTAGATCAGATGGCAATTTTTTTTCTCGATCGTGATGTGCTGTTCTATTTTCGAAAATTGATCTTTAAGTGAACAAGAATCGCAAATAATGGATTTAAAAAAATGAATATCCATCACCAAGAAAATAAATAAACGAATATTATTAACAATAAATAATAATATGATCTCTGGATAAACAATATATAATCAATCCTCTGTAATGATCTGTCCAATGTCCATACCTCTCTACGGATAAAAATATCGAAAAAAGAATTTTGAGTATTATGACAATTAAATAAATAAAAGAAAAAGAAAAAGAAATAAAAAATAGACAGCGACCAGCAGCAGGAGGAATCCGGCGACCGGCTAGATGACCGGACCGGCGATGAGGGCGCCAATCGCCACCGCCCCGACGAAGCCAACTCCGTTACTCACGACCCCGCCGTCCGCAGGAGCGGGCGCCACGGTCGGCGGCGTCGCGATCGATGGTGGAGATCCCGGCGTGGGGCCCCCGGGGGCGGGAGACGACGGCGAGGGCGACGGGGGAGAGGCAACGGGGCCGGAGGGAGGAGACGGGGCAGAAGCCGTCGGAGAAGGCGACAGCGAGGCCTTGGGCGAGATGGAGGGCGACGGCGACGGCGACGGGGTGTGGACCGGCAACGGGGCGGGGCTCTGCGTCACCGCCAAGCCGACGAGGAGGACCGCCATTGCGGCTAGAGGGAGCAACGCGCTTGAGCCAGCCATGGAAGAAGAGCTTCCTAGAGAGAGAAAGAGAACTGAAACTTAGCAAGAGAGTGAATCTGCTGATTGAAGCGAGGGTTTTCGGGTGCGTTATGCAACGGAGGAGGGCCGTGGGTTTTTAGCCGAATTAAGGGACTTGATTGCACCAATTCAATAAGCTTTTGAACTCAACTATTATAGGACTTCTAGACTTCTAGTACGCTTATTCCCTTGAATAAATCAACATTTTAAGATAAATTTCCTTTCTTTCAGTCACATAGTAGTTTCTCATGTATTTTTCAAAAGCACATAGAGTTGGGATAAAAATTGAATCCTCAAATGACATTAATTATTTGAAAAAAATGATACAATTGGTCCATAAACTCTGACTCAATATATAATAAGGCCAGTCCTAAATATTTTAACTTGTCTAATGTGGTTCTTGAAATTTAGCCTGACGTGTAATGTGATCCTTAAATTCTTAATTTGTTCAACGTGGTCCGTGAACTTTTAATTTATTCAATTTAATCCATGAACTATATGAAAATTAATGTAAAGACTAGCGTGAAGACATTTTTATATAATTCGGGAATTACATTAAACATATATTAAAGGGTTAGGAACATATTGAATAAATTAAAAATAAGGTGATTGACACATTACTCATTGGGTCAAAGTTTAGAGATTATTTGTATATTTATCCATAACTCTAAGTAGCACAAACCATTTGATCATCACTGTCGACCTTTTATTTCTTAGAAATTATAGGTTGATACTTAAATAGCGAAGTCCTCACCATTTTATTTTGGTAAAGTATACTCTACCTTTGATGTTGTTATCGAGAGTGTTCAGAAAAGCGAAAAATTAGACCAAATTGCAATTTTTTTTTTCTGATCACGAGGCATTTTGTTAATTTTCGAAAATACATCGACAATGTGTCTTAGAGAAACAACCGAATATCCATTCACCAAGAAACTAAATACACGAATATTATTAGGGATAAATAATTATAATCTCTGGATAAACAATATCATCAATCCTCTGTAATGATCCGTCCGATAAGCATTTCTCTATATACATAAAAGTGTCGAAAATTCCAAAAATAAAAATAAAAAATTTGAGTATTATGAAACAAAAATTTGAAAAATAGAAATAAACGGTGGTAGCCTTAGAGAAGCAGCAAGAATCCGGCGGATCGCTCGCTTATATGAACAGACCAGCGACGACGGCGCCGATCGCCACCGAACCGGCGAAGCCAACTCCGTTGCTGACGGCGCCACTGTCCCCAGGAGCGGGCGCCGCGGCCGGCGGCGTCGCGATCGACGGCGCGGGAGCCCCCGGGGCGGGAGACGACGCCGGGGGCGACGGGGGAGAGGCGACGGGGCCAGAGGGAGGAGACGGGGCGGAAGCCGGCGGCGAAGGCGACAGGGCGGAAGCCGGCGGCGAAGGCGACGGCGAGGGGGACTTGAAGGGGTGAGGGCCGGCGAGGGGGCGGGGCTCTGCGCCACAGCCAGGCCGACGAGGAGGACCGCCATTGCGGCCAGGGGAGCAACGCGCTTGAGCCAGCCATGGAAGAAGAGCTTCTTAGAGAGAGAAAGAAGGAACTGAAACTTTTAGTGAGAGAAAATCTGCTGATCGGAGCGAGGGTTTTCGGGTTGCGATCGGCGACGGGTAGGGCGACGGTATTTATAGAACGTTTTGCGATGAGAGTTCCGTGCTGGGGGTGGAGTTCATCGGAGTCGACCGTTGGATCCGCATTATAAATGGAAACCCTCGGATCGATCTGACGGCCGAGATTTATTTGTATTTTCTGACCGCGTGGCCAATCAGCGACGCGGTTCTGCGTCTTATAGCTGGGGTTTAGTGGCGACAGTTGTAAAGGATTATGTCTCTTTTGCACGTTCTAATAGACTATGTAGCACGGACACTCTCTGGAAGCCTTCGTGTCGTGTCCGACACTCCGACACGTGTCCGACACGTTCCGACACGCTCCGACACGCGATCAACGAGTGTCGAAAAATCTGACACGTGGTCAACTCTTTCCGACACGCGAGTCCAGAATTCCGACACGCACGGGGTCAATTTTAAAAATTTCTAATACTTGTGGGGTCAAAATATAAATATACACAAGAAATAATAAAAGAAGTAATAAAAATGCTTTAAGTATATATGCAAGGGGTCAATTTTTTTTTTTTTTTTTTTTTTCAGTTTTGTTTTTTTAGAATTGTTTTAGTTTTTTAAAAAGTCTTTTACTATGAAAGAAGTAATAAAAAATGCTATATATGATAAATAAATAAATTTAAAATATCATTTCGGCATTTTTCTTTAAACAATGTTTTTCCTCTAAGTTTTATGTATTATTGTAACAAATTAAAATAATTAATGATATTATTTAATATTTTTCGTGTAAATGAATTCTAGGTTATTATTATTATTTATATATTTATATATAAAAATATATTTAATATATAACGTGTCGGAACGTGTCAAAATTCTCTATTTTTAAGAAATGACGTGTCGGCGTGTCGTGTCGTGTCGTGTCGCGTGTCACGTGTCCGTGTCGGTGCTACATAGCTAATAGCCCAAAAGTAAATTCACAGCACATCGACGACTAACCGGGTACATCTTTCGCAACTATGGGCATTTTCAATAAGAGTATCATAAAAAAATTCTTAAATTAATATGCATATAATAAATTAATTTGAAATTAATTTTTATCATCAAAATTTATAAATTGATATTTTTGTGATAAATTTATCATCCATTATTTTTCGTGAATTAGATTAATATCATGAAAAATCACAAATTAGTATAATTATAACTCAGTGTCATCCAATTTAATAATTTAATAATAAAATTTAATGAAAATTAATCGTTGATATATAAATTTAAGATTTTTGTGGTACTAATCATTCTAATAATGACGAGTGTTATTTCCTATGTCGGCATTTTCTAATTTCTGAAACGGAGAAACTTTTGAGTTACGAATTGATTGTAGAACCAAATGGACGATGCTTGGTTAGAATTTTTGAATCTGTTATCGTTATATGTTTGCCCAAGCCCCCAAAAGCTTGATTTGAAATTGATGAATTGATTATGCGTCCACAAATTATGTATCCAAGTCTAGTTTCTAGTCATTGAATAAAGGGGTAATTGCACTCAAAAGTCATAAAACTTGTTGCAAAAAGTTGTACTATTTGATTCTTAAAACTTTTAAAAATATATAATTAAGTCCCAAAATCTATTAAATTGATGCAATTAAGGTCCTCCATTAACTCCATTTAATTTGACTAACAAAAAATGCAAATGCGACTTTTCTCAATACTTTCTCAAGACATGTGACGTCGATGTGGCGCCTAAGGAATATTGAATCAGGGAAAAAGATATTTGAAAATTTGAAAAGGAAAAACAATACGAAGAATTACAAAAATAAAATAATTAAAAAATATTTGAAACAAAGCTAATCAATAATAACATATTAGTAGATTGGTTCTTTTCCCCCATCAATTACCGACGATCAAACTGGTTTGATCATCCTTTGCTGCAAATTTTCTTCTTCTTTTTTTTTTTTTTTTTTTTTTTCTTGCTCTTGCCTTCAAACTGGATGGGCTATGACTAAGATATCATCATCTACACGCTTTCTGTCTGCCATAATGAGTTTGCATTTCTTCCGGGAATTTCTTTCTTTGTACTCCCTTTGATTTCACTGCTGAAGTCAAAGATATTGTCCCCATATGTTAATAACATGTAACGTGATTCTTCAACTTTTACTTTATTTTATGCCATTTTTGTACTTTTAGCTAAACATGCAAATACCATCTTAGAACTTTTAATTCATTTAACGTGGTCCCCAAAATATTCATATTTCTATATGCGAGTCATCTACCCACTTTTCTAATATCGCCTATTTCTTTATGAGAAAAATTAAAACTTAAATAAGAAATGATGGCCTTTTTTGTGTATTATTCAACATTGAGCATAGTATTTTAGTGGTCGCTCTCAACTCGCTAATCCTTAACATATCACTAATTGACTTTTTATTCCTTATAAATTATAGAATGTAATTGAATTGCAAAGCCCTCACTTTTTTTTTTTTTGGTAAAGTACATAGAAATCTTTGAATTTTTTGCTTCATTTTAGATAATTACCTTTATTTTGTTATTTTGATGTAAAACTGTCATATAACTGTTTATTGGGACTGTAGTAACATTTGGAAGGCGAATAATTAGATCAAACGGCAGTTTTTTTTTTTCTCGATTCGTGAGGTGCTGTGCTATTTTCGAAAATTGATCTTTAAGTGAACAACAATCGCAAATAATGGATAAAAAAAATGAACATCCATCACCAAGAAAATAAATGAACGAATATTATTAACAATAAATAATAATATGATCTCCGGATAAACAATATATAATCAATCCTTTGTAATGATCTGTCAAATGTCCATGCCTCTCTACGCATACAAATATCGAAAAAAGAATTTTGAGTATTATGAAAATTAAATAAGAAAAAGAAAAAGAAATAAAAAGTAGCCCGAAAGCGGGGGAGGAATGGGCGACCGCCTAGATGACCAGACCGGCGATGAGGGTGCCGATCGCCACCGCCCCGGCAAAGCCAACTCCGTTGCTCACGATCTTTTTCGAAAGTTTGAAAAGAAATAAAATGCCGAGAATTACAAGAATAACCACAACCCACCGCACTCCTCAAGGCGCAAAAATCTAAGGCAAAACCGGCGAAGATTCGAGAGAGGTGGTCAGTGGGAACCACCGTCTCTTGTCGTGAGAACAAGAAGACGCAACGGCAACAAAAAGTTCTAATTCACAGACCTGGATTCTTTATTCCTGGGAGTAGTTTGGAAACAGAATCGCGTTTGATAAAAATTTTATTTCCGAGAACAAATTTCTACTTTTTTGTTCCCGAAAGTAGATTTAGAACAGAATCAATAAATAAAAAAAAAAGTTGATTCTTGTTTTCGGAACAAATCTAAGAATCAAAACAACTCTTCTTCTTCCATTTTCTCTTCTTCTTCATCGACCGCCCCGTCTACCACCATCCGCCGCCGCCGCCAAGACTCCGGCAAGCTCGCCGATGGCAAGCCCAGCCACCAACGAGGCTCACCCAACCAAGCTTGAAGAAGAAGAAGAATAGGAGAAAAAAGAAAAAAATGAAATAGTATAAAAATTATTTAAAAATTAAAAGAAATTGATTTGGAAAAAAAATTAATGAACACGATACCAAACGCAATTCTATTCCAGAATAAAAAAATTTGGACAGTTAGAAATGCTTAGAATCTCTTCCCGGGAGCAAAATAAAAATAAAAAATCATTTCTGATCAGAATCTACTCCTAGGAACAGAATCGTTACCAAACGCGCCCCAAAACAGCCAGATCCAACCCATATACCCGCTCTTGACCGAAAACTCTTTTCACCGCTATTACAATCTCCTATGGGGAAGCTCTTTTGTGGAAGGGTGTGGGTTTTTAATCTCACTATTGATCCCGCTTAATTAAGTTTTCCGAGAAAAATTATGATTTAAATGAGAAGGGTATATTATTTCAATGCTGAAGTCCCATAGGAGAAAAAAAAATATTTCAAAAAAAAAATTGTCAATAAAAACTGTTTAGGCAAATTGAGGGACTTGATTGCACTAATTCAATAAGTTTTAGGACTCAATTATTATAGGACTTCTAGTATACTTATTCCCTTGAATAAATGAACCTTTTAAGATAAATTTCCTTTATTTCAGTCACATAGTAGTTTCTCTTGTATTTTTCAAAAGAACATAGATACGGGAAAAAAATTGAATCCTCAAATTACATTAACTATTTGAAAACAATGATACAATTGGTCCACAAACTTTGGCTCAATATATAATATCACCCTTAAAATTTTAACTTGTCTAATATGGTTCCTGAAATTTAGCCCGATGTATGTAATATTATCCTTAAATTTTTATGGTCTGTGAACTTTTAATTTGTTCAATTTAGTTCCTAAACTATATATGGAAATTAATGTAAGGACTAGCGTGAAGACATTTGTATATAATTTAGAAGCTTAGAGACATATTGAACAAATTAAAAGTAAGGTGATTACATTGATGCGTTACATGTTAGATCAAAGTTTAGAGATCATTTGTCTATTTATCCATAACTCTTGGTAGCACAAACCATTTGATCATCACTCTCGCTTGCTACTCCTACTAACATATCACAAATCGACCTTTTATTTCTTAGAAATTATAGTTTGGGACTTAAATAGTGAAGTCATCACCATTTTATTTTGGTAGAGTATATTCTAACTTTGATGTTATTATTGAGAATGTTCAAAAAAGTGAAAAATTAGACCAAATCGCAATTTTCTTTCTGATCACGAGGCATTTTGTTAATTTTCGAAAATACATCGATTATGTGTACTTGTTTAAGCGAGCAAGAATCGCAAATGATAGATAAACAACTGAATATCCATTCACCAAAAAACTAAATACACGAATATTATTAGCGATAAATAATAATAATCTCTGGATAACCAATATCATCAATCCCTGTAATGATCCGTCCGATAAGCATTTCTCTCTATACATAAAAGTGTCGAAAATTCCCAAAAAAAAAAGAAGAAGAATTTTGAGTATTATGAAACAAAATTAAAAAAAGAAAAAGAAAAAAAAGGTGGTAGCCTTAGAGAAGCAGCAAGAATCCGGCGGATCGCTCGCTTATATGAACAGACCAGCGACGAGGGCGCCGATCGCCGCCGAACCGGCGAAGCCAACTCCGTTGCTGACGGCGCCACTGTCCCCAGGAGCGGGCGCCGCGGCCGGCGGCGTCGCGATCGACGGCGCGGGAGCCTCCGGGGCGGGAGACGACGCCGGGGGCGACGGGGGAGACGCGACGGGGCCAGAGGGAGGAGACGGGGCGGAGGCCGGCGGCGAAGGCGACGGCGAGGGGGACTTGGAGGGGGTGAGGGCTGGCGACGGGGCGGGGCTCTGCGCCACAGCCAGGCCGACGAGGAGGACCGCCATTGCGGCCAGGGAGAGCAACGCGCTTGAGCCAGCCATGGAAGAAGAGCTTCTTAGAGAGAGAAAGAGAGCTGAAACTTTTAGTGAGAGAAAATCTGCCGATCGGAGCGAGGGTTTTCGGGTTGCGATCGGCGACGGGGAGGGCGACGGTATTTATAGAAGGTTTTGCGATGAGAGTTCCGTGCTGGGGTGGAGTTCATCGGAGTCGACCGTTGGATCCGCATTATAAATGGAAACCCTCGGATCGATCCGACGGTCGACATTTATTTGTATTTTCTAACCGCGTGGCCAATCAGCGACGCGTTTCTCTGTCCCGCGCGGTGATGTCTCTTTAGCACGTTCTAATAGCCCAAAAATAAATTCACAGCACATCGACTACTAATCGGGTACATTTTTCGCGATTATGGGCATTTTATGAAAAATTTTAAATTAGTGCATGTATAATAAATTTATTTTAGATTAATTTTTTATCACCAAAAATTCTAAATTGATATTTTTATGATAAATTTACCATCCAAAGGTACAACACTAGGCAATCAGATATGCAGACTGTGCCGTTAGGCATGCTAGTGTTGCACTAGGCATTTCACTTACCCAAACTCACTCAAAATGCGTGAGGTTAATATACTTATCTATTCGGTAGTAGTTAAGACCAAAATCCTAATGTAGTATTTACCTTCACCATCATAAGACCTCTTAATACCCTATCTATTTTTATCTTTCAGATAAAGAAGGAATATGGGGATGACATTACGGAGTTTCCAATCTCAAGGCGGATCTCTCATCTATTTCTTCCCCTTAAGCCTTTTAAAGACTTGCTCATGTCCTATTTTCAATAAGTATTAATATTATGTAAAATCTTAAATTGATACATATATAATATAAAAAAATTAAATTTTTTTTATCACCTAAAATTCTAAATTGATATTATTGTGATAAATTTACCATTCGTTATTTTTCCGTTAAATCAAATTAACACCGCGAAAAATCACAAACTGGTTTGTTTATAATTATGTATCATCCAACTTAGTAATTTAACAATATAATTTAATGAAAATTAATTGGAGATAAATTTGTCACTAATATATAAATTTGAGATTTTTTATCTCCTATGTCAGCATTTTCTAATTTTTGAAACGGAAAAACTTTTGAGTTAAGAATCGATTGTAGAACCAAAGGGGTGATGCTTGGTTAGAATTTTTGAATCTGTTTTCATTATATGTTTGCCCAAGCCCCCAAAAGCTTGATTCGAAATCGATGAATTGATTATGCGTCCACAAGTTATGTATTTAAGTCTAGTTTCTAGTCATTGAATAAAGGGGTAACTGCACTCAAAAGTCGTAGAACTTGTTACAACAAGTTCAACTATTTGAGTTTTAAAATTTTTAAAAAGTACAATTAAATTCCAAAACCTATTAAATTGATGCAATCAAAGTCCTTTGTTAACTCTATTGATTTGATTAATAGAAAATCCTGATGCAACTTTTCTCAATACTATCTCAAGACAAGTGACGTAGATGTGGTGCCTATGGAACGTTGAATTAAAGAAAAAAATATTTGAAAATTTGAAAAGGAAAAACAATGCTAAGAATTATAAAAATAAAAGAATTAAAAGATATTCGAAACAAAGCTAATCAATAATAACATATTAGTGACTGGTTCTTTTCCTCGTCAATTACGGACGATCAAACTGGTTTGATCGTCCTTTGCAAATTTTCTTCTTTCTTCTTTTTCTTTTTTTCTCCTTTTCTTGCTCTTGCACTCCCTTGATTTCACTGCTGAAGTCACAGTTGTAGTCCCCATATCTTCATAACGTGTAATGTGATTCTTTAACTTTTGCTTTATTTTATGCCATTTTCGTACTTTTAGCTAAATATGCAAATACCATCTTAGAACTTTTAATTCATTTAATGTGGTCCCCAAAATATTCATATGCAAGCCATCTACCCACTTTTCTAATATTGCCTATTTCTTTATGAGAAAAATTAAAACTTAAATAAGAAACGATGGCCTTTTTCGTGTATTATTCAAGATTGAGCATAGTATTTTAGTGGTCGCTCTCAACTCGCTAACATATCACTAATTGACTTCTATTCCTTAGAAATTATAGAATGGTAATTGAATTGCAAAGTCCTCACTTTTTTTTTTGGGGGGTAGGGGTAAAGTACAAACATAGAAATTTTTGAATTTTTCACTCCATTTTAGATAATTACCTTTATTTTCTTATTTGATGTAAAACTGTCAAATAACTGTTTATTGGGACTGTGGTAGCATAAGCGAATAATTAGATCAAATGGCAATTTTTTTTTCTCAATTGTGATGTGTTGTGCAATTTTCGAAAATTGATCTTTAAGTGAACGACAATCGCAAATAATGGATAAAAAAATGAATATCCATCACCAAGAAAATAAATAAACGAATATTATTAACAATAAATAATAACATGATCTCCGGATAAACAATATATAATCAATCCTCTGTAATGATCTGTTCAATGTGCATATCTCTCTATACATTAAGAAAAAAGATCGAAAAAATGAATTTTGAGTATTATGAAAATTTAAAAATAAATAAATAGTAGTAGTAAGCGAGGAGCAGCAGCAAGAATCCGGCGGATCGCTCGCTTATATGAACAGACCAGCGACGAGGGCGCCGATCGCCGCCGACCCGGCGAAGCCAACTCTGTTGGTGACGGCGCCACTGTCCCCAGAAGCGGGCGCCGCGGCCGGCGGCGTCGCGATCGACGGTGCAGGAGACGACGCCGGGGGTGACGGGGGAGAGGCGACGGGGCCGGAGGAAGGAGACGGGGGCGAAGCCTGCGGCGGGGTCGTCGTCGTCGCCGCCGCCGGAGAAGGCGACGGCGAGGCCGATGGCGAGGGGGACTTGGAGGGGGTGACGGCCGGCGACCGAGCCGGGCTCTGCGCCGCCGCCAGGCCGACGAGGAGGACCGCCATTGCCGCCTGGGAGAGCAACGCGGTTGAGCCAGCCATGGAAGAAGAGCTAGAGAAGAACTACTTCTTAGAGAGAGAAAACCGAAACTTAGTGAGAGAAAGTCTCGCCGGCCGGAGCGAGGGCCTTCGGGGTGCGCCGTGCGGCGGAGGAGAGCGGCGGTATTTACAGGAAGGTTCCTGCTTCGGTCGGTGGCGGTCGGTGTGGGGAGCCGACCGTTGGATCCGTGTTATAATCGGGAAACCGCAGGGTGGATCCGACGGTCGAGATTCATTTGTATTTTCTGACCGGGTGCGGCCAACCAATCACGCGGTTTTCCCCGTCCTGCGCAGCGATGCAAGCCTTACGGCCGGGGGTTTAGTGGGAACAGTTGTAAAGAAGGGGCGTGTCTTGGTAGCACGTTCTAACACCCCAAAAAAAAAAAAAAAATATATATATATATATATATATATATATATATATTTATTATTTTGCATTTTTAGGAGTTTCGCCTATGTTTCTAATTTACTAATATGATATATATTCCCGCCATTTTTTTTATAATATCAAGTGTTATTTCCTATGTTGGCATTTCTTTCTAATTTCTCGGATAGAGAAATTTCTGAGTTAAGAATCAGTTGTAGAACCAAAGGGATGGTGCTCGGTTAGAATTTTTGAATCTCTTGTGTTGTTGCTATATGTTTGCTTGAGCCCACATAAGCTTGATGCAAGGTAAACAAATTCTTGTTCCATGTCCACGAGTTATGCATCAAAGTCTGATTTCTAGTCGTTGAATAAATAAAAGGTAATTGCAATCATAAAATCTTAAGACTTATTGCAAAAGTATCATTTGAGCCCTAAAATTCTTTAAAAGTGTAATCAAGTTTTAAAATACATTGGATCGGTACCATCAAATTCATCTATTAACTTCATCAAATTTATTTGGTAGGAAAGGTCGATGTGGCTTTCTTTAATACTTTCTTAAGACACGCGGCACCAATGTAGGGTCCACTCAATGCAACTTCAAGATCTTTTTGGAAAATTTGAAAAGAAATAAAATGCTGAGAATTACAAGAATAACCACAACCCACCGCACTCCTCAAGGCGCAAAAATCTACGGCAAAACCAGCGAAGATTCGAGAGAGAAAGGCAAAACCAGCGAAGATTCTTTTTGGGAGAGAATTACAATCTCCTAAAAAACCCTGGGGGAAGCTATTTTGCGGAAGGGTGTGACAAATTTTTAATCTCAATGTTGATCCCGTTAAATTTTTAATTAAGTTTTCTGAGAAAAATTATGATTTAAGTGAGAAACAATGGCTTTTTGGGTATATTATTTCAATGCAAATTTGAAGTCCCCTAGTAGAGAAAAATATTTAAAAAAAAACTTGTTTTTTTTTGGTAAAAAAAAAAAGTAAAAAAAAAAAAAAAAAAAAAAAGCAAAATTATTATACCAATTCAATTTAGAACTCAATTATTATAGGACTTCTAGTATACTTATTCCCTTGAATAATTGAACCTTTTAAGATGAATTTCCTTTCTTTCAGTCACATAGTAGTTTCTCATGTATTTTCAAAAGAACATAGGTTTGGGATACAAATTGAATCCTCAAATGACATTAATTATTTGAAAAAATTATATAATTGGTCCATAAACTTTGGCTCAATATATAATATGGCCCTTAAAATTTTAAAATTTTAAAATTTAGCCCAATGTGTAATGTAATCTCTAAATTTTTAATTTGTTAAATGTGGTCCATAAATTTTTAATTTGTTTATTTAGTCCCAGATCTATATAAAATTTAATGTAAGAACCAGCGTGAAGACATTTTTATATAATTAGGAATTATATTAAACATGTATTAAAAAGTTAGGGACATATTGAACAAATTAAAAATCCGATGATTACATTGATACATTACTCTCGTTGGCTCAATGTATAGAGACCATGTGTATATTTCTCCGTAACTCTTAGTAGCACAGACCATTTTGATCATCACTCTCGTTTGCTACTCCTACTAACATATCACAAATCAACATTTTATTTCTTAGAAATTATAGGTTGGTACTTAAATAGCGAAGTCCTCGCCATTTTATACTTGCTATTTTATTTTGGTAAAGTATATTCTATCTTTGATGTTATTATTGAGAATGTTCAGAAAAGCAAAAAATTAGACCAAATCGCAATTTTCTTTCTGATCACGACGCATTTTGTTAATTTTCGAAAATACATTGACAACGTGTATTTGTTTAGGTGAGCAAGAATCGCAAATAATAGATAAACAACTGAATATTCCATTCACCAAGAAACTAAACGCACGAGTATTATTAGCGATAAATAATAATAATCTCTGAATAAACAATATCATCAATCCTCTGTAATGATCTGTCCGATGAGCATTTCTCTCTATAATAAAAGTGTCGAAAATTCCAAAAAAAAAAAAAAGAAATTTAGTATTATTTAACAAAATTAAAAAAAATTAAAAAAAAAAACGGTGGTAGCCTTAGAGACGCAGCAAGAATCCGACGGATCGCTCGCTTATATGAACAGACCAACGACGACGGCGCCGATCGCCACCGAACCGGCGAAGCCAACTCCGTTGCTGACGGCGCCACTGTCCCCAGGAGCGGGCGCGGCGGCCGGCGGCGTCGCGATCGACGGCGCGGGAGCCACCGGGGCGGGAGACGACGCCGGGGGCGACGGGGGAGAGGCGACGGGGCCGGAGGGAGGAGACGGGGCGGAAGCCGGCGGAGAAGGCGACGGCGAGGGGGACTTGGAGGGGCTGAGGGCCGGCGACGGGGCGGGGCTCTGCGCCACCGCCAGGCCGACGAGGAGGACCGCCATTGCCGCCAGGGAGAGCAACGCGCTTGAGCCAGCCATGGAAGAAGAGCTTCTTAGAGAGAGAAAGAGAGAACTGAAACTTTTAGTGAGAGAAAATCTGCTGATCGGAGCGAGGGCTTTCGGTATGCGATCGGCGACGGGGAGGGCGACGGTATTTATAGAGGGTTTTGGGATGAGTTCCGTGCTGGGGGTGGAGTTCATCGGAGTCGACCGTTGGATCCGCATTATAAATGGAAACCCTCGGATCGATCTGACGGCCGAGATTTATTTGTATTTTTCTGACCGCGTGACCAATCAGCGACGCGGTTCTCCGCCAGTCTTATAGCTGGGGTTTAGTGGCGACAGTTGTAAAGGGTTATATGTCTCTTTTGCACGTTCTCATAGCCCAAAAAGTAAATTCACAGCACATCGACGACCAACCAGGTACATCTTTCGCAATTATGGACATTTAGAATAAGAGTTAATATCATAAATTTTTTTAAATTAACATACATATAATAAATTTAATTTTAAATTAATCTTTTATCATCAAAAATTTTAAATTAATTTTTTATCATAAAAAATTATAAATTGATATTTTTGTGATAAATTTATCATTCATTATTTTCTATAAATTAAATTAATATCACGAAAAATCACAAAATGATATAGTTATAACTCTGTATCATCCAATTTAGTAATTTAATAATAAAATTAATGAAAATTAATTATTGATATATAGATTTGAGATTTTTTGTGGTACTAGTCATTCTAATAATGACGAGCGTTATTTCCTATGTCGACATTTTCTAATTTCTAAAACAGAGAAACTTTCAAGTTAATAATCGATTGTAGAACCAAAAGGAAGATGCTTGGTTAGAATTTTTGAATCTGTTGTCATTATATGTTTACCCAAGCCCCCAAAAGCTTTGATTCAAAATCGATGAATTGATTATGCGTCGACAGGTTATGTATCCAAGTCTAGTTTCTAGTCATTGAATAAAGGGGTAATTGCACTCAAAAGTCATAAAACTTGTCGCAAAAAATTGTACTATTTGATTCTTAAAACTTTTGAAAATATATAATTAAGTCTCAAAATCTATTAAATTGATACAATTAAGGTCCTCCATTAACTCCATTTAATTTGATGAACAAAAAATGCCAATGCGACTTTTCTCAATACTTTCTCAAGACATGTGACGTTCATGTGGCGCCTACGGAATATTGAATCAGGGAAAAAATATTTGAAAATTTGAAAAGGAAAAACAATGCTAAGAATTACAAAAATATTCGAAACAAAGCTAATCAATAATAACATATTAGGGCCCGTTTGGTTCGGATTTTGGGGAATGTCTTTGGCCAAATGCAAATATCTTTAAGATAAAGGGGTTTTCGGGAATGCTCGGCCGTTTGGCAAATTACGCATTAAAAAGTTGCTTGTGCGAAAATACCGTTTGGCAAAATTTATTCCAAATGGGCTTTTGCTTTTAATTTTCTTTTTAAAAATCTGAAAATCAATTCCGGTCGGCGATGCGGATGGCCGGATCTGGCCATCCGCCGCCTAAGGTCGAGACCTCGAGGCGCGCCACCGTCGCCGCGACCTTAGGCGCCTGGAGGGGCAGAGGCTAGATCTGGCGGTCCGACCGACTCGCCAGCGCGGGCGGCGTCGCGACGAGGTCGCACGTGGACCCAAGCGGCGCGACCTCAAGCGACGTCGTCGCCGCCTGGAGGCGCGACCTCAAGCGCATGAGGTCGTAGAGGCCAAGATCTCGGCGGCCGAGGTCCGCGCCACCGGGTCGCGCGTCGCGGCGCCCCATACGGCGGTCACCGGCGACGCGCGACCCTCGGGCGGTAGCGGCGGTGGGCCGGGAGAAGTTCGGTGGCCGGAAAAAAAGAAGAAGACGATGGGAAAGAAAAATGATGAAAAATGATGGCGTAGGTGGCATTTCCCAAATGCCCAATGCCCAATGCTGCCCCTCCCCAGCATTGAGCATTGAGCATTCCAAATGCTCATACTTGGGCAAAGGAGCTTCCAAAAAATTTGCCAAACATTAAAATTTTCCCCCAAGGGGAGTAGACTGGTTCTTTTCCCCCCATCAATTACCGACGATCAAACCAGTTTGATCATCCTTTGCAAATTTTCTTATTCTTTTTTTTTTTAATTATTTATTATTATTTTTCTTGCTCTTGCCTTCAAACTGGATGGGCTATGACTTTATATCACCTACACGCTTTCTGTCTGCCATAATGAGTTTGCATTTCTTCCGGGAATTTCTTTCCTTGTACTCCCTTGATTTCACTGCTGAAGTCAAAGATAATGTCCCCATATGTTAATAAAGTGTAACTGATTCTTCAACTTTTACTTTATTTTATGCCATTTTTGTACTTAGAATTTTTAATTCATTTAATGTGGTCCCCAAATATTCGTATTTCCATATGCGAGCCACCTACCCACTTTTCTATTATCGCCTATTTCTTTATGAGAAAAATTTAAACTTAAATAAGAAATGATGACCTTTTTCGTGTATTTATTCAAAATTAGGCATCGTATTTTAGTGGTGGATCTCAACTCGCTAAACTAATTGACCTTTTTATTCCTTAGAAATTATAGAATGGTAATTGAATTGCAAAGTCCTCATCTTTGAATTTTTTCGCTCCATTTTAGATAATTACCTTTATTATAATATTTTGATGGAAAACTGTCAAATAACTTTTTTTGGGACTGTGGTAGTATTTGGAAAAGCGTATAATTAGATCAAACGGCAATTTTTTTTTTCTCGATCGTGATGTGTTTTGCTATTTTCGAAAATTGATCTTTAAGTGAACAAGAATCACAAATAATGGATTGAAAAAATGAATATTATTTAACAATAAATAATAATATGATCTCCGGATAAACAATATATAATCAATCCTCTGTAATGATCTGTCCAATGTGACAGTTCTCTCTACGCACAAAAATATCGAAAATTAAATAAAAAAAGAAAAAGCAATAAAAAGCAGCCAGCGAGCAGCAGCAGGAGGAATCCGGCGACCGCCTAGATGACCAGACCGGCGACGAGGGCGCCGATCGCCACCGCCCCGGCGAAGCCAACTCCGTTGCTCACGGCCCCGCTGTCAGCAGGAGCGGGCGCCACGCCCGGCGGCGTCGCGATGGACGGCGTAGATCCCGGCGCAGGAGCCTCGGGGGCGGGAGACGACGGCGGAGGCGAGGGGGGCGAGGTGACGACGCCGGCGGGAGACGGGGCGGAAGCCGTCGGCGAAGGCGACGGCGAGGCCTTGGGCGAGATGGAGGGCGACGGCGACGGGGCGGGGCTCTGCGCCACCGCCAAGCCGACGAGGAGGACCGCCATTGCGGCCAGAGGGAGCAACGCGCTTGAGCCAGCCATGGAAGAAGAGCGAGCGAGAGGGAAGAGAGCTTCTTAGAGAGAGAAAACTGAAACTTAGTGAGAGAAAGTATGCTGATCGGGGCGAGGGTTTTGGGATGCGTTATGCAGCGGAGGAGGGCAGCGGGTATTTATACAAGGTTTGTGCACAAGAGTTCCGTACGGGGGTGGTGTTCGTCGGAGTCGACCGTTGGATCCGTACACGATTGGAAGAACCCTCGTGTCGATCCAACGGTGGAGATTTCGTTGCGTGTCTGCTGGACCGCGTACGGCCAATCAATCACGCGGTTTTGGGGCCTTAGCTGGGGGGGCTTTAGTGGGGACAGCTGTAAAGGATCCAACCTTCGTAGCACGTTCCCATAGCCCCAAAATAAATTTCAAAACAACTGGAAAATTTCACAAAAAAAAAAAGAGTCTGAAATGCCATCTCTTTATCAAAGAATGACTTAAAATTAATCTTGTTTAAAATAAAAATATGGAGTAAATCTTAAATTTAAGTAATAATCCGAAGTGCCATGTTAGTCTCGAACAAGAATTTTGCCTCACCAATTGATCAAGGCATTTTCGTTATTTTATTTCTTTTTTCCTCTTTTTTCCTTTCTATAAAAAAATTCAGAAAAGAAAAAAAAAGTTAAAACTTAAAAAACAAAAAATTAAAAAGCGGGCGGGTGGGCCCCTATGGCCAACGTCTTTTGGACGACGGCCCTACTGGCGAGGGGGAAATAGCCACAAGCAGGGGAGGGATGCTAGGCTTGCTAGCCCTGCAATTTTTTGAGTTTGTCTTTTTTAAGAAAGAAAAAACAGAAAAAAAGTAACAAAAAAAAATAAAAATCAAAGGATGAAAATGCCCTCAATGAGCCAATGAGGTCGAGCCAATGAGGTCAAGCCATTCTTTGATATGGCAATTTCAAACCTTATTGAAAATAAAATCAGTTTCAAGCCCCTTTTTTGTGCACTTATTTAAAATAATATTTGTTATTTGAGAAAACGAGATCATTTCAAATTCTTATTGAAAATTTTTCGAAAACTCATCGATTTGTCGAGTGTCTTTTGCCCTTAGAAGGTTCCTAATAATATCAAGTGTTAATTTCTAAAACAAATAAACTTTTAAATTAAGATCCAGTTATGGAAATAAAGGGACGATGCTTGGTTAGAATTTTGAATCTGCCGTTGTCATGTGTTTTCTCAAGCCCCCAAAAGCTTGATTTGAATTAACGAATTCTTGTTCTTTATCGTGTGAGTTAAATATCTTGGTCCAATTTTTAGTTGTTGAATTAAGGGAGATAAGAGCACTTAAAAGTCATAAAACTTGTCATAAAAAGTGCTACCACTTAATCCTAAAACTTAAAAAAAAAATGTTTATAAAACTTGTTGAATCAAATCCATTTCTTACATACATTCAATTTGACTAATGTAAAATACCAACGTGGCTTTTCTCAGTACTCTTTTAATATATGTAATTCTGATGTGACGCCCATAGAATGCCACATAGAAAAAAAAGATTCGAAAATTTAAAAAAGAATTGCCAAGGATCAAACTGCTTCTCCTTCGCAAATTTTTTCTTTGCTCTTGCCTTCAAATTGGTTGTATAGTTCATTCCTGTATCTTTGTAATGTACCGGATTAGACAGGTCCCACGATTTCTCAATATTTTCTTAACACAACATACGTGACGTTGATGTGGTGTCCGCAGAATGCCATCAGGAAAAAGAACATTCGAAAATTTAAAAAAAAAACATAATGCTAAGAATACAAAAAGTAAAATAAAATTCAAAACAAAGCCAAGGATCGAACTAACTTTGCAAATTTTCTCTTGCCTTCAAATTGGTTTGTATATAGTTTGTTCCGTCTCAATAATGGTCCCACGATTTATAAATTATTCAATACAATCTTGAATTTTAACCTAATGTGTGATTTCTAAATTTATTCTAATCTCACTTAATACCACTTGACTATTAGAAAAATTAAGATGGCCTTTTTGGTATTATTCAAAGTAATCGCTTTACCTTGCAATTTCTACTAACATATCATTATTTCTTATAAATTATCGAATTGCAAGGGATTTATATCGGTAAGTACATGGAAATCTTTGATTTTTTTTTTTTTTGTGCTTGATTTGAGATAATTACCTCTTTATTTTGTTATTTTAATGTATACTGGGAATAGAGCAGCGTTCGGAAAAGTAAATAATTAGACCATTAGACCATTTTCCAGTCATTAGACATAGTGTTAATTTCGAACATATATGGACAGTATTTGTTTAAGCGAACAAGAATCACAAACAATAATTAAAAGAACGAGTATCCATTCACCAACAAAATAAATAAACGAATATTATTGGCAATAAATAATAATATGATCTACGGATAAATAATATATAATCAATCCTCTGTAATGATCTGTCCAATGTCCATATCTCTCTAATGTCCATGTCTCTCTGCGCCTAAAAATATCGAAAAAAGAACTCCGAGTATTATGAAAAATTAAAAAAAAAAAGGAAATAAATAGTAGCCAGCGAGCAGCAGCAGCAGCAGCAGGAATCCGGCGACCGCCTAGATGACCAGACCAGCGACGACGAGCGCGCCGATCGCCACCGCCCCGGCGAAGCCAACTCCGTTGCTCACGGCCCCGCTGTCAGCAGGAGCGGGCGCCACGCCCGGCGGCATCGAGATCGACGGCGGAGATCCCGGAGCGGGGCCCCCGGGGCCGGGAGACGTCGGCGAGGGCGTCGAGGGCGACGGGGGCGAGGTGACGACGGTGGAGGGAGACGGGGCGGAAGCCGGCGGAGGGGTCATCGTCGCCGCCGGAGAAGGCGCCGGCGAGGCCTTGGGCGAGACCGAGGGCGAGGAAGACTTGGACGGGGTGTGGGCCGGCGACGGGGCGGGGCTCTGCGCCGCCGCCAGGCCGACGAGGAGGACCGCCATTGCGGCCAGAGAGAGCAACGCGCTTGAGCCAGCCATGGAAGAAAAGCTTCTTAGAGAGAGAAAGAGGGAACTGAAACCTTAGTGAGAGAAAATCCGGCGATCGGAGCGAGGGTTTTGGGTGCGATTACGACGGAGAAGAGCGGCGGTATTTATAGAAGCTTTCGCGCTTCGAGTCGGTGCTGGGGGGGCGAGTCGACCGTTGGATCATTATAATATTCGGGAAACTCCTGGGCCGATCTGACGGTCTAGATTCATTCGTATGTTCTGACCGGGAGGCCAATCAATCACGCGCTTTTCCGCCCTTAGCCCTTAGCTGGGGCTAGCGACGACAGTTGTGACGGCATCGCAGCCGCACGCGTGGCGTCCGTAGGGGAGGGGGGGTCCGGAGCCGTCGGATTGCGTGCTCGCTTTTGGCAACGGTCACAAGTCAAGCGGTCAACATTCGTTCGAGGGGAGAATGCCGTGCACGTTGGGGGATATAACGTTAAAGCGCGTGTTTCGCGGCGCTATTTTAGGGAAATTAATTAATGAAAATTAATTTAATCGGCTGTGCTTTAGAGGGAATCTATTATATAAGGTAAGAGCTTAATGCAATTATTCAAAGATCACGAAAAACATCTGCCCTTTTATTTTCGTACAGGGGGTGTCATTAATAGTTTTTGACCTGGCAACTTCCAATTACATGCCAACTTCATAAAATTAGCAAGTTTTTAGAATCGGAGAATCAAAATTACATCTTGTATTAGCACTGCCAAGAAAACTTTTTTTGTAATTTGAGCATAACAACTCTGATACTATTTGAATATGATAATAAATTTTAGAATGCATGTGAAGCAATTTGAATGTAGTAATTCTCATTTTGGAACTCAAGATCGATGGTTTTTTTTCAAGCCAAAATTCATTTTAAAGAAAAAACAGCACGGACTATGCCTATATTATAAAGAATAGCACGAAAATTAAAATGTTTCACACAGGTGCACAAACTTAAGTTTTTATTTCAAAGTTAGCCCTCGTTACTCTATCTATTCAATCCGTTGTTAAATAGCATATGTGGCAGCTGAGGTGTCATTATACATCTATTCAATAGTTGAGTAGGCCAAAAAAAAGGATAATATTATTAAAAATCTCATGGTAACCTTGAAGCATTTATCATAAACTAATTTCCATTGAAAAAATTCACAAGCCGGTACCCATTCAACACATAATTCACCTCACATTTACTCTAAGTTAATAATTATCTCGTCAAAAACCCTAAATTAGTACTCATGATTCAAATCTACCATCCATTAACATTCCATATAGTATATTGTTAGAACTCCTATCACACAATGATTGTCCAACAGCCATGTTAGTTGGATTTGGTATAAGAAGGACTTGATTGAAATTTTTTTAAAGTTAAAGGACTCGATTGGACAAATTAAAAATTATTGGACTGATTAAAAAGATCTTGAAAGTACAAGGATGGAAAGTAGATTTTTTTTGAAATAAAATTTGATCAAGTATTGATGGAGTACAGCTAGTTTGATTAACGTTTGATCAAATTGATTCTTCAGCTCACAAAAAGCTAGCGACACAGAATTTCCATAAATGCAATCCAAATTTTCCAAATAAGTGTCAAAGATCGTGGGTTTCTATGAATCGAGTTGAACGGACCATCATTGGGAAAAATCATAACAACTACTCGAGAAAAGCTCCAATTGAGGCAATTCTAAAGACATTGAAAAGTTTATTAATTCACGTCGATCTATGAAATATGTAGTTTGTCCAACTTCATTTATATCGAAATGGTTAAAATTTGAAATATTTAGAGATCCAGTTTGTCTAATTTGGCAAATTGACTTCAAAATTTCTCGAAATTTCCGTTTCTCCCCTTCCTCCGATTGCTCAAACGAGCATATAGTTCTTCCGATCAGTAGTAGAGACTCGAGAGGATCTTTGTAAAAACAACATTTATTTTGGTGTTCAAAAAAGAAATAATTAAAAAAAGAAAAAGCTAAAAGGTAAAGCAGAGATGAGAATGACGATGTGTCCGGTCTTTTCTGTGCCCTCTTCTTCTTTTTCATTTCTTCAAGCCATTGTCTTTCACAGATTGCAATGCCCGAGGGGGCGTTGGAAAACGCCGTACTGGATGTTCATATATCAAATCTACTGACGCAAGGTAAGTGATATCGTAGAAAAAAAAATGCATTAATAATCTAAAGGTGCAATTAAATTTTAAAGTATTGAGAAAATTTAATTAAGTCCTAAAACATAAAAAATTGATGCAATTAAGCTACTTAGTTAATTTCATCAAAGTAGAATGAACTACAACTAATTATCAAATCTCATATTATCATAAGTGATAAGTAAATACCATAATATCATTTTCTGATAATTACGACTTGCCCAATGGGCGACACATGCCTAGGGTACTTAATACCATCATTGTATGAAAACACCAAAAATTAGTTAAACAAATTTCAGATCTAGATCGAGGTTGAATGAGTACAAGAACTCCTAGATCTATATTTAAATTGGAAGAGAAGAACTTCCGAATCTTGATTTTGATTGGGAGATAAGAGCTTTCAAAATTTGGAGAAGTCGTATAACTACTTTCAGTGCAACACGAACTCACTGTATCCCTCACCCTCATCAGTCATGTTTGATTTCTTGATTTAGAGGATCTGAAGCAGTGTGTCGATTCCTAATGATGAAAGTGGAAACTACATCCATCGAACATAAAAGAGCATCACAACGTTAAATAAAACTAAAGCTCAAGTGCTGTGGTCAATCTCCATGAAGTTGGAGTAGCCATGGCAGTGTGCACCTTTCTACTTGATGTGTACCTCTTTCCAGTTTTCCATGGTCGCAGGTGCCACCTATCGATTTTCGTTTACAACTTCTTTTAATCTTTTCTTCCTTCTATAATGGCCGACGAGGTTGACACGTTAACACCTCTCCTTCCAAAATTAAGGAAAAGTGACAATAACATTTTTTTATTAGTCGAATTGGACAAAATTAATAGGAAGAGAGACTTGATTGCATTAATTAGATAAATTTTAGAATTTGACTGCATTTTTGAATATTGTAGAACTTGATTGCACTTCTATAGTAATCCTTTAAAAAAAGGGATGAATTATCTTAATTGGAAGGATCAATATCAAATCTGATACTATTTAATTGTATTTTGAGAGTTAAAAACACGTCCATACATAGGAATTTTAATAACAAATGTTTCGTGGGAACTTACTTAATGAATATATATTCATTTAATGATCAAATATAGCATTTTCACTTTTCAGAAAAATAATTTCTCTATTGAAAACAGGCACATCCTTCGGTCTTCAAAAGCGAGATTTTTCTCATTAGCCTATGTATAGCCTCTTTAGCTACTCATTAATATAATTTACGTATATTAGTATACTCACACTCGTGACACGTTTTTTTGTATTATCAAAACAGTTTTATCTATTGCAATTGTATTAATTCAGTTTATAATTTTTTTTTGGCCAATCAAGTCTTAAACATTTTGCTTGTGCACCACCGCCTGCGGTGGCCCAGTTGGATAAGGCTCCCATGACCCTTTGCGTAGAGGGGAGGAGTTCGAATCCCGCTGGCCGCACGGGATCTTAAGCGTGACGTCGGGGTGGTGGGTCCTCCGCTAGCGTCACCCCGGGTTTGCCCCGCCGGCTGCCGGCTGTACGAGGGTTCCCGGGTCACCAAAAAAAAAAAAAAAAAAAACATTTTGCTTGTGCTAGTTCAGTTTATTCAACCAAATTTGGTAGGTCACCGACATAAATAATTTTCAATAATATTTTAGTAATTTTTGATTTTTTAAATTATTATTATTATTATTATTTGCCTTTCTCTTTATTTTTTTCCTTTTCCTTCTTCATTCAACTAGTTGCTAGATCGAGGCGACTGGCCAAAGGCAAGGAAAAGCTAGCTAGGGGAGGTTGACCTCGCCTAACGAAGGAAAGGCGAGTCTTGCTAGGGGCTGACGAGGTTGCCTCAATTTGGCAGCCAGAGAAAGAAGGAAAATGAAAATATAAAGAGAAAGAAAATAAAAAGGAAAAAGAAAAAAAATAATTAAAATTTTTTTACGTCAGTACTAACCATGCCACATTAGCGCTAGCCAACGATGAACTAAATTTGCACAAATGTAAAAGATTTAATATTTACTTAGCCAAAAAAAAAGTCTAAGACTAAATTTGTAACATTCTCGATTTCGACTTTTCTTTTGATCCCAACCAAGAGTCTAAGCTAGATAGACCTTAGGTTAGTCAAACATTCCTAGAAAATAAGTGTGAACAAGTATGAACAAGTGTGAACAAATGTGAATAAGTGTGAACAAATGTGAACGCATTAAATAAAGTGAGGAGAAAGATATCCCTATAGCCTAGGCCATTAATATCCTAGGATCTAAGTGTGAATGGTAGACTTTGAAACCTACATAGGAGAAGTCACATGCAAGAGAGAGAGAGAGAGAGAGAGAGAGGAGAAGGTCAAGACAAGTCCAACTTTGGATCAAGACAATCCTACCTTATCTTTTTTGGACATTAACCAACAAATAACCGAGACAAGTGTCTAAGCTAGTATAGAGCCTACTTAGGATCTTGTGAGATAATATTGTACAGCCATGGATGACCCTTGATTCAAGGCCAAATGAGAACACTCCTCTTTTCAACTAGAATTTACCTCATTTAATTTTCGAAATTTCTAGACCTTTGTTGTTTGCCAATTTTTCAGAGATTTTTATGTTACGAATTTGGAGAAGCTTTCTCCATGAAAGTTGTTCAAAACATCTTGATCTTAAAAGGATTAAATTTCATATTTTTTTTAAGGTGAAATGATTGGGACGAAGGCCCAATCAATTATTGTATAGAACCTGCCTAGTATAGTGAAAACAGTAACCAAGTTGTTTTCTTGAATTTTTATAAAATCTTCTCTTACGAATTTGGAAATGATTCCTTCACAAAAAATTTAAATGACATATATATCTATAATATATTAAAATTTCAAAGATTTTTGTGAAGATTTGGATTTCAAAATAAGTCTCTTTCTCTGACCGTAGAATATGCTCGATAGATGAATTTTTGGGTTGTGTTGAATGAATTGTCACTCTTTCCACAGAACGAATTTGGCTTGGATTCCTTCATGAAAAATGTTTTCTAAGGTCTTCTTTACAACATATTAAAATAATATAATTTTTCGAGTTTATTTGATAAGGTAATGTATTGATTTTTAAAGTTGCTCAAAACTGTTTTTGCCTTAGAATGAGAGAACCACACGCCCAACTTGAAGGCGAAAGAGCTACATGCCTAACTAGAGGAAGAAGTCAATCTAGAGTTTTCTTGGCTTGAAGATAAGAATGTATTGAATGCTTTTGGAAGCTAGCTATTTAATGAGCTCAATGAGTCATATGCTCATGTGTTTAACTTGTAAAATAAATTGTCCAAAGTCCAAGTTTCTTGGTGACCAAATCTTGGATAAATCTTAGGGTATGATGGCCCTAGATTATAGCCTTGATGAGCAAGGCAAAAAACCAACCTAATTGAAGAAGACATTAGACATAAAAGGGGCTTATGACCCCGTTTGGTTCAGCTTTGGGAGAATGTCTTTGGGGAAATGTAAATGCCTTTAGTCTAAAGGGGTTTGGCGAAATGCAAATACTATTTGGTAAACTATAATTGAAAAGATGCCTTGAGATGCAACTTAGAGAAAATGCTGTTTGGTAAACACATGCATTTAGAAAGTACTTTCATGTGCCGATTTTAAAATTTTGCAACTTTAATTTGTTTAAAATCAAAAACAAAAAGCAACATGTCTGCAGGTTTTTTGTGTCTTAAATTCTGTTACCAAATTCTTAATTACTCCAACGAATGGGTTGTTCACCGACTCAGCTCATGCATTTCTAGGCAATGATGCCAGTAGAACTTTCCTTTTGGGCAATTAAGAAGTCAGTTTCTTACATAACTGACTTGTGTCGATAACACCCTTACTTTGCCACATTTTTTTTTTTTTTTTTTGGGTCTGAAACTTTGCCACTATTCACCCTACATTAATTTAACCCAAAAACAATTTTATGTAGCTTTCAACTTTCAGTTCTTCACCAACGCCCAAAACTTCAAACTCTTTTGTAGTATTCTAGCATTCTTCGCTTTCCATCTTCACGTTAATATGGAGCTTTCGCTTGATCTTATGTTAGCTTTGAATGAAGATCAAGTGGAGCTTCGCATAATTAGTTCGCTGCTTGTCGAGGCCACAATCACCATTCAGGATAAGGAGACATTATTTACTTGGACAAAATTTCATCACTACACCAGCCGATCACATAAATACAAAAGTTACTCTCATATTGGCACCGTGGCAATTTAATACTTTAGCAAGGATTACCAAAGGAAAGCTTTGCAATAGGAAATCTGCCTCGTTCATTTACTTCTTACAAAAGGATCCATTCCTAAGTAGGAAAAAATAACAAGATTTGACATTTTGTAGATTATCTACATTGAATACAGAGCATGCATTTTGTCTTTATAAATTGTGATAACTCTATAAATATAGAGTTATTTTACCTATTTTAGGCAACAATTAATGCAATATCTATGAGAAAATATTTGGATTTTCTTTTGATTGTTCGAATTTCCCTTATTTATGCAGAATAATGAGATATGGAGAAGATAAGGACAATAATGGAAAAAATTAGGAATTCAAATAAAAAAGTAGTAGAAGATGGATATCAAATCGGGGAATCTTTGATTTTGTTTCTTAATGTTATCTGCAAGCGTTGGGAGATAAATATTGGATATATCCTATAAATAGGAGAACATTGAGAGCAAAAAAAGAGAGAGAGAGAAGCTAGGTTTTTGTTAGATCGTTTTTCATTATCTGAGAGTTTTTCAAGTATTTTGAAGAGAAGACAAAATTTGTGACAAAATTATTATTCTTTGATTCAAGATGCTAGGTTTGATTTATATTTGTATTTTTTCTTCTACTATGTTTTAATTTTCTTTTGTTAGGGCTACGATGTAGCCTAACCATGATGATTTGAATTTCATGATTTTTATATTTTGCAATTAATTTCATTCATGTGAGTTATACATTATTGTGCATAATGTTTTTTAAGTGACTGGCCACCACTTGAATGATCTGATGTGCATCTTTGAGACTGAGAAGTGATAATATGTAATTGCTCATTATAATATATAATAATGAATTAAACGTGGATTGAGATATACTGTGTTATTTTGTAGTTTTCGATGATAAAGTGATTCAAAAGACTCATTGTAAGCTGGGAATATTCATAATTTTTAATGCACTCATATTTATTTTAATTAATGTAGATATATAATGAATTAATAAATTGAGTGGGTTTACTATACCTAGAAATAGGATAGTAAATAGATTAAGAAATTTCGCTATCACATGTTTGATATTGTTCTTGTACCCACAACAATCTGAAATTCATATCTAGCAGTTATGGTGAAATCGGATGTTTTAACATATTTATTTGATTGATTTACTACATTTAATCTCCAAATTTCGTTTTTAACTTATTCTCAATTATATTTTGATATGTTAGATAAATTTTAGAATTAGTCTATTTTAGTATTTAATTAGTTTATTAATCATCGATCTGCATGGGATAATACTCTTTTTTATCATTATATTACTTGTTCGACACGTCCACTTGCGTTTAGAATTTTATGAACAAATTGTACATTTATATTAGGAGTGGCTCAAGTAGGATAATAAGAAGGGATAAGTGTTCCAGAAGTCCTACAACTTGTCACGAAAATGCATTTCAGTCCTAAAACTTACAAAAAGTGCATTTCAGTCCTACAACTTGTCAAATTGTTTCAAACGAGTCCTAAGGTCGACGCCGTTAGCTTTTTGTTAAATATGCTGACGTGGCATTTTAAATAATTTTTATTTTCCACGTGTATTTTTTAATTAATTTTTATTCATTTTTTTAAAAAAATTAGATTTAAAACTAAAAAAATTAAATTTATTCATTTTATCCTATTTTCAACAAAAACTAAAAAGAAAAATTAAAAAATTTATTTTTAAAATTATTAAAAAAAAAAAATAGTGCCACTCTTCTCCCCGCCACCGCGGCCGCCGCCACTGCGTCGCCGGGGGGGGGCGGCGATCGCCGCCGCCGGGCAGGGGTGGCGGCCTCGCCGGCCCCAAGCGAGGGCGGCGACCGTCGCCCGCCCCGGGCGAGGCCTCGTCGGCCCTCGCTCGGGGGCCGGCGAGGATCCCTAGATCCAGGCGAGCCTCGTCGGCCCCGAGCGAGGGCCGACGAGGCCTCGCCCGGGCGGGCGATGGTCGCCGGCCCCGTGAGGGCCGGCGACGACTCACCCGGGGGCGACGGCCGCCGGCCCCGCGAGGGCCGATGGACCCAGATCGGGCACCCTCGCTCGGCCCGGTGCGGGTGCCCGGATCCGGCCGGCCCTCGCGGGGGCCGACGGCCGTCGCCCCCGGGTGAGTCGTCGCCGACCCTCACAGGGGGGCCAGCGACCGTCGCCTGCCTTGGGCGAGGCCTCGTTGGCCCTCGCTCGGGGCCGGCGAGGATCGCCAGATCTCGGCGATCCTCGCCGGCCCCGAGCGAGGGCCAACGAGGCCTCGCCTGTGGCGGGCGACGGTCGCCGGCCCTCGCATGGGGCCGGCGAGGCCCGGCCACCCCGCCTGGGCGGCGACCGTCGCCCCGCCCCTCCGGCGATGGGCGGCGGCGGCGGTGGCGGTGGCGAGGAGGAGCCGCTGTTTTTTATGTTTTTTTAATAAAGATTTTAACTTTTTTTTTAATTTTTGGTAAAAGTAAGATAAAATGAATAAATTTAATTTTTTTAGTTTTTAAATCTAATTTTTAAAAAATGAATAAAAATTAATTAAAAAATACACATGGAAAATAAAAATTATTTAAAATGCCACGTCAGCATATTTAACGGAAAAGGCTAACGGTGTCGACCTTAGGACTCGTTTGAAACAATTTGACAAGTTGTAGGACTGAAATGCACTTTTTGTAAGTTTTAGGACTGAAATGCATTTTCGTGACAAGTTGTAGGACTTCTGGAACACTTATCCCTAATAAGAAATAAGTACCACAAAGGTGTAACAATCCAGCAAGATATCAACCAAAGAGAATAGGTTAGGCAAATGGAAGAGCCAAAACATCGAGGCTATTCAAATTTCAATTGAAGCCCATCTGCATGATTGCCTCAATCACCTACGCTGATTTGGTGACTTCTGTTTGGTATTAGCGTCTTACTGCAAAAACATGAGACCTCATCTATATGCATATGCATTTCTCTGTAACCTAACTTTATATTATCAGGAGAGTAATCGCAACTTTGGTTCCTTATTCAGCCAGTCAGCCAGGGATCTAGCCCAAAATTTTATATCCTTCTCTTTCTACCAAAATAGTAAAGATCACCACATCATTGTTGGGTGAAAGAAGGACATACACTGCATCTCATAGAAGAAAGACAACTAAAAACTTACAACAAAGAAGGTAGGGTAGCATGAATCGTCAGTTAAGAATCATCTTTAACAACCAAATTAGGCATAATTAATAACACTGATATTGCATTAGAATGACATTATTAACACCAAATCCATTGGATAAGAGATAATATACATGTACAGCACCAATTCTGTTCATTCCATTGAAAATCCTACCATACACTAGGACAACGCCCAACATGGTATTTAAGAGATTAAGGAAAGTACACAACCATTTCAACTTCTGTGGACTAGTATAATCGAATGTTTGAGAATTGAGAATTGATATGCTGAAATAGCAAGTAAAGATTGAAACATATTCATACAAGAAAAGGCATATGTGCTTATCTGCCTAGCCTGCGGAAACTAGAAATTTAGTGTCCTTAAATAGCCGCTCATACAATATCTGATCTCCAGGATGCTGGGTTCAACATTAAAATCCTAAAACACCATAAGACTGATGTTCCACTCTAGTTGTTAACATAAGTTATTCAAGCTAAAAACATACATAATTTTTAATTCCACTTCTATAATCACTCCTTTTATTATGTTCACTAGATTCCTTTGCTATAGTTTGGTATAACCATGGCATTTAGATAAGCTTTTTTTTTTTTTTTTTTCATGAGGCAGAATTACGACTACTAATAGCATCTACTTCTATTACAGGTGGGGCAGGTGGGATTTCACCCATTGCAACTCAAGGTAAGTGAAGAAAAGGTTTCCTGTGGAAAACCTTTGGGCTTTCAATACCTATTACTACTTTAGTGACAATATTGAATTGGAGAAGGGAAAATCAGATGATACGTCCATTTCCAATAAGAGCTTATATAAACTAAATATATTCGAGATTAATAAAAAATAACGTAACCTACAAGCAATAAGACGCCTAAAAATCCTTAGGCTCTGGATAAGTAAATTTCTTTCATGAGCATAACAGCCATCATCCAGTAACTATTCTCCTACCAAAAAGCCACATGGCATTATTGCTACAATTATGTTCATTCACATGCTATGATAAACCCCACTGGTGAAAGAAGACGATCCATTTCAAACAAGAAAGAAATATAACCATCTTTTTATGCTACATAATCGCCAATGTAACAAGAGCTACTGGCGTACATACTCGCTAAATCCCATATTGAAACTTAACCAAGACTAAACCATACGACGAGAAAACATTACAGCAAAAGCTACCTTAGAATCCATGTTGCGCCTCGACCTAATAACATGCTATGATCTCTTGCCAAATCAGAACATGCCACTTTAGCCATAAGATATTCAATTACCCCCACAAATTTCCACAAAAATCGCAACACGAATTAAGAAAATCTGACCTGGACAGAAGCAAGCGCGAAGGAGTGACGTGAGGAAGAGAACTCAAACCCCTACCCACCGTGAGGGAATGGTGCTTCAAGCACGAAATGGGGAGTCGTCAAGGTACGAGAAATGCGAGGGACTTCCATACATCCGAACAGAACCAAGGAAATTTTACTTAGAGAGGCGAGTGAACGCGAGGGTTGGACACAAAACAATCGTGAGGTAGAGAGAGGCGTGAGAGCGTAAGAAGAGTAATGCTTGTGGCCCTCGCGAGTAAGTGCGGAATCTTCAGCGGCGATCGCGAAATTGGACGAACGAGTGATGGAATTGAAGCTTCCGAGCTTACCTAATTGCCTTGCTATGAGTGCGACGCGAGCGTGAGAGTAGAACGGTGGGAGGCGATCTTCGAGGTTGGGATGGCTGATCTCGAATGGACACCGGAGAGCAGCTCGCGAAGGAGACGGTGAGGGACAATGGAGAGAGGTGTGAGAGTGCAAAGGAGGTGTGAGGCTACAGTAAGGAAGATGAGGCTTAGGTTTTTCTATTTAGAAAATGGTAAAAATAGATTTTGGTTAATAAATGAGGACAAAATGGGCAACTAACATATTTTCATTAAACAAAGGAAGTTGCATTCCGAAAATGCTACTTCTGAAATGCACCTCTACCCCTCCATTCCCCTAAAGGCCTTTGAAGCCCCTTGGAGATGCAATTGCATCTTCCCAAAATCCTCAAAAAATTGAACCAAACACCACCTACATTTGCCCAAACCCCTTTAAAGCCCCAAAGCCCATTCCAAATGTTGAACCAAACGGGGCCTATGTGTCTCTTAGGCGCCATAGGCAATAATAAGCCTAGAGTGAGTCTTGGAGAATAAGCAAATAGGTGGACCAATCATAAGCCAACATCAAAGGACCTATGGGCCAACTCGAGAAGATAGGTGGGCCGATTTGAGAAGATAGGTGGGCCAACTCGTTATGTAGGCATCATCATGAGTTTGCAATGAAAATCTAAGAGGAGGTGGCCTATAAATAGGATGAGCCCTTCTCATATTTTAAGCCTTGACCTTTCTCTCTTTTCCTCTCCCTTCCTCCCTTCTCTTTCACGCCCTTCTCTTTCAAGTCACCCTAAACGCCGATCGACCACCAAAGAAGCATCTTGGAGCTAGGTCTAAAAAGTAGTAAGTAGATTTTTCTAACTCTTTGATAGGGCGATGTGCTACGCTTATCAATTTTAGGATCATGTCATCGTTTGCTTGTGTTGGCTTTGTATTGTTATGCTTGTTGTGTTTATATCACTTGTTGTTGCATTAAGTAAGTTCATGGTCCCGCATGAGTGTTGAGCACACCCGGATGTTGGGGAGAGGTCTTAGTGGTTATGGACAACGTTAAAGCCTGAGTGAATGGTTCCAAGTCAAGGTCACGAGCCCGAATCGCATCCGGCATGAGTTTGATTTAATAAAACACAAAAGTTATTCATTAGTTCACCTTGCATGGGACACATTCGAGCCTTTTATTCGATTAAGAGTTTAAACATGACATGAATTGGTTGATGCTTGAAATGCATGGATACACGATGGACCTATATGCCGATGCTGGGGGATGCCGGGTCGTTGCCTAGGGTAAAGCCCCAAATGCCATCTCGATATTAAGATCGTGGATGATGCCAGCCCGGGTGAGGCCGATACCTGGGGGTCGCCCTAGATGTCGTCCTAATAATGAGATTAGGACGATGTTGGTTGCCAAGGGGGGGACCGATGCCCGGTTATTACCAGAAGAGTTGATTAAGTTCGACTAATATGATACGAAAAAGGAAAAAATTGAAAGTCCACGTGGGGTTCATGACTAATGCATGTGTGATGCTTGCAAAAGCTGGGTTTATTTGATATGCATTGTTAAATCCTTGTATCAGTTTGAGCATATGTTTGAATTTGATCACTTAGTGCTTGAATGAGTTTCATAAGACGCGGGCATCCCTTTTTATGACCAAAATGATCATAAGCCATGGATCTTTGGAAACCTTGTTAATATGCACTAACTCCTTATATTTGATTCTTGAAAACATATAGACAGTTGAAAGCCTTTCATATGCATAAGTAGGCAAGGCACGAACCTTGCTATTAATTTGCTATCGACAAGTGGGTGGTGACCTTGTATCCAATGATTGACAGCGAGATGTCCTCCTAGGAGAATTAAGGATTTCTACTTACTGAGTCATCTACTCACTCTTGTTGTTCTCACCATTTTAGGTATGTGATGGGTGAACTAGGGTCCAAGAAAGGAATGAACTTAGCATGGGGGCCGCTTTTGGGAGCAGCTCGGTAGAGGAGTTAGGCTACCCCAACCTTTTGATTGACTATATATGGAAACTAAAATAAGTAGCCTAGAACTAGGACAAGCATGTAATCAAAATAGCTTTTGATGTGTGAATATGTATATGTATATGTTGCTTTTATTTGCTTAACTTGCATATGTCTTGCCTGGCTTCCGTGTTTGTTTGTACGAGGATTGTTTATTATCACTTCCGCATGCGCTTAATTAAATATAAAAGACTTTCGGGACGTTCGACGTTGCCTGGGGCATTGATGTTAATCTGCCAGGTCATGCTCTCGTGCTAGAGATGGGGTGGGGATGTGACATAATTGGTACAATTGCAATAAATTTAGGACTTTTTCCGTTTGTATAGGCAATGCATGAGGTTTTCAAGATGTACAAGTATAATTTCATGTTATTTTCTATAGGAAATCCTTCTTTTACCCTTAATTACCGTAAAAAAAAATGAAAAATATATAAAAAATTGAGAGAAAACTAAATTAAGAAGGAATAATAAATCAACTAAAATACTAAAAATATCAGTACGAACGTTAATAACATTAAAAGGATTTTCCCTCTTTTTGAGTTTTTCTTTGATTACAATTAGCGTTTTTTATCTAAAATATTTATCTTTTTACATATTCTAATAAAGAAAATTTTCGCTCTTGCATTGGTTCTAGCGGCTATCCGTAGAGATCTTATTTTACAACTAAGGTTAATTTGTGCAACAGTCAAAATTTTTGGAGGGAATGTGCATCATCTTGAAAGTTTTGCAAGTTCAATGTAATTTCTTTAAAGATGCAATAAAGTTTTGCAAAAATGATATTAATATTTTTTTAACTTTAATTAAATGCGCAATGTTTTTCATAAACTTTTGATTTGTTCAATATAATTCATGAAATATTAGTAAATATTTTATTTAGTCAAGATTATATAAAATTATTCAATATTATCCTTTTGTTGATTTTAAATTAACGGAATCTACTAGAGTAGAAAAAAAATTCAAGGGATACATATTATTTGTGGCGCGTATTTTTTCACTCACATCCACTTGCAAGTTGACATACGTCCACAATACCACGTCAACAATAGATGTGGAATTAATTAAAAAAATTAAATATCTGTAATTTGTTTCTCTCTTCCTCCTCCTCATTCATCCACAACTAGCTCTCTCTCTCCTTCCTCATCAATTCAGAGCCCTTTGTGTCCAACCTCCGTGCTTCCCCACCACCATCGCCACTAGCGGAGTCACGAGCGCCACGTCCTATGTGTCTAGGTCGAGCCACCCCTTTCGTCATTACTTAGGGTTGTCTTGCTCACTGTTAGTCCGCATCTGCCTCGACCATGGTCGAAAGCTTTGTTGGTCCATGGCTTACCAGTCCAAATGTGGAGTTGCCTCTTCACATCTAGCTTGGGAACTTCCATGTTTGGAGTTGGCGACATGGCTCCTCTATGGCTGCAAATGATGTGCAATGGATATAGGGGCCGTTCATCTTGGACAATCATCATTAGGGTTGAGCGGTTCCATGTTTCGTACAAGTTCTATTTGGAACTTGGAAGAGGTTCTTTATTTTTTGGAATATAGAACTTACCTAACATAACTTAGAATCTAGAACCTATCCTATCGCAAGTTGCATGATAAGTTCCATGGTTTGTCTATGTTCCATATATATTATTAATTAAACGATTGTAGTGAATCATCACCTTTAATAATAATCATTTATAGCCCATATATATTATTAATTAAATGATTGTAGTGAATCATCACCTTTAATGATAATCATTTATTACTATAATTCATTAACCATAATTTATATTTAGAGACACAAAAAATATGTAAAATTTTTCGTTATAAAATAGAAGTTTAGATTAATAATTCCAGATTATACATTCATCATCGAAAGTTATGGAATATCGCAGGATTAGGCAAAAATACAGACCAAGAAAAGCACAAACTTCTTCCAAAATTTAGGTTCCATGTTCCACCCACATAGAACCTATAACTTATTTGTCGAAATCGATTTATCAAATTTTAGAAGCTAGAACCTACCTTGCATACCTTAGAATTTGAAACGGACATATTCTACTAGTTTGGTTTTTCGATTCCAAGTTTTACCCTATAACTATTCTTACCCCTAATCATCGCCAATGATGACCATGAATGAACAAGTCTCAATAGGCAACAAAGCAAAGAAGCTTTTTCTTTATAGGCAATGACATAAGCTTCTATGGCGGAATATCTTTCTAGACAATTTTTTTTTTTAATTTAATTCTGCATGAGTGGACACATGTCAATTTCTAAGTGGACGTAACAAAAGAATGCTTATTACAAAATATTTTTTCGTTGAAGTAATTATAAATATATTAAGTTTGAACGATGGACAAAAAAGAAAAGTCATACTCAAATTATTCAGGTAAGTATTTATCTTAAATCGGTATATAATAGTCACAATAGTAGGAAACAGGCGAGAGAATCGCCTTAGGGTGAGAGACCCTGTGTTGTCCTCCGTATTCCCCCTCTGTTGAGAAGATAAAGATATACAGGGAATTTTAGGATCTCATGGTGGTAAAAGTAGACACTACGTTAGAATCTCGGTCCTAACTACTAGAGGTGTCAACGGTTCGGTTCGGTTCAATTTTTCAGTTTTTGATTTTCAACTTTTTGCATTTGTTTTTTTGTTCTGTTATATATAAATAAGCTCTTATCGGTTTGTTGGTTTGGTTCGGTTCGGTTAACCGATAAAAATCGAACCGATAATAAAAATTTCGATTTTTAATAAGAATTGAATCGAATGAAAACCAAATCGAAAAAAAATCGAATTTTCGGTTCGGTTCAGTTTGATTCGATTTTCGGTTCGATTTTTGACACCCTTACTAGCTACTATCGGGTAGACAGATATAGTAACTTTCCACACCTAGAGTAAATGAAGGAGGATGAAATACTCACTGCTATGTTAGCATGCCTTATGGCACGGTACCCAATCACCGGCTAACATGGTTCCCTCGTTCGGTACCGTGCCGTATCGGTATATAATAGTCACCGTGTTGGTAATATTCTTTTGACAAGACATCGAATATCAGCAAAAGTTGACAGACCTTTTCGTAATTTTCGCTTAAAAGCTTGTAGGTTTTTCGGAGGCTTGGTTACCAAATCTAAAAAGTGTTATATGCGTAATCTCTTGACAAGATAGGAGGGACACCAAATCAGGAGACGCCACGTGTAAAGCTGTCGGTACAACTCGAAACAATTCAAAGACGAAAGCGCACGCTTCCATCCGACGCGCCAACTCCCTGCTCTTTCTCTCATCTCTTTCTTGGGTAGTCGAACGGTCAGAGTCACCGGAGATCGATCATGGCTCGCCGTCGCCGTCACCACCGTCGTGGCCACCGTCGCCGGAGAGTAGAAGACGAAGGTGCCGAGCAGGAGGCGACTCCCGCCACCCCACCGAGCTGTCCTCATTTCTTCAAGATCATACTCTCTCAAACGCTGGAATCTGGAAAGCTCGTAAGTTCGTCCGCACTTCACAGTTCGCTCCATATCCATCGGCTATCTTCATGGCATTGTCGATTTTGCCTTCACCCTTATGCGTCTCTTTTGTTCTGCTTGACGTCTTGCTGGAGATCTCTCGGCTCGTGCTGTTCATCCAGCACGTCTCCTATTCTTTCCCGCCCCTGTATTTCTTTTGGCGTTCTTGAGCTTGGTTTCGTGTGTGCAATGTGTTTATCGTAAGCTTTCGTCACAGGGAATCCCAAAAAGATTCTTGAGAAGACATGGAAAGGATCTCTTCGGTTTGGTGCTTCTCAAGGTTGAAGGCGGTTTAACGTGGCCTGTGAAACTAGAGAAGAGTGACGATGGCATGGTTTGGTTGTGGAAAGGGTGGCCAAAATTCATGGAGCATTACTCCATCGGTCTTGGTCACCTCCTAGTCTTCAGATATGAAGGGGACTCTGTTTTCCGTGTGATAATATTCGATAAGAGCGCTACTGAGATTGATTATCCCTCGAGCATAGGAAGCGCTGAGGACGAATTCCTCTCTCGAAAAGAGGAACATGTCGAGGAAATCGAAGATTCAGAAGGGTTCGCGCCTCGTTCTTGGCCAAGCTCAAAGGGCTTGTCACGAGGATTCGGAGGCGTCACTTGCGATTTTCCAACATGTTCGGTTTCAGCATAACTCTCTTTCCTCAGTTCTTTTCAAGTTTGATTTCTTCAAAGTTTTTTAATAAACTTTCTTTATGTGTTGATGGATAAAGTATGTGGACAATGTAGTTAAGTGAAGGTGATGACAAGTTTACTGCATCAAGTTATTTTTACTTTGAAAATAGATCACATTAATTTTCAATCTATGAAAATGTCATAATAAGTAAATTGATAAAATCTAGTGCAGTTGTCATCTTTAACTGCAGAGGAAATAAAACAGTTTGGATGCTGAGTAAGTCATCTTGAGCTGGTTTTACGTGGCTCTACAGGTCCAAATTCTCTCACTGCCCTTGAATTAGCCAGCAAATTCAAATCGGACCATCCATTTTTTAAAGTGGTGATGCGACCTTCTTATATTCAGAAATATTTGGTAAGATCCTAAGCTCTATTCATCAGTGGCATACATCGAGTTCAAACTTGATCGCTGTCTCTATTTTGTCTTATGTTCTCGAAGTTGATTTAGTTTGTCTAGGAAACAACATGACATGTTATTCTCCTTGAAGTATTCACGGTATGAATCAAATATTAATATGAATGAAATCTATATCTAGTCACAAAATTGACGGCGGCAATTTTTGTCCAGGAGCATATATTTTGACATTTAGATGCGAAATTGCAGGTTAAGTGGTTATGATTAATAACTTCCATCGACAATTAAAAGCAGTTGATTAAAGCTCCTGAAATTGGCAATTCTTATTATGAATCTACGTCTGCACGTCTTTCTCGTGAGTGTATCCTTATTCTATCACCTTTCTTAATCATATTTTCATTGTTCAAACCTGTACTGGGCAGTGCGTTCCTTGTGAATTCTTCAGGAAACATGTTCAAAAGAACAAGCAATTTGTGACTCTTAGGTCCTCAGACAGATCGTGGCAAGTGAAGCTGAGGAGCTATGAACGCAGACGAATGGCATTTCTCTCTACCGGTTGGTCCTCATTCGTGAGAGAAACTGGTCTTCATGTAAGTGATGTCTGCGTGTTCGAGCTCATTGATGGGAATGAAATTATGTTCAGAGTCTCCATCTTCAACGATGATGGTAAGGACCTGATTTATATTGATTGAGATGGACACTAGAATTGCCACTTTAAGCCATCTAAATCACCTAGGAATTCGGCATTCCTAATTGCAACTCAGTTGTTCAGTTTAGTACCCACTGAATCCGTAAAAAGTGCACTTTTATCTGTTTTTTCTTCTTTAGTTATGAGCCTTCCAAGATGATGAATTTTTCCGTTTGGTGTGTGAAATTCATAGTAATCAACTGCACAGTGCCATCATTGATGGCGCTGCATCAAATCTAAATTTGGAGGTGTCAATCACTTGTTGCAATATAACTTATGTTTCTGCTGACATTCTTTCTATTCTTAATCTGTTTTCAAATCCTAAAAAATCTTTAAAGAAGCTGTTTCTTTTTTGATTATGAGATGATGATTTGGGAGGTGTAAAATCTACTTGGTTACATTTTCCGGGACGGTGATGAAAATGATAATCTATAATGATATGTGATCCTCCTTAAATCCTTCCATTGTGAATTCGTGAAAAGTTCATATTGGTGCTTATGAGATTTCTCCTCTTTGTGGTGCAGGTCAGATCAAAATCGGACAGTCTCAATGTCAAGAGAGCTCTTTGGAGCCATCTTTTCATGGTTCTCCATGTTTGAGCCCTGTCACTGTTCATGAAAAAGCTAGTGGATTTGAATCAGACCATCCCTTTTTCAAAGTGGTGATTCGGCCTTCTTATGTTCGGAGACATTTGGTAAGATCTCAAGCTCTATTCGTCGGTGGCATACATCGAGTTCAAATGTGATTGTAGTTTGTATTTGTCTTATATTTTAGTGTCTACCAAGTTGATTTATTTGTGTGGGAAACCACATAACTTGCTATTCTTCTTGAAGTGTTCGTGGTATGAGTCCAATTCAAATATGAATCGTATCTATGCTTGTCTTATAATTGATGGCTTCAGTTACGTCCAGGAGCATATATTTTGACATTTAGATGTGAAATTGCAGGTTAAGTGGTTATGATTGGTAACTTCCACTGGCAAGTAAAAACGGTTGATTAGAACTCCTAAAACTAGCAAATTTTATCATAAATCCACATCTTGTGCGTGTTTCTCTCGTGAGTGTATACTTATCCTATCACATTTCCTAATCATATATTGGTTGTTAAACACCTCCTTGGCAGAGCATTCCTAGTGGATTCTTCAGGAAACATGTTCAAAAGAACAAGCAAATTGCGACTCTTAGGTACTCAGACAGATTGTGGCAAGTGAAGCTGAGGAGCTTTGAACACAGAGGAATGGCATTTCTCTCTAATGGCTGGTCCTCATTCGTGAGAGAAACTGGTCTTCGTCTAAGAGATGTCTGTGTTTTCGAGCTCATTGATAGGGATGACATTGTGTTCAGTGTCTACATTTTCAGTAGTGATGGTAAGGACCTGATTTATATTGATTGAGATGGACACTAGAAGTGTCACTTTGAGCCGTCTAAATCACCTAGCAATTCAGTATTCCTAATGACAACTCCTTTGTTCATTTCAGTCCCGCTGAATCCATAAAAAATGCACAATTTTTCCTGTTATTTCTTTTTAATAATGAGCCTTCCAAGATTATGAATTTTTTGTGTGTTTAGTAATTCAAATGCACAGTCACTGTGGTTGATAGTGCCGTATTCATGTCTAATTTGGAGGTTTCAGGCACTTCTTGTTTTATAAGTTTTGTTTCTGCGGACATTCTTTCTATTTCCTTAATCTGTTTTCCAATACTAAAAGAATCATTTAAGAAACTTTCTCTTTGTTGATTGATGAGATAACGATTTGGGAGGTGGGACATCTACTTGGTTATATCTTCTGGGAAGAGCATGAAAATGATCATGCATATTGACCTGCGATCCATGTTAAACCCTTGCATTGTGAATTCGTGAAAAGTTGATACTGCTTATGAGAATTCTCCACTTTGTAGTGCAGGTCGGATCGAAAGCAAACAATCTCAACACACAGAGAGCTCTTCCGAGCCAGCTTTTCACTTGTCCCCAGGTCTGAGCCCGGTCTCTGCTTATGAGAAAGCTAGGAGATTTGAATCAGACCATCCCTTTTTCAAAGTGGTGATGCGGCCTTCTTATGTTCGGCAACGTTTGGTAAGATCCCAAGTTCTATTCATCGGTGGCATGCATTGAATTCAAATGTGATTGCAGTTTGTATTTTGTCTTATATTCTAGTGTTTACCAAGTTGATTTAGTTTGTGTGGGAAACCACATGACTTATTGTTTCCTTGGAGTGTTCATGGTATGAATCGAACTCAAATATGAATCGTATCAGTACTTGTCTCACGATTAATGGCTTCAGTTATGAGAAAGAGTATACATTTTGACATTTAGATGCGAAATTGCAGGTTAAGTGGTTATGGTTGGTAACTTCCATTGGCAAGTTAAAACGGTTGATTAGAACTCCAAAAACTAGCAAATTTTATCGCCAATCCACGTCTCGTGTTTGTTTCTCTCATGAGTGTATCCTTATTCTTTAACATTTCCTAATCATATGTTGGTTGTTAAACACCTCCTGGGCAGAGCATTCCTAGTGAATTCTTCAGGAAACATGTTCAAAAGAACAAGCAGGTTGCGACTCTGAGTTACTTAGACAGATCTTGGCAAGTGAAGTTGAAGAGCTACGATCACAGAGGGATGGCATTTCTCACTAGTGGTTGGCCCTCATTCACAAGAGAAACAGGTCTTCGTCTAGGGGATGTCTGCGTGTTTGAGCTCATTGATAGGGATGACATTGTGTTCAGAGTCTCCATTTTCAGCAGTGATGGTAAGGACCTGACTTATGTTGATTGAGATGAACACTAAGAGTGTCGCTTTGAGCTGTCTGTATCACCTAGGAATTCAGAATTCCTAATTACGACTCTTTTGTTCAGTTCATTATTGCCGAATCCATAAAAGTGCACCTTTTTTTTTTCTTGTTTTCTCTTCCTTAATTATGAGCTTTCCTATATGATGAATTTTTCGGTATGGTTTGTAAAGATCATGGCAATTCAGATGTACAGTCGCTGTTGGTGATGGCACCATATTCAAATCTGAATTTGTGGTGTCAGTCACTTGTTTCTTTATAGTTATGTTTCTGCTGACACTATTTCTATTCTCAATTTGCTTTCAAATCCTAGAAAACCTTTTAAGAAGCTTTTGTTGTTGATTGATGAAATAATGATTTGGGAGGTGCGAAAGCTACTTGGTTTTATCTTCCGGGAAGAGAATGAAAGTGATGCGATCCATGTTAAATTCTTTCATTGTCCGTGCGTGAAAATTTCATACTGGTGCTTATGAGAATTCTCTTTGCGGTGCAGGTCGGATTGAAATTGAACGATCTCAATTCCAAGAGAGGTCTTCAGAGCCAGCTTTTCACGGTTCTCCATGTCCGAGTCCTGTCACTGCTCATGAAAAAGCTAGCAAATTTGAATCGGAATATCCGTTTTTCCACGTCATGCTATTGCCAAATCATATATACACAAAATTGGTAAGCGGGAGCTATCTTCTGTGCTTCGCTCATGAATTTGCATGCTTATATCATGCTCATTTTCAATCATACACTGGTTGGTCATCAAACTACTATATGAGCAGAACATTCCCTGGAAGTTCATGAAGACATACATTCGGGGAGACCGGCGAATGGTGACTCTTGTTAATTCAGGTAGATCGTGGGAGGTGAAGCTCCATGGCTATAAGCGCTACCAGATTGCATTCTTGGCAGCCGGCTGGTCAGTGTTTGCAAGAGAAGTTCACTTGCGCAAAGGAGATGCCTGCGTGTTCGAGCTCATCGATAGGGACAACATAGTGTTCAGAATCTCCATTTTCAGTAGTGTAAATAAGGAAGTGATCTGCATCGATTGAGGTGAATCGATGGAATTGTCGCGTATTAGGCTGTTTACAATGCCAAGAGGAACTCGAGAAACTAATTTGCCAACACTAGTTCATGCCTCCCTTTCTCTGTTGCTTGACTCATTGACGAAGAGCTCGCTTCTGCTTGCTCACATGAATGTTCTTTTTTTCCCTGGTGATTACAAATAGGGAATGTAAATCTACTTGAACCAGAACGTTGCCTGAACATGTTTACTGATGGGTTAGAAGAAAAACAGGGGAAAACCTTGTGTGTTGGGGAATGAGTTTGTTCCTGTGTTTGTAGATTAAGTCTTGTTAGCGTTGAAATTTTTGGCAGGATGCTGGTCGGTTAAAGAGCTTCTTAGTTCATATGCACCACATTAGGGAAAGAGGAGTTATGACCACTCTGAAGTATGTAGGAAGAACAAAGGCAGGCTCCAAAAAAGAATGCCATGCCCGACATCTCGGGGTTATGTTTTTCTTCATTTCTAGTCGGAGGAAGTTCTCCAACCACGTCTTTTGATTCGGAATGAAATGGAAATCACTTATAAGTCAATTTACTTGAAAATAAATATGCATGCACGTTATGCTCATACAGTGTATTTCCAGAGTATCAGAATACTGCATAATTTTAGAGAAGAAAATCATATGATGAATGGTGTTTAGCAAATCGGGTAGTTCATTCTTGCAGTGCGAATAACACCTCAATTTTATATAGGCCACCAAGAGGTTTGATTACTTTTTTGATAAGAGATCAAGTTGGATATAGTTTCCTTAGGTGAGTTCTAGAGTAACTTTTGTGCTTCGTTCCTGAAAAATGCATGACATTCATATTTATCCGGTCCATGAAAACTAAGTAATGATGCCTATATCTGGTTAATATATAACTTCATATGCTTTTTTCATATTAATGTTTGGACTTTTTATTTGTAGTACAGAAATTTGTGCCTTTTTAGGACATAAATATTATAAAATTTTATCATATGATCAGTAACATCGTTAGTCATTTCAAGGTTCTTCTATGAGAAGGTTGTCTGAAGAACACAAGGTGGTGATGCGCACGAACCACCACCTCCTTCTCCTCCTCCTCCACTGACCCCCGTGACGCCGCCGTACATGGCTCGCCGTCGCCGTCGCCCGGGAGAAGATGGAGGCGTCGACCCAGATGCCGCGGCCGGACCTCGTCTCGAGAGCCCACACTTCTTCAAGATCATTCTCTCCGACACCCTTGAATCCGGGAAGCTCGTAAGTTCCCGCATTTCCGCAGTCTGTTTCTGTCATGGTTTAGGACTGTCGCCCACGTGCTGCTGTGTACATTCACTCTGGGGATCTTTCCATGCGTTTGGCTTTGAGTAAACCTTTTGATTCTTGCGGAAAGAGAGAAAAAAAGAGTACCCTGACGAAAAAAAAGTGTTCTTTGTGAATGTTTCTAGATAAAAATCAGTTCTTTCACTTGGAATTGAGGATTGGTTGGCTAAAAATAGTGTGGACAAAGGTGTTGGGTCTCTCTAGTTTTGACTCTCGTCAAATGAAGCAACTATAGCTAAAGCTCGACGCTTAGTTGCCCGGTGACACCCTGCTTGTGTGCAAACCGATCTTTCATTGCCATGTGTAGAACTTAAAATTTGCTCAGTGCTCTTCCTTTTCTCCCTAGCACTTTCGATCTAATTTTGATGAATTCGAGTCCTGGACCTAAAACTTTTGGGTTTTTCTTAATAGGGAATTCCGAAAAAGTTCTTAGGAAGATATGGAAAGGATCTCTCAAGCTTGGTGCTACTCAAGGTTCTGGGCAGTTCGCCCTGGACTATAGGAGTAGAAAAGTGTAACGATGACGAAGTTTGGTTGTGGAAAGGGTGGCGAGAATTTATGCAGCATTACTCCATTGGTCTTGGTCACCTCATAGTTTTCAAATATAAAGGGAGCTCCACTTTCCACGTGATGATTTTCAACCAGAGTTCTTTGGAGATCGATTATTCATCGAGCAGCATATCAAACCTGGGGAGTGGATTTATCTCGCCAGAGTGGGAGGATGTGATAGAAGTTGAAAATTCGGAGGATTCCGCATCTCATCAAAAAATGAGGGTTGAACCTCATTCACCATGTTCTCAGCTGAGTCCAAGCTGCTCATCACAAGATCTTGAAGGTGTGACTTGTTATTTTATGAGTCATGTTTCTACTTACAGCCCTCTCTCTTTTGTTAGTTCTTTTACATGCACTTGAGAACTTTTTGATGAGCTTGTTTATGTTGACTGATAACATAATGATTTCAATCATGGTTATTGTGGTTAAGTAGTTACAACTTCTGAGGTGAAGAGAAGAGAATTTTTCGTTTGGTCAACTTATCTAAAACTTGATTTCCATGATGGTATTTTCTTCCATTCTGTACTAAATATGTTCATGGAAAGTGAATCAACTAATGAAAAGTTCAAATTGGTGTGATCTGAATATTTAATTTTTTTTTTTTGAAGAACAGATGGGGCTGGGCAGTCTAGAAGCAGAGCTAGCCATTCTAAGCCAGTTTCTGGTGGTTCTATGAGTCCGTGGCCTCTCTCTAGTTTTGAATTGGCTAGCAAATTTGACTCAGAGTATCCTTTTTTCAAGGTGGTGATGCGGCCATCTTATATTAAGAATAGAGCGGTAAGATCGAGAGTTTAATTCATCACCATTCTGGCTTTTTTCCCTAAGCTGATTGGATTCCTGTAGGAAACTACATAGCGTTTTCCTTGGATATGTTCATCGCTATTTGTTTAAAAAGGGCAAAGATCCTCGACCCCCCATGATAGTTCTATGAGCAGAGAGTTTGGCTTTTTGACTTTTGTCCTGTTAAGACTGTAGATTACAGGTATTAAAACTACTGTATCAATTTACATTTTGCTTGCTGGGTTCTTTCTTTACCAAGCATGGGTTGTTCAAACATGTGCTTGGGCAGTATGTTCCTCGTAGGTTCATCATTCAGCACATTCTGGAAATCAAGGAAATCGTGACTCTTAGGCATTCAGGCAGATCGTGGCTGGTGAAGCTTTGGAGCAATCCACATTCAGTCCATGGGGCGGCTTTCTCTTCTGGTTGGGGCGCATTTGTGAGAGGAACTCGCTTGCATGTAGGAAATGTCTGCGTGTTCGAGCTGATTGATAGGGATGATGTTGTGTTCAGAGTCCACATTTTCAGTAGCAAAGGTAGGTACTTGATTTATGTCGTCTGAAGTGAAACCTTAGGCTAGTTATGGCATGACATGAGTTCTATGCTAAAGATCTTCATAGTCAATTAAAGAAACATTTACTCCAGTAATGTCTCTTAAATTTCTCATTTTAACTGCAGGCAGGCGCGAACAGTCTAAATGCAGAGTGAACCATCTTGAGCCGGTATTTCCTGATCCTACTCCTCCGAGGCCTCTCACTACTCCTGAATTAGCCAGAGATTTTGATTCAGAGCATCCTTTCTTCAAACTGGTGATACGGGAATGTCATTTGAAGACACTGGTACAATCTTTGAGCCTAATCCATCATTGCCACGTCTCAAGTTTGATTACAATCTCTATCCGAATATTGCCTTGATATTGCGTTTTCTCCGGTTGATTTGGTTTGTATTGGAAACCATATGACGAGATATCTTCCTTTGAGTGATCGTGGGGCATCCCAATGGCGGAGTAACGCCAAATAGGGAAAAAGAGGAGTAGAAGAAACAAAAGTAAAAGACGGTAATCAGGTCAAGACTATCCATTTAACTTGGATATCCTCAACGAGGTGCTTGATCCCTATCCAAGTGAAAGGATGGACAGTCACTTGAATCGACTACTAACCTAAAATGGCAATTAATGGGCAGTCATTTGGTTTTTTTTTTTAAGTTTCGAGACTGGGTTTCTACTCTACACTTACTGACTTTTGCCCCGCCTCTTGGTGTGCCTCTGCAGTGGTGTAGAGTCGAAACCCACTCCCTGAAAGGTCGAGACTCCCCACCCATTCTCCTTGGATATCCTAGGGAGTTTGAACCCCCACCTATCCAAGTGAAAGGATGGACAGTCACTTGAATTGACTACTAACCTAAAATGGCAATTAATGGGCAGTCATTTGTTTGAAAATGCTTTACATTGTGGGTTAAGATCGATGGCTTTAATGAGCCTCTTAAGACCGTCAATTAAGGCTCCCAAAACTCGCAAATATGGCCTTGTGTGCTTTTTTTTTTTGGGTCCAAGAGTGCATCTTTACATCATTGTCCTTCTTTCAGCATAGACTGGTTGTTTAAACATGTATGCAATTGCAGAGTGTTCCTGATCGATTCATCAAGCAACATATTCAAGAAAACAAGGGAACGGCAACTCTTAGGTATTCGGACAGATCATGGCTGGTGAAGCTCTTACGATGTAAAAATAAAAAGATAGCGTCATTCTCTGCTGGTTGGATTGCATTTGCGAGAGAAACTCATTTGTGTGTAGGAAATGCCTGCGTGTTTGAGCTCATCGATAGGGAAGATAATGTGTTCAAAGTCTCCATCTTCAGTGATGGCGGTAAGGACCAGATTCACATTGATTGAGGTGATCACGGGACATGTTACTATAGGCTGTTCGCAGCGTCGATGTAAATCCAGGATATCAAATTATGCTTCCTTCATCCAGTAATGGCAGATCGATGAAACGGAGACACTTTTTTGTTCATGTTTTCTTGTTTTTTGGTGGTAGTTTCAGTTCTATGGTTCCATTTTGGAAATAATCCCTCAGACATGGCGCTTTTTGGGCTTCTGGTTGTTCAACTGACCTCAGGGGTTTCATATGTATTTCCTTAACATCTTAATATTTTGTGTTATACCAAAGAGTCCATGCGTTTACTTTTTGCATTCCTCGCCTTTTAACATAATTAGAAAGTTGCATGGGTTAATGGTTATATGAGGGGCTCTTGATTAGATTATGGAAAAATTACCAAAAAGTTTCAAAACTATTGCTAATTGTGTTTTCAGTTTTATATCTTTTATATTTTGCCAATTGAGTCTATTTAACTAATGTTTTAGCTAGAAATTATTGATGTGGGCGCAAATCATTTTATAAAAATTGAATTTTTATTTTATAATTTTCTTCTCTTTTTTCTTCCAATTTCGGTGAGGGCTGGTTGTTTGATAGGGGAAAAAAAAAGGATGAGAAAAAAGAAAATAATATAAGAAATTTAATTTTTAATATTAAAAATTAAAAAATTGCCCACGTTGGCGTCGACAGTTTTATGTGGCACTATCGGTGTTCACTTCAGTTATTTCCGATTAAAGTTGACCAAATGAACTCAATTGACAATGCAAAAAGTTTTAGGATTTAATTGGCCTAATTAAAAAGTTAAAACTAAATTGGTACAATTGTAATAAATTTAGAATTTTTTTTGATAATTTTCCCTAAGCTTATGTTTCCAATTCAAAGTAATCTCAAATTGGAGGCCATGTCCATCATTTTATTGGAGGAGCCTTATTCGATTAGCATGGATGCACCAATTATGTGCATTTAGGCCTATTCGAAAAAATTGAGAAATCGAGAACTTAAAAGAGCTCATTTTCAAGTGCTAACAATCTAAATTTTTAAAATAGAAAGAATTTTTTTTGGCAATCACTAAATATCTATAGTTTCTTTCCAAATATAGAATCGCCACCATAATTGATAGGTGTGAAGCATATAGTTGAAATTATTTTATTTACCATCAATTTTTTTCTATGGAATAAAATAAGTAGCCTCTTTTTTACGTATTAGATAAGTCAATTTCTCGCTTAATTGAATTTTTTAAGTCAAAGTCAAAAACTAATTTGAGTCATCTAACAAGCTTAACAGCATTAATTGCGGAAAAACAGTTTAGTAACAAAATGCCATGAAATGATCTGGCCGAAAATGTCGTGTTCAGAATCTCCATTTTCAGTGATTTGCATCGATTGAGATCAACCACAGAAGGGTCACACATTGGGCTGTTTATGGTGCCGAGAGGAACCAAAAAACTAATTTTGCATAAATCTTCTTTTTTCTTGGTAATTGCAATAAGAGAATATAAATTTACTTTTTTGGGTTAAAAAATTTAAATTTACTAATGGGTTAGAAGAAAAACAGGGAAACATTTATGACTTTAAGCATTACTAAAATGATATTTTGCTCAATTCCTCTATAGTTTGAAGAACAAAAGTAGGCCTCAAAGACCCACGAAGAATGCCTCGTCCATTATCTCGGGTTATGTTTTCCTTCATTAGGAAGTCTTCCATTCATGCCTTTTGATTGGAAAGTCACAGATATAAAATTCTCATATGTCAATTTACTTGGAAATAAATGTGCATGATAATATTTGGTTATATCCGATTCATGGAAATAGAATAATGGTGGCTGTATCCGACTAAAATATAACTTCATATGCCTCTTATTATGGACAGTAGGGATGTGCAAAAGAATTGGAAATTGCTTGGATTGCTCGGAACCAGACCGCATCGGAACTAGAATAAATAGTTCTCATGATGGCCAGTCCAGTTCTCGGTTCCAAATTAGTGTAATCAATGAGTACCGGTTTGGCTCCCACTTCTAAGTGTGGAATCACTCGCCAACCCACTCAGACAAGATTGAACCGGTATATATCTATTTAAAAAAGAAATTTCATTTCAATTATTTAATTATTTTGTAGTTTTTCGACCAAATATATATGTACATATATGTATATTTGAAGTTTTTGACATTATTAACTAATTTTGTCTTTTGGGTATGTAATATGATAAACCATCCCAACCTTTTTTTTTTTTTTTCCATTTTAATATTCAATTTATATGCTTTCTCAACCAAAATAAAATAATAAAGATAGAGGAAGGAGAGAACCGATTAGAGATGTCCATAAGAGTATAATTATGTCTCTTCTTATTATTCCAATGATTAAATTAGATTCACGTTGAAAAAAGAAAGACAAAGTGATTAATATTTCAACTTTTGTAGAGGTTGGAACTTTTAATGTAAAATCTAATTCTCCACATGTTTTCGGTGTTGGGAAATCTAAAGAGGACCACATCATGATCTTTGAAGAAATTAAGTTTTTAGCTGACAAGCATTGTCTATTTGTTTTGCTCTATAGTTTTCAATCGTTAATCAAACTAAATAGTTTGTAATTCAATCCGAGTATAAAGGCCAAATAAGTTTTGTAGACTCACTCAAGACCGACTAGAATGGCGATTGGTTCTTGATCGGAGTCATTTGAGTTCTAATTCTAACTTTTTAAAATTGGTTCTTAGTAGGTGGTTTTTGATTGTAGGATGGAAACCGTTCATTGGACCATGCCTACCTCTGATTGACATGATTGGTGTTTGGACTTTTTCGTTTTGTAGTACGGTATTTGTGCCCTTTAAGGACATAAACAATGATTCTTAGATGATGAGAACTGTTTATCCGGACTATTCTAATGGACATGATTGATATTTAGACTTTTTTGTTTTGTAGTACAGTATTTGTGCCCTTTTAGGCTTACGCAGCCCCTGGGTTTACTCCTCCGGCTGCCGGCCGTGCGGGGTTCCCAGGTCACCAAAAAAAAAAAAAAAAAAAAAAAAATAATATAAATGTTTATCATTATGTCATCAATGACGTTACCAGTCCACGGCAAGGTTCTTTCATAAGAAGGTTGCCTCAAGAACACAAGGCAAATAACACAAAAACTCCCTCCCTCCTCCTTCACTGACCCCTGTGTACATGGCTAGCGGTCGCCGTCGCCGGAGAGAAGATGGAGGCGTCGACCCAGATGCCGCGGCGGGACCTCGTCTCGAGAGCCCTCACTTCTTCAAGATAATTCTCTCCGACACCCTCGAATCTGGGAAGCTCGTAAGTTCCCGCTTTTTCGCAGCGATGTTTCCGTCTTGGTTTAGAACTGTCGCCCCTCGTGCTGCTGTTTACATTCAATCTGGGGATCTTTCCATGCGTTTGGCTTTGAGTAATCCTTTTGATTCTTGCGGAAAGAGAGAAAAAACGAATACCCTGTAGAAAAAAGTGTTCATTTTGATTGATTCTAGATAAAAATCAGTTCATTTTGATTGATTCTAGATAAAAATCAGTTCTTTTTATTGGAATTGAGGATTGGTTGGCTAAGGATAGTGTGGACAAAGGTGTTGGGTGTCTCTAGTTTTGACTCTTGTCAAATGAAGCAACTATAGCTAAAACTTGATCCTTAGTTGCCCGGTGACACCCTGCTTGTGTGCAAACCGATCTTTCATTGTCATGTTGCAGAACTTAAAATTTGCCTAGTGCTCTTCCTTTTTTCCCTGCGCTTTGATCTAATTTTGATGAATTTTAGTCCTGGAACGGTAACTTTTGAGTTTTCTGAATAGGGAATTCCGAAAATGTTCTTAAGAAGATATGGAAAGGATCTCTCGAGCTTGGTGCTACTCGAGGTTCTGGGCAATTCGACCTGGAGTATGGGAGTAGAAAAACTTAACAACGGCATGGTTTGGTTGTGGAAAGGGTGGCGAGAATTTATGCAGCATTACTCCATTGGTCCCGGTCACCTCGTAGTTTTCAAATATAAAGGGAACTCCACTTTTCGTGTGATGATATTCGATAAGAGTGCTTCGGAGATCGATTATTCTTTGAGCAGCATATCAAACCTGGGAGTGGATTTATCTCGCCGAAGAGGGAGAATGTCATAGAAGTTGAAGATTCGGAGGATTTTGCTCCTTGTCAGAAGAAGAGGGTTGACCCACATTCATCATGTTCTCAGCCGAGTCCAAGCTGCTCCTCACCAGATCTCGAAGGTGTGACTTGTCATTTTATAAGTCACGTTTCTTCTTACATCACTCTCTCCTTTGTTAGATCTTTTTCAAGTACTTGAGAAATTTTTGATAAGCTTGTTTATGTTGACTGATAGCATAATGGATTCGGTAATGCTTATTGTGCTTAAGTAGTTACAACTTCTAAGGCAAAGGAAGCGAATTTTTTGTTTGGTCAACTTATCTAAATCTTGATTTCCATGTCAGTATTAACTTCCATTCTGTGCTAAATCTTTTCATGGTAAGTGAGTCAACTAATGAAAACTTCAGACTGGCATCATATAAGCATTTCATTTTTTTTAAAGAACAGAAGGGATCGGACAATCTAGGTGCAGAGCTAGCCATCCTGAGCCAAATTTTGGTGGTCCTATGAGTTCGTGGCCTCTCCGTGGTTTTGAATTGGCCTGCGAATTTGACTCGGAGTATCCTTTTTTCAAGGTGGTGATCCGGCCATCTTATATTGAACATCATGTAGTGGTAAGATTGAGAGTTTAATTCACTTACTATTTTGACTTCTTTCCTAAGCTGGTTGGATTTCTTTAGGAAACTACATAGCGTTTTCCTTGGATCTGTTCATTCCCATTTGTTTAGAAAGGCAAAGATCCTCTACCCCTTGTGCCAATTCTAAGAGCAGAGACTTTGACATCTTGACTTTTGTCCTGTTAAGACTGTTGATGAGAGTTACGAAAACTACCATGTCGATCTACATTTTGCTTGCTCGCTTGAATAAAGGAATGCTTCCCCAGTCTTTCTTTATAAATCACGGTTTGTTCAAATATGCGTGTGGGCAGAATGTTCCTCGTTGGTTCATCAGGCAGCACATTCAGCAAATCAAGGAAATCGTGACTCTCAGGCATTCAAACAGAACATGGCCGGTAAAGCTTAGGAATTATCCAAGTGGGTCGATGCAGTTCTCTTCTGGTTGGATTGCATTCGTGAGAGGAACCCACTTGCGTGTTGGAAATGTTTGCGTGTTCGAGCTAATTGATAGAGATGATATTGTGTTCAGAGTCTACATTTTCAGCAGTGCAGGTGGAAACTTGATTTACATTATTTATAGTGAAACTTTTGGCTGGTTATGGCATGACATGACTTCTATGCTAAAGATCTTCATAGTCAATCAAAAAACATTCACACTGATAATGTCTTTTAAAGTTCTCATTTTAATTCCAGGCAGGAACAAAGAGTCTAAATGCAGAATGAACCGTTCTGAGCCAGTGTTTTGTGATCCTACTCCTTCGAGGCCTCTCACTACTCCTGAATTAGCCGGTGAATTTGATTCGGAGCATCCCTTCTTTGAACTGGTGATACAACAGTCTCATTTTAGGAAAATGGTACAATCTCGAGCCTGATCCATCACTGCCATATTTCAAGTTCAATTATGATCTCTATCTAATCTCGCATCAATATTGTGTTTTCTTGATTTGGTTTGTATTGGGAACCATATGAAATGATTTTCCTTGGGAGTGATCGTGGGGCATCCCAATGGTGGAGTAACACGGAATCAGGAAAAAGAAGAAGAAAGAACAGTAGTAAAGACAGTAATTAGGTGGGGACTATCCATTCACTTTGATATCCTTGACGAGCTGCTCCATCACTATCTTAGTGAAAAGATAGTGTCACTTGAATTGAGTACCAACCTAAAATACAATTAATGGCAGTAATTTGTTTGAAAATGCTTTACATTGTGTGTTAAGATCAATGACTTTCATGATCCTCTTAAGACTGTTGACTAAAGCCTGCCTTGTGTGCTTTCTTTCCAAGGGCGCATGCTTACATTATTGTCCTTCTTTCGGCATACATTGGTTGTTCAAACGTCTACCCATGTGCAGCATGTTCCCGGTCGATTTGTCAGGCAACATATTCAAGAAAACAAGAAAGAGGGAATTCTTAGGTACTCAGACAGGTCGTGGCCAGTGAAGCTCTCAAGATATACGCGGGGAATGCGAGTGTTCTTCTCTGCTGGTTGGCGAGCATTTGCAAGAGAAACTCATTTGTGTGAAGGAAATGTCTGCGTGTTTGAGCTCATTGATAGGGATGATGTTGTGTTCAAAGTCTCCATCTTCAGCAGTGGTGGTAAGGATCAGATTCACATTGATTGAGATGTCCATCGGACGTGTTACTCTAGACCGTTCACAGCGTCAATATGAATTCAAGATATCTAATTATGCCTCCATTTTTCAGCTGTTGCGAATTGATGAAAATGAGACCCTTTTCTGTTCATGTTTTATTGTTTCTTGGTGCTAGTTTTGGTTCTATATTTTCATTTTGGCAAGAGTCCCTCAAATTTGGCGCTTCTTTAAGGTTTCTGGTTGCTCAACTGCCCTAAACGGTTTAATATGTATTTTCTTAACGTCCTAACATTTTGTGTTTAACCAAAGCTTTTGCAAGAAAGTGAAAAATACAAAGAAAGTAGTCCATGCGTTTACTTTTTACGGCTAAATGAAAAAAGAAAAAAAAGAAAAGAGAAAAAAAAAGATTGTTAGGAAGTTGTACGGCGAAGCACTTAATTGTACGCGACAGATTGCTAATCGAATTATATTTCCAACTCGAAGTTATTTTGAGTTGGAGGCAATGCCCCCACCACTCTATTTAAGCCTTATTTGCTACAAATGAATGTACTGATTTTTGTTCACTATGTTAAGAATTCAAAGATTGATTTTAAGTGATGCTGATACTTGAATATCTTTTTAAAGTTAAAGTTAGAAAATTTAAAACTTGTGATCTATGAATGTGACAAGACTCGTTTCTTGACAGAAAATAAATAAATTAAATTAGCGTCTTTTGTACCTTGATTGCATGTAGAGATTAGGAGCATTTAACTCCATTAGTAATTAGGCATCAATTTGTCTATAAATTAAGAATTGACTTTTAGATTGATTCTTTTGTCAAACTTATAGAAAAAGTCAGCTCTAAACGTAAAAAAAATTACATATAGGTGTCGATATTAGTCCTTTAAATTTTAAATTTTCATACAAATGGCCGAAGGTCGAGTTTTTGGTTAAATGGAAGAATTTAACCAAACTCAAAATAGAAATTGGAATTTCGTTAGTTTCTAAATTCTTTTAGACATTTGATGTAGAGATGGTGAAAGAGACATTTGATTCAATTAAAGAAATTTTAATCTATGAAACCGGTAAATCATTTAGCCTTAAGATTTGAGTTACTAGTGATTAAAAAAAAAAAAACGCTAAAGGAAAAATCTCATAAGACTGAATCTAGGAAAAGTCCCTTTCCTCTCTCTCGTTGTCGGACGTCCTCCATCGTCACCAGCGATCACCTCCCCACCGATGGCGAGAAGTCCTCTGTCTTGCCCTGTTTTACCGTTAGTGCATAAGAGAAGTTTGAGCCTTCGTTCAAGGCCTTTTCGCCCACGAAAAACACGTCATGACCTCCTGCTCCTTCTCGGTTTCTCCTTTCACCATCGCCGCCTCCTTCATCTCGACATCTTTGCCTGCGCTGTTGTTAGGATAGTGTTCTCTCTAGTCAAATGGTTCCCGTTCGGCAGCAGAACTTCAGGCGACGATGGCTTGGGCTTGGACAATAGTTGGCGTCAGCTTCATCCGACGACGGAGTTTTCCAGCTGCGGTACCTATGGTCGGCAAGCAACGGCAAGAGCCTGCATGGCTTTGACGATGATGGGGACATTCGTGCCCCCCATTACAATCGGACCATATTCAAGACAATCTCGCTGTCCGTGCGTCCGATAAGCTCAAGCTGTCGTTCTAAGCTTATTCATCAGCACGAATCACCAGAGACGGGTTTCTGAGGCCACGATTCTTCATTTGATCCTCGCTCGTGTCGAGAAATTCCATCTGCAAGGTGAGTTCTTCCATGCTCTGTCTTTTCATAGTTCTGTGGCTGAGGATATAGAAACACGATCTGTATGAAAACTGACTCTAAACGAGTGTTTGTTAGTGGGGTGTACGTTCTTTGATAAGCCAATCATAGTCAGAGGACGAGTCTCTGTATCGTTGTCACAGTTGATTTTCTCCATGGAAATGCTAGCCAATTGTTTGTGAAAATGCTCCAACGAAGTTACGAAATATCTTTGAGGAAAAGCCGCTTGAATCTGTAGATGAGGATGCTCATCACACGTTTAAACCACAATGGCATCTTCAATTCATTTATACTACTCCTATTTTGTGAAATTTGAATCTAAGACTGAGAGTAACTCGTGTGTTGTTTTGTTTTGTGCATTGTTCTCATGGTGAATACAGGCAAGATGAACGGCAGACTCTTGATGAACACTGATCTCTTACGATCCTCGACTTAACTGTACTGGGTATGTTCCATTTTGTATGCTACGCAATAAGCATCAGTGTGGAGTCATACTTGAGGATGGTGGTGGCCAATGGCGGCAGCAGTCCGGTGATGAATGTAGGTGGCTGAGGGTAAATAATATATGTTAATGATTTGAGGCTTTGGTATATTGATCTTTAAGGTAGCTCTAAAGTTCATGCTGTTGATATGATTATAATCTGGTGCATTGAAGATTTCATGGAGTTCTGGGAAAAATGAAAGAACAAAAAAAAGGAGAGAGAGAGTAATTAAAAGGGGCCTAACTTGTTCATAATTAAAAAGGGCTAATCTGATGGGCCCAAGAATCATGAGGCCAGGTTTAGTCCACATTAGATCGGGCCCAAGAATTCGGCCCTTGCTCTATTACAGAGAAAAAAGAAAGGAATTTGCAAATAATAAACAAAATTTTTTATATTAGATAACGAAAATTGGGGAGAACATTAGACTTGCAGTACAGATTGTTGGCAGAAAAGGAAAAATATAAATTAAAAAATTATTAATTAATAACAATTAAAAATATGGAAAAATTATTATTTTTTAAATGGTAAGAAATAGAGACCTTATGCTCAGTTTTAGCATTAGATTGAGCTTAGTTTCATTTTCAGTTAGTACATATAATTTAGACATTCTAGTGAACATTTTCGATATAGCTTAGTTTTAATAGATTGATCTTTCAAGTAAGAAATTGGACTTAACTTGAATTTAACTCATGGGGATTGCTATCCTGGGGCTTAATAACAAGGCCACATTATATTTTTGACCCATTTGTATTAGATTACTTTAGTACACTCTATCGTTTAATTGATATTTTATTATTGTTTTGATAACTTGGTTGTGATTCTTTTATATTATTTTTGCGTTGTGATTTGCTTGTTCTAGTTATATGGTTAGGTTACCTTTTGGGATTATAATAAACATAAAAAACATCGCATAAACACTTAGTGGATGAGAATTTTGGGATTTATAATTTGGTAAAAAAAAATTGTGTGGACACGTTAACTAACAAATAATCCAATTTAGATATCGAAAGGGTAATAGTTAAATAACCGATATAATCAAGTCCCTTATACACTTTGATCGCGTACAAAGTGAGATAACCTCCCGTGTCTCAGTTTGTCCCTAGTCAGCCTCAGTTGGTTTTTGGATTAGGCACACAAACATAACGAAATATAGAGTAAATGTGAAAAAGAGAAATTGAAACACAAACTATATCATGGTTCGCCCTTAAAATATGGTTATATCGAGTAGAGGATTTCACTATAATTAACACCCCCCATTTTTATTACACCCTCGATTACAAGAGAAATATATTATACATAGGCGGCACACGAAAACCCAAGGGGCCAAGAGAGCCTTGGGCCACTTAAGAACTATTCATGGGCACAAGCCCAAACTACTAATGAAATACAGATAAAAAAAATTCTCAATTAAGATGCCATAATCACCTGTTTATATTGGAATGCTCCTCTTCACTAATTTTTGCTAAAGTTCTCAATTAAGAGACTAGCAGTTTGTTGTTAACAAATCCGCGGAAGTTGGATAGATGATACATGAAAAGCAAGACATATTTTCAACTAATTGTCAACACTAATTAGATAGAAGGGTCTAGATTAGCCTAAGTCAAATATATCAGCATGTAAAATATTATAAAAAAAATTGCTATTTAATGGGTGTGTGTATATATAGATCGCATGCCACGGCCATTTTATGCTTTATCGAGTGTTTTCATTATGTTTAATTTGACATTTTATGTCATTTTGAAATTTTTAAGTTGATAAAGATGGAAGGTTCCAATTGAATATGACATTAGAAGAAGAATATTAAACGAGGTTTAATTTATGACTTGAATGAAGTCTCTATTTGGTAAATTGGAAAACTTTCGCTAAAGAAGTGAATCAAAAGGCAGGGGCCCGCGAAAAAGCACACAAGTTAATACTAAGATTTTTGATTTTATAATACTCGTTCCATTTGATAATAATATTCGTAGCTCTTAGTCTGTACTTTCCATTTGAAAAGGCAATGCACGTTGCTCATGCCCAGAACATGCAATAGTTAACTAGACATTAGATCGTGGGGTGTCCTCACTCCATCTCGGGTCCACTTTTTATAAAGTTGTTTCATAAAATTAAGCTGTACTGATTATTCGTAAATGGCTTAGCATTAGGAGCATCACACACGAGATTTTTACCCAAGTTGGTCATTAGTGAGGAAAAAAAAGGGGTCCGTCAGGCAATTTTAATTTTTACTGTTGAAATTACTTCTGTTTTGTTGTGTGCCTCTTTTGTGGTGAGTTTGTTTTGGTGTACTTGTGTGATGGTCTTGTTTTAGATGGGTCGAGTTCCTTGCTGGTGGTGTTGTTGCGGTTTTGCTGCTATTCGCTGCTATTGGTAAATTCAGTCATGGATTTTCGATTTTGGACCTTGGACCTTGAGACTCTGCGCACCGTCGACCCTTTTGTTTAAGTCCAACATCAGTGCTATGGCGATTTTGGGCTTTAGCCGCTCCGCCGAGCAAAGGTGGCGTTTATCTCAGTGAAAACAATGGTCTTTTCATAGAAACTTCAGTGTTATCCAGAATGATTGGGCATAAAGTGTTTGTAGGTGGCTTTTTAAGTCTGCCGTCAAATCTCATGGCTCAACCCTGGACAGGTGGTGGAAACTACCAAGCTAGAGTACGGTAGGGGCAGCATTGAAAGCTTTTTCCTTAGCAAAGTCTCTTTCTACCGGGAATTTAAAAAGTCTTTTTACACGTAAAATAATCAGTTATGATTGGACTGCCACATCAGATAAATCAGGTGAAACCTGGCTGAGATGACTCAGTTACACTTTTTCTTATAGATTATGACTAAATTGGTTTAGTTAAAAGGTTTAAGAATCCATTATATTATGCACAATATGTTTAAGACCAATTATACAATTTTCCCAGCAATAGGACACCGACACCCCAAACTTTGATGAAAACAGTGTATGTCTCCATATTGATCATGACAGAATTGTAATCTTGTATCTTTCTTCATTTCTCGAGTAAATTGATATTGCCGCTTGTCAATTTTGATCATCTAATTTTATGTCCTCTCTTGATTGTGAAACTCCATTTACACATGTTAAAATCCTCCACACTTTTAAAATAATTAGATAGAGTGGTATTTGAGCGATATTTGAATTTAATGCATGTCATTTCAGTCTCAAATGAAAATCATGTTATACAAAGAGTTAGATCATTTGGGCTTATGAGGATTGGGTTCACGCAATTAAGAAACCTATTTTGTTTCTTCAAAATTTGGCTTTGATGGCAACAAGGAACATCCTGCATTCATGTGTCACGATCCGTGAATTCTCCCGTACTCGTGACACTTGTGAGTGGGGCTTGGGGTTATCTGATGAAGAGTGTGAGGCAGAAGGGTAGAACACAACTGGTCCGTGGGCATGGTAGGATCTCGCACGAAGAATCATTCACCATATCGTTCGTGGAACAGCTAAAGAAAGGGTTGGCCTGGCGAATTCCGCTCGACAGGTGCCTGCGGGTCGTTCCGAGGCCAAGGAAACTCTCAGCCTGTGACAAGTGGTATCAGAGCAGGAATCCTTCTAGTAAGTGAGTGAGCGAGTCGGAGAATCGAGCTTCTCGCTCTAGTGCGGGTTGCACAAATAAGTCCTAGTGGGACCGGTCCTAGTGGGTGGAAAGTGAATGGCCGGGGCAAAAGATGCTCGAGCAAAGCTGCGCTCTCTGTTCCTAGGATGACAATGGGTACTGGGACAAGTCGGTCTACCGCCGAGCCGATAGGGAGTTCGAGAAGAACCGAACCCTTGCTGAATGGGGATAACGTTCCTGGATCGATCGGTGAATTCGAAGAAGATGTCTACTATCACGTTTTCAACAAGGAAAGAACCTCCATATGGTTGGCTGGGGTCAAGATGCTAGTTAGGCTGAAATGGTGCTGCCAAAAGATGCAGTTGGCGAAAAATGCCACATTTGCCGGAAAGCGCAGGTGATCGAATGGTTGAGCGACTAAGATCAAAAGAGGCCACCAATGGAGCAAAACCTGTTTTGTTAGGCGAGCGTGACCGTTCGATGTGAATTCGCAAAAGTGGCACATCAATGGTTAATTGACGCAAGGAAGCGACAAAGCATATTGCAACAAGGACGTTGCGAATTGAGTGGGGGAGAATTTCACAGTCCGTGAATTGTCCCGTACTCGTGACACTTATGAGTGGGACTTGGGGTTATCTGGTGAAGAGTGTGGGCAGAAGGGTAGAACACAACTGGTCCGTGGGCATGGTAGGATCTCGCATGAAGAATCATTCACCGTATCGTTCGTGGAACAGCTAAAGAAAGGGCTGGCCTGACGAATTCCGCTTGCCAGGCGCCTGCGGGTCGTTCTGAGGCCAAGGAAACTCTCGGCCCATGACACATGCGTGATGGATTTTCCTTAGCCATGGTTATGGTCAAGGCCAAGTTGGTCTTTTCCATTCTTCTTATTGTCTCAATTGCTTGAGTCGAAGTAGCTCATCTTTTTCGAGCACTCCTATTTCTGAAATTGTAATGTCATTCTGGTCTAGAGTTTAGAGTTAGCTTGTGTCTAGACATGCACCAATCAAGGCAAAATTGTAAATTTTATTATGCACATATCTTTTCAATATTATCAAGAAAGACTTAAAATACAACTAAAAGAATTAATTTATAAAAGTGATAGTGAATAAGTTGGTCAGGCTATGATATCATTTTGTGAATTATTTCCATACGCATTATTCTTTCTAGGATTCAATTAGCCAGCAAATTGTATTGGAGCATCCATTTTTGGAATTGGTGATGTGGCCATCTTATATGAAGAGATTAATTGAAAGATCCAAATCTCAATTCATTAGTGGCATGTCTTCAAATTTGAAAGCTTGCCTAATGTAGTTTGTTTTTAGCTTGAGTGTTTGCTCTATCCCTTATACCCATGGCTAAGACTTGAGATTCTATTATGTACCCGATGTATAGTGTAAGGGCACCTATTTAACAAGTTGAGATTGATGACTTTCAGATTATGCACCCTATCATTAATTAAGGCTATTGATTAGAACTATTGAAGCCAGCAAATATTGCCAAGTGCGTGAATACACATATCTTGTGTGTTCTCTCAATTCAATGTGTTTACATTGTGGTCTTTCATATTCATACATTGCTTGTTCAAATATGCATGCGGGCAAACAATTCTCTTTGCATTCTTCAATAAATATATTGAGGGAATAATCAAACCACAGCTTTTAGGCACTCAGACGGATCATGCATAGTGAAGCTAAGGATCCATCACATCTTTAAAAATGAGGGTTGAATTACATTTATCTTGTTCTATGCCAAGTCCAAATTGCAATGACAAGAATTTGGTGGCGTCACTTATAAGGCATGTTTTTGCTCACATTGCGATCTTTTAATTGGTATTTAATTAAATCACATCTTTTACAAATGGCGGTAAATGAAAATATGAGTTCCTATTAACGATAAGCATTACAAAGCGAATGATTTGATGATAGCATTCAAAATTCTCAGTCTTTACTTATGTTTTTTTTGGTAACCTCCTCATTAAAGTTATTATTTCAAAGAAAGTGGTAATGCATTATAATCATAATCCTATGATTCAATCATGCATGCAAAAATGAGGTCCACATGTATTCTTTTTATCTGATAGAGAGCTTTGTCATTGGGAAAAGGCTATGCTCGTTGCTCGGGCCAAAGAATAGTTTGGCTAGACATTGGATAGGGGGTGTCCCATCTGTCTCCCTCCTGAGTCCTCCTTTGATAAAGATGCTTTAATAAAAGAGCTAAAAAGATGAAAGTGCTGATTATTCGAGAATGGCTTAGCATAAGAATCATCACACGAGAGACTTTGGCTGCAAGTGGATTTGATAATTATACTTGTTCCTTCTACTTTTGCCATTGAACCATAACGTAAGGAATGATTCGATATTTTAATACTCAATCTCAGCCGTTTGATTATCGACTTTTCCAGCAAAAATAGTTGCTGTGTTACAACGCAGAATCCTTCCTTCATCCACTTGTCTAGTGCCTCCATCAATGTTGCTCAACATTTACGTCAAATCTGATGAGTTTTTATTATTTGCTTTCAGGTTCCAGAGGAGGTGTTGAACATATGTATGCTCAAGGGAATAGATTATTGTTTATATACTTATCCGTAAAATCTCACACACAAAATCTTTAATAACCAAATCCGTCCATTACACAATAGGGTTGAACTAGTGCAGGCTTTCTCACGTGAAATCATTTTCTAAGTCTCTCCATTTGACCTCAAACATAGCGAGCAGCCTGGTTGGTCTGTCCATTATTTGTATAAGTTAAGACACTGTATAGGGAGGCTCGAGTTATATATTGAAGAAGTATTGATATTGTCATGGGAAAAAAATATTAGGAGGTCAATTCATTGTAGTACTAAGCATCTAAATTCCATACAGAAATCTATTATGAAAAGGAAAAAAAAAAAAAAAAATCCTCCTGAGGATGTCTTTTTCCTTGTATTGCGCAGGTTTGCCTGTTGCGCCGGTGTAGCTCGACAGGGCACATCCAACGGCATTCCATCTCCAACCACCCGAGCATGAATCGCGCCTGGAGTTTCGTCAATTGGATTCATTGTTAACTGCATTGCTAATAGCATCTGCAAACTACTTGTGATGTTACTCGCCTAGAGGCTATTTTTAAACGTTGTAATTATCTTTAAAAATTGTGCCAAAATGCAAAATACACTAGTTCTCTACAGTAAAAAAGATATTATACTTAACCTCTCTATCTTGCAATTATTGAATATCGGTAATGTGACCACTTCTTGTTTACAATGGCATTTTCTCTAGAAATGATACAACCTGCAAAATAAACTTATTCTTTACAATAACAAATTATGCTTCCTCAACCCAAGGACTGGCTTTGCTCAAAAAAAAAAAAAAAAAAAACCCAAGGACTGGCATACTTGATTGGGGTGTTGCGGGAGTTCTAGTTCGAGAATTAGAGGACGCCCGTTTGAATGTCAAATACAATCACGTAAATAGGTCAAAGGTCTGGGCTTAACCTATTCAACTTGCAGGATATTTAGTGGGCTTCTAGGTAGATAGGTCTCTACAACCATTTCCTTATATTACAGAAAATTAAAGTAAAAGATACTTACTCAAGAGTGGTATAAGGGCAATATTTAAGTTCAACGTGCATCATTTGGGTCTCAAGTGAAAATGATGTAATCAAAGAGTGAGATCATTTGGGCTCATGAGGGCTGGGTTCGTGCAATTACAAAACTGTTTTGTTTCTTCAAAATTTGGTTCTGAAAGGCAACAATGAACTTCATTCGCTCACGCGTGATGGAGTTTCCTAAGCCATGGTTATGGTCAAGGTGAAGCTGATCTTTTCTATTCTTCTTATCTTTACAACCGTCTGAGTCTAAAAAACTCATCTTTTTCAAGTACTACTATTTTTAAAGTTGTAATGTCTTCTGGAGTTTAGAGTGCACTTGTGTTTATAATTTATTACACACGTATCGTTTGAATATTATCAAGCAAGAGATATATAACAATTAAAAAAAAATGATTTATAGAAGTGATGTGAATAAGCTGGGTCAGACAATCACATCATTTTGCCAATCATCTCCAAACGCATTATTCTTAGCAGGATTTAGTTATCTAGCACATTTGAATCACAGCACATTTTTCAAAGTGGTGTTGTAGCCATCTTCTTTTAGAGATTCATGGAATGATCCCAAGCTTAATTCATTAGTGGCATGTCTCCAAATTTCTAATCCTGCCTCATATTATAGTCTGTTTTAGCTTGAGTTTTCACTTCGCTTGCTTTTTATCCTTTATACATGTGGCTAAGACTTGAGATTATGTTATGTGCCCTGTATATGGTCTAAGAGCACAAATTTTGATAGGTTAAGATTGACTGCGTACAAATTATGCACCCTATCACGTAGTTCGGGGTGATGATTATAACTCTCGAAACTAGCAAATGCCACCAAGTGTCATGAATATGCATCTTGTATCTCTCATTCTGCATGCTTATATTATGGTATTTCATTCATATTCAAACATTATCTGTTCAAATAATTTTGCGGGCAGATAATTCCTTTTGGATTCTTCAAGGTATATATTAAGAAATAATAATTTCGCAACCTTTATTTGCAAAAATCGTGGATGGTGAAGTTAATGATTTGTCACATCTTGTAAAAAAATAGAGAATTAAATTGCATGTGCCTTCTTCTCTCCATGCCTGACGTCGAACAGTCATACAAGGTTCAATAATAAGAGAAAATATTGGTTGCAGCTCTGACTCCAGCGTGTCTTCCTCCGAGTCCATTCACCGGGTGACACGTGTCGCCCAGCAGCCACGTTGGAATTAGAGTAAATTTTGGAAAATTGATATATTAGTTTCTCTCTTGCTGGCCCATCAGTCCCTCGGTCGAATTTGAAAAAGCCAAGTGCGAAGCACTCTCTCTCTACTGCACACGCTCTCTCTCCTCTGCAATGCATTTATTACGGAAAACTTTTTTCTTTTCTTCTCAAGAAAGAGAAGCAGTTGTTCTCTCCATTTCTTTCTCCACATGAAGGTTCCGAAATTTTGAATCCCAAATTCTCCCTCCGCGCTCGTTGTTGCTCTGGCATTTGTCAAGCGGCTGTTCTCTCGCCATCTCCGATGAAGCACATAACGGCCGCCCCTGCTCCGGCGCTCACTCGATTTTCTGTCTTTGTGCTCGTTGCTGCTCCGGCCAAGGAGGAGGAGATCCAAAAGATCGGGAAGCTCAACTCGGCGCTGGAGGAGCGGGTGAAGTCACCATGCGTGGAAAACCAGATTTGGAGGACCTCGCCCAAGCCACTGCCAACGCCCTTCGCACCAACCTCGAGCAGGTCCTGGTGTAGGTCAGCAAGGATGACCGCCCCCATGGCGAGGCCTTCTTGGAGGACAAGGCGGACGTGGTGCAGCACATAGGGCAAGAAGGGAGGCACAGAGGAGGGGAGACGAGGAAACAACAGATAAGGGAAGAAGGGTACCAAGAGATGGGCTGCAAGGGCAGACTGAGCACCACTGACGAGTCCGGCGGAGAAAGGGCGGCTCGCGAGGGCATTCCGATCAATGATTCCAAGTTCAGAACCAGGAGCTGAGTTAAAATGTAGGAAATAAGATAGAAAGATGTCTAGAGTTTGCAAATGTTGAGATCTGTCTTTGTAAGGCAGCGTGTCTAAGTTTTTCATTTTTCCCAGTTCGAGGAGCGTAGCATGGTTCTTGTATATTTGTGCTTCTTGATCGCCTAGGGCAATCACCGTAGGTACTCTCGTACCTTTTTTTTTCCACCTTGTTTGCTGCAGTGATATAATGAAATTTTCTTCCTTTCGAACTTGTCGGAGTTGTACCGTTCTTCACTACTCGCCTGCCTGCGTGCCTCATGCATGTATGCCAACGTAGAAAACGAACAATGGCTGAGCTAGTGGCACCCAAAAGGGTCCTTCTACAGCTCGTTTTGATCAACTGTCTCGTTTGATGATGCTCAACTTAGAACAATTACAATGGGGATGCCAAAGAGATGGACACTTGAAAGTGAAAACTTGAAATTGTCGATTAAGGTTCGAGTTAGCTGTCCTTTTTGTTTAATCTCTTTCATTGGTTTTAATGTCAAGTTTTCGCACGATGGAAAAAAGGAATTGGATGGTGTCATCGACATGTGTGAGTTCTTTCCAGTCGTCTTCAAGTCTGCGAGTTGAGCATTTAAGTTCTCTTATGAGTTCCAACTTTATTGCTTCGCAAAATGGGTATGACCATCTGACCAAGAAATGAAAAAAGGAATGGTGATCAGGATACAATTCCACTGATAAAACGGAGGGAAGACCCATACACCCTGCACAAACATAGGTGCCTGCACAGCAACAACAGCACACTCACCTCCTCCTTCCTGCACTTCTAGGACCACGTCGTCATCGCCCTCCCTCTCCTCTTATCAACCTGGGCCTCCCTCCTGCCCACCTCCCGCTCTCCTCCCCGACTTCGTAATTGCTCCTGCAGCACAACGTAGCATCGTCCGCTTCATCCTCTAGAGAGGCCTCGTCGTGAGGGTGGTCATCCTTGCTGACCCACACTTAGACCTGCTCGAGGTTGGTGTAGAGGGCATTGGTGGTGGCCTTGTTGGCCAGGGCGAGGTCCTCCAAATCTGGTTTTCCACGCATGGTGACTTCACCCGCTCCTCCAGCGCCGAGTTGAGCTTCCCGATCTTCTGGATCTCCTCCTCCTTGGCCGGAGCAGCAATGAGCACAAAGACAGAAAAGCGAGTGAGCGCCGGAGCAGGGGCGGCCGTTATGTGCTTCGTTGGAGATGGCGGGAGAATGGTCACTTGACAAACGCCGGAGCAACAACGAGTGCGGAGGGAGAATTTGGGATTCAAAATTTCGAAACCTTCGTGTGGAGAAAGAAATGGAGAGAACGACTGCCCTCTTTCTTGAGAAGAAAATAAAATTTTTTTCCGTAATAAATGCATTGCAGAGGAGAGAGAGCGTGTGCAGTAGAGAGAGAGAGAGAGAGAGAGAGCTTCGCGCTTGGCTTTTTCATATTCGACCGAGGGACTGATGGGCCAGTAAGAGAGAGAAACTAATATATCAATTTTCCAAAATTTACTCTGATTCCAGCATGGTTGCCGGGCGACACGTGTTGCCCAGTGAATGGACTCGGAGGAAGACATAAGTCAGAGCTGCAGCCAATATTTTCTCCAATAATGAGAATAAAAGAGTGACCAAAGAGGACCAAGAAGATGCAATAAGTTGAATAGACATTTGCTAGCAGGTGTCCCATCTATCTCCCTCTCCACCTTTAATAAAGACGCGTTTTGAAAAAGCTAAAAAGACCAAAGGACGCAAGTACTCATGGACAATCAATATTTATCCATTAGTGGCAGAGGATAGGATGGAGACCAGACATTGTTGATGGTACTGTTCAAGCATGGGAATGATAATACAGAAAATCATTCATTTTACACTAAAGAAATTCATTGGTGCTTAGTTTAGGCCTAAACTAAGGTTAAGTCGCTGAGCTCCATTATCTATACTAGCGATAAATATTCCCGCTGACACCAAGGACCATGTTTTAATACTCATCAGTGTGTCCACCTTCACATATTCAATATCGAATTTTCACTCTAAAAAAATGATATGAGAAATTAAAGCTGTCGGTGAACAAAAAATGGTAGCTGTCAAAGAATATCACTATATTATATTCCATTTATATTTCAATTTGCATTTTCTTATGAGGGGGTGAGGTTTCACGATGGATGTGTTTCAAAACAAGAACATGGGTCCTGCTTAGTCAATATCTTCCTAGTCAGACTTCATTGGTATTGAATCTGTACAAAGGGAGCAGAACCTTATGGTAATGGAAACATCGAGTCTAAAAGTAAGTTATGGAATCAAAAAGAAAGAAAGAAGTGGCAAGAAGGCCCACACAAAAAAAAAAAAAAAAAAAATGAAACGCTTTAGTCCGTATGAACATTAAAGCTTTAACTCTCAGCTCATTGATGAGGAGACCCTCCAAGAAACACCGATTCAACAAGTCTAAGAAATGGAAGAGTGGGCTTTGGTGGCTAGCCTTGATAAGCCACCAGGGTTTAAATGAAGATCTTGACTTGGAACTGTCAGGGTTTGGGCACTCCCCGACGTTCTAGCATTTTAGAGCCTTAGTGGCTCAAGAAAAGCTAAGTTTAGTATTTTTAATGGAAACTAAAAATAAAGAACCAGCAGTGGAAAGGGTAACAAAGCGGCTGAAATTCCAAAATTTGAGGGTTGTCAATTTGATTGGGATCGTTGGGGGGCTAGCTTTAATGTGGAACAATGACGTATCGTTTAAACTAGTTTCGAGTTCGAGGGAGATGATTACGGTCACTTGCAGTGAGCTGAATTGTGACAACAGAATGAGGATTTCTTTCCTACATGCCTCGACAAATTATCAGGAAAGACTCCAATTGTGGCAGCGACTCAGAATGACTCATGAGAGAAACAACTTACCCTGATATGCATTGGAGATTTTAATGAGACTTTATATCACTACGAGAAGTATGGTAAAAGGGAGACGGACTATTATATAATGGCAGCCTTCCGTGACCTATTGAATGATTGTGCGCTCATGGATATGGAAAGCAAAGGATGTGCCCTCACCTGGACAAATAACCGAGATGGGGAGGAGCAGGTGAAAAAGAGGTTAGATCGAGTGCTTTGCAACATAGAATGGAGAATTATGTTCTTACAGGCAGAAGCCTAAGCCCTACCTGCCATTGGCTCGGACCACAGCTCTATTCTACTATCATTATACCCTTCGTCAAACAAAAGGAGAAGTGTTCAGATTTGAAGTTTAGATTTGAAGCTTACTTTATGGAGGATGCTAAATGTAGAGAAATTGTGCAATCTGTGTGGAATGATCAACTGAATTCCCAGTTGAATTTGCCTGAAAAACTGAATGCGATAGCTGATGCTCTAACCAATTGGAGCAAGGATAAATATTCCAATGCCTATAGAAGGATTGAGGAACTTAAAAAAGAGCTTACAAATATAACTAACAAAAAGGATTCGGGATCGAGAAAGGAGGAAGCAAAGAGGCTTAAGTTGCAAATTGAACAATTATGGAGACATGAAGAAATGTATTGGGGAATGAGATTGAGGATAGAGTGGTTGAAATGGGGAGATAGGAACACGAACTTTTTCCATACTACAACTGTGCAACGAAGGCAAAGGAATAGAATTGCTATGCTGAAACTTGACCAAAACTGGTGTAGGGGTCTTGAGGCTATTAAAGAACACATTGTTACTTTCTATCAATGCCTTTACGGCTCAGTCGGCCCCATAAATTTTCAGCCGGTGTTGGACCAATGCCCTTGCCTAGTAGCGGATGCCATGAATGAAGCTCTAACTGCAAACGTCACAATGGAGGAAGTAAAATCAGTAGTATTCCAACTGGGAGCCATTAAGGCTTTGGGGCCAGACGGCTTAAATGGACAATTCTTCCAGCATAATTGGGAGCTAATCTAGGAAGATGTGCATAAAATGGTGGATAACTTCTTTGTTTCAGGTACTCTAGACCCTTCCCTCAATACAACTCACATTACCCTCGTACCAAAAGTGACTCTCTTAGAATCTATAGCGCAATACAGGCCCATCAGCCTTTGTAATTTCAGTTACAAGATAATTTCAAAAGTGATGGCAAATAGGTTGAAGCCCTGGCTTCCTAAACTGATAGAAATGGAGCAAAGTGCTTTCGTAGGTCGAAGACAAATACAAGACAATATTTTAATTGTCCAAGAAGTGCTGCATCAATTGAGAATCATGAAAAGGAAAAGGAAGTTTCAGGCTGTGCTTAAACTTGACATGCAAAAAGCATATGACCGAGTGGAATTGGACTTCTTGTGCGAGTGCATGAGCAAAATGGGCTTTAGCGATCACTGGGTTTCGTTGGTGAAAACATGTATATCAACCGTTACCTTCAGCATCAAAGTGAACGGGGAACCTCTTCAAGCATTCAAGCCGACTAGGGGTTTAAGGCAAGGGGACCCTCTCTCTCCCTACTTATTTATTGTGATGACTAATGTGTTGTCTTTGTTAATACAAAAAGCACTTAGAGATGTCAATGTAAAAGGGATTAAACTGAATAGAAGCTGTCCAACACTTACACACTTACTTTTTGCGGATGATGCGATCTTCTTCCTCGATGGCACAGTGAAGGAATGTCAAAACATGGCAAACCTATTGAATCAATATTGTTATGCATCCGATCAAGCCATAAACCGAAACAAGTCGGGTATTTACTTTAGCAGCTGCTGCCCATAGCAATTAAGAAGGAATATAGCAGAAGAACTAAGAGTCCCGATCATCGAAAAAACAGGGAAATATCTAGGCATTCCTTCGGATTGGGGGCAATCGAAGAAAGAGATGTTCTCGTGGATTCTAGCAAGAGTTAATATGAAACTTGAGGGGTGGAAAGAGAACATAATGTCAAAAGCGGGGAAGGAAATACTTATTAAAACGGTTGTACAAGCATTGCCACAATATGCTATGTCAATTTTTAAGATGCCAATTTCGATATGCAGATCAATTGAAAACAAGATTGCCACATTTTGGTGGCAAAAGAACAGTGCAAAGAAAGGTGTCAACTGGAGAAAGTGGGAGGAGCTGAAAAAAAGAAAAGACTATGTGGGTTTGGGATTTAAGGACCTTGTTGCCTTTAATAAGGCTATGCTCGGAAAACAAGCATGGAGACTCATACAAGACCCTTCAACCTTGTGGAGTAGATTGCTGAAAGGACTACACTTCCCCATAGGAGATTTCATGAAGGCAAACACGGGATCACGACCATCTTGGGGATAGCAAAGTCTATTACAAGGAAGAGAGGTGATGGAGCAGCAAATATGATGGGCAGTAGGAGACGGATCGCAAATCAGAGTGAGAGAAAACAAATGGTTAGCGAAAGGTTGCATAGGAGGTCCAAAAAACCGAGGAGAACCCGAATATGTGGCTGAGTTAATCGACCAGGAATCTAAACAGTGGGATGAGCATAAACTAAAGACTTGGTTTGACGACGACTTAGTCAAAGAGATACTCGTGACGCCGCTTAGTCACACAAGAAACAAAGACAAAATCATATGGACCAACAACAGATCCGGCATCTCCTCAGTCAAAAGTGGATACAATAAAATCCTCACAGCACACAACCAGACATCGGCACACGCATCCTCATCATACCAGCAACCCAAGAAGCTATGGAACCTGATTTGGGACCTCTACACCCAACCAAAGGTCAAGTTCTTTACATGTAGCCTTTGTGCTAATGCTACCCATGAAGGAGAACCTATATAGGAGAAAGATGATACCTGATCCAAGCTACCCCATGTGCCACCGTATGCCAGAGACACCCGAATATCTATTCCTCCTATGCGAATGGACGCACAAGATTTGGGCAAATCAGAAGCTAAAGCTGAACCCTTCCCCTAGCAATATCTCAAGAATAGACAAATGGCTACTTGAAGTCCTTACCTCGGAGAGAAACCCTTAGCCGATCGATCTCGGCCGATCAGGAACGATCCATGATCGATCCACAGGACCAAGGCCCTTGACCACGATCGATTCGCATGGTGAGGGGATTTATCCATGCACCGTGTGGATCAATGGGATTGTGTGAAGATAAAAACTATAGAGCCAACCGAGAAAATATGAAGAGTCTCTAAATTAGATGCAACATCTCAAGAGATATGGAAAATTGGGGGAAAGAAAAATCCTTAAAATTAAATCCCAAATGTCAAGCCCTTCAACTTGCAAGTCTCTTGTTCTTTACTCAAGATAAGACAAAAGAAGTAATACAAGTAAGACAGGCACGCCTTCTTCAAACAATTATGATCGCACCTGTGACATTGATAATCCAACTTCACCGTAAAGTACATATATTTGCAAAGTAATTATTCGTAATTTCTTGGCAATTCATCTAGGTGCTTTTCTTTAGCGAAATGACGACATTGACGAATGCATTCTTTTCCTTGGACATGCGATCAGCAAGTAGAGCCTCATACCTCTTAAAGACCTCATCAATAATCTCTTTACCAAAGTGATCAATGAGCAAGGGCTCGGCCACGGCTCTCATGCACCGGGCCAAATTGTATCCCCCATCCTTCAAGACAATATCGAGTCGAATTGGTGGCAAGTATACTCCAATTCACTTCGGACGCTTCCAAGCAATCAATTGAGAATGACCCTTGCTTTTGGACCTCCCCTTGTACTTCTTTTGGTGAGGGTGTGTACTGAGGGATGTTGAAGGAGTCTAGTTTTTGTTCTTCTACAAGTCCCTGGATTAGTGCAGATGTAGAATTTTAGATTTTCCAACCAAAGAAGTGACAACTGCAAAAACATTAGCTATTACCGTAATATCATAACAAAATTCACAGTTACTTGTCTACGTTATTATTGCACCGTGATAATACATGAAGTTTCTTATCATGTAAATGTTGATTCCATTTTAATAAAGTCTACACTAGCCTAAGAGGGAATAAGAGTGCGCTTGAAGCACCTCATAATTTTATCTCTCATTCTCTGATTTTATGGGGAAATTAGCAAAAAAGTCTGAAACCCATTATACTTATTCCAATTTAGTCCTAAATCTTTTAATTTTGTCAATTTAAACATAAAATTTTTAATGATTAGATAATTTAGTAATAAATTTTTCAATCCTGCTAGTTTAATCCTAAATCTTTTTGACAATTTATCAATTTAGTCATTCTAGCTATTTTGGGCGGAAATTGCTAACGTGGCGATCTAATTAGCACTAGCGATCTTAATGTCGACAATTTTATTAATTTTTTCTTCTTCTTTTTTCCTTTCCTTTTCTTATACTTTTTCCCCTTTTGCCCTCCACAGCCTGAATGAGGGCAACCCTTGCCTAGGTAAGGGTCACGCTCGCCAGGGGTCAATGATGGGGACCCTTGCTTGAGGCTAGTGAGGGAGAATCCTTGCTAGGGTAATCGTCACCTAGGGCTGGCAACCTCCATTAGCCATCCCTGAAGACTAGCAATGACTAGTGGAGTGAAAAAGGAAAAAAAATTATAAAATTATAAAAAAAATTATAAAAAGTGTTCACTTTAACGCTAGCCATGTTATTTAGCATAGTTGGTGTTTGATAGATCGCTACATCAATGATTTATAGTCATAATTAGCCGGAAGGATTAAATTGGCAAATCATTTAAAAAAATTAGGACTAAATTTGTATATATGCAAAAGGTTTATGACTAAATTGACACAATTAAAATGTTTAGGATTAATTGACTAAATTGAAAAGTATAGAACTTAAATGGCACAAGCGTAATAAGTTTGGAACTTTTTTTTTTGTAATTTTCCCTTGATTTTCTCGAATACATTCCTAAGCAAGAGAAATGGGATTATTCTTGTAAGATTTTCAGATTGGAATTTTGCTTTCGATAAGAGAATTCATGTGCAAATCTTAACTATAGGTTTGCAAGAAAATTCTTGATGTTATCTAACATAATCAGGGATTATGTTTGATTTTACAGAGTGCAGAAACAAAAATTATTCCCAAGGGACTGGCAAATTTCACTGGCATGGTAGGATGTGGCAATTTTTTATGTGATAAAAATTATTCACAAAGGGCTAACAAACCTAACCTCCAATTTAACTTAATGTGTCCATGACGATTCAAGTACTATTTTGATTTTTTATTTGTTACCTACGAGACCATCGATTGAGAGCAATAGCTAAGAGCTCCCAAATGTAACAACACTCTTTACTTGAAGGATCGTCGCTTCTTCGACCCAAGAGGGTCAACACCATACGTCCTCCCACCAGTAACTCTTGCCCACGACATTTCAAGAACGTCGAGAAGTCCCTCGAAATTGCTTGTAGTATGCCCTAAGCACCTTGGGAGGGCTCGATCTCGCCATGTATATGTTGCCTTTGTTTCCCTCTAGTCCTCGTGGGACCTGAGGAGGGAGGGAGGGAGGGAGGGAGAAAAAAAGTGAGTGAGTTTGATTTCCAAGCACACCCCTCGTTTCTTCATGAAAGAGTATAATTTTCCTAGAACCCCAAGATAGACTTTTTGGGTGTCTCGACTATTATTTGCTTGACTCTATCCTTAAAAAAGAGTTAGACCAAAGTTTCCAGAAAACAACAATAATAACAATGATAAAAATAGTGTTTCTCGATATATATTTCCCATTAGGTTTACAAACTATGAGACAAAAAATTACCTGAGATAGCCACATGAGGCTATACGAAGAATGAATCAAATGCAGGCTCTCTCGAGCGAACAATCTTCCATAGAATGAACCAGGAACGCCATTGACGAAGCACGGCAACGTTGCTGACACTCCATACTTGCTCTTCAATTGCTCGCTCAGCTTCCCTTGGAATCTTGGCAAGAAGCTGCTGAAGAGGGTGTTGAAGTCGTTCCCTGGGAGATCGTTCAAGAACACTTGGAACTCCGGCAGCTCATGCTTCATTGCCTTGCAGAGATCAATCACGATGTTGATGATCTCGGACACAGCGAAAAGAGCATTGGGACCGGTGGAACAACCCATGTCCGCAATGGCAAGGCTCGTCGGTAAGGTGGCAGCAACGGTGGAGAAGAGAGCTGTGATGGCTGCCTCCATTATGGGTTTCGTCATCGATATCACTTTTCTCTACAAAAAGAAAAGGAGAGCATTCACTCAATATGAAGAAAAAAAGTGGTGTCTTTAATTTTTCGTATATAAAGTAATAAATCCCAAAACTAGCCAATATATCCAGCGATATATCCGCGGGCAGTCCAAATAAAGTGAAATAATATTGCAGATTCCATGCAATTTCTTTGTAAATTCAAATTAGAACATCATCGGAAAGGGTTTGTCCAACATTGCAATGATTTTGCGAGATCTAGTACTCTCATATAGTCTCTGATGTACATTCTTTTTCAAGAGAAATCTTGTTGATTGAAAAGTGTATCTACGAATTAGGGTCATAATTTCAATTATTGAATAATAAGTCACATAATCTCAAAGGGCATGGTAAATTGGCTTCTTTCTGCATATAGAATTTCAAATCTTGGTAAAACAAAAAGAATCCTAGTTTGCGATAAAATGAAGAAATCATGTTATGGTGCACATAAGATTGAAATAATCAAACACTAAATGCAGATTAATCCAAGATTTTCGGAGCCCACGAGGGGGCAATGAGAGATGTACCGGAAGCAATGAGTTGTTAGCATAACTTGTTTCTCCCATTCCTCCGTTCATGTGCAGTACTTGCATGACTTCCATCTCACCTGTGAATTCCATCTCTCTCTCTCTCTCTCTCTCTCTCTCGTACGTGTGTGTGTGGCGTTGCTTCAGTTGGCTTGCATTTGAATTGGTACGAGGCTCTTCTATTTATAGACAGTTTTGGGGTACTTTGTCTTGATGTTCTGCATTGATTGCGAGTTGCAACTTGAGCCTAATTGTGTGAAAGATGCACGAGCATGAGCTGGCATGCAAATATCCACTATTTTCTTTCCCTTTCGAGCTGTACTTCGAGATAAAGATAGGGATATTAGTGTATAAGAGTAGAGAGGAAATATTCAGTGGCTAAAGACTCTCATGTAAACAACTGATATTATATGTATATTTTTTTTACTTTCAATCATTCACAATTTGACACATTTCATCCGTTTATGCAATTGATATAAAGGATCATTTTTATGAAAATGCCATTTTTAGATCATTTATATTTCAGAAAACAAACGGAGTAGAAATTGCACAAGTCATTTGAAGTTTCTATTAAAAAAAAAAGTACACATAGATCGGTAGAATCACAGCACAAAAAGTTAGATTGCTGGTGCATTTTGTGTTTTGTGGGGCTAACGTCGACTAAGCTTAGATTTTAGGGAGTTTAAAGCAACTCTGCAACAAGGTTGTTACCAATCTAGTAAATATGAAGGTCTCATCATTTAGTTCGCCTCCACCAATCAGCATCCACTTTACCTGCCCCAACCACGACGTCGACTGCTAGGCTCCGCTTCGAGCCGCCGCTCGTGTAGTGGACGACGTACGGGGAGGAGGAGGAGCGAGGGAGCTCCAGATCCGTCACCAGGCCGGTGATGAGCTCTGCGCCGCGGGACTCCGTGCGCAAGCGGAGGAAGGAGTCGAGGACCTCGCGGCGGAGCATGGCGATGAACTCATGCGGCCTCAGGGTCTTGCCAAAGTTGACGGTGATGTTCGACAGCGAGATGACCCTCATCTTGGTGACGCGGTGGTCGACGAGGCTGGGCAGGAGGTCGAACTTGGCCAGCATGCAGAGTGGGATGGCGCTGCCGCAGGGCTTGGCGGAGGAGGGGCTGCGCTCGAAGAGAAAGGTCTCGACGTCACCGGAGGCGTGGGACTCGGCGGCGGAGGACCCGGCCGGTCCGCCGCCAATAACGATGGCGCAGAGCTTGCAGCCAGGGAGGGGCGGGTTCTTCGAGGCGGCAACGGTGAGGGGGCGCAGGGAAGGCTTGCGCGGTTGCCGGTTGCCGAGGCGGAGGGAGGCGAAGTGGTGGTGGAGAAATATGCTAAAGTCTCTGTTAACGATCAGCCCTCCATATTGGCAATAGATAAGGATTACTTTTAACACTAATCAGCTATAATTTCGTTCGCCTTAAGGATTCAATTTTCTTTTGGTCCTACGTCCTCGTGCTGATTAGTCTGCCACTATCCCCATGGGAGCTAGAGGAAAGACCACAACATGAGAGCTTTAAGATCTTACATTTAAAAAAAAAAAAAATAGTTATGTGCACCATCAATTTCAGCTGTCATAAAAAAAATATTTGAAAAGACTACATTGGACTTTGTTGCTTAAATTAGAGGAGATAATGTGAAGTACTTAATAATATTTTAAATAAATTTTATGATTTTATTACACAACCTAAAAACGTTAAGATCTGATTGGATCCACAAAATTTGAATTAATTTGTCCTTGTACATGGCTTAATTGCAAAAATTTTACAAATTATATGTTAGTGATATAACAACATTTAATTGTCCTTTTTCTTTACCAAACTTAACGTACTAGCTAATGACACAAGAATGACGTGATAATTGAACTAACAATTGAAAGCATAAAGTAGTAGATGGAATACAAGACTAGTGGTGAATTGATTTTATTTGCCTTAGATAAGTAGCGTAATGCTTTCCTGAATGCCGTGTGTTCACTTATTGCAAATTGATGTCAACTGTTGGATGACAAAGCATCCCAACCCTGTGATCAAAGATAAATTGATGTCCACCCATTGGATCTGGCACGACAATCTTGTCCTGCCAAACCCCACCGTCCCATAGCTCACACCATAATTAATAAATCGTGTTCTATCATCAGGAAAAATTATAAAAAATGTCAAAACATTTTACAATTTTGTCAATTTAATTTCAAACATTTTTGTTTTGTCAATTCATTTATAAATCTTTTACAAGTATATCAATTCAATCCATATGATCAAATTTGGCTAACCAACGCTAACGTGGATACCGACCGTCTGGTCGACGTTAACGTTGACAATTTTAATAATATTTCATTTTTTATTATTTTTTTTTCTCTCCTTGCTTCTTCCTGCGAATAAAAAACACACAAGTAGCCTAATATTGTCTCCAAAAGAAAATGGCAATCCAAAAATCCCTATTGTAAAGCCATAAAGGCTTGTTTAATTTCGGATTTTAATTTTTTTAAGGATTTTCCAAAATTTAAGAGAAAAAACTATTTGAAGAGCTAGCAAATTTTCTAACGAATTCCAATTTTCTGAATTTTTCTGATTTTTCAAGGTTTTCCAAAAATTTTATGATTTTATTACTTATTTATTTATTATTTTTTATGAATTTTCTGGATTTTAAAAATTTTCCATGATTTTTCTGAATTTTTTTTTTTTTATTTTTTAAGATTTTTATGATTTTGTTATGCTTTTAAAGATTTTTTATTGATTTTCATCATTATTATATTCGGGAAAAGGATTTCGGGCCAGGTTTACCCGGGCCAACCCGCTAACCCGATCCGTCTATCAGGACCCAACCCGCGTCGGATTAAACCTTAATTTTTAAAGTTTTTTTTTTTTTTTTAGATAAGATAAAATAAAATAAAATAAAATAAAATTTCCTTCGTCCCCTTCTCAAGTCGTCTTCTTCCCGAAGCCAATCTCTCCCCCTGCAACTTGCCGAATCTTCCCCATGGAAAACCTCAAAGCTCACCACACAAACGCACTTCAAAATCTCAACCGTTCCTACGTCGGCAGCCAACCTCGCCCACCGTCACCAAACCGTCACTGCCAATCATCTCCGACCGTCGTCAAACCTTCGCTGACGATGGCTTACCCTGCGGTAACCCCAACACATCCTCCACCGAAAAAGAATTCCTTTCTAACTTAACAGTCACACACACCAATCCAGAACCGGACGAAACACTAGTGCTCGAAAGAGAGGTAGAGGCATCCAACATGGCCGGAGCTAATCGCGATCGTCGCCGAAATAAACAAAGATGGATTTGAGACTCTGACCACGTTCGTGGCACCATGAGCATGATATGCATCCAGAAGGAAAGGAACGCAGCAGTTAGTGTACTAGACACGAATCATTACAGTTGTAAACATTCTCAAGTATCCCGATTATACAAAGTCAGATGCAAAACGTCTAATGCGCAAATCATCGAACAGGGGGCGTGCGTTTTTTGTATATAACTTCCTAAATGTTGGTGATTCATTTAGTTATTCATTAGATAGAAAAATTAAGAATCGATCCTCACCCCAAATAAAAAAAATTAGTAAATTGTATTTGCATATTAAGATCAATTTCATTTAATAGCATTAAGCCCACATGAGTTACATACTAATCTGGACTAAGCCTCTAGAGCATGAATTTTGGCCCAGCCCATTAGAGAAAAAACAGCTGAAAATTGTAGTGTTGAATTAGAAATTCCCGAAAGCTCTTCCCTCCTTTGAAGCTCCCGTAGGTAGGCTCTCAACTTCAGTTTCTAAAGCTGAGAGTCTCCTTAGTCTTTGATTTTCCTTTTCTTTGCTTCGATTGTCTTTTTCTTTTCTTTTCTTTTCTTTTCTTTCCTGATTTGTTTTAGGTTCTGTAGTTGATCTTTGGTGAATGTGTAGACCAGTTTGGCTAGAGGAGAAGGGGAAGAGAATCGACTTCTTGAACGTGTAAAATGGAAGATTAGGGAAGAGCGCCTTTATAAAAATCCAGCCACAAATCTAATCAAATTGAGAGTGTGATTCTTGGCCAAAGGGGGAGAAGGAAAGAGAATCAACTTTTGGACTTGCGAAATCAAAGATTAGGGAAGAGTGCATTTATAAAATCAAGCCACAAATGTAATCAAATTGAGAATGTGATTCTTGACTAGAGAAGGAGAAGGAAAGAGAATCAACTTTTTCAAATTGGGAACTCAAATATTAGGGAAGAGTGTGTTTATAAAATCAAGCCACAAATCTTATCAAATTGAGAATGTGATTCTCAGCCAGAGGGGGAGAAGAAAAGAGAACAAACTTTTCGAACATGTGAAATCAAAGATTAGGCAATAGTGCGTTTATAAAATCAAGCCACAAATTTGACCAAATTAAGAAATGTGATTCTCAGCCAAATGGGGAGAAGGAAAGAGAATCAACATTTTTAAATTACAAGCTCAAATATTAGGGAAGAGTGTGTTTATAAAATCAAGCTTAGGGAATGGTGCATTTATAAAATCAAGCCACAAATCTTATCAAATTGAGAATGTGATTCTTAGCCAGAGGGGGAGAAGAAAAGAGAACAAAACTTTTCGAACATGTGAAATCAAAGATTAGGCAATAGTGCGTTTATATAATCAAGCCACAAATCGACCAAATTAAGACATGTGATTCTCAACCAAATGGGGAGAAGGAAAGAGAATCAACATTTTTAAATTACAATCTCAAATATTAGGGAAGAGTGCATTTATGAAATCAAGCAACAAATTTGATCAAATTGAGAATGTAATTCTGGAGGAGAGGGAAAGAGAATCAACTTTTCGAACGTGTGAAATCAAAGATTAGGGAATAGTGCATCTTTAAAATCAAGCCACAAATCTGAAGCTTAGGGAAGAGTGTATTTATAAAAGGGATAAGTGCATTAGAAGTCCTAAAACTTATTATGAAAATGCAATTGAGTCTTAAAATTTTCAAAAAGTGCAATTAAGTTTTAAAACTTATCACGAAAGTTCAATTGAGTCCTAAAACTTTCAAAAGGTTCAATAAAGTCCTAAAACTTGTCTCGAAAGTACAATCGAATCCTAAAACTTTCAAAAAGTGCAATTAATTGATGTACTCTAAACTTTAGCAAAACCGGACAAAACAGAGCAGAGATTTCCCAACTTGAAAAGTTCGTGTTGTGACAAAAACTCGAATCACGTCCTACCAATGAACGGGATTTCGGCTTCATGAAGAGTTTTCGGAGGAGATTTGCTTTTCCTTGTATTTACTCGGCCACGAGCAGAGCCGCACCAGCTCTTTTGCAAAATGTGGCCTAGCTCAAGAACGGAGAACTCCAATAGATGGCAGCAAACGGCAAGAGATCTTTGTAGTTTGAGGAAACAAAATGGGCTGAGAAAGGGAGAAACAAAACCGAAAGGAAAAGGGTTGGGCTGGAACAAAATAGGAAAAATAAGAGGAAAATTGGGCCAATTCAGGGATTAAGCCCGAGTGGGCCGGAAATTTTGCTTAGTAACCGGGCCAGGCATAAATGGCCTAGCCGAATTTTATTTTATTTTTTTTATCTATTTTTCTTGTTTATTTATTTATTTACTCTTTCTTATTAGTATATTTTTGTCGTTTTTACCCCTTTTTTTGTATTTTTATATTTTCACAAAAAGTGGATATCCGAATGATCTACAAAAATTCGAGTGTTAACAGTGTTCATTACATTTCTCCTCTTTAAGGTACATATGAGGTCAAACAGCCTAGATGTAGGGTCAATCCAAGTCCAACGTGTCCCCCCCCCCCTCGTCAATCCTAATCAATTAGCTGTCAAATTCAAATTGGAGCATCCGTTTTCTCAAGTTCATGATGTAGCCAACTCATAGGGGGTTTGGGGGTTAGATCCATAGTGTAATTCATTACTAGCATATCTCAAATTCCATAGTGTAATTCATCACTAGCATATCTCAAATTCCAATATAGATGTCGCCTAACGCTGCCTCGCATTCTAATTTCTTTTGCCAAGTGGATTTGGTGTGGTGTAGTGTAGGAAGAATGTGATGTGTCATTTTCTTCAGAGGTTTCATGGTTCAATGTCTTAAACTGGAATTTATTGATAAGGACAAGTTCAGAATCGGGTGGACATATTTATACTCCACTTGGTAAAGAAACCTAACCGAAGAAGAAACGGCAAAGGAACAAATACCACTAATCCAATAGTTGATTGAGTTAAAACACTGAAAATGTCATTTTAGGCCCTTTTTTGGTGCCAACCTGAATTTAGAATTCTTAACTATGCCTCCTTTGTGCAATTGTGATGAATCAATGAAGAAGTGTACTCTTTCTGCTTTTATTTTCTTCCTTTTGAGCTAGTTGCAATTTATCAGCTTCTTTTTTTTTTTTTTTTTTTTTTTTTTTTTTTCTGGACAGAATCTCTCAACATCAATGCTTCTCATGTTTCTATGAGAGAGAATTTTTTCAGTAATCTCTTTTCTGGTTCGTAACCGTTTCACGATATGCCTTTCTTCTTAATCTATAGTTTCCTAGATCACATATTATGATACACAGGCAACATTTTAATTTCAACTAAGTAGAATGATAGAAAGTTCTTTGTCTACGATAATTCTCCTTTCTTTGCGCAGGCCTAATTAGTCTAATTGCAAAGTGAGATGTTTATGAGCTGGTGAATTCATATGTTGGTGATGTGGCCATCTTACCCCTCTATTGATAAAATAAAATAGTTGGCGGTAATTGCAGATGAAGTCTACATAGAACTAGCAAAATACATGTTTGTTGCACGGCTCCAAGACTATAGTTTCCACATATTTTTCTAAATGTTATTTTAATTCTATTTTACCTTTATTCATATTTTAAGTTAATTATTTTACTCAACCTTTTGAATTTTAATTTGGTCGTATCATGATATTAGTTAATATATTTTTTACTTCATTACTATATTCAATAAGTTATATAGACATTCATGTCAAGATAGAGAAATATTGATGGCCCCATACTTTAATATGCCTATGAGTAAAATTGGTATGAAATTAAAAAATAATGTAAGGTATTCTTTTAGAAGTTAAAATAAAGGTTGCTAAAATAAAACTTGAAGACTGATGCAAACTATACTTTGAACTTGATGATGTTGTATATATGTTTTAGAATATTAATCTATTCTATCAAATAAAAAAAATCAATGACCTCTTCAACCTCACATTTTTACAAAGAAACTTCCATGAAAGACCTGTGCATATATTTAAGAAGATCGCAAGTAATCAACGAATCTCTTGCCTTCTAAATTTTGCGCCTCCCAATGTTTGAAGTGGACAAACCTGGACTATAGCACTAGAAATGCGTAGTCATGACATCATTTCATTGTTGAAAGGGTGGCGAGAATTCATGGAGATAGTACTTCGAAGATATTATGATGGCATACAATTATACAAAATTGCAATCATTAATTTAAATTAAGCATGCACTTCAATTGAATTGTTTACATTCTAAAGGCCACTCAATATGTGCATAAATTCAATTGAGCATCGACATGGTGCCAGTGTTTTATTAAATGAGATTAGCCTAGATTGACATGTAGTTGCAAAATTACGGTACTCCATCATTCAATTTTACTCCCACGCAAGGGCATTTTAGTAAATCAAAGAATAGCAATATGGACCAATTGCATAGTGGTGTGAAAAAAGGTAACGAAAATATAAGAAATGGAAAAACTACGGTAACAATCAATGGAGGGGAGTAGCAAGTAAAGAAAGTTCCAGTCATGGATCAAGTTAGACCCAGTCGCATGTATGCCGACAACGAAACAAGGCACGTTTGGATCACATAGTAGGCCTCATCCCGGTCATGAATCAAGCTATGTCTAGTTGTGGCTTGATTCATTCTTTCCCCTTTTCAATTGCATAAATCTTATTCATTTCCTTTGTCAAATTCTACAAATGCCTTGATACTTACTTTGCTCAAGGTGATCCAAGGGTGGCAAGGAATCATGCCCGAGCATGGTATGATTCCATGCCATTACGGTTATAAAGGGGGAGGGGCCAGGCTAGGGGAGGGGCCGGGCTATCAAAAGGTCTTTCAAACTTGACCTTCAAAATTGAAATGGGCCAAGGCTTCGCATGCTTGATAGGAGGGTCTAAATGAAAAACCAAATTCATCCATACTGTGAGGACTTGAAATATTTGCATGAAGTTTTGAATACGATCGCATATCGATCTGGTTAACAAAATTATGTGGTATTATCCAAAAAAATCCATAATTCTTAAACTTGGAAGAATGCTATTAAAGAATAAGAACGTGAGAATATTCAATTTGGATGTTTTTGTTTAGTCATAACTTTTTTTTTTTTTGGTTAAAAAGCAGTCATGATCTTTTCAAATAGCCATAGTATATATACAGATTAAAGATTAATTTGACATTCTAATCTTACAATTTGGCAAAAATAATAAAATTTCCTTATAAAATGATAATGCATGAAAAGTCAAGACTTATTTTCAATTAATGGATAACATTAAATAGATATAAGAGTCTAAGTTAGCTCAAGTTTAATATGTCAATAGGTAGAACATTATAAAAAAAAAATTTCATACACACATTATATACACATGACCATTTTACATTTTATTGAGTGTTTTCTTTATTTTTAATTTAAAATTTTGTGGTATTTTGAAATTTAAAGTAAATAGAGATAGAAGTTTCCAATTGATTATGGCATTATAAGAAGAATACTAAACAATGTATAATTTATGACATGAATGAAGTCTACGTAGAATATAGGAAAACTCTCGTTTTCTAGGACACTCTAAGAAAAGTTATTATTTGCCAAAAAGCAGTCACGAAAATTCCATGATTGAACCATTCATGCCAAAAAAAAAAAAATGAGGTCCACACGTATCTCATCTGATAGAGCTCTGTCACCGAAACAAAGCAATGCACGTTGTGTGGAGGCTACTCGACCCAATAATTTGACAAGACGTGTTTTAATGAAGTGTCCCCACTCTCTCCGTCTCTGATTGACCTTTAGCATAAGAGCATGCCGCCCAGGATATTTTTGCTACAATGCGGAAATAAACCAATGATTTATGATAAACCAAGCTGATTTATAGTTGGGCAAAAATGAGGGTCCTTCAGCAATTTTCATTTTTGCTGTCGAAATGAAATTTGCTTCTGCTTTATTGTGTGCCTCTTTCCTGGTTTGTTTGTTTTTGTGTACTTCTATGGCAGTTTCTTTTTCTTTTTTGGGTAAAATACTTCTATGGCAATTTTGTTTCTGAACGGTCGCGTTGCTTGCTACTGTGGGTGTTGCAACTTTACTTCTATTCGCTGCTATTTGGTAGATTGGATTATGGACTCTCGATTTTGGACATAGGGACTGTGTTCCATTGGACCCTTTTGTTTAAGTCAAGCGTTAGAGCTAGAGATTTGGTGATATGGGGCTTTAACTTAGCCGCTTGACCAAGCAAAGAGTGCTGATTTTAACTTTTGAGATTTACAAATACTATCAAGAATCATTAATACATCTTGTGTCTTGTCTCATTTCGTGTACTTATATTATGATATTAAATTCATATTCCTAAATTGCTTGTTCAAATAAGCATTAGGGCAGAATTGGACTCTTCAAGGTGTATATTGAAGAAAATAATAATTATCAAAAGGAAGGATTCATCACATCTTGTCAAAAAAAAAAAATAAAGGACAAAATTGCATTTACCATGCCCTCTGCCATGCCTGACGTGGTCCCCTCATATAAGGGTCAATAATAAGACAATGACTAAAACAGGTTCAGAATATGCAATAATTTGACAAAGACATTAGCTCGTAGGGCGTCGCATCTATCTCCTTCTCGTGACTACCTTTAATAAAGATGCGTTCTGAAAAAGCTAAAAAGACAATAAGTGTTTGTCCATTAGCAGTGGTGGATATGATGGAGACCAGACATTGTTGATGGTACTGTTCAAGCATGGGAATAATAATTCAGAATATCATTCAATGTTTGTCCAACAAGTGAATGACTATCTCCTTCTCGTGACTACCTTTAATAAAGATGCGTTTTCAGAATATCATTCAATGTTTGTCCATTAGCCGTGGAGGATAAGATAGAGACCATAAATTACCGATGGTCACTGTTCGAGCAACGGAATAATAATGCAGAAAATCATCTATTTCTATACTAAAGAATTCTATCGGTGCTTAGTTTAGGTCTATATTAAGGTTGAGCTGCCAAGCTCCATTATCTGTATTAGAGATGTTTTGAATATTTTTTCTGAAAATAAAATGACTAAAGACGGTGTTGAAAAAAACCATGAAGCTACTAAAGATGGCAGTATAAAGAAACGAAAAGCTAGGGTTAAATTTGATTCATTTTCTCCTTGATGGATTAGGAAATATCCTAAATAATCTCCCCTTTCTTCCTCATGGTTTTTGTCTTTGTTAAGGTTATAAATCGTTGGATCTCTGCTATTGAATCTCATCGGTTGATAATAAAATATTCCAAATAAAGTTGTTTAGTTTCTATCACCAAAATCTGAAGATCATCATGTCAAGAACCAAAATTGGCTTACTACAAATTGAAAATGTAATGCACAATATTTCTCTTTATCACCCTCGAAATAAAACAGCAGAGACATTATTGTAGCCCATATATTTAAATAAATATGGATTAAGACCTGTTAGTGGAGCCTTGGCGTTTAGAGAAAAGACATAACACTGTTCCCCCATTAATGTACGCTGCAGAGGAGCCAAAAAAGGGCTCATGTCACCACTAATACAACTGGCATCCGATACTAAGGACCGGGTTGTGCTGCTTATCATTGTGTCCATCTTCACCGACCCAACACCAAACTTAGACTCTAAAAAAATAACCAAGGGATTAAAGCTGTCGGTGAAAATAAAATCGAACTACTTATCTTGCAAAATGATAGCTGTCAAAGAAAATCGCTCTATATATTTCACCCATATTTCTATCCGTTCTTGTTAGATGTGTTTCATGATAAATATGTTTCAAAACAAAAACTTGAAAATTACCATGTGAAAATCAATTCCCTATTTTCATTTATTGAAGTGGTCGATCCTATAATAGCTTAGAATTGCATAGGCTAATTCTATGGTTGACTTGAGAACTGGCCATCTCTGTTTTTTCTGTTTTATTTTTTTATTAATTGCTCTATCATATCCAATTGATTATGGAATTAGAAGAAGAATGTCAATCAATGTATAGTTTACCACATGAAGGAAGTTTTCATACGGTAATAGTAAACTTACTGGCTAACTTGAGTACGGAATGATTTGAAAAATAACGTTTAGAACTCTTATCCTATACTTTCGTCCTATACTTTCGTTGTCATCCTCAAAGAAGTTATTATTTCCAAAAAAGAAGCAATGAATTATTATTACAATCTCATGTTTGAACCAGTAATGCAAAAAATGGGGCTCCACATTGTACCCTCTCTGATAGAGCCCCAGAAAATAGCAACGTGCGTTGCTCAAAATACCCGATGCAATAATTTGACAAGACGTTATTTATAAAGGGTCCCCACTCTCTCTATCTCTGATTGACCTTTAGCGTGTGGAGCATCCCGCCCAAGATATTTTTGCTACAATGCGGAAATAAACCAAGACGATAAACCAAGTTGATTTATAGTTGGGCCAAAATGGGGGTCTGTCGGCAATTTTCATTTTTGCTGTTGAAATGAAATTGCTTCTGTTTTGTTGTGTGCCTCTTTTGTGGTTAGTTCGTTTCTGTGTGCTTCTGTGGTAGTTTTTATTTCGGAAGGGTGGAGCTGCTTGCTGGTGTGGGTGTTGCGGCTTTGCTTCTATTCACTGCTGTTTGGTAGATTTAGTCATGGATTCTCGATTTTGGACTCGGAGACTGCGTATCGTCAACCCTTTTGTTTAAGTTCAAGCCTTAGAGCTAGAGATTTGGTGATTTGGGGCTTCAGCTTAGCCGCTTGACTAAGCAAAGATGCCATTAATTTCAACAAAAACAGCGTCGTGTCATTGCAACCTTAGTCCACGTCACATCATTGCTGAAAGGACTTTAATTACAATTATGCTAAAATGATTAAGATTAAATTAATTAAATTAATAAATTTGGAGCTCCATTACATTATGTGTAATAAGTTTTAGACTGATTGTGCAATTTTCCAGCAGTGGTAAAAGTCTAGCAGCTTGTACTTTGATGAAATAGAAGATTCTTGTGTATATCTACCCATTAATCACAATCAAATCTTAGTCTCGTACATTTCTTGACCACACGAGTAAAATGATAATTTGCACTTGTCAATTTTGATCCTCTAATTTTATGTCCTCCCCTTCGAAACTTTATTTCCACATGTTAAAAACTCCACACTATTTAACTAATTAGATAGAGTGGTAGTAAGCCGATATTTAAGCTCAACTTGCATCATTTGGGTCTAAATTAAAAATGATGTAATACAAATAATGAGATCATTTGGGCTCATGAGCATTGGGTTCATGCAATTCAAAATTTGGTTATGAAAGGTGACAAGGAACTTCATTCGCTCATGCGTGATGGAGTTTCCTAAGCCATGGTCGAAGTTGATCTTTTCTATTCTTCTTATTTTTAGAACCGTTTGAGTTGAAAAAACCCATATTTTTCAAATACTCCCATTTTTTAAATTACAATGTCTTCTAGTGTTAGAGTTCACTCGTGTCTAGCCAAGCACCAATGAAGGTAAAAGTTTATAATTTATTGTGCACATATTGTTTAAATATTATAAAGCAAGAGATATATAACAACTAAAATAATTGATTTATAGAAGTGATGTGAACAGGCTGGGGTGAGACAATCGCATCATTTTGCCAATCATCTCCAAACACATTATTCTTAGCAGGATTAACTTATCTAGCACATTTGAATCAGAGCATTCATTTTTCAAAGTGGTGATGTAGCCATCTTCTTTTAGAGATTCATGGAAAGATCCCAAGCTTAATTCATCACGCATGTCTCCAAATTTCTAATCTTGCCTCGTATTATAGTTTGTTTTAGCTTCACTTTGCTTGCTTTTATCCCTTGTACATGTGGCTAAGACTTCAGATTATGTTATGCACCCTATGTATAGTCTAAGAGCACAAATTTTGATAGGTTAAGATTGATTACTTACATATTATGCACCCTATTATATAGTTTGGGGTGCTGATTATAACTCTTGAAACTAGCAAATACTGCCAAGCACCGTGAATACACATCTTGTGTCTCTCATTCTGCATTTATATTATGGTATTTCATACATATTCAAACATTCTTGTTCAAATAATTATGCGGGCAGACAGTTCCCTTTAGATTCTTCAAGGTATATATTGAGAGAAATAATAATTTTGCAAGTTTTATTAATTTAGAAAAATTGTGGACGGTGAAGTTGATGATTCATCATATCTTGTCAAAAAAATAAAGAACTAAAGTGCATGTGCCTTCTCCTCTCCCATGCCTGTCGTCGAACAGTCAAATAAGGGTCAATAATAAAGGAGTGACTAAAACAGGTCCTAATTTGACTAGACATTTGCTAGCAGGATGTCCCATCTATCTCCCTCTCCACCTTTAATAAAGATGCTTTTAGAAAAAGCTAAAAGGACCAATGGACGCAAGTACTCGTGGACAATCAGTGTTTGTCCATTAGCAGTGGAGGATAGGATGGAGACCAGACAGTGTTGATGGTACTGTTCAAGCATGGGAATAATAATACAGAATATCATTCATTTCTACACTAAAGAAATCTATCGGTGCTGAGTTTAGGACTAAACTAAAGTTAAAAGTTGCCGAGCTCCATTATCTGTGTTAGAGATAAATATTTCCACTGAAGATGAAATGAGACAAAATTGAGAAGTTACTTCAAATGAAATGACTAAAAATGGCGGCATAAAGGAATAAAAAGCTAAGGTTTAATTTGATTTATTCTTTCTTGATAGCTTAGGAAATATTCTAAATATCCCTGACAATATGTACCAATCTCCTCTTTCTTTATGGTGGTTTGTGTATTTGTTAAAGTTCTAAATTGTTGGATCTCTACTATTGAATCTCAGCCGTTGATAATAGAATATTTCAGAAAAAAGTTACTGTGTTTGCATCACCAAAATCTAAAGATTATCACGTCAAGAACCAAAATCTGGCTTACTACAAAACAAAAAATGTAATGCTTGGTTACAAAGACTCATCACATATTTTTCTCTTTATCAACTCGAATTAAAATAACAGACATTATTGTAGCCCATTTATTTAAATGAATCTGGAGTTCGATCCCTCACTAAAGAAACTTGCCGTTCAGAAATGAAATCATGAAACTGTCCCTGTCATTAATATTCACCGAAGAGGAAGTGTGTGAAAACGACTTCAAGTCACCGCTAATGCGAGTGGCATCTGACACCAAGGGCGATGTTGTACTACTAATCAGTGTGTCCATCCTCACCTACGCACTACGGAACTTTGACTCTAAAAAATGATGCGAGCAATTAAAGCTGTTGGTGAAAATAAAATTAGATTTTTTATCTTGCAAAAAATGGTAACTGTAAAAAAAAAAAAATCACCATATTATATTTCACTTATATTTCCATCCACATCTTTTTATTAGTGGATAATGTTTCACAATAGATATGTTTCAAAATAAGAACTTGGGACTTTACTTTATTGTTATTTTCCTAGTCTTTTTTTTTCCCATAGATCTATATTCATTTTGATGACGTTGGTAAGAATGATTGTCATGAATTGGGAATATGCAAGAGCGATTCTGAAAAGACTCCATATGACATTCCATCATCATTTTTGTTGACTTTTATAGTTAACTTATTCTATTTGTTTAGACTTTTTAAGTACCATTTTTTGCATTTTGCTTTCGCTTAAAAAAATTGAAAATGATTGACCAATAGAAAAAAAATTGAAAATGAAGATAATTAGGTTTCATAAATTATGAAAAACATAACTCAATTTGTCAATAATTGTATAGTTTTGAAGGCTTTGAAAATCAATTTGTGATAACCGCAATATTTGGATAATAGATGTTAGAAGTAAACCCAAGCATTTATGATAATTAGAATCAAAATGAGGGGCCATGAAGCAATGTCAATCGTTGCTCACAATCGTTTCCATATTAATTTTGTCATGTACGGAGTAGCAATATTCAAGAAATAGGAATAAAAAAAGTTTAATTTTCTTAGGAGTTTTGATCCAACAATTTTTACTTGAAGTTACATCTAATGTAACAATTACAATCACATTCTAATATGACAATTTGCTTAATTATAATGTTAAATTTATATTTTAAATATGATTTCATTGATCCGTACAAAGAGTGTGTTTAAGACTAGTACCTAATTAGCGTTTGTCCATTACCAGTGGTGGAAAGGATGAAAGGATGGATCAGGGCTAGTACATTAGCAGTGGAAATCGATGAAAGGACCATTTGCGGTGGCAAAAGATGAAAGGATCAGGACTAATACATTAGCGATGGCAAAGGATGAAAGGACCATTTGCGGTGGTTGCGGAGGCGAAGGATGAAAGGTTGAAAGGATCATGACTAGTACCTTAGCTGTGGCAAAGCATGAGAGGATGGATACCTACTCAATGTCTGTCCCATTAGGGCGGAGAAAAGGAGGAGAAAGGACATTGGTGATGGTGACTGGTCCAGCAAAGGAACAATGATGTAGAAAACCATCCATTTTTATGACCAAGAAATTGAGCAGTAAGATTAACGGGCTCCATAATGTGTAACCATCTCCTCTTTCTTCCTCGTGGTTCGAGTCTTTGCTAAGGTTCTAAATTTTGAAGACTAAAGTCTGACCATTACTAGGCAGTCGGTTGTAGACTTTATCATTAAAGATAGCCAGGTCGCAGCAAGCATTTCACTTGTTCTTACTCATCTCAGGAGTGGGTGGTTATTATATCAACCTATCAGCGATTCCAAGACAAATGTCTCCTATTCAATGTGGATCTGGTGTCTGTTTCTTCATCATTTTAAGGACTTTTTAAATTCCTCGAGTCTTTCTAATTTTGTCTTCAAAATTTGAGGATGAGGAAAGAAAAATTAATGCTCAAGTCTAAAGACCAATTGCATATTTCTTCCTATCTCCAGAGTGGTTAAAATCTCTAGATATTTTTTTTTTTTCCCCATAAGCCTTTTAAGGCCTTATTGGTCCAATTCGAGTCTTTACTAAGGTTCTAAATTTTAAGGACCAAACTCTGACTTAGTGGAGAAAGAAAAATTAATGCTCAAGTGTAAAGACCAATCGCATATTTCTTCCTATCTCCCTGGTTAAAATATAACAGACATTGTTGGCGCCCCTTTATTCCAATAAATCTGGAGTTACACCCCTTAGTGAAGGCTTGGCGTTCGGAGAAAAGTCATAATACTGGTCCCGCTATTAATATGCATTGCAGGGGAAGAGGGTGAAGAAAATTCAAGTCACCGCTAATACAACCGGCATCTAGCACCAAGGGCCACGCTGTACTTACGTATCCGTGAGTCCATCTTCACTTGCCAGAGAAAGAGAGGGAGAGGGGGAGACAGCGAGATCGAGTCAATAAAGATGAAATCTATTTATTTTGCATAAAGGGCAGCTGTCCAGAAAATCACCCATGCAAGTTCCGGAGAAGGGGCCTCGTTTGCACTGTACAGGAATAGGTGATGACGTTGTGTGGAGCTCGAAAGAGTAAATCGATGTTGCTTCCTTAGACTGCAAAGTACTATAGAGGCCAGGTGTGAGCATAGTCCGAGCGTAGTCCATGAGACCTAAGGACCAGTCTCGAAAAATTAGAATTGAGACTTGCCCATTAATTATATGGATTCACCTAGGAAATAGACTGCCGATTCGATCTAATTCTTGGGTGCATCTATGGAACTAGTTCCAAATCCTTACAAAACTTATTTTCAGCCATATATTTGGGTTGAATTGCGAATCATTTATTTTGATTAAGAATTGAAAACTCTAGGGCAAAATGAATAGATAATATTTATTAGCTAAAAACTTTATTTATTCAAAAGTTATAGTGTGGTCCTTTTAAGATTTCCTGACATCCGAAATAGGTGGAAAATTAGATTCCACGTTAAAAGTCCTAATTTAACAAAAGTTTAAACATTCATCGCTTGATTCATAATCTTTTCAATGTCAACCTAATTTAGTCATGGGATGGCTAAAGAAAGACCTAATTATACTCTTAAAATGAGTCATTGGCTCTTATAGACATCTCCGATGGGTTTTTTGCTTCTTCTATGTTTATTTATTTATTTTGTTTTGGTTGAGAAAACAAGTAAATGGATTATTAGAATGAAAAATAAAAGTAAGGGATTAATCCCATTACACACCCGAGAGACAAAATTAGTTAATAATGTCTAATAACTATAAATATACATGTATGGTTGAAAAATTACAATATAATTAAGTATCTGAAATAAAATCTTTTTTAAATATATATATTTTAGTTCGATTCGAGTGGGTGGGTAGACGTTTCATGCCTATAATCGAGAATCGGATCAGTATTTACCGATTCCACTAAATTAGAATCGGGAACTAGATTGGCCCCCATGGGAACTGCCGATTTTGGTCAGATCCAGTCCGGTTCCGTTCTAGGCGATCCGAGCGGTTCCCATTTCTTTTACACATTCCTAACAGAGACAGATCTTGGGAGAGATGGTTAAAGTCGGAATCTCTGACGTTAAAGGCCATAGCTACTGGACTCGTCCCAACTGATATACACTTTACTAAACCTTTTTGAATTTCAATTGTATTCTTCTCTTGAATTTAAATTGCCGAGAATTGGAATTTAAGCCCAACTAACCTTACTTGGTTTCACCATTATAGCTGCCCCGAAATATGTTTTTATTCTATATTGATATATTTGGTTATCTTGTTTTAGGCTTTTCTTTTGGATAATCACTATTTGGTTGAATTGATTGAATTTTGTTGATATTGCATTGATAAAAAGGAAATATCACTAAAAATAACATGTTTTTGCTATTAATGAATGTTTTTACAACATATGAAAATATTACCATATATGAAAGTCATTTATCCAAATAATAGATACATTTGCCAAGTACAAGTAGCTTTTATTTAGAGTAATACGCAATATTATCGATATATTAAAAATTGATAGGTACGGATTGCTTTTCAACGGCAAACATCTAATTTTATGGTTAAATTAGTTAACGATGGAAGCCCCTCTTAAAATATAAAAAAGTTCTTGAGGAAACCCACCAACCACAAAGGGTTCTTTGGTTTTTTCTGGATGCGATTAGATTTTATGCGTGATACTTTGTTGGGCTTGTTCCAAATTTGTCCCTATGTAATATTTCCTTCAAGAGACCAGAAAGAATAAAATGCTGAATACAACCTCTTTTGTTTTCCATTTTCACCTACAGTATCTCTCTGTGTGGGAAGGGAGTCTCAATTTGATTATGTTTATCATTGTGTTTGTTGGGTGTAAATTTTCTTTTTGAGAAATTAAACTTTTTCACCCAAAATTATGTACTAACTTCACATAGAAAATCAAAGTGAAGATATAGATCGATATAACTATATAAATAACAGTCTCTGTGGGAGACGACTCTGAATTTGTTTATGTTATCATTGTTTTTGTTGGGTGTAATTTTTCTTTTTAAGAAATTGTATTTTTTATACAAAGAATATTTATGCACTAACTTTCCCGACAAAAATCAATGTGAGAATCTCTATTTATAATTATATAATAATAGTTTCCTCTCTAAGGGCTGCATCTAAGATTTACACCTAGCATTCTAGATAACAGAATTTAAAAAGGACTTCTCCTTATTCCAAGAATTGGATTTGCCACATTCTCCAATGAAAAAAGTGGCCACCTAGGCTCACAACGTTAAAACTGACCAAAAAAAAAAAAAAAAAGCTAACGTTATGCATTTCTGATTAGATAGATTATTCAGATATGATAATATTCTTATGTGCATTAATTTCTTATTAACTAGATAAAGTTTCTACTCAACCTAATTACAAAGAATATTTGCCTCATGACTTTAATTGTTTTTACTTAGTCAAAATATTTTCAAACGGCCATAATGCATCTACCGAATTGGGGGTAAATTGACCTTTCCAACCTACCAACTATGATGGGCATGTTTGTCATGTGAGACCAATGAACGCATAGAATTTTAGCCAGCTGACATTCAACTATCTCCGAGGCTAATATGAATATCTATCATATAATACTATTACTTTATCGTTATATTTATTTAGCATTTCTATTGTACAGTTATTGAATGTCTCTAGTACAATAATTTTATGTCAACATTATCGATTTCTTAAGAAATGATAAAGGATGCAAAATACACTCGCTCATCATAATAAAACGTTATGCTTGCTTAACCCAAGATTGGTGTATTTGGTTGGGGCATTGCCAGATTTTCAGCTTGAAAGTGGGGAATCGCTCGTTTGTCCACAAGTTGCGTGCAAGCTGTCCTGGGTTAGAGTCACCTACACAGGCCAAGGCTTGAGCTTAACCGGCTTTACAGGATATTTCATGGGTTTAACCTCCACATCGATGCTTTTAGATTATTAAAAAAAAAAAAGCTTACTTTATATGGTGATCTTATTTATTATGTTCCCTTACACGTCATAAAAATAGGTAGTTATCATGCAAAGTATCTTTATCAACAAAATTACAAAAAGAACGTCCCTCTTGATTTTGTTAGTCATAACATATTTCTTTTAGAAATTAGGTAACCTTTTCAAATAATCATAATAAATATATTGATTGAGTAATTTGACATATTCTAATCTAACACTTATGGTTTAAACAACTTCCCTGTGAAATGAGTTTTTTGTTTTCACTTGAAGGATTAATTTGAGGGCTTTAAACCTGTGAAAGTTAGGAAGATAATACATGAAAACTCGAGACATGTTTTCACCTACTGGCCAACATTAATTAGATATTTATCCATTATTAGTGGAGGAAAGGATGGAGACTTAAACATTGTGATGGTGACAGATCAGGTCAAGGAACGATGAAATGCGTCATCCATTTCCATTACTCCATTGTTTGCAAGTCCACATTGGTGGCTTGATAGAGGCGACCAAACAGCGAACTGACTTTTATAGTGAATCGTTGGATCTCCGGTACTGAATCTCGGCCTTTGATTCCTCATCCTCTTCTGTACTCAAATATCTTCACCGCCTTTGTCTCTCATCGTTCTTGCTGCGTCTTGCTCTTTCTCCTCCACACAAGCATTCTTCTTACTCCTCTTCTTCTTCACCGTCTGCTACCCTTTTCTCATCGTTCTTTTTCTCTACGTCTCTCTGTTTCTCGCTCTTTCTTTCCCGGAAAAAAAATTAAAGGAAAATGTCGATCGATTCTGCCATTTCTGTTGCATGGGATGTCTTGAAGTGCGTACTTACTCCCATCAAGCGTCAATTCGGATTCGTGATGTCCTCCAAGAGTTACGCCCTGGATCTTAACAAGGAAGTCCGGAATCTGGAGAACGTGGCTGAGAAGGTCCACGTTGAAGCGGAAGTGGCTAGAAACAATCTTCGGATTTTCTACGGTGAGTTCACGGAGTGGAAGGCAAGTGCTGAGAAGGCCTTGAAGGAGGCGCGAGACCTGTTGGCCAACTTTGAAAAAGAGAGCAAGACTTGCTGCTACGGGACTTTTCCCGACCCCAAATGTCGCTATCAATTCAGCAGGAAGGCTGAGGGCAAGATCGAGGTCATTAAGCAACTCACTCAAAATGCGGGGAATTCAAGGGATTGAACGACATCTCCTTTAGTGATCCAGCTCCGGGAAATGTAGCTGCTCCGAATCTGGCTAGGAAAGAAGGCAAAGATATCGTCCAGCGGGCCACCGTGACAGCTTCTACTTCTTTTGCATCGACTTCAATTAAGCTTAGGGACGATAGCGTCTTCGAATCCAGAGCTTCGATCATACGGGATATCATGGCCGCTCTTGCCGATAACAGCAAAAGCGTGGTTGGGGTTTACGGGATGGGTGGCGTCGGCAAGTCCACCCTTTTGGCAGATGTTGAAAGGAGAGTAAGGGAAGACAAGTCGTTTAATCTGGTCGCTAAGGCTGACGTGTCGGAAAATCCAGAAATCAAGAGGATTCAAGGAGAGATTGCGCATGCGTTAGGCCTGGACATAAAGAACGAAGAGTATGTCAACGTGCGAGCGGATCTTCTTCGCAGCAGGTTGGAAAATGAGGAGAAGATGAAACATGAAAATGATGAGGAGAGGAAGAAAAAGAAGGTCCTCATTATACTGGACAACCTGTGGGAGGCGCTCGACTTGAAATCAGTCGGCATTCCTTGCGGACATGATAACAAAGTCAGAGGATGCAAATTATTGTTGACATCGAGAAATCGAGATGTCTTGCAAACGGAAATGGGTTGCGACGACCCCTTTCACCTTGGTAAATTGCAGGAGGAAGAGGCAAGAAGATTGTTTGAGAGGTACGTAGGAGACAAAGTTCACGATTTCGAGTTCAAACCCTTGGTCGATGAAGCACTCCACAAATGTGCAGGTTTGCCTTTCCTAATTGTCCAAATGGCAAAACTTCTTAAACACGCTAATTTATCCGGATGGAAGAATGTTTTGAAACAACTCAAGTTGTCCAAAAACGAGGGAATTGGTGAGAAAATAAATAAGATGCTGCAATTGAGTTATGACCATTTAAAAGGCGAGGATGTGAAATCATTGTTACGACTCTGTGTCATCTGTGGCGTCTCTAAACCCTCTATTGAAAACTTGGTGAGGTATGGTGTGGGTTTGGGGTTATTTCTAGAAGATAACATGGAGGAAGCTAGAGATAGTTTGACATCATTGATCAGTACTCTTCAAGCCTCCTCCCTTTTGTTAGAGGATGAAGATGCTTATAGTATCAAGGTACACGACTTGGTTCGCGATTTTGTTGCCTCAATTGCTTCAAGAGATCATCCTTTTCTTGTGTTAAAAGAGAAAGATAAGTCAGTAACACAGTGGTCAGAGGACCAGCTCAAAACTTGTAGGGCAATATGCTTTCCTTATATTGACATGAAGGAGCTACCTAAGGAATTAGATTGCCCCGAATTGCAGATCTTTTTGTTGTTCACGAACAATGAATCTCTTATTGTTCCAAATTCATATTTCAACTCTATGAGAAAACTCGTAGTCTTAAATCTTAAAGGGATACATCTCACTCATTCGTCTTCGTCATTTCAACTCATGGAGAACTTACACACTTTATGTCTTGATGGTTGTCTATTAGAGGATGTAGCTAGTCTTGGCAACTTAAAAGGGCTACAAATTCTCAGCTTTGTGAACTCCAAAATTCACCAATTGCCAAAAGAGATTGGGCAGCTAGGAGAGTTAAGGTTATTAGATTTGAACCATTGTTCACAGCTCCGGGTAATTAAACCGGGTGTGCTTGGAAGCTTGATCAAATTGGAGGAGTTATATATGGAGAATAGTTTTGATGAATGGAATGCTGTGAAGCAAACTCCACCAACTAATGCCAATCTTATTGAGTTGAATAACATGAAGAATTTGTACACTCTGCATGTATCCATTCCCGATCCAAGTGCCTTGCCAGAGGATCTAAACATTGAGAAATTAACCAAGTATAGAATCCATATAGGTAACACGAGGGGTTGGTCAAGCAAGTTCAAAGGGTCGAAGGCGTTGAAGCTCAAGTTGGATACAATGAACGACATTCTTCAGAAAGGATGTGTACGAACCACCTTAGATAGAAGCGATGATCTATATTTGGACGGGCTGAATGGGGTTGAGCAAAGTATTTCCGAGTTATTCCTAGAAGGTTTTCCAACATTAAAGCATCTACACATCGAGAATAATCCCTTCATTCGATACATCTTGGGATGGCATTCCCAAACTGCTTTTAAGACGTTGGAGTCATTACGTCTTGAGAATCTCATCAGCTTGGAGAAACTATGCCATAGTATCTCCTCCAAGCCCTTTGGTACATTAAAAGTAGTACGAGTCGTAGGGTGTCACAAGATGGAAGTTTTGTTTCCTCTTTCATTACTAAGAGAACTTCCACAGTTAGAAGAGATTAGAGCTGTCGATTGCAACTTAATGCGGGAGATTGTAGAAGTTGATGATTGTGGGAAAGTTGAGTTGCATAATTTGCATGTATTGGAATTGCGTGACTTGCCAAGTATCAAGAACTTTTTCACCGCCAAAACAGCTCCTTCGGGCAGTACATCGAATGACCAAGTTGGTAGTCAAGCTGTATTCTTCAATGGACAACAGGTAACTTTTTATCAAAAGAATGTAGTATTTTTTTAATCTTTCCTTCCTTTGTTAATTAGATGTCACATTGATTATGATGCATATTCTTTTGTTGAATTCAGTTCATCTTCTTCCTATTTTCTTTATCCATTCGTGCCTCCTTCTAATTAGATAAAGCCATCTTCCGTTTCTCTTCTTTTTTGAGATGATTGCGTTTTTTATCCTCATTTTGTGTGTGTTTGTTTTGGAAAATTTATTTTATTCTAACGCATTCAAAGGCCAAAGGATGATTTGACTAAAATAAATACAGAAGAATTGCGATTTTTCAGTTAAAAAATCACATGCAAATAGTAAAATACATGAAGGTTTGACATCCGCAATAATATAAAAGTTGAAGTAATATATGTGATAATTAGAAGTTTAGGAGTACAGGTGTACAAGTTCATAGGGGGTTGTGTGTAATTTCTCTTTAATTTTTATTTTCTTGAAATAAATGATTACTATACTGATGTAATTAGCATCACTGAAGAATGAGGAAAAAAAAATATGAGTGTTGCAATTAAATAGTGAAATAATGAAGAAAGAGACTAGGGGATGGGCAATAAATAACGGGTGGCTTGTTGAGAGAGGAGTTGTAATATTGCCGAACATGCATAATGGAAAAAAGGTTAGCAAGCTCCGTTTAATTCGCAAAAAATATTTAAAAAAAAATATATATATTTTTCTTATTTTATGATGTTTGGTTTACTTAGAAAAATGTGTCAACAAAAAATATTCTCTTATTCAATAAAAACTTGTGCTTCAATTTAAGAAAATGATTTCTTCTTTGAAAAATTAGAAAACTTTTTCCAAAATCTAACTAGGTATTAGTGCTTAGATTTAAAACTTTGCACGTAGGCACAAAAACCTAAACGCCAGTCTTGGGTCCTTGGCATTCGGGATTAGGTCTCCTAGTGCCCAGGCCTGGGTCCACAAAGCCGAGTGTGGGACCTTAGCGCCCTAGCACCCACACTCAGATCTATCAAGGTTGAGCCCAATGTCCCGGCACTTGAGCTTGGCTTTATAAATGTCGTGCTCAGGTCTCCATTGCTCAAGCTTTGGTCCCTGACAGTTAGACCCCGGTCCATAAAGGCCGTGCGTGAGTCCTCGGCATTTGAGCTCCGGTCCTTAATTAATGAAACATTTGTTCTTATAAAAAAATTTAAAAAGAAATTCGAATTTTTAATTATTATTATTATTACTTTTAATTTTTTGTTGTATTTTTAATTTTTCCTTTTTCCTTTTTCCTTGGCCACGGGGACGACTGGCAACCGGCCAAAGGCAAGAGGCGAGCTTGCTTGTGGTTAGTCGTTGGCCGTTGCTGTGGCCGGTGACTAGCCAAAGAAGAAAGAAAGAAAAATAAAGAAACGATATAAAAAATTAAAATCATTTTTTTTAAAAAGAAAAGAAAAACTAGTAATAGAAAATCATTAAAAAAAGTGCACGGAGGAAAATCAAATCAGATTTTCCATACAAAATTTTGTAAAGTAATTTTTAGTTCATTTTTAGGTTTAAGACCAACACCAAAAAATATTGCTATTTTTCTAAAAAATAATTTTCTGGAAAATATTTTCCAGAAATGTCATATTTTCATCTATAGCTCTAAGATTGCTACATGGCATTATGTTTAATTATATGTAATGATGTAGTCAACATAAAAGAAAGATATAGATATGCTTGTGGGGAAAGTGTCATAGGAGTTGTAACATTTTAGTCGTGAGTCGTTTGAGTCCTAAATATTTTATTTTGGCCGAGTCCCCGACATTTCGCAATACATGCAAATCAAGTTATAATGTTAATGTCGATGATAGATTTCATCTGATAGATTTCATCCCCAGAAATCATACCATTCTTTTTCTTCTTTTTTTTTCATGAAATTAAGTATGACTCTGACCTAAATAAAGGGATAATGTAAATATATATGGTCCATAATTGAGTGCAGACTTGATTATCATAATTTACTGAAAAATAACTCAAAAATTTTATGCGAAGCGGTAAAAGATCAATTTTAACATTTTCTTGCTTTGTCTGGATAAAAGCTTGGGTTTAATTTTATTAATTAATTCTCTTAATCAAGTTGTTCGCTCATTTCTAAACAACTTCATGTGCTTCGTTCCTTCATTATGGTCAAAAGCATGCTTCCAATTTGTTGAAATTTTAAAATGAAACAATTTGTAGACGAATGCTCGGAGCTTATTAATCTTGATTTAGTTGAGACTCAAGCATATGAAATAGCAATCAAGATATAGTAGGCGTAACATTCATAATATGAATAATTAATAATTCTGTATAATAAACCTTTATCACCCAGGAATCTGACTTAGAGAACTGTCTGAGATAATTTCCTGACAAGAAAGAGAAGTTAGTAAAGTAAGGATTGCCCTTTCTTTATGAAAAGAAAGGGCCAACTATCTTGTACAGCAAAAATTGCTGCTAGGTGAGCCTTTCAGTTGACTGAGAAGATTGCCCTTTAATAATCGGCAGCGGTCGTCACCGATATTGATGGTGGGGCCCAAGACTAAGGCAATACGTTAGTTTCCCTCTCAATAAAGAAAGAGTCGTGGAAATTAAGTTGTGGGTCCGACAAAGTAGTGTGCCTGACTATCTTCACATGGAGAGAGCTTGCTTTCAAAAACAATGGAGGAACTAGATTGGTCGCAAAGTAGGTCGTGAGGCTTTTAACTTTCTAGGGTTCTAAATCTTCATTGAAGAATTACTCTCGCGTAAATACTTCATTCTTATATTTTTGCTTACAATTCAGATCTGCAAATATACATGGTATTATAATGACATACCTCTTTTTAACTGTAACAAAACTCTCCAACATAGTAAAGAGGTGGCAGCCGATGAGCGTGGGAGTTGAAGGTTGGTTTGCCGGGGATGACGATAGTCCAATGAACGAAACACAGAGAAGTTAAACTAGCTGTAAAGATGGGAGCGACGGGTGGTGGCGAGGTAGATGAGAGATTGCCAGTAGCTTTGCAGACGCAGGATTTTCTTAAGTTAAAGCAGTTAACTTTTGAAAAAGGAGTTGCTCTTCACATAAAAAACAAAAGAAAAGACGAAAAATAAAGCTTTCCATTGTAATAAGGGACAACTGCGTCCCTTCATCTAAAAAGTTGTGGTTTTAGACATCTTGGCTGTGGATTTAGACTCAACCTTAAGAAAATTACGATAACAAGGACACTTAATAGGACAGGTTAGATAAGCTGATAGACCTTAAAAGAATGTCCAATGTACTTTACTAACGATAGGAAGAAAGAAGTTCACGATAATCTCAAGTTGTTTATTATTTCTCACAGAAAGTTGAGATCTCTAGAAATTTCGTTCTTACAAGAACGTAGAGGTAATGTGTCTCCGTAAGATAGATTACTGTCTTTAACAAGGACTTGTAGGAAATTTACAATGCTTCAGTTAATTACTAAACGCAATAACTTTATGACAATTTGAGTTAACTTGCTTTGTTATAGGTACTTACTAAGTGGTAGTATACTATGTTACGATCTCTATAGTTAAACCATAGGATAGAGATCCAGTCGAGAGTTGGATGACTTTAGGCACATTATGGTTAGAGGTATAGTTACTAATAATTGTAATTAGAAGTTGCGGCCTACTGAGGAAAATTACAGCAATGTTGAGTACTTAGTGATGCCATCGAAGAGTCACGAAGCATGAAAGGAAACTTGAGTATGGATTGTTTCCAGCCTACTATACACTTATTGTCCACGATCCGCATGAATGGCTGTACCTTATCATCTTCTCTCCCTCTCTCTCCCTCTCCCTCTCCCCATCAAGAAGTTGCTCAACATCATGAGAGGGCCTACATCTTCTTTCTCTCCTTCTCACCATGCGTTGAAGGGTTGAGAACCAGATCTCTTGCCTCCGCCGTCGCAACACTCATCCGCCAACAAGGTGACCAGCCACCAGTCAATTCCATCGATGTCGCCACTAACAGCTCATGGATTCAACCCTCGGGCTCATTCATCTCCCTTGCGAAGTGGTGCAAATTCTATTTCCCTGCAATCGCCATAGCGAGCGTCGGCGCGGCCAATGAATCCGACTCTAGTAGTAGCCGTGGCCGCGTCTTCCTGAGGTTTAGAGAGAGAGAGAGAGAACACGTGTTTGGAAAAAAGGAAAAAAAGAAAGAGAAGCCGATGAGGGAGAGAGAGAACACGAATTTGTGTAAAAAGATCAAAACAAAGAACACAATGTGCCACGTGACTATTTGCGCGATCTGCAGACAGTGGTTGTAAGGATCGTAGGAGATGATCCATGCCCCTGGAAGTTAACATCAATGATAGAAGGAAGTACGTAGCCGTAATGAAGTACTAATTATTACCATATGTGAGAAGATACGATATCTTATCGGATATTATTGGATAAAGTTATAAAATTTCATGTATAAACTAATTGGGTCTGGGCAAGCCCAAGCAGGCCTAGGTGGGTGGGTTTAAGCTTATCAGGAGGAAGTTATTTGCAGTAATTAGAATTCTATGATAGTAACCTTCCCCGTGAATTAATAAATTACTTGTTCAATTGGTAAATTTCCTTATTTAGGTAGTAAATTAAATATACCTTCCGTTAGTAAGGTCCTATAGCACAGTAATTTACTTCTCGTGATTGCAATCTTGCCTTACTGAGATAGTCAATCACTTGTTGGAATGAGTAATTTTCCTTTGATAATAAGTTGTTTATGCCTTTCATAATCACAATCATTCTACAGTTCTTTACTTTTTTCATGGCAGTAATATCCACTTGGGAGATGCTAAATTACTTGCTAGTAATAATCCTATAAAATGAGCAATGTATCTTGAAAGCAGTTAGATACCCTTAAGGGGGTAGTTCACCTTATAGGAAGTAATTTATCTTGAAAGTACTTTTTGCTTTATCAGGTCATTAGTTTTCATTGTCCATGGTAAACTGAATGAGAGAAAAATTCTCGATGACCGTAATTCCGCTTATTGTTAGTAAATTGCAAACCAAATCTAATCGTATTAACATCCCTGTTATATTGTAAATAACAAGTAAAGCCCATTGGTTGTCTTTTGGGGTCGTAAACTGCCCTTTTAGATTGTAAAGTAGATTTTGTTTATCAAAGATTTTTGTCAATGATTGCACTAGCAAGGATATTTTTGGCCTGTCTTTTGTTATTATAAATCCTAATGTTGATGGATCTATCTTCCAGGTTTCAATCCCATCCCTGGAGTCCTTGATTATGTCTGGACTTCCCAATGTGAAAGATATATGGAGTGATGAATCTCCACTAGGACTAAGCAATCTCCAAACTCTAGAGGTTTTTGGGTGCACATCTCTCTCAAAGGTTATCGACTTCTTGTCCCTAGTAAAGCTACACAAGTTACACACCTTAAGTATACAAGATTGCGTTTCGGTGCAAGAAATTTTTGACCTTGACGGACCAAGCGCCAATGGAAATGTTGAGACCCTTTCTGAGCTAACTAAATTCGATTTATGGTCTTTGTCGAGTTTGAGGCGCATATGGAACAAGAATCCATGTGGAATAGTAAGATTCCATAATTTAAAGAAGCTAGAGGTGTTTAATTGTGAAAAACTCGAGTTTCTATTTTTCCCATCCATGGTTCAATCTCTCGCTCAATTAGGAGAACTAGAGGTATGGGGTTGCAAGAAGATGGAGGCAATTATTATGGAGGAAGAAGATTTGGGAATGGAAACAATAGAAACTCTAGTATTCCCGATGTTAACCAATATAAGGTTTCGAAGTTTGGAAAGTTTGACATGCTTCTCTCACGGAAAGTGTAAGATTGATTTGTTGTTTTGATTATTGAAGATCTTCATGTAGACAGATTCATTCCTACAATACAAATGGTGAAATTTTTTTCATCTAATGAAAAACCATTGGCAGGTTCACAAGAAGCTCAAAGTCAAGACCATGTCAAATCACGCTCTATTGTCCTCTTCAACCGAGAGGTACGTGATTACCGTTAAGTCAAAATATAAAATATAACAAAAAACCGTTGGATTAAAATACTTGGCATCAATTTTCTGTGTTATAGTACTTTGGAAGTTCCCATGCTGTGCCTTTCAAGTTGCCACATGGCACTATAAACAGAGAGCAAGAAGTTCCCATGCTGTGCCTTTCAAGTTGCCACATGGCACTATAAACAGAGAGCAAGTTTCAATTCACACCATTCCCTAGAAAGCAAGAGTTGGATCAATCAAACAAAATTTTAAAAAATGTACAAAAAAAAAAAAAAAAAAAATATAGGCCCATTAAACAATTATTATGCTCACCTAATTAAATAATTGAAATTAACAAATAGATAGTTATACCAAAGAGAAAGCATAGCCAAAATAAAATAAATTACTTACAAAGCCTACTTTGGTTAAAATTGATTACATTCCACATAATCACTTTACCATAAAATCTGGATAAGTGAAAGTAAAGTTACTGCTCAAATTGCGATTCTAAGTTGAAATGAAGAATTTAAAGTAGAGTCACTACATATACCAAAGTTGGATACTTAAATCTTCGATGAGCTCAATTGTCAACTCTCAAATTATGGGGTTAGATTCTATTTCTTTATAAGTTATGCACTTCAACCAAACATCCAAAATTTTCCAGCAAATGATCGTTGTGGCACACACGTGGCCAAATTTCTGAACGTGCCATTTTGTCACCAAATCAGCATTTCAATGGTAACTCTATATCGATATTCATTATAGAGTACTCCTTAAAAAGTCATTCTTGAATGTCACTTAGATTGCTATTTGAAAGATGTTGATCATTCTCTTTGCAAGGAGAACTTCTCTTGTGCTTTCCACTCAATTTTAAACTAATACATTGATCGCATAAAAAATCTACCTACGCCAACGACTATTAATTTTTTATATTGTTACCGAGTCTCTACGTTTTACATAATATAAGTTAAGTTTTTTCTTCAAAAAGGGCGATTCATATGAAAAGAGACACGGTTTAATTAATTATTTACACTAAAATACACATAACCGTTCTCCATAAATGAAAAAATTCACTCTGGCACAATGCATGAGGATGCTGCTAATTACCATAGAAAGATGAACTCCGCAAAGGAGTCTCAGCTTCTGCCAGGTAGATAAACAGAGGTTATTCAGAGATGAACGGTCAGCATTCTGAAGCTTCCATTTTGGCATCTGTTTTTCAAACGAGCTTGCATGTTTCATTGATTCCTCGAACATTTTCTTGCTTGCCCCTCTGCTCTTGTCTCCGTCGGCGAATGGGATTACTCTAATTTTATCTCCTTTGTAACAGCTACTCAATCTATATGTTACCAAATGTGTACTGTCTATTAAACAAATTAACTTGCTGGTAATTCGTATTCACGTGTCATAATTGATTTTGTAGCTGTGTCATTCGAAACACTATATTTTTGTTAAATATGCTAAAAGTTATGTATCTAGTTTGTTTCAATTCTTGTCACTTTCGGAAATTGCCATAAAGTCATGTATTAATGCATTAATTCATGTCAGAATTTATTAGCCCTTTCACTCCTCATTTTTTCAATAAAATTCTACAAGTTTTCACTCGCGTGCACGATTGCTTTTGGACATTTTGGAACTCAGTGGATGGATGAATATGGAGGTAAACTCAAATAGCATTACTCCAGTGACGAAGAAAAGAATATGCTACCCTCTTGTTCTTATGATAGATATATATGTCATGTTATAAGGTAGATTATACATATCTTAGTACATTGTTTAATTTTTTTTTTCGGTCGATCAGTACACTCTTTTAGAATCAACACTTTTATACTTATTTAAAAGAATCATTAAAGCGAGCTAAAAAGAAATTGTAAACATTGGACAGTTCTGTCACAACATAGACCCTATTGAGAAGTAGACAACCAGAAAGTAAACGTGGTCGCATTAAGAAAACAAAGGAAAAATAAATGAGAAACTCCAACCACAAATGCATGCATCTGAAAGGGAAAGTAAAGGAAATAAAGAAAGGAAAAAACATGAAGACAAAAAAATCACATAAGTTTGCATGGTAATCAACCTCTATATCTTCGACAAAAAAAAAAAAAAAAAAGAAAAGAAAAAACCTCTATATCCGAGTCCTAGAATGAGCTTTGATATGGCAATTCCTTAATTAGAAATTCTATTCCCATCCCATCGACTTTAAAGTATATAGGGTGGTGATTTAGTCCACAATGTTCACTTCATGTTTCCATTGAGGTGGAGAGTTGGTAGGTAAGTTCTCACTATGTTTATCCTTTTATTTTGGGTATTAGAGTTGATAGGCGATCTTTATGACGAATTTTGTTTTCATATATCCTTTATCAATATTGGAAAATAAAATTTTGCAATTGTTCTTTTTGTCCATGTCAAGACTAAAATTAAAAATTTGATTTCGCATTTGACCATCCAAGAAAAATTATTCAAAGATAATATGTCCATATGTATTGTTGCGGCCGAATTACAAACGGTATACCTTTTCATATAAACGTGAAAATGATGATTATTATTTGGGACTCTTGACGCTCAAACTAAGCCTTGCAATGCGAGTTTTTTTCGGAAGAAAAGACTGGAGAAAGATTCCTTATCTTTTTCAATGAAAATTTAGAAAACTTTAGATGATTCTATGAAATACTGAAGGAATTTGAAACCACATTAGTATGCAGATTTTGTTGTTCTTCTTTTGATTTTATTCTTTTTTTTTTCCTTTTGTGCAACTTGATGATCCCCTCCCCCTCCCCCGGCATTCATCTATATTTACATATTGGAAGATCATGAATTAGTAATTTAATAGAATCACTAATTTTGTGAGCTAATATTGCAGGTTGCATTTCCTAGCTTGGAGACATTAGAAATCGCTTACGTGGATAACATAGAGATGATATGGGATAATCAAGTTGCTGTGGATTATTTGCACAATCTAAAATCACTTGATGTGGAAGCATGCAATAAGCTAAAGTGTATATGGAATAAGGAACTCTACCATCAAGTTAAATTCCAGTGCTTACGTTCTGTTAGCGTTTCTAGATGCCAGAGCTTGACCTCTCTGTTTCCAGCCTCAGTAGCTAGAAATCTAATGCAACTTGAGGAATTGAAGATCGATAGATGTGGCATTGTTGAACTCATCGAGAAGGAAGGACTAATTCCCAAAGTTGTGTTCCCAAGGCTAACCTCCCTCAAGCTCAAGCATCTAATAGAATTAAAGTGCATCTACAAAACACATGCTTTACATTGGCCAGTGTTGAAGACCTTAGAGGTGCATGGCTGTAACAAAGTGGAGATACTTGTTTCACAACTCGAGAATGAGATGCCAATTCATAAACAGCCTCTCTTCATGATAGAAAAGGTATGGCCCAAGATTATTTGTTTTGCTTCGATGGTAAATATTCGAAGTGATGATTAAGGTCAAAGCCAAGCATCTCATACAAGTTACTCTTCATATGAAGATGTAAACTTTACGACTCTCTGAGTCCATAGAAATATTGCAACATGGAAACATCATATGCCCTTCAAGTATTGACTATAAATTCTTGTCAATGTCTGATTTATCAAATGTATACTCATTGATCCCCCTTTAAAAATGGTTTAGACCAATTCCAATAGTTTAGCCCTCTCCTAAGTACCACAAAGATTGAAAACACGTGGCATGTGTTGTGAGCTTACCATGGCATAAGTGTGTAATTAATTTGAACCCTACAAAGATAACATTTGTTATGCAAACAAAGGAAAGATGGGTTGACATTAATCACTGAAATCAGTGCAATTGTGGCCACAATTGAGGTAGAAGTTATTTTCTTAAGGAATGTATCTATAGAAATGGGAATCTGGGGCTTCACTTAAGTTCAAATAAGGATACAAGTCAAATATGAAAGATCAGCCATAATGTTAATTGCATCAGAGCACATTTACTTTTGTTGTATAGCATGAGACTTAACATCTTAAAATGTAGATATTATGTTCGATATGAACGACCTATACCATAACACGTGAATACTTTTTCAACCAAACTAACTTTAGATTTTGATTTGACTATTTTCTCAGGGTGCATTCCCAAATCTACAAGAATTAAAATTGGATTTATCCGAGCAGATGGAGATATGGCATGGGCATTGTCATAATGAAGAATTCTTTAGCAAGCTTAAAGTTCTTGAGTTTCGTCATCTCTCAAAGGAAACTACAATATCCACATGTCATTTCGTTAAGAGTTTAACCGACTTGGAAAAACTAGTTGTATGTGAATCTTATCTAGAAGCATTGAACATCAATGTAGAAGCCACAGAAGACCCAAGTCATGAGCTAGAAGTAAGATTACCCTTTTCAAGATATTTTCAACATTTGGAGGCCCTCAGTTTGTCAGATTGTGATGGGTTATCACTAAAACTAATATTAACCTTTTCAAGATACTTCCAACATTTGAAGACTCTAGATGTATCACATTGTGCTGGGTTATCAAGTATATTCACGCCGACAATAGCTGCAAATTTGGTAGAACTCACAAAATTGAGGATTAGTAATTGTAAAATGTTGACAGAAGTCATTTGTGATGAGAGAGGTAAGGAGGGGCATGTAGTGGCTTTCAATCAATTGAAGTGTATGGAGCTTGATGGTTTGACAAGGTTAAGATGTTTCAACTCATGTGGATACACTTTGATGTTCCCTCTCTTGGAAGATGTCATTGTGAAAAGATGTCCCAACATGAAGTTTTTCTCTGAGGGACCAATTGAGATGCCAAAACTAGAGAGAGTACATATATCAACAACATCATGGTTTTGGAAGGGAAATCTCAACATCACCATCCGAAATATGTTTGAAGAAATGGTATGCATTAGTTTTCAAATTTTGTGTAATTGAATGGTTTTGATCACCAACAAAATAGTTGCTTTTTGCCACCTAAGAGTTTACATTTAATGATGCGTCTTTTGATAGGCTACAATTGCTGGAGAAGAGTATATGAGGCTATCTGAGTTCCCAGAGATTATTGGAAAATGGCACAGCGAACTTAATCCCATCAAGTCATCTTGGCAATTAAAATCGCTGACGGTGGATAAATGTCCATTATTTATTAATGTTATTCCATCCAAATTGATGCTTGTTTTAGACAATATGAGAAGCTTGCAAGTGTGCAATTGTGAGTTGCTAGAAGAAATTTTCAATCTTGAAGGGCTAGAGGGTGTGGAAAGCACTCGAGTGCTGCCTAGGCTAAGGTATTTGGACTTAGTAAATCTACCAAAGTTGAGGCAACTGTGGAACAAAGATCTTCAAGAGATGCTTTGTTTCAAATCTCTATATGGTTTGACCCTTTACAATTGCAGCAACTTGGGACATGCTTTCACTCCATCAATGGCTCAATGCCTAGCCAATCTTAAATGGATGGAAATAAATGAGTGTGGTAAAATGGAAGGAGTAATCGTAGAGGAAGAAGGGCAAGGAAGCGTGATGGAGAAGATTACATTCTCAAAACTTGGATGGATAAAATTGAAATGCTTGCCCAATTTAACTAGTTTTCTCTCAGCAAAGAATCATATGCTGGATTGTCCCAACTTAGAATATCTATCCGTTGCCCACTGCCCCAAGATGATAAGTTTGACTTTGCAATCTAGGATGGAGATTGGCCTTGGCGCCCCTTCACTTTTTACTCCACAGGTCAGTCTTCTTTTTTCAATACAATGTTTTTATTTTTAGATTAATTATCTTGTCAAATCGAAATATGCAATGCTATTAATTGGAATTTGGAAATAGAATGTTGCTTTGCATGTATCACATTAAAAAAAAAAAAAAAAAAAAAATTTGAATTTCCTTATGCAAAAAAAAAAAAAGAAAAGAAAAGACATCGACTTAATTTTTTCTTCTTTTGTTTTTGCCTCCACACGCACAAAACTCCTAAATCGTCGACACACGGCATCAATCAAGGATAAGAAATCGGTTACCCATTCCAGGCTATAAGGTATTGGAGTTAAGTGTCAACACCAACTAAAAATTTCATAATTGTAAATCCAATTCCCAGATTGGTTACCAAATACTACTCATTGTACCATAATCATCTTCTCAATAGATGAAATCACGAATCAAGAATTAATTTTCAATTGCATCTTCAACTTGAAGCAAATAAGTCCGAGAATTCTTACCTTATACAATGTTGCATCAATGGCTTTTTTTAATTGGAGTGCTCTCTAGGCTTTAATGATCCAATCAACTTTTTATTTCTTAATATTCACCAACGCAATGAAGTAAAATAGCGCATTTATACGTGATCAGCGAATTGGAGATTCTGAGATGTCATTATGGCAATTTCCAAAAATTAGATGGAGAAGGGCGTTGCGAATACTTAATGTCAAGTAAGCCAATTAAAAGTGAATGTTCCATGTGCTATCGATTATAAATTGAAACAACTTACATTTTTAATTTAGGAGAGGTTGCTGTCAAAGTAGAATAAGAAAGAATATACATGTACACACCATCATCTAATTTTTAAAAGAATAAAAATCATTTTTCAAATATATTTTGATTGAATTGATCCAACGCAAGCCAATATATTTATCAAATTTATATTTTACATCATTTCTTCAAAATGCTATTAACACATACCAATTGATTAGGTCACTCTTTTTTTTCCCTTCACGTTTGCCCTTTTTTCTAACAGATTCATTTGCCCAATTACTATTTTTTTTCTCGTTACTTATTAGTAGAAAGTTTCATCATAACATGTATCCGCACATTTATTTACTTTTTAATCACGAGACTTATTGGTCAACTGAAGGGAAAACATCAATCAACCTCTCCCTATTTGTCACTAACAAGTTCTAGAATTCTCATGATTTGTGATTCCTTCTTTGAGGTCATAACTCAATATGGCAGGCACATTTATATCATTTTTTTCAATATGACAGGTACAATTTCCTTGCCTTCAATCAATGTTTCTCTCCCATATGGATAACTTAAGCAAAATATGGATCTTCAGTCCTCAAGAAACTCTCACTTTTAAACATTTGCAGAAAGTGAAGGCTAAGAACTGTAAGAACCTTGAAATTTTGTTTCCGCATTGGGTGGCTACAAGTCTAACCCAACTTGAGGAACTTCAAGTGGAGTCTTGTGGGCTCGAGGAAATAGTCACAAGTGGAGATGACACTCCCCACTTTACCACTACTCAATTTCTTTTCCCAAAACTTACTTCTTTGGTATTACATGATATGCCACAACTCAAAAGCTTCTGCTCTATCACACTCACCTTGAACTGGCCATTCTTGATGAAATTGCGAGTGATCCACTGTGACAAACTAAACATGTTGTCTTTTGTGGCATCCATGAATAAGGGGGCTCAGAGAGATGAACAACACGACCTTTCAGACCCCAGAGCACACTTCTCAATTGAGAGGGTATGATTACAATTGCTCTTCCTCAATTTCTTCTTTATTTTTAACGTCACACACTATATCTCATATGCACCACATAGTCATGCCACATTACGATACTATAAAAGACATGAACCCCTTACCTATCACTTTGTTGACAAAAGATATTTCAAATATCTTTAAGCACACTTTTATTTGTGGACACCCAAAATGTTTTAATAACACCGTGAGTGCATCTCATCACCTGAAATTTTAAGGAACTACATATTTTTGTTGATAGGATAAGATATTCCTAATAGGGGTGATTACAATATAGACCTCTACTTAAAAATTCTCTGAAAAATTTTCTTTGTGAAATTAAAAATGTGAATTTTCTATGGACTAAAATGAGAATTAGGCATTGATATTTAGCAATATATTTTCAAATTACAGCGCGATGACCATCTTTCTTTTGATGTTTTCTAGGTAAAATGAATTTTCATTCATTTTTTGATCATTCCTATGCCAAGACAATTCTTTCCCTTTCTATCTAATCATTATAATATGGGTGCATAGCCTACCTTGGTTGGCGGATGGCCATAGTGGAGCATTCATTTACAGTTTGCATTTTGTAGCTCGACTTTAGAAGCTTGAGACTCGTATGCAAGCATCTAGAAATTAATGAAATGCAAGAATAGGGGCCCCTTCCATGGGAGTCAACCGACTTAAGTTTACCTCTAAGGGCCCATGATTTATTTTCAAGCCCTGTTGAATTTACTTCTCTCATTGTATTGGCAATTTTGTAGGGCATTCCCATCTTGGAGAGACTTTTGTTGGTCAACAAGGATATTCAGACGATACAAAATGGAAAATTTTGTGATGACTTCTTTGGCAAGCCAAAAGCACTAACATTGGCATGCTTTCATGATGAAATTGCCGTCTTTCCTCCCATATTCATCCTACAAAGATTTCAGAACCTACAAAGTCTTGAGGTCTTCTGTAGTTCTTTTGAAGATATATTCCCTGATGAAGGGTTTGTTGATGAGGGAAAACATCCAATGCTTGAAAATTTGAAAGAACTTAAGTTGAGCAAGCTACACAACCTAAAGCATGTCTGGAGAGAAGGCTATTTAGTGGCGAAAATTCTTCAAAGTATTGGGAAATTTGAGGTTTGGGATTGTCCTAGTTTGACAACAATATTTCCAGTCACAACATCCTTTCGGAATTTGACGGAGTTAGTGGTGAAAAATTCCTCTGGATTGGTACAGTTGGTGACAGTTTCAGCGGTCACAAATTTGGTACATCTCACTAACATGACTATAATAGGATGTGAAAGAATGAAAGAAGAAGTGACAGACGATGCAAACAGAGAAGGGAAATCGATTTCTTTCAAGAAGCTATCTTGGTTGAGACTCCAACATTTGCATAACCTAGAATGCTTCTCCTCCACCCCACATTGCATATTCAGGTTTCCATCCTTAACATCTATTATAGTGGAAGAGTGCCCGAAAATGAAGATATTTTCTAAGGGTATGCCAAGCACACCAAAACTATGTTATGCATCACTGTTCAAATATGAGTGGCATGGGAACTGGGAGGGTGATCTCAATACAACAATACAAAAGTCATTAGCATAAACAAGTGCACATAAAATTGGTAAGATCCAATTAATGTCATTCTCATCCATTTGTTCCTCTCTTGCCTCTGCTTCTTAAATTGTCCGACACCGAAGCACCATAAGTTCTAAACTTTTCATCTTTTTTAACATGTCTAGTCACTGATAAAGGGAAGGGCAAATGTTGCAAGCGGTATGGAGATGTGGAAGTTACAGAGGCACAAGTCAAAAGTTGAGATGATGGAAATCTCTATTGAGGTAGTGATTCTATTTCCAATTTTTCTCTTTCTCACTAATAGAATCACAGTTTTGCAAAAGAAGGGGGTAGTTGCTGGTGATGGATAAATAGGCGACGACATGATTTTCTCACCATTTGCCACCTCAGCATAACTGCCTAGATGACACCCTTCTCATTTTTCATAACTTAATGAAGCATCCCATTTCCTTCCTTTTTATTTTCAGTTCTCTTCTCATTCAAACGAATGAACATTTTGATCCATTCTCTTCTTCTTTTTTAGGATCTTACATAAAAAAGATCTCAAACATTTTGCTTAATGTACAATCAAGTTCTAAATTTTAAAAAAGTACGATTAAGTCATAAGCGTTTTGAATTAAATGCAATGAAGTCCTTCCTGGTGACCACTCAACCAAATTTGCTGACTTGGCGTGTCGGAATCCGACATCAATTTTCCAATAGGTATTGCTCTCTAGTGATCAATATGCAAGTAGGTTCAGATTAAAGTCTATTAATCACTTACTGAAAAAATCAAGGATGAATATTAAAAGCCAGCATTGACAATGAAAGAGGAAGTCACGCAAGAGGATTAGTCTTTCACCTATTCAACTTAGAAAAATGAATGAAATTGAACAAAATAATCATGAACCTTACCCAAATATTAGCTGAAAAAACTTAAATTTAATCGCCTTAAAAGTACAGGACACAAGGCTAAGGAATTTCTAAAGGCTAAGGATCTTCGGTTTGTAGCAGGTACCAGTGTTTTTCTTTCAATTCTTAGTTACAGGAATTGCTAGTGAGACTCTCCCAGCGATAATGTAAATTAAAACGCTAAAATTGACTAGCTTAAACATGATAGATACGATCAGTTGAGTTTGAGTGAATTTTCTTTTGCCCCAATTATCTATAACAACTAGAGGTGGGGTTTGGCCTCACGGCATCGTCTGCCGAGGTCCGCCAAGCCGCAGGTGCAACTAAATGGGCCAAGACAAACAATTTTGAGAAAAGTTCATTAGCTATTTGAAATCATCGGCAAGTCTTCGCAAGAGTTTTTATACCTAATTCCTATACCAAACCGCTCATTGGTCAAGCCTTCTAACTAGTGGGCTGAATATCTAATGGCGATGGTCTTACTTATTACACATCATTTTGTAAATCAAATCTATCGACTTCAGCCTCAATACCTCTGGCATTATTCTCAATACAATTTCGATCAACCAACAGATTGTCCATCTTTTCATCCATTCGATTCCCTTTATGTTCTTCTTAACGAGCTTCCTCCGGTATTCATTTGTTTTTGAACTTTTCGGCTCAGAAATGAACATCTTCTCCAATTACATGCTTCATTTATTTAAGTTGGCTCATTTAAAGCCTCAAATCTAGTTTCGGTTCAGACATTACAACTTACTACACAAATTGTGCTCAGGGGATGACTTCTCATCGCCGGAGAGAAGAGGAACAGCACCGAAAAGGTTTTGCGCAGAAGGCATCTCATTTTTTCAAGATCATACTCTCTCTAAAGGAAGAAGATGTCTATGTCTTCGAGCTTGTTAGAATTGATAATATTGAACTCAAAGTCTCCATGTCAAGACTTAGGCGTAAACTCTTCTGGTATGCCTACAGAAAAATCTCTGCTTCACTATGTTTTGTTTACTTAATCAGATCAAAGAAAGCAAAACTTTCTGCTAAAAAGTAATTGAATGGTGATGTATTTCCTGATGTTTTGTGGAGAGTAGCAAACATTACACCTGGACATTGCATCTTCCGGGTACGCATGTGCCTAATTTTGAACCTCTTAGCATATTGCGTCCTTTGTTCGACAAAGTATAAATCGAGCTCATGCGGAGCATGGGATCAATAAAATAAAACGTCAAAGACAATCCTTATCTGTTGTCCATATGGAGAGTTGATCTATAACACAGTATAAGTACATTCCTCCAAGTGATATCTGTCACCATTGAGGTGGTCACAGAAAAGGAAAGAAAGAATGTCCTGCACCAACTTTGTTTTCATGAAATCTGCAGTGGTCTCCGGATTCTAAGGAAGGTTGTATTGAGGATAAATCTTGCAAGCCATCAATAGCACAAAAGGAAGTGCCAATACGACGGCTAGTCTTTCACCTTTTCCCCGCACAAAATGGATGAATGACATCAGCAGAGTAATAATGAAAATTAAAATAATTATAAAACTGCATAGCCATAGAATTTTCCAGAACTCATGATCAGCGGGTGTCCCAATGTTCTTGACCTTGGGGCTTGTATCCCCCCAAACAAACCATTAGCAGTCGAACTATCCAGCGGCTCCTACGAGTCAGACACAGCTGGATCAGAAGAAACAGGACTGCTCGGCTTGCCGTTTTTGCTGATGAGATAGCTGAAGCGGCCATTGACTTCTGATCCATAGATGTGCCACATCTTGGAGCGTTTCGTCTCCCAAGTATCTCTTGCTCTCCTTCGTTATGAGAGTTACAACAGGGACTCTCCCAGCAATAGTTGAGCCATAACTTTTAAGGCCCACATACTTCAATGGGTTGTTCGTCATCAGCATCATCGTTCGGACTCCCAGGTCACACAGCATCTACGGTATTAGTCAATATGGCAAGCACTAATACAAAGGCATCAAATGCCATGAAAAGTTTGATGGAGTGATTCTTTATACTAATTAGATCTCATCTTTTTAAGATTAGAATTTGAAGCTCTGCTTTAGTCACTAGCTTCCTCTAGCAGTCCTCCAAATTATGTAAAATATCTGAAACAGTCACTGAGATCAACCATGTTTAATTTCAGATTAATGATACCTTCTCGATTCCAAGAGAATAGTGACAGTGACTATGAATCTACCTCATTCAGAAGCTAAATTATGCAGCACCTATCACATCAGTATAGTTTCTGACTCGAGGAACAAATACCTGAGCACCAATTCCGTACTCCCTAGGGTCAACGAGCAATCTGAGCTCCATATTTGCTTCCACAGTGTCATGCCCATCGTCCTGCCGGTTTTAGGCACGTAATTCTTTCTTCGTGCCCTCGTAGGTACAACAACACGCCCCAAGTTTTTACCAAAAAAAAACATGCCCCAAGCAACCCCTTCTAGCTGCTGCATCGAAGTGCAAGCTGGTTGCTGCAGTTGCATCTAGCAGATCCAAATATGTCTCCTGTGAGGCATTCCAAGGGTACCCTCACAAGGACATCTTGACCATCTCCAATGTCACCCTGCTCAGTTGATAAACTATGGTGTATGAATCACGTGACAGTATATGTTGCTGTCTAGAGGGAGGACATAAAAGTAAAAGAAACTAAGGATACTTTAACCAAAATTACGACATTCCTATATCAATTGCAGACACATATGGGCCCCTTCTCAATCATTTCATAAAATATAATTATGGTAGGACGTAGCCCATCAATTCACCAATAACCTAACAATTATTTCTCCTCATGTCAAACATTCCTGTCCAGACAGCATTCTTCTCCAAGTAACATGAATTTGGTACTCCAATTTGTGATTGACACATGATTATATTTTTTTACAAAATTTAAGATAAATTTAAGGGCGTTCCACCTAAAAGATACCATCGATTTCTCACTGGTGTAAATATTCACCTCTAAAGCTTGACAGCCAGTTCCAGTAAAATTATTCTCAAACAAAATCATGCACTGGAAGTATATAAAGATGAAGTGCAAATTGAAGTCGTGTTGAAAAATGCACTGCCACAAACAAGATTCTCAAAGTTTACAACTAATCCATTCGAAACTCTTTGTTTACTAGTTTCTGAATTCTTTGAATAGTTTTAGCAATTCACTCATAATCTATCTCACCTTGACCATTGCAATGTGCATTCCAACTTATATTGATCTATAGTAATAGGCTGTGAATGACCCCCACGTTGTTGCTAATCTCTTTTCTGGCAGTACCAGTAAATTTATGCATTTAATGAGTCGTGAAATCATTTCTCGATCACACAGTATAAGAAGCTTCTCAATATACAAGTCAGAATACATCAGACAACTTTAAGCACTCTTTTGTCAATCAAGATGTTCTATCCTTATTTCCTGGTGATAATGTTGAGAATCACCTCAAGCTCCGCCTCAGTTAATGGTCAACTGACATTCAGACATAGGTTTTGAAACAAGGTAAATACTAGAAAATGTACACAGAGATAACGGCGGTCATGGGCTCATTGACATGACTCAACAAGAACCCTGGCCAGTCATAACCAATTTCTAAAGTTGAACATCGGGTAATAGATGAACAGCAAACACTAATCTACAACTACACATAAAAAATTGTGAGAAACAACTCTTCAGATTCCAAAATGTTGATTGGCATGGAGTCTTGATCATCAGAATAATAACCACAAGTTAGAGCATAAAATAAACTCGAGACATGAATAGACCAAGATAGCTTATGCTTCTCTCGTTTTCTGCTATGTAAAACAATAGCCCATCAGCCTCCCATAAGAGACTCTTTTCCCACCCCACCCGGGAATACAAGCTTGCTTTATTCCAAAAGGGAGATGTTGGGACAACATCTTGGCAAAAAAGCCAATACTTAAGAATTGAAAGTTTTGATAATTGGGGACTATGTGTCCTTAAAAAGTATTTGCATTGGATTGCTGGGAAGAGAATACTTACCTCATTAGATTAGCAGTAGATACAATTTTCAAGTTCTCCCGTTGCGCAAATTTCACGGAGCTTAGGTAATCTTGTCATGGAGCCATCATCATCCACAACCTCGCAAAGAGAACAGCCACAGGTTCCAATCCAGCTAACACAGCAAGGTCGACAAAAGCCTCTGCATGCCCAGCTCTTTTCAGGACACCACCCTCCCTTTACTTCAATGGGAAAACATGTCCTGGCCTCTCGAAATGCAAGAACCAAAACTGTGGTTGCCCTAGTCGTCCCATGCTCTGCATCCTATAACAATATTGCTTAACTACCATCCATTACAAGGTAAGAGACGAGATGATTAAAGAAAATAACTAAGATGATCAAAGGCTATTAGGAAATCAAGAATTCGATACAACAATATTGTTCTACTAAACTATAAAAGTGCGCGTTATCTATCATTGCTTTCGAAAATTGATTATCCCTACCTAAAGGAACCAGTACCAGTCAATTATCTTCAACTAAGTTTTGATATTAAAAAAAAAAAAAAAAAACCTCAAAGGATTGAAAAATAGATTTAGGGGAATAAAAGCACATACCGCGATCACGGTGAATGCAGTCCTAAGCTTGTCTTCATTCTCCCTCTGATGCACCATCGGAGGAAGTTGCAAACGCTCCAAATCTTCCCTCTTTCATGCTCGCACAAACAATCCCAAAGCGCCATACTTCACAATGAAATGCCATAGCCTAAGGTGCCGCCATTATAAGATCACCCTCAATTCCGTCCGTCCTCATCGCCGACCGCCACTACAAATCTGGAATCCGATGCATCTCACTCTCCGGTACCACCGCAGTCAGATCAAACGAAAGACCAATTCGCGAAGAAGGGTCGGCCGGAAGCAGCAGAATTGGAGGATCACGAGTTTCGGCAGCCTCGGCAGGAAACAAGGCCGCTCGGATCTTCGCCATGAAAGTCGAACACCGACTGGAGCTTGGATTTGGGGCTTTTCCGGCCGTCGACAAAAGCCCTAAATTCGAAACGATCGGGCACTGGCATTGTCAATCTGTGGGGAATCTTTCAGCAGAAAATGCAAGCGTTTGATGAAGGTCGCTTTTTGGAGAGTCTTTCTCCGATGGAGATTAGAATCTGACGAGACAATAAAGAGCGATTCTCCAGTGATATCAACTTGGACCATCTTCTCCTCTTCAGATTTGAAGTGGTGATGGAAAGAAGATGGATGGAGGGAGATGGGGGAAGAAGAGGAGGGAACGGGGTCTAGGCTTTGCGATGGCTGAGCTCACCGCAACGGACGTTACAAAACAAGAAGAAGTCTTTGTCTTCTCTCTTGACGACGAGAGTCTCCACTTTAGAATTTTTTTTTTTTCAAAGATTAATGATCAAAAGAAAATTTCTACTGGGCTCCAAAAAATTAACACAAAAATAAAAAGGAGCTGGCAGGAAATGATCTGGGCCGTAATGGGCCCGCCTGAACCGCCCTCCCGCCATCCCTACTTTGCTGCGCTCATCCATGCACTCGCCTGAGAAGCTGTTCCGAGAAGACGTGTGGCATAAAAAAAAAAAAAGAAAAAAAAAAAGAAAAGCATAATATAATGTATAAGAACTCATGTGTACTCCTACGTATTCATTTACTATTTTAGCCGTCACGTAGTTTTTGAACATTTTAAAAATATAGTTTTGTAATATTTAATACATTATATTATTATACTAGACAGATCAATCATATTTAGATATACACGTACTTAAACGATACATATAAATTTAACCATTGAAAATTCTCAATTAATTTATAATTGTACTTATTCTGAATTCTGCATCAAGATGGCAACACTAAGATTTCTTTCTTTGCCTCCTTTCTGTGAACCTCCTAAAATTTGTCATTTTCCCTTATACACGTACTTAAACGATACATATAAATTTAATCATTGAAAATTCTTGATTAATTTATAGTTGTACTTATTCTGAATTCTGCATCAAGATGGCAACACTAAGATTTCTTTCTTGCCCCCCTTTCTGTGAACCTCCTAAAACGTGTCATTTTCCCTTGGGTGCTACTCACTAATGAGAGGCAATGCCTCATCCAAACAAATCGGTCATGCAAATCCGTCCTATCAAATAGCAACGCCCCACGAATTGCATCCCTAAGGCTACAGGTCCATTCAACGTGACAACAAGAAAGTCCAATCATGGGCATACGCATCGACACTCCAATTCCATCGAAAAACACCCGGGCACTCTCATACAGCACGAGATGCCACGGCAAACGATCTCAATCGAAACACCGCAAACAGGAGCCTGTGAAAACGATCACGGAAAAAACTACTCACGCCAATCATATTTACTCCCACCCACCAAAACAACCAAATGAACCCGAAATCGACTCAAATCGGCACCTCCTTCCACTTCAATTCGAGAATCAAAAGGCGCGAGACTCACTTACCCCAGCTTTCCCAAGGATTATGCAACGCCACATCATCAGATTGATTGTACCATCGGGTAAAGTCCCTGGCTTTGCGATGAAACCCATTACAAGGTACGACAAAAGATGACTGAAGAATAATTACTAAGCATCTTATGACACATACCACAGTCACGGTGAAGCTTCTGGTCATTCTCTCTCTGATTCACCATCAAAGGAAGTTGCAAGATCTTCAAATCTTTTGCCTTTCATGTTCACACAAACAATCCCAGTGCCGCACCCCACGACAAATGCTATAGCGTAAGGTGCTGCAATTGTAAGATCACCCTCGATTCTCTCTGCCCTCATTGTCTACCTCCACTACAATCTGGAATTCGGTTCCGACTGCTGTGACATGGTCAGTTATGGATGGACAATTAAAATGCACTCGACAATGTAATGCAGAGAGCACACCAACCTTTCCTTGGCAGATGTCCTCGACCGCTCCTGGAATAGAAGCAAAGCCTGCCATGGTCGGTCCAAGTCCTATTTATCTTCTCGCACATGGAAACAAGTGCTCATGGGGCGAGGTATCAGCCGAAACCGCTCCAAGCGCTACTGCATTGAGCTGCAATTCAATGCCGACTGATTCATCCCCAAGCAGTCTTGCTCATGGCAACATCGCCAGAGTAAGACAAAGTTTCACCTCCGGCTGGTATCACCGTAGTTAGGTAGGCCGGAAGCAGCAAATTGGATGATTTTTAGATATTTGCAGACTCTGCATGATACAAGGCCTCTTTTTGTGTCAACAAAGGCCCCTAACTTCGAAGCCATCGAGCACTGCATTGTTAATTTCTGGGGAAGTTCGAAGAGACGCACACTGTTGACGATGCTCATGCTCTGTTTTCATGGACAAATATGATATCATGTTGATGTGCATCCTCTACTTTCACTGCATTATAAACCGAGAGGATGCAGTAGAGGCGGTCAGTGTTCGTAACCCATGAAGCAAACCATGGGACTTTAAAACTAGTGTACGCTATTGTAGTGTCCGAGGAATAATATTAGTGGCATTTTGGCTTGAAATTGCCGGGTTGAGAGTGAGGACTCAAAGAGTTTTTTGCTAGAAGATAGCAGCATAAATGTACATTTTGTTTGCCTTTTTTTCTTTAGTGTTTGCTTGTTTTTATTCGGTTCCTCATCATATATTGGTTTGCATAATATCCACTTGGTAGAGTGTTGCTTACAAATTCATAAAGAAATAACATTCAGATGAACCAGTAAATTGCGACTCTTAGGTATTTAGACAAATCATGGCCAAGCCAACTTGGGACTAGGCATGCTTGGTTCCCACCTAGGAACCATGAACCAGCGCACCTGGTCCTAAAACTGTACCAATATCCCTAGGAACCGCCCAAAACCAACCGGTTGTATGGTCTAAGCGGTTCTAGGTTTGGACGGTTCCTTTTGCTCACCCATACTCAAGACCTATCAATACTGTTTTGCAGCAAACGTGTCCAGTGGTTGGCCCACATTCGTAAGAGGTATGTCAAACGAGGAAATGTTGTTGATGATGACTTATTAACAAGGCGAACATTGTGTCTAACTCAGTGAGGGTTGACCAATTGTGATTATACGGTTTGGCCATTTTGATGCAATGACCAGGAAAAGTTTAAGTTCTGAAGAGTTACAAGATAGCTTTGTATTATTCTATGACCAATTAAAGTGTATGAAAAGAAGATTGATAACTTCAGATTTTGATTACATTCATGTGCGTCTCTTACAATTAATCCTTCATGGCCTTGTAGGAATGAAAGATAGTTGAATCGGAGTAAAATTTTATTGGACGAATGTGAATTCTCTACTCCACATAGTCCTCTTGTGGGTGTGTCCACGTACCGCAACCATTGATACAAGAATCATTTGTATAACTTGCCAGTTGATAATTGATTGATACACCAATAAAATTTCAAGGCAGAGGATCTCCATTCTCATTGGACATGTCAATAGTCTTTTTATCGCATGCTTCAAAGTAGAAACTCACCCCTCTTATCAAATAAAGAATGTTTTGACAAGATTCAACTCATTTTGACAAAAATCTTTCATTCTCATTTCCAATATACTCGAACTTCCCTTTTAATCCTCTAATTCTTGGCCAAATCTTTATCCATCTGCATTCAAGTAACAAACATACAAAGTCACTTATCCAGAGTCTATCGAACCATTCAAAACAAAATTCTCTCAACCATAAACAATGTTCCTTGAAAACCACTATAGCTTAACGTTTCAAGATAAAACAAACAGCATATGAGCATCCACAGTCTACCCAAGATCAGCACATTTGAATTTGATATACAGAATCACCTTCACAAATCTTAAGCAAAGAAAAATATATATACATTTTACCTCGACATTGATCACCTTTGACCACCCCGAATCAAAGCGATCAACATATCGACTCCAATCGTCAACATACATGATCACCACATCACCAAACCCACAGCGAATGAACAAGAAAGTTTGCGACAGTGAGAGGAACCAACTTTTGAACATATATTCGTAAAAATTATTGAGCACTACATCCAATCCATGTAAAATGTGTTTAGATTGTGCTCCAAACTGAGAACAAGGTAGGAGGCTATAATCATAAAATCAACTTTGTGACGTATTCGGACGCTCAAAATGATTCATAACAAATACTAACTTCTATTGTTCGGATTATCAGAAGCTGAAGCAAAGAGGTAGTCAAAAGCTAACGTTGATTAGCGAAGACCGAGATTGGATCGAACTCATGTGTGATGGTTTTCGATTAAGAAATAGTGAATTAGGGATCATAATAACACTACATCATTTAACTTCAACTGATAGAAGATATATTCTTACCTTGATGAGACTGATTTTTTAACTTCAACTAATCGAGATCAATAAAATTCCGAGGATTCTCCCTTCGACTGAAATGAAACTCATAAATCCGCTTTGGACACCTTTACTCTCCTAAATATGCTGCCGCCCTCTCATGCGCCAGCTTGCCATTCTAGAAGGCTCTCGGATCAGCTGTCGTCACACGCCGTTGCTTGTCCATCGCTCATGGGCACAGCCTTTTTTTCGGTCACGGCCAAGACGCATCTTCTCTTCCTCGCGTCACAGATGGGCGGGCATGCCAGAGAAAGGAAGGAAGACATAGGGTGGGCCCAGGATTTTCTCTCCTTTGGGGCTCAAATCGTGGGCTCAAAGAAATGATGAAAATTGGGCCGAAAGAGAGGGAGTTTAATGGGGCCGAAAACTCATTGAAGGGGTGGGTCGGACACACCGGCCCATTCGACTCGGTTTTTTAATTGCTTATTTTATTTATCTATATATTTTTTTCATTTTCGTTCTCATCTTTTATTCTTTTTTAGGATTTCTTTTGCTTTTTATATACATATATTTTTATATTTTTGTAACATAAACAGATATCTAAAACGTCGACAAAAATTTGGGTGTCAACAGGCCCCTTAACTTCATTTCTATCTCTTTGTCAATGCATAAGCAATCATCTACATGTCCCATCCAAATGATTCTCTCGTGATGGCATTTAGTAGAGATTACTATAAGTTATTGACACCTTAATTTTAATCCACGCATCAAAATAAATGATGAAAAGGAAGGGGATTTTTAAATTGGCTTGGTCCAATGTACCTTCAGCCCATGTCCAAATTCACTATTTTTCTCTTTGGGACGTTAGTTCAAACGCTAAAGGGGGAGCATTCTTTTTGGGGTGAGAAAACGATCTTTGTTGTAGAAGAGGATTCTTAGGCATTGAAAGTTTCTCTAAGCTTTAAAGTTGTGTCTGTGATGACCGAATGTAATTGCCAGTAGCATGAGTCCTGTGATATAGGAGATTGACTGTAATGTATAGACATTCAATATTTGGTTATCTTTGTGTGATAAGCCCCGACTGTTAATGCGTCGGTATGGTGATCCTTGACTTTGTTTTTGTGTATTTCTAGGGTGGTGATGAGGAAGGCGACAGGAAGAAGACGATGGGAGAAAGAAAAGTGTTATTAGTTAGCAAATGGAAAATGAAGTTAATGAACTTCAGGCTTGAATAGGTTTAATGAGCTTGAGCTTAGCTTGGTTTAATAAATTTGGGTTTACTTCGGTTCTAGAAAATTTGGGTTTGCTTTGTCTAGGTGAATCTGGGCTGGGTTTGATCTTATATGAGTTTGTGCTTAATTCGACTTTGACAGATTGGGCTTCCTTTACATTTGATTTTGAAAAGGCTGAGATAAGAGCCTGTGCTTGTCTTGGGCAAAGCCTGTGAGGCCGGAGTTGGTCCATGTTTCAATCTGGCCCAAGTCAGTTAATAAATATCGAATTCTTGTGGAAGTAGCACATTGTTCCAAAATTCGAACTTTCATTTTATCATCAAATCATTTCCGAGGTCATTCAAATGAGACCTCGAAATGTCTACTAGTTTCCGTCATGAATAAAAAAATATTGAAATAGTCACATTCACATATACATTACAATGCTGATTTTTAAAATCATTTTTGATATACCAATTAGGTATGTTTTTACTTATTAATAAGTAATCCTAGAGCCTCTAGTGGCACAATCAATACATATAATGATTCTTTTTGTCAAGAAGCAATCAGGTATATCAATAATCACATTATTGTCCCATTATCTAATGATGATTTGCTCTTAAGATGAGATAGCTTTTGGGGAATGTACTTTTAATATGGGGATAAGCTCCACTAAAATAGACTAACTAAAGATGGAGTTAATTAACATTATGATTTATGTGACCTTTAATTAATTAAAAACTACAATTTCTATGATCATTAATATGGGGGTGGAATTAGTGTAGGCCATAATATAGCGATAATTACATGATTTCGTCATGAAAAAGGTGGTGGGAATTCATGAAGCATTACTCATTGATCACCTCATAATTTTCATAATACGTAGGGAACTCTACTTTTCATATAATAATATCCAATAAGAATGCTTCAGAGATAAATTATTTGCCAATCAGCGGCAAACTATCAAACCTTGGGAGGTAATTTCTCTTAGCAAATGTGGAAGATGTTGTGGAAGCAGAAGATCTAAAGTAAAAAGAAAATCAATTTCTCGAGTTTTGGATCGATTAAATTTCAAGAACAAGAGGCATTAGTATGCTTCAATTGAAAGCTCATGTGATTGCATTTGCAGCTCCTTGAAGCCCACCGTCTTTTGTCCTCGTCATAATTCCTTCAACATCATGGCTCGTCCTCATCGCCATTCCCGTCCTTGCAAGAGAGAAGACGGAGCTGCTGCCGAGCAGGAGACTCCTCCTCGCAGTAACCCTCCATTCTTCATACTCTCCAACACGCTAAATTCGCTAGCTCAGTAGCTTTACTCTGAGAGTGCTAGTATGAACAAAATAAAGGAGTTAGGGAAGAGAATAAAAACACAAGATTTATAGTGGTTCGGCTTAATCCAAGCCTACGTCCACTCTCCCACGATGACAGCCTTCTTGGGCTGGATTCCAACATGCAATCAACAAGAGATTACAACTTCGAGTGCAAACACTTAGTAGATCACACTATCTCACTAAGTCACTCTCTTGGTATTTCTCTCACGATTACAAACGTTTAAGCTCTCAAGAGACAAGTATATGATCGAAAGTCGCTCAGACTTTGGAATTATAAATTCTACGCTCCGTCTCTTACTTGCTCATCGGTCCTTCATCTCCTTAAATACTCCTCCACTTCCAAACTACCCGTTGGACAGTATCTCGGAGAATCGTCTTCCAATATACCCATTGGACAGCTACGTATCTAGAAGATTCGGTAGCCGTTGAGTGACAAAGGTAGAATCCCAAATTGATTCCGATCGCCCATACAAACGAAATCTTGGTTTCCATAAGTAAAGCTTCTTCGAATAGAAAGTTCTTGTCTTCAAGATCCAATCGTCAATCAATTAGATTGAGTCAATTAAATCAATCTTGATGTGGAATCCAAACCAGATCACTAGCCGTTGTATGATTGGGCTTGAGTTACGATTCATCGTAATCTGGATGTAAAGTCTGAGTCTGTAGACTTTAAAATATGAGTCTGTAGACTTTACAACGGGTCCGAACATATCTACTTCGAACAGATTTAGCTTTAAGGTGCACCTGCCCGGTTCGGCTTGAAGATAGAGTCTCCGGTCTTCGGTTCGGCTTCAGCATAGAGTCTGTCTTCCGGTTCATCATTCACGTTCGATGGAATTAGTCGGAGTTAGCGGACTTACGATGTAGAGCAGACTTTGGTCTGGCGTCTTCGACTTTGACACGAAGTCTGGATATCTTCGAGAATATACTTTGGACATGAGTTACGTTCGAGTCTTCGGTCGTCTTCACACTTTGACAATATCCTTTACATGTTCTATAATCTGCATGGTCTATTACTTAACCATCAAACATGTTAGTAGCCTTTGATTTATTTTGTCATCTTCAAAACATCATAAGGGATTTCCCTAACAATCTCCCCCTTTTTGATGATGACAAAACAATCTCTGAATATGCAGATTTGTAAACATGCTTTTTTTTAAAAATATTAATTTAAATCAAAGGATATCAAATAGATTGAGCATGACAATATATAGAAAAATAATCGCAGCTCAATATTATGCAATAATATCAACCAATCAGCACATATGCATATTCATATCTTCTCCCCCTTTTTTGTCATAATCAAAAAGCGATAACAATAGATTCACGGAGAGAATGATAATCAATATCTTGCATGAATCACAATTTCCAAAAATCAGCTTTTTATCGACTATTAAAGATATGCAATATAGCTCACTTCGATTATATCTATCAGCAAATATCCAATAAAAATCACGAATGCATAATAAAATTCATTTATCCTTTTCGTCATGATAAAATGATAATATCAATAAGAGATTTGTTAATGACAAAATGTAATAAAAGATGCACTAACCAGATTTTTTTGTAACAGATTCTAACACATTTACCTTTCCTTCCATCCATAATAAGATCATGATCAATCCAAAAAGATTTTTCCATAATTGATCAATGCTCCCCCTCAATTTGTTGCATTTTTGAGGTGATCACGATTCTTTTCATTTTCTTTTGGATTTGCTTTCTCCCCCTGTGATCATGACAATATTTGCGAATAGAAACAATTGTTGCAATTGTCGCAAGAGATATTTTCTGATTGCACCAAAATTTGCGTAGATTCGCAATCATCATTCCCTTAAAGAATTTCCTGCAATCAACTCATTTCCCTTTTTGGTATCCATTAATGTGGATCCTTCCTTGACGTTAGAGTAAAATAGAAAATCTCCATAATCAAATATTCTTTCTTAATTCATCATAACAAAGTATTCAAAGAAAGAATATTATGCACAATAATATCTTGCATCATAAATTAATATCACGTAAAACAGATTTTTATTTGGCAAAATATGATAAAAATCGATAGTATAAAATCAAACCAAATAAATTCATTTGTCTTTAAGCATGATATCAAAAATGATCACACGTATCAAATTAAATCTCGAATCACAAATCACACAATTCTTTCTTCAATAAAGCAAATCAAAAAATATGATCATTATAAAATCTGAATCAATCAATGATATATCGAATTTCAGGCATAATGAGAATTATGTGCCCAAAAACATTCCTTACCAACTTCTTCTTTTCCTTTATTTCCTTGATTTCCTCATCGGATTCGAGTCCGGTTCGAATCGACTTTGATTCTGAGTCTATGTCTGAGTCAGACTCAGATTCTGAATGTGCCGTCAAGCATATATTTCTTTGCACATCATCTTCTTTCATTGTTCTTTTCTGGCCATTCTGCTTGTATTTTCTTCCATCGAAATATAGTGGCCTTGTGTTGCTTTTCCCTTCCATAAGTCCCGGTGCCAACATACTAGCCATAAAGAATCTTTAGCTCAAAAGTAAAAACACTTTTATAAACCAAGCACTTTGCTCTGATACCAATTGAGAGTGCTAGAATGAATAAAATAAAGGAGTTAGGGAAGAGAATAAGAACACAAGATTTATAGTGGTTCGGCTTAATCCAAGCCTACGTCCACTCTCCCACGATGACAGCCTTCTTGGCTGGATTCCAACATGCAATCAACAAGAGATTACAACTTCGAGTGCAAACACTTAGTAGATCACACTATCTCACTAAGTCACTCTCTTGGTATTTCTCTCACGATTACAAACGTTTAAGCTCTCAAGAGACAAGTATATGATCGAAAGTCGCTCGAGACTTTGGAATTATAAATTCTACGCTCCGTCTCTTACTTGCTCATCGGTCCTTCATCTCCTTAAATACTCCTCCACTTCCAAACTACCCGTTGGACAGTATCTCGGAGAATCGTCTTCCAATATACCCATTGGACAGCTACGTATCTAGAAGATTCGGTAGCCGTTGAGTGACAAAGGTAGAATCCCAAATTGATTCCGATCGCCCATACAAACGAAATCTTGGTTTCCATAAGTAAAGCTTCTTCGAATAGAAAGTTCTTGTCTTCAAGATCCAATCGTCAATCAATTAGATTGAGTCAATTAAATCAATCTTGATGTGGAATCCAAACCAGATCACTAGCCGTTGTATGATTGGGCTTGAGTTACGATTCATCGTAACGGATGTAAAGTCTGAGTCGTAGACTTTAAAATATGAGTCTCGTAGACTTTACAATCTGGGTCTGAACATATCTACTTCTGAACAGATTTAGCTTTAAGGTCTGTACCCAGTTCAGCTTCAGCATAGAGTCTGTCTTCTGGTTCAGCTTCAGCATAGAGTCTGTCTTCTGGTTCATCATTCACGTTCAGTCTGGAATTAGTCGGAGTTAGCAGACTTCTGATGTAGAGCAGACTTTGGTCTGGCAGTCTTCAGACTTTGACACAGAAGTCTGGATATCTTCAGAATATACTTTGGACATGAGTTACGTTCAGTCTTCTGGTCGTCTTCACACTTTGACAATATCCTTTACATGTTCTATAATCTGCATGGTCTATTACTTAACCATCAAACATGTTAGTAGCCTTTGATTTATTTTGTCATCTTCAAAACATCATAAGGGATTTCCTAACAATCTCCCCTTTTTGATGATGACAAAACAATCTCTGAATATGCAGATTTGTAAACATGCTTTTTTTTAAAAATATTAATTTAAATCAAAGGATATCAAATAGATTGAGCATGACAATATATAGAAAAATAATCGCAGCTCAATATTATGCAATAATATCAACCAATCAGCACATATGCATATTCATATCTTCTCCCCCTTTTTTGTCATAATCAAAAAGCGATAACAATAGATTCACGGAGAGAATGATAATCAATATCTTGCATGAATCACAATTTCCAAAAATCAGCTTTTTTATCGACTATTAAAGATATGCAATATAGCTCACTTCGATTATATCTATCAGCAAATATCCAATAAAAATCACGAATGCATAATAAAATTCATTTATCCTTTTCGTCATGATAAAATGATAATATCAATAAGAGATTTGTTAATGACAAAATGTAATAAAAGATGCACTAACCAGATTTTTTTGTAACAGATTCTAACACATTTACCTTTCCTTCCATCCATAATAAGATCATGATCAATCCAAAAGATTTTTCCATAATTGATCAATGCTCCCCCTCAATTTGTTGCATTTTGAGGTGATCACGATTCTTTTCATTTTCTTTTGGATTTGCTTTCTCCCCTGTGATCATGACAATATTTGCGAATAGAAACAATTGTTGCAATTGTCGCAAGAGATATTTTCTGATTGCACCAAAATTTGCGTAGATTCGCAATCATCATTCCCTTAAAGAATTTCCTGCAATCAACTCATTTCCCTTTTTGGTATCCATTAATGTGGATCCTTCCTTGACGTTAGAGTAAAATAGAAAATCTCCATAATCAAATATTCTTTCTTAATTCATCATAACAAAGTATTCAAAGAAAGAATATTATGCACAATAATATCTTGCATCATAAATTAATATCACGTAAAACAGATTTTTATTTGGCAAAATATGATAAAATCTGATAGTATAAAATCAAACCAAATAAATTCATTTGTCTTTAAGCATGATATCAAAAATGATCACACGTATCAAATTAAATCTCGAATCACAAATCACACAATTCTTTCTTCAATAAAGCAAATCAAAAAATATGATCATTATAAAATCTGAATCAATCAATGATATATCGAATTTCAGGCATAATGAGAATTATGTGCCCAAAAACATTCCTTACCAACTTCTTCTTTTCCTTTATTTCCTTGATTTCCTCATCGGATTCGAGTGGTTCGAATCAGACTTTGATCCCGAGTCTATGTCGAGTCGGACTCGGATTCCGAATGTGCCGTCAAGCATATATTTCTTTGCACATCATCTTCTTTCATTGTTCTTTTCTGGCCATTCTGCTTGTATTTTCTTCCATCGAAATATGGTGGCCTTGTGTTGCTTTGCCCTTCCATAAGTCCTGGTGCCAACATACTAGCCATAAAGAATCTTTAGCTCAAAAGTAAAAACACTTTTATAAAACCGAGCACTTGGCTCTGATACCAATTGAGAGTGCTAGTATGAACAAAATAAAGGAGTTAGGGAAGAGAATAAAAACACAAGATTTATAGTGGTTCGGCTTAATCCAAGCCTACGTCCACTCTCCCACGATGACAGCCTTCTTGGCTGGATTCCAACATGCAATCAACAAGAGATTACAACTTCGAGTGCAAACACTTAGTAGATCACACTATCTCACTAAGTCACTCTCTTGGTATTTCTCTCACGATTACAAACGTTTAAGCTCTCAAGAGACAAGTATATGATCGAAAGTCGCTCAGACTTTGGAATTATAAATTCTACGCTCCGTCTCTTACTTGCTCATCGGTCCTTCATCTCCTTAAATACTCCTCCACTTCCAAACTACCCGTTGGACAGTATCTCGGAGAATCGTCTTCCAATATACCCATTGGACAGCTCTGTATCTAGAAGATTCGGTAGCCGTTGAGTGACAAAGGTAGAATCCCAAATTGATTCCGATCGCCCATACAAACGAAATCTTGGTTTCCATAAGTAAAGCTTCTTCGAATAGAAAGTTCTTGTCTTCAAGATCCAATCGTCAATCAATTAGATTGAGTCAATTAAATCAATCTTGATGTGGAATCCAAACCAGATCACTAGCCGTTGTATGATTGGGCTTGAGTTACGATTCATCGTAACTGGATGTAAAGTCTCGAGTCGTAGACTTTAAAATATGAGTCTCGTAGACTTTACAATGCGGGTCCGAACATATCTACTTCGAACAGATTTAGCTTTAAGGTCTCGTACCCAGCCTGGTTCGCTTCAAAGACATAGAGTCCGTCTTCCGGTTCACCAAAGATAGAGTCCGTCTTCCGGTTCATCATTCACGTTCGATCCGGAATTAGTCGGAGTTAGCAGACTTCTGATGTAGAGCAGACTTTGGTCTGGCAGTCTTCAGACTTTGACACAGAAGTCTGGATATCTTCAGAATATACTTTGGACATGAGTTACGTTCGATCTTGGTCGTCTTCACACTTTGACAATATCCTTTACATGTTCTATAATCTGCATGGTCTATTACTTAACCATCAAACATGTTAGTAGCCTTTGATTTATTTTGTCATCTTCAAAACATCATAAGGGATTTCCCTAACATACTCAAATTAAGAGGCTCATGTAAATCATCAATCTTAATTAACCAGCAAATCGAAAGCAATTTTTTAGGAAGCGACTCTCCTCCATCAATAGCTATTTTCAGTCGAGTCACTGTGCGATTGCGACTCCTTATAAGCTGATGGATCAATGCCTCTTCTGTCCCAGAAATTTCAAGCAAATTCCTCCTTCCCGGAAACTAATATCCGCTCATTTCATTGGCAAAACACGAAATCGCTACGTCCCAAGAGAAATCGTCCCTGCACGGCGTGTAACTAAGGGATGCAGAGACTTACCCGCCTCTTGTATCCTTCAATCATCGTTTTCCCAGTGATGTTATTCCTCTAGGGCATATCGTCAAAGAGTCACCGCGCGCATTATCCATTTGACCACACATGGCATAAAGCTGAAGGATGAAGAAGGCTTACGAACGTGACACGCGAAGCAGAGAAGGACAGAGCATGGCAACTAGCTGAATGTCTTAACTCTCGACAATGAGTGGTAGTGATGGAGGTGAAATGTAGAGCTGGAACAGCGAATACCGAACTGAAGACGTGTCAGATCTCTCTCTCTCTCTCTGTGGCATTTCGTTAAACGTGTGATTACCACAATGAGGACGTAAGAACAGAGCAACCGCGGGATAGAGGTAAGACCTTGATGATCGGAGAAGAGATTCAAACTTCTAAATCAGAACAAATGGCGACGAGGATGCATCAATGGAGAAAACCCAGCAACGGAGCGTTGGCGCGATGACGAGATCGTCGCAACGCCTAGGCACCGAGTCACGCACAAGATTTTGCTACCGCCATCACTTCGGAACATCTGGCAAGCTTCTCAGGCTCCTCCTAATCCTGAAACTATTTGCTTTGCCGATTGCTTTGAGTCCACTGCAACTGCCAATAAAAGAAGATCAATGAAGGACTCCCAAGGATTTTGCGATGATGACGCTCGACAGCTATGGAAATCCAGCGATGGAATCGCTCAATAGAGATACTCAGATGCGACCAGAAACGGATCCAAGTTGCAACTGCGAGGCTGAAGGCGCGGTGCAGAGAGCTCCGCCACGGGAGAAACCCGGAGATCACCGTCCGAAGGTCGGACGATGCGACGGCGAGGAGGTGGAGATACCGTCCGGCAAAACTCCAGTCATCGAAAACGGGCTAACTACTAGGCTTATGTCTGGGCTGCGTTTGATGGGCCTAAAAGAGGAATTGAGTCTGCTAATTGTCTAGCGGGCTGAAGACACGAACTTGGGCTGATGTAATGGACCAGAATTGATCTCTTTCTCTTCTTCTTCCTTTTTTTTTTGGTCAATTTATTTAATATCTATTTTTCTTGAACTTTCCTGCTTTCTATTTTAATCTTCATTTTTTTTTATTATTTTAAACCAATTCTTCATTTGTCAATTAAAATTTAGGATCCAATAATCTTCTTATTTTCAAGAATTTCTTCGAATGTATTCCTACACTATTAAATGTTAGAAATTAACCATTCGATCAATAAAGTCTTTCGAGAATGCTTTTACATTGCTCTAAAATATAGAGGAGAAATTTCCTAGGACTCTGCACCATGCCACCGAGTCATCGAATCAGTGTTTCTTTACAACTCAGTATCTGTATGATAGACTTCGGTTTGAAATAGTCTCTATAAACACAATCATTTTTCTAGCTTAATTAAGTAAACTAGCCTTCACTCCTAACTTGATGCCTCCTTCAATATAAAAATCATCCATCCACGTTAACAAGAAAGCAACAGAATGACTACATATAACTAAGCATGTTGGCCGACTCTTTTATTTTCTAATACTCGATTGTCTAACGGTCGCCATTCTTATCTTGATTGAGGTGTCTGACAGCAATGGCCTTCTTTATTTTTTACATTGGACAATTTGGACTTGGAGCAGTGTGCTACCAAGTTTTCCCCCTTCCAAAGAATTGACCGGTACTTAGCTAAGTCCTTAACTAAGATTAGGTTACGGAGCTCATCCATGATCCACACCCAAGGAAGTCACTGGTATTTTTATTTGATTTTTGTTCGGTCTATAGCATTTTTATTTTTCTCACTATATCCCTTCATGCACAAAGTGAGTGCTCTTTTTCTAATTTAATTAAACAAATAAGGATTAAAAATATATAAATAAAATTATTGGAATTTAATCGATTTATGGAGCATGTAGGTTGTGCCGCAGGCCTTAGCATTCGTCCTCCTTGATGATCCAAAACAAAAATGTGGACTAAAAGACGCCCGTTCCCTCCGGGGGTCCTCGGGGCTGTGTGTGTGTGTGTGTGTGGGGGGGGGAGGGGGGGTGGTTTACAAACATGAACTTTATTTTTTAGTTAATTTTGGATATTGATCAAGTCCATATTTAAGGATGGAAAAAATATTAATGCGACTTAAATAAACTCTCATATGCTAAGTAAACCACCCCATAGTGTCTCAATTAGAGATGTAAATTTTGAATCATTCCAAAATATGAGAAGACAATGTGATATTATCACTCGCCGTGTCAGATAATTTTGTCTGTCTCTATTTTCTTTCCCTAACCTGTCACAAAGAAAGAATAATCTAATATTCGCCTACATTTATATTGCTTATATTTTGTTTGTGTATATCTACACCGCACCATCATTAAGATTAAGATATAACAAATACGTGATTAGCTCTATTTAAGGATATTGCAATGGGCTTCCCATCCACATCAACCATATGCAAATCAATCATCAAAGGAAGCAAAACCATACCATTTAACTAGGGTTTATCTTTACTTAAGATATTCTATTGAATGCGACATACACTTGTTCTTTATGATAAAATAACCATTTTTTTGTCAGAGTAAAATAATCATGTTCACTTAACATTATATCTTGCAATTATTGAACATCAATAATGTGATACTTAATCATTTTCGTTTTATTAAAGAATGATAAATGATGGAAAATATACTTATCTTTACAATAAAATATTATGCTTACTGAACCCTAGGATTGACGTGGTTGGTTGAGGAGTTAGGGAATTCCAACTTGAGAATTGGAGATTGCCGGTTAGGACTACACATATTGCATGCGAACTACTTTGGATTTGAGTCACCTACATAATCCAAAGGCTTGAGCTTAACCAATTCATTGGGATTGAAGGATATTTCATAGGCTCGTTAGTAAACAGGTTTCCAAGCCTATGCCCCTAGATTATACACAAAAAAGAAAAGAAAAAAGATGCTTACTTTAGGAGAATCCTAATTTTATATCATAGTTATTTTAGTATGTAGTTATTCCTCATAATCTAGATAGTTATTAAACAATAGACCCTTATCAACTTAATTACAAAGAGAATGTCACCCTAACTTTAATTAGTTTAACATATTTTTCGTTAGAAATTAGTCATAATCTTTTCAAATAGTCATAATAAATATACAGACTTAGGATTGATTTGACATTCTAGTCGAACAATTATGGTTGGTAAATAAACAACTTCAAATTTTCCTTTTGAGCTGAGTTTGTTTTTCCCCTCAAAGGGATGATTTGAGGCACTATCTATTAACAAATCTGTGAAAATTGAAAGATAATACATGAAAAGTCAACAAGTATTTTCATCTAATTGTCAATATTAATTAGATATGATGGTCTAAGTTAGCCCTAGTCCAATATATCAATAAGTAGAAAAATGTTCATAAAATTGGATCAATAACATCCGACCAAAAAAATATATAAATCAATAACATGGCTAGTGAATCAATGTTTGTCCATTGGCGGTGCAGAAAAGGAGGGAAACTTATTATGATTACATGAAAAATCAAATTATGACTTGCTAAGACATTAAGTTGCATGAAAACCAAAATTCAAAAAATTTGACGGACAAAACATGACTGCTCTTCATATTCAAAAAAGAAAAATCAGCTAGATTTCCTACCTAAATCATTATTTTTCCAAACGACACACTATTACTAAACCAATTTCTACCATGTTTCAAAATAACAAAGAAAAGAAAGTTCTTGTCAGTGAAGGAGCACAACCAAATAAGGGGGGCATAATTGTAAACCTAAAACTCAAGTCACTCTATAATCAACCTAAAGTGACACTTTGAGAACTCATTTCAAACAGCATAAATAAAGTCCTGACCAGCACCGCTCAAAATGGTGACTTTGAAAACAATGTCATCGCTATCAATTAGATCGAACGTGTAGACATTTGTGCACGTGGATGAGTTTCTCTCATGAATGCATGCCAACCAGGGACAGAGACATAGCCTCTCTAACTCATCTATAGCTCCTAATGAGCTTCACTGGCCATTATTTGTAACGAGCTCCACTGGTTATAATCTGTTGAAATACCTAAGAGTCGCTCTTTGCTTTTCCAGAACATGTTGCTTGATGAATTCACTCAGAATTGTTTGCACATGTTCATGTTGGAACAACCAAGATATGAAATTGCTTAAGTGAAATGATAAATCCAAGGAAAAATTGGAGGGCAAGGAGCAAGATGGTATTGATTTGAGGTCGTGGAAATCCAAGGATAAATCTATCCATTTGAAAGTGTTCAAGGATGAAATAAAGTGAAAGATGCTGTGGAAGCAGAAAATCTGGAGTAAAAAGAAAATCAACTTCGCAAGCTCGAGATCAATTCAATTTCAAGAGAAAGAGGCAAGCAGTGCATGCTTCACTTGAAAACTCATGTGAATGCATTTGCAGCTCCTCGAAGCCTGTTGTTGTTTTTTTTTTTTTTTTTTTTGGTCCTTTCCATAAAATCTTCAACATCATGGCTCCTCCTCGTCCTCGCCCTTGCCGGAGAGAAGATGGAATTGTTGTCGAGCAGGAGACTACCAAGTAGTAGCCCTCCCTTCTTCATACTCTTTGATATGCTAGTTCACTAGTTCAGTAACTTTAATCAAATTAAGAGGCTCATGAAAGTCATCGATCTTAATTAACCAGCAATCAAAAGCAAATTTTTTTGAGAAGTGACTGTCCATTAATAGCTATTTTTCAGTTAAGTCACTGTGCAATTGCTACTCCTTATAAGCTGATGGACCAGTGGCTCTTCTGTCCAATTCCTGCTTCATGTGTTCGTCCCAGGAATTTCAAGCAAATGCATTCTTCCCAGAAACTAACATTTGCTCATTTCATTGGCAAAACAAGAAATTGCCGCGTTCCAAGAGAAATCATCCCTGCACGGCATGTAACTAACACATCCAGAGACTTACGCGCCTCTCCCATCCTCATGTATCCTTCGATCATCGTTTTCCCAGTGAAGTTATTCCCAGTGAGGCATATCGTCAAACAGTCAACGTGCATTATCTATTTGACTGAACACGACACAAAGCCGAAGGAAGAAGAAGGTTCGCAAGCGTGATGGTGCAGTTCAAGAAACTAATTACCTTCTCTTGGAAAAGCACGCAGACCGACCGCAAAGCAGGACAGACCATGGCAAAATCTAGAGCTGGAACAACGAATGCCGAACTGAAAACGTGTCGAATTTCTCTCTCTCGCTCTCTCTCTCTCTGGCGTTTCATCGATAAGAGATTCAAACTTTTCGATCAGAACACATGGCGACGAGGATGCATCAACGGAGAAAACCCAGCGACGGAGTGTCGGCGACATGACGAGATCGGCACAACTGAGGGTCGGAGGACGACACGAGATTTCTGCTACGGCCATCGCTTCGGAACCTCTCACGAGCTCCTCAGGCTCCTAATCCCGAAACTATTTGCTTCGTCGATTGCTTGAATCCACTGAACTGCAAACAAAAGAAGATCAGTGAAGGATTCCGAGGATTTTGCGATGATGACGCTTGGCGACGATGGAAATCAAAGATGGAAAATCGCCGGACTGAGATATTCAGATGCGACGCGAAACGGATCGAAGTTACAACCACGGGGCTGAAGGTGCGGTGCAAAGAGCTCCGCCACGGGAGAATCCCGAACGTCACCGTCCGACGATCGGAAGAAGGGACGGTGACGCGGCGGAGATCGCCTCCAGCGAAACTCCGGTCGGTGAAAACGGGCTCATGTTTGATGGGCTTAAGAGAGGAATTGAGTCTGCTAATCATCTAGCGGGCTGAAGACACGAACTTGGGCTGATGTATTGGATCCAAATTGGTCTCTCTTCTTCTTGTTTTTCTTTTTGTCAATTTATTTAATATCTCATTTTCTTGTACTTTCCTATTTTCTATTTTAATTCTTCATTTTAATTCATTTAAACCAATGTTTTAATTTGTCAACTAAAATTCAGGTGCCAACAATCTTTCTTATTTTTAGGAGTTTATTTGAGTGTAATTCCACGCAGTTAGAAGTTAAAAATTAACCATTCGATCATCAAAATATTTTCATGTTACTATAAAGTACTGAGGAGAAATTTCCTAAGACTCATGCACTGTGCCACCAAGTCATGGAATGAGTGCTTCTTTGCAACTCAGTATCTATATGATCTAGTTAGGTTTGAAATAGCCTCTGTAAATACAATCATATTTGAAAAAAAAAAAAAAAAAAAAACGTAATCATTTTTCTAACTTAATGAAGTACACTAACCTTTACTTGTAACTTTATGCCTCCTTCAATATAAAAATCATCCATTTAGCATGAAAGCTTGAATGACAATATAATAAGCAAGTTTGACTCTTTTTATTTTTATTTTTCCTAATACTCGATTGCCTAAAAGTTACCATTCTTATCTTGGTTGAGGCTGACAATGATCTTTTTTCTTTTTTATATATTTTTTTATATTGGATAGTTTGGACCTGTAGCGATAACAAGTTGTAGCTTCTAAAGGAGTTGACTGGTGTTTAGTTAACTCCTTCAGAAGCTACAACTTGTTAAGGTCTTAAGTAAGGTTAGACTGCCGAGGTCCGTTGTCCACACCCAAGAAATTCAGTATCTTTATTTGAATCTATAACATTTTGATTTTTCTCACTATATCTCTTCATACAAAAGTGTGTTCTCTTTTTATAATATTAATTAAACAAAAAATTGAATATATAAATAAAAACTCTGAAATTTAATAGGCCATGGCACAAGCTTCTAAGGGCGCAAATGATAACCATTCTAGCAAGAAATTGATTTCTGGAAAAGAAATAGATTTTTATATTTTTATTTCTATATGAGTTTTTAAGCAAAAATAACTGTTTAATAACGATATAAAATTTCTACTCCAAAAATAAAAATTCATTTGATAATGACAAAAAATTTCTTCCTTTCGGACAGTGATGAATGGTGGTAGACCGGCGATTGGTGGAGGCGATAAATGGCAGCAGCAGCGGCGACCGACAGATGGTGGTCGACGGCGACAGATGGAGGACACGATGAGAAGAATTTTTATTTCTCATTTCTATTCCAAAAATAGAGAAGTAGAAAATTTTTACTTCTAATTTCTATTCCAAACCTATTTCTGGAACAAAAATCTATTTCATAAATAAAAAAATGGAATAATTTTACCAAATGGATTTCTATTTCAGAAACAAATCTGGAGTAGAAAAATTGTTTCTGGAATAGAAATTACTGGTTGTCATGCACCCCTTTAGTAGTTAGGCCTTTGCATTCGTCCTCCTTGATGCTCCAAAATAAATGTGGACTAAAAGAAGCCATGTTCTGCTCCATGGGGGTTACAAACATGAAAATCAGACATGCACTCTACTTTTTGTTAAATTTGCATATTGGTCAAGTCCATATTTCTTCCGACCAAAAAAAAAAAAAAAAAAGAGTCCATATTTCTAGCACCCCAATCAAAGGAAAATACTAAATCATACTTCACGTAACCTATCGGATAGGGCCTCAATTAGCGAAGAAATCAATGAAATGTAAATATTGAATCATTCCGAAGCACGAGAAGATAATTTAACCTTATCACTTGCCACGTCATATGATTTTGTCATTGTCTCTTTCTCCTTTACCTAACTTATAAGGCTATAACAAATGAAATGAGTAATCTAATATGTGCTCCCCTTTATATCATTTATATTATATTCGTGTGTATTTGCACTGCACCATCATTAAGATATAGCAAAAAGGGGATTGGCTCTATTTAAAAATATTGTAATGAGGTTCCTATCCTCATCAATCAAATATTAAATCAATCATCAAAAGAAGCAAAATCATACCATTTAGCTAGGGGTTATCTTTTCTTAGGAAATACTGTCGAATGCGACGTGCACTTGTTCTTTCTAATTAAATAATCATGCTTACTTAACATCCTATCTTGCAATTATTGAACATCAATAATATGACAATTTTTTGTTTGTTGTTTCTTAAAGAATGATAAATGATACAAAATATACTTATCTTTGCAATAAAAAATTTATGGTTACTTAATCCCAGAATTGATGCAATTGGTTACGGAGTTGGGGATTTCCAACTTGCAAATTGGAGGTTGCCAGCTAGAATCGTAGAACCACATGCAAACTGCCTTTGATTATAGCCGCCTATAGATGGAAAACTTGAGCTTAATTGATAAATGAGGCTTGCAGGATATTCAATAGGCTTCTAGGTAAACAAGTATCCACGTCATGCCCTTAGATTATACAAAAAAAAAAAAAAAAAAAAAAAAAAAACGCTTACTTTAGGAGAATCCTAAATTTATATAATAATTATTTTAATATGCATTTATTTATCGTAAACTAGGTAGTTATTAAGCAACAGATCCTTATCTACTTAATTACAAAAGAGAACGTCCCCGTGACTTTAATTAGTGATCACATTTTTTTCTGTTGTAAATTAGTCATAACCTTTATAAATAGTCATAATAAATATATGGACTTAGGACTAATTTGACATTCTAGTCTAACAATTATGGTTGGTAAAAGAACCACTTCAAAACTTTCCTTCTGAAATGGCTTTGTTTTTCCCCTTAAAGGGATGATTTGAGGAATATCAATCGACAAACCTGTGAAAATTTAATAGATGATACATGAAAAGTCAAGAGTTATTTTCATCTAATGGTCAACATTAATTAGATATGAGTGTCTAAGTTAGCCCAAGTCCAATATGTCAATAAGTTGAAAAATGTCCAAAAATTGCTATTCAATATAAATCGATAACATGACCAGTGAATCAATGTTTGTCCATTATGCCTCCTTCAACATAAAAATCATCCATCCACGTATTGCTATTCAATATAAATCTAACTTGATGCCTCCTTCAACATAAAAATCATCCATCCACGTATTGCTATTCAATATGAATCGATAACATGACCAAAGTGAATCAATGTTTGTCCATCAGCCTATTAGAGAAAGGACGGAGACTTAATTAATGTTAACTTAATGAAGTACACTAACCTTCACTTCTAACTTGATGCCTCCTTCAACATAAAAATCATCCATCCACGTATTGCTATTCAATATGAATCGATAACATGACCAGTGAATCAATGTTTGTCCATCAGCTGTTAGAGAAAAGGACGGAGACTTAATTAATGTTAACTTAATGAAGTACACTAACCTTCACTTCTAACTTGATGCCTCCTTCAACATAAAAATCATCCATCCACGTATTGCTATTCAATATGAATCGATAACATGACCAAAGTGAATCAATTTTTGTCCATCAGCTGTTAGAGAAAAGGACGGAGACTTAATTAATGTTAACTTAATGAAGTACACTAACCTTCACTTCTAACTTGATGCCTCCTTCAACATAAAAATCATCCATCCACGTATTGCTATTCAATATGAATCGATAAAATGACCAGTGAATCAATGTTTCTCCATCAGCTGTTAGAGAAAAGGACGGAGACTTAATTTATGTTAACTTAATGAAGTACACTAACCTTCACTTCTAACTTGATGCCTCCTTCAACATAAAAATCATCCATCCACGTATTGCTATTCAATATAAATCGATAACATGACCATTGAATCAATGTTTGTCCATCAGCTGTTAGAGAAAAGGACGGAGACTTAATTAATGTTAACTTAATGAAGTACACTAACCTTCACTTCTAACTTGATGCCTCCTTCAACATAAAAATCATCAATCCACGTATTGCTATTCAATATGAATCGATAACATGACCAGTGAATCAATGTTTGTCCATCAGCTGTTAGAGAAAAGGACGGAGACTTAATTAATGTTAGCTTAATGAAGTACACTAACCTTCACTTCTAACTCGATGCCTCTTTCAACATAAAAATCATCCATCCACGTATTGCTATTCAATATAAATCGATAACATGACCAGTGAATCAATGTTTGTCCATCAGCTATTAGAGAAAAGGACGGAGACTTAATTAATGTTAACTTAATGAAGTACACTAACCTTCACTTCTAACTTGATGCCTCCTTCAACATAAAAATCATCCATCCACGTATTGCTATTCAATATGAATCGATAACATGACCAAAGTGAATCAATGTTTGTCCATCAACGTTAGAGAAAAGGACGGAGACTTAATTAATGTTAACTTAATGAAGTACACTAACCTTCACTTCTAACTTGATGCCTCCTTCAACATAAAAATCATCCATCCACGTATTGCTATTCAATATGAATCGATAACATGACCAGTGAATCAATGTTTGTCCATCAGCTGTTAGAGAAAAGGACGGAGACTTAATTAATGTTAACTTAATGAAGTACGCTAACCTTCACTTCTAACTTGATGCCTCCTTCAACATAAAAATCATCCATATATAAATCGATAACATGACCAGTGAATCAATGTTTGTCCATTAGCTGTTAGAGAAAAGGACGGAGACTTAATTAATGTTAACTTAATGAAGTACACTAACCTTCACTTCTAACTTGATGCCTCCTTCAACATAAAAATCATCCATCCACGTTAGCATGAAAGCAATTGAATGACAATATAACCAAGCAAGTTGGCCGACTCTTTTTATTTTTTTTTCCCTAATACCCGATTGTCTAAAAGTCGCCATTCTTATCTTGATTGAGGCGGCCGACAGTGGTCTGTTTTATTTTTATATTGGATAGTTTGGACTTGTAGCGGTAATAAGTTGTAGCTTCTCAAGGAATTAACTAGTGTTTAGTTAAGGCCTTAACTAAGGTTAGACTGCTGTCAGGGTCCATTGTCCACACCCAAGAAATTCACTGGTATCTTTATTTGATTATTATTTGGACTATAACATTTTGATTTTTCTCACTACATCTCTTCATACACAAAGTGCATGCTCTTTTCCTAATATTAATTAAACAAAAAATTGAATCTATAAATAAAATCTCTGAAATTTAGTCGACTTATGGAGCTTGTAGGCCGTGGCACAGGCTTCTAGGTAGTTAGGCCTTTGCATTCGTCCTCCTTGATGGTCCAAAATAAATGTGGACCAAAAGAAGCCATGTTCTGCTCCATGGTGGTTACAAACATGAAAATCAGACATGCACTCTATTTTTTGTTAAGTTGGCATATTGGTCAAGTCCATATTTCTAGCACCCCAATCAAAGGAAAATACTAAATCATACTTTACGTAAACCATCAGATAGGGTCTCAATTAGTGATGAGATGTAAATATTGAATCATTCCAAAGCACGAGAAGATAATTTGACCTTATCACTTGCCGCGTCAGATAATTTTGTCCATCTCTTCTTCCTTTACCTAACCTATAAGACTATAACAAATGAGATGAGTAATCTAATATTCACCTACATTATTATCTCTTATATATTTTTTTTTTTGGTGAAAATTCGAAAAAGCAGAGATGTGTGGTGAGCTTGGATCGAACACGCGACCTTCAAATCTTAGTCTGACATCGCTTATATCATGTTGGTGTGTTCGCATTGCACCATCATCAAAATATAGCAAATACGTGGTTGGATCTATTTAAAAATATTGCAATGGGGTTCCCATCCACATCAATCATATATTAAATCAATCATCAAAAGAAGCAAACCCATCCCATTTCACTAGGGCTCATCTTGTCTTAAGAAATTCTATTGAATGTGACATGCACTTTGTTTCTGATTAAATAATCATGCTTACTTAACATCTTATTTTGCAATTATTGAACATCAATGATGTGAAAATTTTTTGTTAACATTATCGTTTTCTTAAAGAATGATAAATGATGCAAAATATACTTATCTTTGCAATAAAAAATTTATGGTTACTTAATCCCAGAATTGATGCAATTGGTTAGGGTGTTGGGGATTTCCAACTTAAAAATTGGAGGTTGCCAGCTAGAATCTAGAAACCGCATTGCCTTTAATTAGAGCCTCCTATAGATCGAAAGCTTGAGCTTAATTGATTAATGAGGCTTGGAGGATATTTCATAGGCTTCTAAGTAGACAAGTATCCATGTCTATGCCCCTAGATTATTATTTTTTTAAATACGCTTACTTTAGGAGAACCCTAATTTTATATAGTAATTATTTTAATATGCACTTTTTCCTCATAAACTAGGTAGTTATTAAGCAACAAATCTTTATCTACTTAATTACAAAAGAGAACGTCCCCATGACTTCAATTAGTGATAACATTTTTTCCGTTGTAAATTAGTCACATCCTTTATAAATAGTCATAATAAATATACAAACTCAGGACTAATTTGACATTCTAGTCTAACAATTATGATTGGTAAAAGAACCACTTCAAAATTTTCCTTTTGAAATGACTTTGTTTTTCCCCTTAAAGGGATGATTTGAGGAATATCAATCGACAAATTTGTGATTATTGAATCCTATGTCATATCACTGACTACATCGGACGTTAAGCAATTATTGAATAAAATTATATCACAATTGATCGAAAAGATTACAAAAGAATTTTGTGTAAAAATTTAGAATTAAATTTGTGAAATTAAATAATTTAAAGTTAAATTTGAATTTGCACAATAGTATTAGGATAAGTTGGATAATCACAATCGAATGTATCACTGGACAAAACAACATGTCAAGTGGGTGTAACCTGTCCTTCTCCATTTAAACTCACCACGCGTGCGAGGATTTTAAGTCAAATCGTTTTGTTATTTTGACAGCTGGTCATTGCTTTTACGATTTCAATTTAGGCATTACCAGGGAGGCTCAGATAACTATCAATTTAGAAATATTAGAAGGGGAAAAGGCTCCAGACGTGATAGTGACCGATCAACTAAAGAAATAATAAAATGCAGAAAATCATCTAATTCTATTACCTCGACTGTTCATAAGTCCATGATCTTTTTCTTGTCTTGATTGAGGCGAGCGGGAACGGTCTTATTTAATTTTTATCTTTTGCCAATTTCCACTTGGAGCAATATGCTATCAAGTTTATAGCTACCCAAGGAATTAACTAATGTCTAGTTAAGGCCTTGACCATGGTTAAGTTACCGAGCTCTTTTATACTTAAATTGATTGCTCTTCCCTCTCCTTCCTCCATCCTTGTTTGCGCTCAAATCTCTCAGCCTTCTTCATCTCTCATCGTTCTTGCTCTGTTTCCCTCTTTCTTCGCCTCGGAACAACCGTTCTTCTTCCTCCTCTTCTTCTTCGGTATCTGCTTCTCTTTTCCATCGTCCTCTCTCTCTGTCTCCCTATTGTCTCGTCCTTTCTTTCTTGGAAAAAAAAAATCAAAGAGAAATGTCGATCGATTCTGCTATTTCTATTGCGTGGGATGTCTTGAAGTGGGTAGTTGTTCCCATCAAGCGTCAATTCGGATACGTGATCTCCTCCAGGAGGCACGCCCAAGATCTTCAGACGGAAGTCGATAAGCTTGAGTACGAGGTTGATAGGGTCCACAATCTCATTGAAGCGGCCGGAAACAATCTTCGGAATGTCTACAGTCACGTCGAGGACTGCGATGCAAGTGCTGAGAAGGCCTTGAAGGAGGCGCAAGACCTGTTGCGCGACTTCCAAGAGGCGAGCAAGACTTGCTGCTATGAGACTCTTCCTGATCCCAAGTGTCGCTATCAATTCAGCAGGAAGGCCAAGGACAAGATTGAGGTCATTCAGCGACTCACTCAAGAATGCAGGGAATTCAAGGAATTGAACCACATCTCCTTCCGCCCTGCTCCAGGGAACGTTGCTGCTCTGACTTCCTTCCAGTTGGCCACTGTGACGGCCTCCGCTTCTTTTGCCTCGACGTCAAATAAGGTTAGGGACAATGATGTCTTCGAATCCAGAGCTTCTATCATTCGGGACATCATGGCCGCTCTTGCTGATAACAACCATAGCGTGGTCGGGATTTATGGGATGGGCGGGGTCGGCAAGTCCACCCTATTGAGGGAAGTGGAAAGGAGAATAAGGAAAGAGAAGTCATTTGATTGGGTCGCTAAGGCCGATGTGTCGGAAAATGAAGACATCAAGAGGATTCAAGGAGAGATTGCGGACTGCTTGGGCCTTACTGAGATAAAGGACGAAGAGACTATCAGCGGGCGAGCGAGGCTTTTGCACGATAGGTTGAAAAATGAAGAGAAGGCAAAAAAGAAGGTCCTCATAATACTGGACAACCTGTGGAAGCGGCTGGACTTGAAATCAGTGGGCATTCCTTGCGGACATGACAACAAAGTCATAGGATGCAAGTTGCTGCTGACGTCAAGATTTCAAGATGTTTTGCAAAGGGAAATGGTTTGCGACAGGGACTTCCCCCTTGAAGAGCTGAAGGAGGAAGAGGCAAAAAGTTTGTTCGAGAGGACGGTGGGAGACAAAGTTCATGATGACCCGTTCAAATCCTTGGTGGATGAAGCGCTCCGCAAGTGTGCAGGTTTGCCTTTTCTAATTATTACGATGGGCAAGCATTTCAAACACGTGGATTTTTCTCAATGGGAGGATGCTTTGAAACAAATTGAGATGTCTACAAATAAAGGAATCAGTGAGAAGATAAATAAGATGTTGCAATTGAGTTATGATTATTTTGAAGGCGAGGAAGGTAAGGAGGTGAAGTCATTTCTACGACTTTGTGTTGTTTATGGTGTCTCTAAGCCTTCTCTTGAAAACTTGGTGAGGTACGGCATAGGTTTGAGGTTATTTGGAGAAAATAGCAGCATGAAAGAAGTAAGAAATAGGTTGAGCTCATTGATCCAAACTTTGCAAGCATCCTCCTTTTTGTTAGACGATGAAGATGTTGATGGTTTCAAGATACATGACTTGGTTCGTAGATTTGTTGCCTTAGTCACTTCAAGAGATGACCCTTTTCTTGTGTTGAAAGATAATGATAAGTTGGTGACAGAGTTGCCAAAGGACAAGCTCAAAAGTTGTACATCAGTATGCTTTCCCTATGTTGACATGAAGGAGCTTCCCAAAGAATTAGATTGCCCCGAAATGCGAATATTTTTGCTATTCACGAACAGTGAATCTCTTAAGGTCCCAAATTCATGTTTCAACTCTATGAAAAAACTCACAGTCTTACATCTTTCTCAAGTGTGCCTCACTTGTTCACCTTCGCCATTTCAGTTCTTGGAGAACTTACATACTTTGTGTCTTGATGGTTGTTCATTAGAGGATGTAGCCATGATTGGTATGCTAAAAGGGCTACATATTCTTAGCTTTGTGAACTCCAAAATTCAACGACTGCCAGAAGAAATTGGACAATTGGCAGAGTTGAGGTTATTAGACTTAAACCATTGCTCAAACCTGAAAATAATTGAACCAGGTGTGCTTGGAAGCCTGAAGAAATTGGAGGAGTTGTATATGGAGAATAGCTTTGATCAATGGAATGCCGTGGAGCAAACTTCACCAACTAATGCCAGGCTTATTGAGTTGAATAACATGAAGAATCTCTGCACTTTGCATGTGTCCATTCTCAATCCAAGTGTGCTCCCAGAGGATCTAAATGTCAAGAAATTAACCAAGTACAAAATCTGTATAGGTGATGTGATTAGTTGGCGAAGTGGCAAAGGATTGAGCACATTGCACCTTAAGTTGGATCCAACAAGTGATATTCTTCAGAAAGGATGCATACAAACTATCTTAAGCAAAACTAATTGTCTATTTTTACATGGATCAAATGGAATTGAGCAAAGTATTTGTGCATTGTCTAAAGAAGGCTTTCCGAAATTAAAGCATCTATACGTGAAGAATAATTTCTCAGTCCATTACGTCCTCCAGTCATCATCCCATACTGATTTTAAGACATTGGAGTCTTTAATTCTCGAAAAACTCATTAACTTGGAGAAGATATGCAACAACCATATCTCCACCAAGTCCTTCAGTGCATTAAAAATTGTACAAGTTGAAAGTTGCAACAAGATGGAAGTTTTGCTTCCTCTTTCATTATTGAGAGAACTTCCACAGCTTGAAGAGATCCGAGCTATCAAGTGCCCCTTAATGCAAGAGATTGTAGAAGTTGATGATTGTGGTAAAGTTGAGTTGCATAATTTGCATGCATTGCAATTGTACGACTTGCCAAATGTGAGGAAATTTTTCACTGCCGAGATGGCTCCTTCAAGTAGTACATCAAACAACCAAGTTGGCACTCAAGTTGCATTCTTCAACGGGCGACAGGTAACTTTCTATCAAAAGAATATACTTTTTATTGATCTTTTGTTCATTTGCTTATTAGATGTAGCAGAGAATATAATCCTTATTCAATTTTTTTTTTTAATATTCAGTTCATTTCTCCTAATTACCTTATCCAATTATGCCTTATTTGTAATTAGCTAAAGTAATATTCTGTTTCTCTTCATTGTGTAGAAGTCCAACTAATAGAATGAAATCCATGTAAATTTAGTTTGTGATAGGACATGAGTTATTTTGAACTTATATGCCGCAAGTATACCTATATTAATAGGGTTTCATAGAGCAACATTAAAGGGAATTCTGGCATCAAAATAATTCCATAATAAAGTCATTTTATAACCTCGTAAAATGGATTCACTGAATTTAGTTGTCTAACTTCGTTATAATATCTAAGTGACTTGGGTAAAATTCAATACGAAGAATGGGCAAGGGGATTGGTTTTCAAATTGTAGCAACAATGCTAATTTAATTGATGCCTGTCTTTTCCATACCGTCTATTTCAATAAGTACTTAGTCATTGCATAAGTCCTATAGGTATAAAAATACACAATTTCATGCATGTTCATGCTTGCAAGCGTACGGAATAAAAGATATATTTATAAGCACTTTTGGCATAACAAACATAAATCTTCAACTTGTGCTAATATCTTGTAGTCTTAGGCATTAGTGAGCGACTTTTAGGAAAAACTACACGAAATCCCCCATGAAGCCTTAAAGCAGTACATATTTACTGCCAAAATTTGGTTTATATTATGGCGTATTGAGCATAGCTAAGTACGGTGGTTATATGCATAATGAAATAAAACATTTAGCCTTTCCAATGATTGTTTTATATGCCCGGATATATTTGAAAGCCTACTATATGTTTAGCTCTTTTCATGAATTCAACCATATTATTAGTAATTTTTGTCTAAATCTCTATTAAGATCATTGCTTTTTTTTTTTTTTTTTTTTCCTCATTTTTTTTATTTAGTTTGGAAATTTTCAACTCATTTTAGTGCATTTTGGATGAGGTAACTAAAACAGATACAAAAGAATTGCAACTTTTTAAAAAACATGTGACAAAAGATAAAATCAAAGTTGAACAAATACATGTGATAATTAAAAGTTTAGGAGTAAAGGTGCGTCTCCCTCGAAGTTCATAAGTGGGTTTGGTAATTTCCCCATAATCTTTCTGTTCTTTTTTAGGTAAATGAATGTTATATTGATGTAAATTAGCATCATTCAAGAACGAAAAAAATATATATAAGTGTTAAAATTAAATCTTGACATTATGGAGAAAGAGAGGAGGGGAAAGCAATAAATAATGAGCGGCTTGTTGAGAGAGGAGTTCTAAGGTTTAAGGCAATTTTTAGCATTATACGTATCGATGTAATCAGGGAAAGCGTGACATGAGTCCTAATATTTTAGTCGTGAGTCAAATGAGTTCTAAATATTTTATTTGAACGAGTCCTCAATATTTTAAATTACATGCAAATCAAGTTCTAATGTTAGTGTTGTTGACAAATTTCATCAATAGAAATGACAACAATTTATTTTTCATAAAGTTAAGTATTATTTTGACCTAAATCAAGGGAATGTACATAGATTACGTCCCTAATAGAGTGGAACCTTGATCATCATATTTAACTGAAAAATAACTCATCAATTCTATGTTAAGCAGTGAAAAATCATTGTCATTTCCCTGCTTTGTTTACCCAAAATCTGGGCTTGATTTTATTATTAATTCTCATACTTAAGCTTTTTTGCTCATTTCTAAACTATTTCATGTGCTTTTTTTGGTCAAAATAATGGTCTTAATTAGTGAAAAATTAGGATGAAACGATTTTCAAGCAAATACTTGGCTTGAAGCATTATTCTAAGGTGTAGTCGAGGCTCAAGCATATGAAATAGCAATCGAGATATAGTAGACCATGCAATTCATAATAAAAATATTTAATGATTTTGTATAATAAACCTTTATCACCTAGAAACCGGCTTAGAAAATTATCTCAAGCACTATGTAATTGAGAATTTATGAATATGAAGTTGATAATTTAGATCATCACAACAACAATTAATGACATTTAATTGAAATTGAAGCCGTTTACATGTAGTTAATTAAATTAAGTATTGTTAGTAAGAGAAATAAACTATGGATAAGCAATTGCCCAATTAAGGAAAACGCACGGCCGTTTTGTACAACAAAATTTTCTGAAAGACTTTTAGTTGAGTAAACGTGATCGTCCTATTATATTGTCGTAATAAAGATTCGTGGAAATTTTAATTGCCATAGTAGATTTGCGAAGTATAAAAAGGAAGTTTGAGTATGAGTGTTTGCGGCCTACTGTGCTATGACACGTATCGATGGCCGATACATATCATCATGATTTTCTCCTTTTTGTGGGGCCCCCTCTCTCCCCATCTGAAAGTTGTTCAGCATCGGGAGAGAGCCTGCGTCTTCTCTCACTACTAGTCACCACGCGCTGAAGGGCTGAGAAGCGAGAACCAGATCGGCTCACTAACATGTGGACACGCTCATTGCGATCCGTCATCTCCCATGCGGACTAGGCGCAAATTCTATCTCTATCTGTTTCTCTTATGAACTCGGCGTGACGAACAAGTTTGACGCTGCTACAAGCCTTGGTCGTGCCTTTCTGAGGTTGATTTTTTGGTGATGTGAAGAGAGAGAGAAAACGAGGACCTGGTAATGTGAAAAAAAAAAAAAAGACAGAATAAGGTGCCATGTGTTTAACTATTGGTGCAAGCCATAGACAATAAGTGCAAGGATCACAGTAAACTATACACACTTGGATAGTTAATATTAAGGATCGAAGGTACTATATCTGTGAGAAGACACAAATTATAGGATAATTATTAAAGAGAAACCCCTTGTGTAAATTTTATTGAATCTTATTGAATAAATTATAATATTTCACGCATAAATTATTAAATTGATTAGGTCTGGATAAGCCCAAGTAGGCTTAGGTAGGTGGCCTAGGAAAAAAAATAAAGAAGTTACTTGCAAAGCCTAACCTTTTATAATACTAATTTCCCTTGTGAAGTAATAAATTACTTTTCAAAATTGTTAAATTTCTTTAGGTAGGTAGCAAATTAAACCTTCTGTAATTAAGTCTTATAGCATAGTAATTTACTTCTTGTGATTGCAATTTCACTTGTTTGATCACTTTTTGCAATGATATATTTTTCTTTGTTAGTAAATTGCCTCTATCTTTCGTAATCACGGTCATTCTGTAGTTTCTTTATTTTCTTTCATTGTAGTAATATCCATTGTGAGATAGTAGCAATCATCCGATAAAATGAATAATATATTGTCAAAATAGTAACATAACCTAAGAGAAATTAGTTTATCTTATAGAAAGTGATTTACCTTGAATGTACTTCCTTTTCCTCAATGGATCGCCGATTTTCATAGTCGTTATCAAAAGGAATGATTGCTATTTCTTGATGAACATAATTTCCCCTCTATTGTTAGTGAATTGCATAGAAAATCTAATCGCAATAACACCCACAAGTATATTGTAAATAAAAAATGAAGTTTGTTATTTGGCTTTTGCGGTCATAAAATACGTTTCCGGATTGTAAATCAACTTTCATTTATCACAGATTTTTGTAAATGAAAAATTTATCCCAAACTTCATGAAGTTTCTTCCGCAACCATTTGAATAATCTGCTATAGCATGTAAGTGTTTTGCCTGTGTTTTGTAATTGTAAATACTAATGCTGATGGGTCTATCCACTAGGTTTCAATCCCATCCTTGGAGTCCTTGAATATAAACGGACTTCCCAATCTGGAAAATATATGGAGCGATGAATCTCCATTAGGGCTGAGCAATCTCCAATTTCATGAGGTTTTTGTTGTGCAAATCTCTCTCAAAAGTTATCAATTCCAAGTCACTAGTAGAACTACACAAGTTACACACTTTAAGGTTAGAAGCTTTCATTTTGGTGCAGGAAATTTTTGAACTTGATGGACTAAGCACCGATGCAAATATCGAGAAATTACCGGGCTTGAGGCACGTGTGGAACAAGAATCCTCATGGAATTGTGAGATTCCACAGTTTGAAGACAGTACGAGTGCGTTTTTGTGACAATCTCAAGTTTATGTTTTTCCCATCCATGGTTCAATATCTTGCACAATTGAGAGAACTAGACGTATCTTGTTGCAAGAAAATGGAGGCGATTATTATGGAGGAACAAGGGTCGAGCATAGAAACATCGAAAGCTCTAGTATTCCCCATGTTGACCATTTTACGACTTAATTATTTGGAAAGTTTGACGTGCTTCTCTTGCAAAAAGTGTAAGATCAATTTTTTGGTTTCATCATTCAAGACCTTCTTAGATTAATTTATCCCGGCTATGCAAAAGATGCCATTCTGTTCATCTAATGAAGAATTGATGACAGGTATATCAGAAGCTCGAGGTGAGGACCGCGTCAAGTCCCGCTTTACTATCCTCTTCAATCAAGAGGTATGTGATTAATGCTATATCATAATCTTAAATATAACAAAAATCTGATAGAGTAAAATGCTTGACATCAATTTTATGTGTTGTAGCACTTTAGAAGTTTACATGCTGCGCATTTCGAGTTGCCACATGCCACAACAAATAGTTGGCAAGTTTCAATTCACACCAATAAGAGATGGATCAATCATGTCAAATTATTAAGAAATTAGAAAAAAAAAGATATACGCATATAAATAATTATTATGCCAGCCAACTAATTAATTAAAATTAACAAATAAATAGTTATACCGGAGACAAAGCATAATTGCCAAACTCCCCTTTGGTTAAAATTGATTACTTTCCACATAATCACAGCACCGTGAAATCTGGAGAAGTCAAAGTAGGGTTACTATTTAAATTGTGATTTTAAATTGAAATGAAGAATTCAAAGTAGAGTCACCATATATACAAAAGTTGGATAATTAATCTTCAATGAGCTCTCAAAATTATGGGTTAATTATATAATAAAAAAAAATTGTAAATAGTCACTGAACTTTTACTTGATCACCTAAGACGATAAATTTTCATTTCTTTATAATTTACGCACTTTGACAAAAAAAGTCTGAAATTTTCTGGCGACCTATTGATGTGCAAGACACTTGGCTAATTTTCTAAATGGGCTGCCGTTTCCACTTCACTACCAAATCATCACCTCATTGGAAAATCTACTATAAATATTTCATAGAGTCACTAAAAACTTTTAATTTGCAAGATGATCGTTCTACTTTTCTAATACTTTCCACTCATCTTGCTTCCAACGAGAATTCCTCTTTTTCATAGGTGATTGCCTTGTTCAAGGCCATGGGTCTTAATGAGTTTTAGCATTGCGATTTAGCAATGTAACACTTCCTATTATATATTTCTTTGGATGAGTTTTTAATTTTCTCTTCATATTACAACAATATTATATTATATATAAAATCACACTAAGTCATATGAAATTGACAATTAGCATCTTTCTTCCAAACGTAACTAAATATAAGTACTTCCTATCAAAATAAAAATAAAAAAAATCGACTAGCTGGCAATTCATGTTCATTGGACAACACCATATTTTTGTTGATTTTGGTACAAATTCACGTATATCATGTTCATCTAAATTCGTGTCATTTTTGAATTTATCAGATAATCATTTATGAATATGTTAATTTAGATCACAAATTGTCAGCCCTTTCAATTCTTATATTTTACATATATAAAATTTTAATAGTTTTCATGGGCATGTACAATTACACTCACTTGACTTCATTTACAATTACTTGATCTTTCTTTTTTTTTTTATAATTTTTCTTTCCAATGGAAGGGAGCTCTTGCTTTCAAATTAATCATACCCCCAAAGCCCCGATTCTATCTTAAATGCTAAACTGCACAATTTAGTTTTTGCTCGTTGCTCGACCATTTTTATGGATGCGGGCAAGGGAGTTGACTGCGGGCACTGTGTTGGGCTCCGATTTGTCGACCCAGTTGGTGGGGGGTGGTCAACACGTCAACGTTAGTGAATTTAAGGGGACCCCTAGGCTACTGTTCCGCTGCTTCGTGAGACTACGTGATCCTAGGTAGCTCGCGAGCCACATACACAATCTCAGCCGTTGCGTCGTGCGGGCCTTAGCGCGCTTTGATGGCACTAATCGACTGGTGTCGATTGCTTCGCTTTACGGGATTGTCGCTCACGTATTGGGGGACTCCTTGAGGTACTATTTTGAAAGTTGGGGGTTTATGTGACGTGATAGGTGGCCATTGGCAGAAAGGTACAATGGGCGGTGGGCCCCGGTAAGGCTTCACGTTGCAGTTGGTTTTTTCTTATAGAAAGCTCTTGTTGTGTGGCGATGTAAGGATGCTTTTCATGCCATGTCGGAGTTGGGTCTTTCTTCTTGATGTGGTGGTCCACATAGATGAAAGAGAGATGCTAGATGGCTCAAATCATTTATTTGAAACTTTTAAACTGTTCATCAGCCACCACGTAGAATTTATGGTGGTGGTAGAGCTTTACTTGAGTTCTAGATGATGATCCGTCGAATTCAATCGATCAACGAACTTTAATTTGTGCAAAGCGGCCCCTCATTCAAGTTAACGCTTTTGTTTGTATCATCGAGCCGATCGAGCTGTCAATAATGAAACTAAGCAATCCATTGGTTATCCATAATAACTATTTTCAATTTAGTCAGATGTTCATAAAGTTTTTGCAGTGTAAGTATTTTAGTCGACTCATGTAACTTCTTGAGTGGACGGTGGAAAGACGTTTTAATGGAAGATGAAAAAGAGAAGTTTACAGGCTAATCCACTTTGACTTAACTAAATGGGCCCTTCAATAGAATTGATATGATGACTTTAATCTTCTTTAATAAGATATTTAGGACTATTTTCGACAGTTGGACTTAATTATTTGCATGAACTACAATATTGAGTTCTTTTGAGAGTAAAATGATATAAGGAAGATTTGTTCATTTTGACCCAAGCAATCCCATTTTTCATTGTTTTGTTTTAGCCTAACTTTTTAATTGCTTTAGAGTGATATAATATTGAATAAAAATAATTGATATTGACTTTAGCCAAAAGTGATGATGTCCTTGATATATTTCACTTATATTATAGAGATATTAAAGATTATAAATAATAATATTATTTGTATCACATGTGTTTAATTTTAGCAAATTAGTAAAATCAACAAAAACCTAATGGGCTAACAAAGACGGTATGTGGATGAAGACACTAATTTTGAAGCTAGACTTGTCCAAAATGAAACATGAAACTACTTTTAGTAAAATGAAAAAAGGAAAATTGCTAATATGGACAAATCAACCGCGATTCCTTTATTGAAGCAGAATGGTTATCGTGGAGAAACAACACAACCAACCATGCCAAAGTAAGGCCCACTGCGAATAAGGAATATCATCCTTTTTGTTTTAAAAAATTTCATATTGCCTCTTGAACTACCCTAAAAAAAAATGGAGAGACTTGTGTGGTCTGTCAAATTTTTCATGTGACCTTTACAAGATGAGGATGTGTTCATCTAATAAGATGACCACAATAGATAGACCAAGATTGTTGAGACCGCCACTTCTTCCATGTGTTTCCTTGCATCTCATAATTCTTGTTTTTTGTTTTTATGACGATTAAGAAACTCATGATTTGATTTCAAGGATAATGTGAGCAGCAACTTCTGTAGTGCACCTATTGATGAATGATTAGTCGCCTTTTTAATCTCAATCTCTCCATCATTTTCTTTCTAATGTTGGCACTCTTCCTCAAGCAAGCTCTTCTATATGCAATGGAACTTCATGAACTTTTAATCTAACAGAATCACTAATTTTGTGACGAATATTGCAGGTTGCGTTTCCTAGCTTGAAGATGTTATTCATTAGTGGCTTGGATAATATTGAGATAATATGGGACAATCAACTTGCCGTAGATTCTTTCCACAAACTTGAATGGCTTTGGGTGCGGGAATGCAATAAACTATTGAACATTGTTCCTTCTTGCATTCTTGGACAGCTCAGGAGCTTGGAAAAATTGGAGGTAGTATTATGTGATTCGCTTGAAGTTGTTTTCAAACTTCAGCCACTGAATCCTCTAGATGGACATCATGTTGCTCATTTGCCATTAAAAAGGCTGTCCTTAGCTAATTTACCAAAGCTAAAGTGTGTATGGGATAAGGAACTTCATAGTCCAGTCAAATTCCGGTGTCTCCGTTTTGTTACTGTTTCTGGATGCAAGAGCCTTACCTTTCTATTTCTAGCCTCAGTGGCAAAACATCTAACCCAACTTGAGGAGTTAAGAATCAGTGAATGTGGCATTGTGGAACTCATAGAGAAGGAAGACGGACTAGTTCCCAAGTTTGTGTTTCTAAAGTTAACCTCCCTCAAGCTTGCGCATCTATCAGAGTTGAAGTGCATCTACATCGGAAAACATGTTTCACATTGGCCAGCATTGAAGATCCTAGAGGTGCTTGACTGTGACAAAGTGGAGATACTTGTATCGCACCTAGATAATGAGATGCCTCTTCATAAACAACCTCTTTTCCTGATAGAAAAGGTATGACCCAAGATTATATGTTTTGCTTCAATGGTAAATATTGGAAGTGACGATTGAGATCACAACCAAACATCTCATGCAAGTAGCTATACATATTAAGATTCAAGCTACATGACTCTCCTCGAATCAATAGAACTATTACAACATGAAAGCATTGTATATTCTTTAAATATAGAATGAAAATTCTTGTCAATTTTTTATGTAATGCATAACCATAAATTTTAAAAAATATTTAATTTAATTTCAATGGTTCAGCTCTCTCTTAAGTATCATGAAGATTTAAAATACATGACATGGGTTGTGATATTACGGAGTTGCAAGTGTGTTATCTAATTTGGATTATGTAGAGATAAACAGAAAGATGTGATGTTTTTGTTGACATTAATCTCTGAAATTTGTGCAATTATGGTTATAAGTGATGGAGAAGTTATTTTCGCAAGGTATGTATCTATAGAAAAGGGGAATATAGGGATTTACATGAGTTCAAATATGGATATAAAGTAAAATATAAAAGATTGGTGATGATGTCTATTCCATGAGCCTACATGTCCTTCAGTTGAATCATAAGAGTCAACATCTTAAGAAGCAGGTATTGTACATGATATGTAGGGCATATACCATAGTAGACGAACACTTTTCTAATTAAGATTGTTTTAAATCATAATTTGACTAATTTCTCAGGGTACATTCCCAAATCTGCAAGAGTTAAAATTGGATTTATCTGGACAAATGGAGATATGGCATGGGCATTTTGATGAAAGAGAATTCTTCAGTAAGCTTATAGTTCTTGAGCTTCATCATTTCTCAAAGGAACTTGCAATATCCAAGGCAAACTTGGAAAAACTTATGTGCAAATCTTATCGAGAAGAGATGAACATCAGTATAGAAGCCATAAGAGGTCCAAGTCATGAGCTAGAAGAAATATTACCCTTTTCATTTCAACATTTGAAGACCCTAAAAGTGTTATATTGTGATGGATTATCTCCATATGAAATATTACCCTTTTCAAAAAATTTTCGACACCTTGAGACTCTAGATATGTCATTTTGTGATGGGTTGTCCAATATATTCACTCCGACAATAGCTAGAAATTTGGTGGAACTCACAAGATTGAGGATAAGTAATTGTAAAATGTTGACTGAAGTCATTTGTGATGAGGAGGGTGAAGAGGGGCTTATAGTGGCTTTCAATCAATTGAAATCTATTAAGCTTGATAGGTTGACAAGGTTGAGATGTTTCAGCTCAATTAAATACACTTTAATGTTCCCTCTCTTGGAATATGTCATGGTGAGTGGATGTCCTGGCATGAAGTTCTTCTCCAAGGGACCAATAGAGGCGCCAAAGTTGGATAGAGAACAAGTATCAACAGAAACGTGGTTTTGGAAGGAAAACCTCGGCATCACCATCTAAAATATGTTTGAAGAAATGGTATGCATTGATTACCAAATTTTGTGCAATTGGATGGTCTTCATCACCAATAGAGTCATTTCTATTTGCTAACTAGAAGTTCACATTAATGATGCTTTTTCTAACAGGAAATGGTTGCTACAGTAAAGTTTATGCAGCTATCTAAGTTCCCCGAGCTGATTGGAGAATGGCACAATGAACTCAATCCCATCAAGTTATCTTGGCAATTAAAATCATTGATGGTGGATAAATGTCGATCATTTATTAATGTTATTCCATCTAAATTGATGCTTCTTTTAGTCAATATGACAAGGTTGCAAGTTTGTGATTACAAGTCTTTAGAAGAAACATTTGATCTTGAAGGCCTAGTGGGTTTGGGAAGCACTTGGATGCTACCTTCTTCCATGACCTTGGACTTGGTGAATCTACCAAAGTTGAGGCAACTATGGAAAAAAGATCTTCAAGGATCGTTGCCCTACAATTTTCTATATCATATAACCCTTTATAATTGCAGCAACTTGAGACATGCTTTCAATCCATCGATGGCTCAGTGTCTTGCCAATCTAAGTGGAATGGAAAGGCGTGTGATCAAATGGAAGGAGTGGTCAAAGAGGAAGAAGGGCAGCGAAGTGCATTGAAGAAGATTACATTCCCGAAACTTGAGAGGATAAAGCTAGAATGCTCTCCCAATTTGACTAGCTTCCTTTCGGGAAAGAATCAAGTACTGGAATGCCCCAACTTAATAGAGTTGATTGGACAATCCTTGCCGGAGATTGACCATTGCAATCCTTCACTTTTCAGCCCACAGGTTAGTCTTTTATTCTTAATCCATTGTTTTTTATTTTCAGATTAGTTATCTTGTCAAGTGGAGGTACTAATGGGACGCGGGTGCTTTGCATGAAACAATTTCAGTTCCAATGCAGTGCAACATTCGCTTCTTTTTCTTTCTTTTTTTTTTTTCATTTGTTTTGGCCTCCGAATCATGGACACACGGTATCCATCAAGGATAAGAAATTGATTACCTATTACAGGCTAAAAGATATTGTAGTTAGGTGTCGACAACACCCACTAAAACTTAATAATCATAACTCCATTCACAAATTGGTTAAACTGAAATCTTCCCAATAACTGAAATCACAAATCCATAATTAGTTTTCTTGAATAAGGCAAACTGGAAACCAATTGCATGTTCAACTTGAAGCAAATAAATCAAAGAATTGTTACTTTGTAATTGCAAGCAATGTTTTGTCTTTTGATATTCGAATTGAGGGAACTTTCCAAAAAAATAGAAGGAGAAGGCATTGCTAGTACTTAATGTCAAATAAGCCAATTAAAAGTAAATGTTCACTATACTTTTGATTATAAATTGAATTTAAGAGAGGTTGTCATCGAAGTAGAATAATAAGGAAATATGTGTACACGCCACCATTTAATTTTTTGAAGAATAAAAGTCAATTCTCAAATTTATTTTCATTGAATTCAGTGAACACAAGCTAATATCTTTACCAAATTTGTTTTTGGTTTTCATCATTTCTTGAAAAGGCAACAAACACATACCAACTGTTTAGGTTAGTTTTTTTTTATTTATTTATTAAATTACGATACTTTATAGGTTTTCACTCGGGTCGTGCTTTTTTCCACCCTTCATTTGGCTTAGACACTCCCTATGATAATATTTTGACCATGTTGTCCTTTGTATGGCCCACCTTTTAGCATTATCTGCTTATCTTTTTTCTCTGCTTCTCTTTTTTCATGGGTCCCACTTTCCTCCCCCTTCTTAACTTTCCATGCCTTTACTGTTCTATTGAAAATACCATTTCCTTTTTTTCCAATTTTTCTTGCTTCAGACATGCTTTTGGTGTCTCATTCTCTCCCTTTTTTTCTCAAAAAACATTCAAATGCTTCATGCGAGTCCTTGACAAAAAACTCAAAAGGAAGAGCAAAATATGACGGAAAATGTCAACTGAATTTGTTGGCATTATTGTCTGCTCTTCACCACTTGCAAGTTCATTATCAGTTACATTTAACCAATTTGGAAATAGAGAGGGACACTCTCTCTGCACAACCCCGTAGCGTCTTCCCAATCCCATCCCCTCCTCCTCGTCTAAAAACATGTGCTCATCAACATGACATTCGACTCTCCCTGATTCCCCTCACCGACTCTTCTAATCCCCCCACCATCCCCCTCACCTCCACTCATTTCCCTTAGTCGTTTGCTTCCACGATTCTCCTCAACTTGGGAGGATTAGCGTGACATCAATGAGGATGACACAGTTGGCCTTGAGCCAAGCCACAGTGAGCATAGGAGCCCAGCCAAGCTCAATGACGTTCTTGCCGGTGAGAGGGAACGGGCGGAAATGAGCTTCAATAGAGAGCCACTTGGAGAGGATGGGGGTGGAGTCCTAGTGCCAGGATTTGGTAAGGGGACAACTGGTGACCAAATTATAGACATCCTCGTCCTATTCAATGATGTATATTGGTGTCCTGCAACTTCGATCTCCCTCGCGGTCATTAAACCCAGTGTTTGCAAACTGCTTCAATGGGATATGTCAGTTATCAGTTTATAGGAGCTAGCAAATTATAAATGTCGTGTGGTGGTCCTTTTCCTTTCGTTTCTATGAATGCAATTGCCAACTTGAGTTCTACGATTTCACTACTTTGTGTTTTGTCTTTTGATCAAAGTTCTGGGACTTTTGGCTTAATCTCTCTTCCGTCAATCCTCCTTCTAGAGTCTACACATGCTGAGAAGGCTTGTTTGAAGAGAAAAATGGAAAAAGAGGGAATAGATGGGGGAAGATAAGAAGAAGAAAATTGAGATCCATGAAGAAAGAAAAGGAAATAAAGAAGAAAGAGAATAATGCCAAAAGGTGGGCCATATAAGGGATGATACAGTCAAAATACTCTAATATAGTGTCTAAGCAAAATGAGGAGTGGAAAAGGCACGGCCTCTTAGCTATTGCTTTCTTTTTTTATGGAGGAAATGCTTGAGTTATTTCTAATTTTAATACTTTTAAAAAAATTATTTATTTATTTATTTTTATGTGTGAATAAAACATTTTATCATAACTAGCATGTACACTTTTTTAAATCTTTAACGATAAAAGTTACTACTAGTTATGCATTTACTTCTAATGTCATATGCCCTCATTGTTAGAATACTTCAAAAGACCATCGTAATACTCATTTTAGAATACTAATAGAAAAAGAAGTATGAAACTAGTTGCCTGATTTTTTGGTAGTGACAAGTTACAATTTGTCAAATATAAGTTATCCCTCACATTTTTTAAAATATTCCAAAAACTCATCATAATCCTCAATTTAGAATATTAATAGATTTAGGGAAGTATGGAAATATTCAGCCCCTTTTTTGGTAGTGATAAGTCATAATTGCATTAATTTTATTGAAACCAAATAAAAAATGTCAATACCCGCTTCTCAGCGGACAAGACATAAGGGCTCACGACATCTTTGATTTTATGCAAAGAAACATAATGTGCTCATAGGGATCATTTGCCTAAGGTGGATATCCTAGTGGACCATTCGATATTTGTATGACAAACTTGTCTTTTTTTGTAGTTTGTGGACTTTGAGAACTATGCAAATATGCATTTGGTAATTGAGATTGTAGCATGTCGTAATTTAATTAGTTTTATCATTATCAAATGAAAATTTCGTGCAAGCTATTAAAAGTGAACAACTCAAGCAATCCGTACAATCGTTTCATTTTTTTGTATCACAATCTATTTGGGCATAACATGTTTGATTTGTTCATGGAGACTAATTGCATTTGCTTAGGAATCCTTGTTTGTGCAAGAAACTTGCCTTCGATTTCATGTCATGTGAAAATTTTAGGAAATTGCAGAAGTATCCATGTGGTATTTGAGGTCGTCATTGTGTTCTTTGGGTGGTAACACAATGAAATTTTTTTCCCATCTTTATACATGAGTTGAGTATGAACAAGTGGTACGGACCACAAGGTAATTTATTTTGTCACATTGCATTTCAGGCTTGTTCCAATGCAATATAGTCAGCCTTAATTATCAGTCAATTGAAATGAAAGCATCAAGCAACCCCTCCTTGATTGTGTCACTAACAAGTTCTAGAATGTTATGATTTGTGAGAGAAATGGAAGTTTGGAAATTCTTTTTCGAGGTCATACTCAATGAAATCAAATTTATTGTATCATTTTTTCAATATGGCAGGTACAATTTCCTCGACTTAAGTTGATGGTCCTATCCCATATAGACGATTTAAGCAAAATATGGACTAATGATCCTAAATATACTCTTACTTTTGAACATTTACAAGAAGTGAAGATTGATAATTGTAAGAGCATTGAAAATATGTTTCCACATTGGGTGACTACAAGTCTAACCCAACTTAAGGAACTTCAAGTGGAGTCATACGTACTCAAGGAAATAGTCATGAGTGGAGATGACACTTCACACTCTACTACTGCTCAATTTCTTTTCCCGCAACTGACTTCTCTAGTGTTCCATGATATGTCACAACTCAAGAGCTTTTGCCCTAACTTGCTTACTTTGAACTGGCTACTCTTGATGGAATTGCAAGTGACCCATTGTGACAAATTAGACATGTCCTTTGTGGCATCCATGAACAAGTGGGCTCAAAGAGATTATCAACATGACATTTCAAACCATGAAGTAGACTTCTTGCTTGAGGGGGTACGATTGCAAATGTTGTTTCTTCTTCATTCTTTTATTCATCCATAAAACTCATGTGAAAACCATAGTCATGTCACATTATGATAATGTAGTAAACATGAACCCCTTACATATCAGTTCATAGACATTATAAGATATTTCTAACATTTTTAAGCACACTTTTCATCCTTGGACACCCATAATGTTTTTAGTAACACTATAAGCACATCTTGTCACCTGAAATTTCAAGGAACTACATAATTGACAAGATAAGATATTCTTAATGGAAGATGATTTTGGTCAGGGTGATTACCATACCAACCTCTACTTAAAATTTCTCTTAAAAATTCTCAATTTAAATAAAAAATGTGAATTTCCTAAGCACTAAATTGAGAATCGGGCATTGACATATAGCTATTTCTTTTCAAATCATAACGAGATGGCCATCTTTCTGGGTAAAATGAATTTTCATTCGTTTGTTTGATCATTTATATGCCAAAACAATTCTTTCCCTTTCTATATAATCATTATAATATGGGTGCATGGCCTACCTTGGTTGGCGGATGGGCATAGTGGAGCATTTGTTTACAGTTTGAATTTTGTAGCTCAACTTTAGAAGCATGAGAGTCGTATTCAGGGCTCTAAAAATTAATGAAAAGTAAGAACAAAGACTCTTTGCATGGGAGTTAACTGACTTAAGTTCACCTCTAAGAGCCCATGATTTATTGTCAAACTTTGTTGAATTTATTTATCCCATTCTATGGGCAATTTTGTAGGGCATTCCCACCTTAGAGAGACTTCTATTAGTTGACAATGATATTCAAAGGATACATGATGGAAAATTTTTTGATGACTTCTTTGGCAAGCCAAAAGCACTAACATTGGCATGTTCTCATGATGAAAATGTCGTTTTTCCTCCCATATTCCTCCTACAAAGATTTCAGAACCTACAAAGCCTTGAGATCTTTTGTATTTCTTTTGAAGATATATTTCCTGATGAGGGGCTTGTTGACGAGGGAAAACATCCGGTGCTTGAAAATTTGGAAGAACTTGAGTTAAGGCAACTACCCAACCTAAAGCATGTCTAGAGAGAAGGCTATTTGGTGGCAAAAGTTCTTCAGAGTATTGGCAAATTTGAGGTTTGTGATTGTCCCAGTTTGATAACATTATTACCAGCCATGACATCCTTCCAAAATATGACAAAGTTAATGGTGAAGAATTCCTCTAGATTGATGTATCTAGTGATGTTTCAGTGATCACAAATTTGGTGCATCTCTCTAACATGACTATAATAGGATGTGAAAGAATGAAAGAAATAGTAGCAGCAAATGATGGAAATGAAGAAGGAAAAGTGATTTCTCTTGGGAAGCTAAGATGGTTGACAACTCGAAAATTTGTCAAGCCTAGAATGCTTCTCCTCCACCACAAGTTGCATATTCAAGTTTCCATCCATGTATTCAATCGAAGTGGAAGAGTGCCCGAAAATGAAGATCTTTTGTGAGGCTGCTCTAAGCACACCAAAACTCCATTCGGCGACATTGTTCAGATACAAGTGGCAAGGGGACTGGGAGGGTGATCTCAACACAACCATTCAAAAGTTAACAACATAAATAGATGGACATAAAATTGGTAAGATCCGATTAATGTCATTCTTATCCATTTATTTCTGCTTCTTAAATTGTCCGACACTTGAAGCACCATGGGTTCTATAACTTTTCATACTAATGAAGGGAAGGGTACATGCTACAAGTGGTATATGGATCTGCAAGTTACTGAGGCACAGTCAAAAGTTGAGATGACGGAAATTTCTATTAAGGTAGTGATTCTATTTCCAATTCCCTCTCATTCTCACTAATAAAAATCACAGTTTTGCATAAGAGGGGGGCAGCCGTTGGGGATGGATAAATAGGTAACGACATTATTTTCTAACCATTTGCCACGTCTACATAATTGCCAGGATCACACCCTTCTCATTTTTCATAACTAAATGAAGCATCCTATTTCCTTTCTTTTTCCTTCAACTCTCTTCTCATTAAGACGAATCAACATATCGGTCTGTTCTTTTCTTCTTCTTTTTTAGGAACCTGCATAAAAAAATCTTAAACGTTTTGCTTAATGCACAATCAAGTTTTAAATTTTCAAAAAGTACAATTAAGTCATAAACGTCTTGAATAAGATGTAGTGAAGTCCATCCTAATGACCACTCAACCAGTTTTGCTGATGTGGCATGCAGGAATCTGACTTCAATTTTCTAATGGGTATTGGTCTCTAGTGATCAGGACACAAGTAGGTTCAGATAAAAGTCTGTTAATCACTTACTGAAATAATCGAGGATGAATATTAAAAGCCAGTCCCTATATATATTAAAAGCCAGCATTAACATTGAAGGAGGAATTTCCACAAGAGGAGTAGTCTGTCACCTTTTCAACTTAAAGAATTGAATAAAACTGAACAAAATAATCACGAACCTTACCTAAGTCTTGGCTGGAAAAAACTTGAACTTAATTGCCTTAAAAGTACAGGGCTCACGGCTGAGAAATTTCTAAAGGCTAAAGATCTTCGGTTTGTAGTAGGTACGCAGTGTTTACCTTCGATTCTTAGTTACAGGAATTGCTAGTGAGACTCCCAGTTAATATAATCTACATGCTAATCTGAACTCAACAAAGGAAATAAAGATTGACTGGCTTAAACATGATAGATACGACCGGTTGAGTTTGAGTGAATTAACTTTTCTTTTGGCCTTATTATCTTTAACATTTAGACAAGGCGTTTGGCCTCACGGCATAGTTTCCCTAGGTCTGCCAAGCCCCGGGTGCAAATGAAATGGCGAATATCTAATAAAGATAGTCATACTTAGTACACATTACTTTATAAATCAATTCTATCGATTTCAGTCTCGATACCTTTAGGATTATTCTTGATACAATTTCGATCAACCAACAGATTGTCCATCATTTCATCCATTCGATTCCCTATGTGTTCTTCTTAATGTCCTTCCTCCAGCATTCATATGTTTTTTTAACTTTTCATCTCATAAATGAACTTCTTCTCCAATTAAATGCTTCATTTAATTAAGTCGGCTCATATAAAGACGGTAAAGTAGTTTAGGTTCAAACGTTACAACTTACTACACAAATTGTGCTCAAGGAATGACTTCTCGTCGCAGGATAGAAGATGAACATCGCTGGTAAAGTTTTGCAAATGGAGACAGCTCATTTCTTCAAGGTCATTCTCTCTCTAAAGGAAGGAAATGTCTGTGTGTTCAAGCTCGTTAGAATTTATAATATTGGACTCAAAGTCTCCATTTTCAGAAGGAATGTCAAGACTCTGGCAGAAGCTCCGGTATGCCTGCAAAAAATCTCTGCTTCGCAATGTTTTGTTTAATTAATCAGATCGAAAAAAGCAAAACTTTCTGCCGCAACAGATTGAATGGTGATGCATTTCTTGATGTTTTTTTATAGAGTAGCGAACATCCTTAGACCTAGACATTGCATCTTTCCAAAATTCCGGGTATGTTATAAGTCGAACTCATGCGGAGCGTGATATCAATAAAATAAAAGGCCGAAGGCAATTCTCATCTATTGCCATTATAAGATCACTAGAATCTGGAACTCAGTTCCGACCATGACATAGAAGTTAATGGATGAACGATATGCGCTCGATAATGAATGCGATGCAGAGAGCATACCAACCTTTCCTTAGGGGATGTCCTCGATCGCCTCCGCTATAGAAGCAAAGCCTGCTCTGGGTCAATCCAAGTCGAATTCAGAATCTTCGATGAGCATAACTCACTACCCAACGGAACCGCACTTAGATCGGACGAAAGGCCAATTTTGGGAAGAAGGGGTGGAGCCTGAAGCAGCAACATCGGATGATTTCGAGTTGGGGCAGACTATGCATGAGACAAGGCCGCTCATATTTTTACACCTGATGATTTCGAGTTGTGATTTGGGGCGCTTTTTTATTCGTGGACAAAAGTCCTAAATGCGAGATGATTGGGCACTGCAATTGTCAATTTGTCGGGAAATTCGAAGAGACAAGACTTCCTAACTAAATTTATGCGCGTTGTCAATCTTAATTCATCGAGAGATTACGGGTGTGATTTTGAAATTACATTTTCTTTAGTTTATGGACTCATCAGATTACCAATTCTAGTAGAGACAGCGTCCTTTTTCTTTTCTTTCTTTTTTAAAACTAATTGGATGTGTATCGAAAGAAGATAACTACTATTTATAAATCGAGAGATTGCAGTACGGGGTGTCGAATTAAACTGAACTGTTTGGGTGTGTAACATATTCAAACTGAACCACGTCTCGAACCAAGTTCAGTTCCAATCGGTTCGGTTTTTCAGTTTTCTTGAAAATGTGAGAGATTGTGTGAATTTTATATTAAGAAGACATTGTGCAAATTGTTAATCATCTCTAATTCTCTTGAATTGAGCAGAAAATACACACAAATTCGATTCGGGTTTCAATTTGATTTTCTAGTTCGGTTTTGACACCCCTAATTGCAATAAAGATGAAAATTGTGTTAGTAACCCTTGAAGCAACTATTGTAGAGAGTCTTACTCTACTCCTACTTTAACTCTTAGACTTTTGCCCTGTTTTTTTATAGGGGATAGGAGTCGAAATCAACACCTAAAATTAAATCGTCCCCACTTCAACCTCCTTAAGAAGGTGGTGATTCGAACCCCTACCTCCCCCTTCCATGTTGGAAGGGTAGCCACTAAGGCAAACTCCAGTGGTTTTATTGTAGAGTCTGAGGGCATAGTATTATGGCATTTTGGCATCAAATTGCCGAGTTGGAATTAAGGACTTCAAATTTTTATGCTAGAAAATACTAGCATAAATGGACATCTTGTTTGCCTTTTACTTTAGGTTTTGCTCATATTTATTTATTTTTCTCAGCATATATTGGTTAGCGGAACTTCTCCTTGTGAGAGTGCTACTTGTGAATTCGTAAAGAGATACATTCAAAAGAACCGAGAAATTGCAACTCTTATGTATTTAGACGGATCGTGGTTAGGGGCAGCTCAGGACCTATCAATACAATTGGCCTGCGTTCATGAGAGAAGCTTGTCTGCATCAAATGTCTGCATGCATTGAGGTCACACCAGTAGGGACGATCTCGTGTTCAAAGTCTCAATCTTCAGCAATGCTGGTAACTTGGTAAGGACCGACTGAGACAAACATCATTTAGGCCCGATTGAGACGAACATCGGAAGTGCCACTTGAGGCTGTATATCAGCCCTACTGACAGAGGGTTGCAGACACAAGGTCAGAATGTTGCAAAAGGCAGTAAAAACCATAATTTAGGAATCTAATGATTTTCAGTTTAAGTATAAATGCCTCCCTAAAGTATCAGAATCTGATATAGACAATCTTTGTCCGGAAAATATCGGAGTCCGTTAGACAAGAAGGAGCAATTCTATCTTTGGAATATCTTCTCCCCCTAATCCTCAGGTTCTGGCTCTTTGCTCTCTTATCCTCTTGCGTCCCATTTTAGCATCGATGCACTTCAATTATTATAGTTGCATAAGTATCATTTAAAGAAAATGAGATGTGTTGTTGCCTCTACTAACTGTCATTTTGGAAGTTCTCCTTGCGGACGCATCCCTAAGTCTGGTACACGTGAAACACAAGTTGCATGTGATAATTGTCATTTTGGGACTCAAGGTCGACCCTTCTTTGAAAAGTAGTAGCAGAGAAGCTTCTCGTGTGAGCTTGAGAGCGGGAGCAAAATCAGGAGGTAGGGCTTTGCTTCTGAGTGAACGAGGGTCTGCCAGCAAGTCCAAATTGAAAATTGGTAGACCGATTGGAGTTTCGATTTGGGGCTTCTTCCATGGACAAATTCCTTAAATTCGAGGCCTTCGGGCCTACATTGTTAATTTGTGAGGGAAATTCGAAAAGACGAGGAGTACGCCAAGCAAGGGATCAATAAAATAAAAGGTCAAAAGCAATCCTTATCTGTTGCCCATATGAAGAGTTGATCTACAACAGAGACCTTTTAAGTATATTCCTTCAAGTAATATCTGTCACAATTAGATGGTCACAGAAGCGGAAAGAAAGATTGTCCGGCATCGACTCTGTTTTCATGAAATATGGGGAGTTCTCTGGAGATCAATACACAAAGATTCACGGAAAGGTGAATTAACGATAATTCTTGCCATCCATCAATAACACAAAAGGAAAATTAAGAGGACTAGTCTTTCACCTTTTCGCCTTGCAAAATAGATGGAGGACATCAATAGAACAATAATCAGCAGGTATCCCAATGCTATTGACCTTAGTGCTTTGAAAAATAAAGTGAGAGCGCCATCTGTCAGTGAACTTGCTTGTACCCCCGCGAATAAATCATTAGCAGCAGACTATCCTACGGTTTCTATGAGTCGGACACAGCCGGATTAGGAGAAACGGTTCTGCTCGGCTTGCTGTTTTTCCTTATGAGATTGGTGAAGCGGCCTTTGACTTCCAAACAATAGATGTGCCCCATCTTTTGACCGTTTCGTCTCAAAGTATCTCTTATTCTCCTTTGTTATTGGAGTTACTAGAGGGAGTCTCCCAGCAATAGTCAAGCCATAAGCTTTAAGCCCCACGTACTTAGATGGGTTGTTCGTCATCAGCTTCATCGTCCTGACTCCAAGGTCACGCAACGTTTGCAGAATGGCCAATATGTTAAGCACTAAAACAAATGCGTCAAATACCATGAAAAGTTTGATAACGGAGTGACTATACACTAATTAGATCTTGTCTTTTTTAAATGAGGATTTGAAGCTCTACTTTAGTCACCAGCTTCCTCCTACATATGTTATACAACCTCCAAAACAGTTACTGTAATTTAACTACCTTTAATTTCAGATTAATGATACTAGTTTACTAATCCTTCTCAATTCCACAAAGCACAATGACAATGGCCATGATTGGGAAGCTTTATGTAGGACCTTCCACATCAGTACGGTTTCTGACTTAAGGAAGAAATACAGGAGCACATAGTTTGTGCCCCAAACCCTCGGAGGTACACCAGCACGCCCTCATCAGCCGCTTTCATCTGCTGCAGTGAAAGCGCAAGCTGTTTGCGCAGCACCAAGGAGTTTTTGTTTAGCATACCAAGCGCAAGAATCGTCCCTGTTTTGGGGCATTGTTTGTTGTCTGGCTGAATTTCCACCACCGGCATTCGGCAGTGGATATTGTTGAGAAGATCACCGCCTCTCTCTCCTAGAACTCTCCAAATCTCTCTCTCTCTCTCTACTCGTCCAGATTTCTCTCCCTCTCTCCAGACAATTCTCAGCCGCAATTGTTGACCCAAGTTGCAATAAAATAATAAGGAAGAAGACAAATTTGGTGTGGGAAGTCGGTGGATGTGTGCCGACTTTACACCCTATAAATAGGGGTTCTTGCCCCTTGTGTGAGTGTGTGAAAAGTGTAAGGGGATGTTGTGTAGAGTGTAGGGGGTCTTGTGCGAGAGGTGTTGTGTGTGTGAGTGAAGTGTGTACGTGAGTGTGTGGGTGGAGTAGGTGGCGTAAAGTGTAGAGAAATAAAGAGTAAGTGGGCGTGTGAGAGAGTTGTGTCCGTGTGAGGTTTGTGAGGGAGTGAGTAAACAAGTACAATGAGTTGTTGTGAGAGGATGATAAAATAGAGAGTTGTAATATTGATTTATAATAAAAGTAATTATTTTTACATCCACTTACTTCTCAACAAGTGGTATCATAGCAGGTTGTTGGAGGCCGTGCGAAGACAGTGGTCGAGGACCATTGTAAGTGAGCAAGGCGGTCAGGGATCGTTGAGCCAAGGAGCGAAGAAGCGAAGGACGTCGGAGTTTTGCCAGTGCACAATCTGGGATTGTGAAGTCGGTTGGTCTGGGACCAGGCTTACTTGGTATAGTGCGGGGCATTATACTCAAGTCACCATGGTGGATTTCTCGAGTCCGGTGAACGGTATGGAGAAACTCAACGACTTTAATTATAATAATTGGAGTACCCGCATGCGGTATTATTTGCTTGGACAAGATTTATGGGATATTGTTGGCGGCAACAACACCACACCACCCACAAATGATAGTGATTTAAGAAAGTGGAACGTCAAGTCAGGTAAGGCTCTTTACGTTCTTGCCGTGACTGTTGATGATGAATTATTGCAACACATAAAGAGTGCAAAAACCCCGAAGGAGGCTTGGGATAACTTGGTGACGCTGTTTGCGAAGACAAACGATGCCAAGTTACAATACCTGGAGAACGAGCTCCTCTCAATCTCACAACAAAGTATGACGGTAAGTCAATACTTTTCTAAAGTTAAATCTATTTGTGAAGAATTTCAAAATTAGATCCTCGAATGCCATCTACGAGACAAGAATGAGAAGAATAATAATTCATGGGTTAAGGCCAGAGTATAACAGTATTGTCACGGCCACCCGTGGATGGGCAAATGAGCCAACTCTAATAGAGTTGGAGAATATATTGGCCAACCAAGAGGCCTTAGATAAACAAATCCCTAAGGTCTCAATCAAGGAAGATGAAAGTGCCCTCTTCAGTAATAAAAGAGGGTTCAAGGGCCAGAATAGAAATAGAGCAGGTGCAAGAGATGGCAAACCATGGAAAGATCATGGAGATTGGTGGAGGCAACCCAAAAAGAAGGGTTATCAGCCAGGGGGAGCTCGTCAAGATCGTGACGACGACAACGATGAAGATAAGAGCAACAAAAGGCGTAGCAAACGGTGCTACGTTTGTGGCAAGGTAGGACATATTGCCAGATTCTGTTGGTATAGGCGAGAGAAGGAAATGTCGTCACTTCTTGCAAGAAGGAGATTGAAAGTGAAGAAGAATGGGACTTTCAAGCGCCTGTTGCAATGAAGGAACGAGAAGAGCTTGCAACAGCTTGTATAGTTGAGTTGGATAATTCGACAGGTTCCATCACGACCCCGAATAAGAGCAAGCCAAGGGAGAACTCGAAGAAGCAACTAACAATGCCAACAAGCAGTTGTGAAAAGAAACTGCAAGAGATGAAGGTGATGATAAAGAAACTGAAAGTTGAGAAGGCAAAGATGGAGAATATGTTGAAAAAGAGGGATAAGATGATAAGGCAGAAGGATGGAGAGCTCAAGGCAAAAGAAAGGGAGCTAAAGAAGTTCCGATGTGAGTTCAAGAAGCCGCAGAAGCTTCAGGACCTCAAGCCCACTATGACGTTTCGAATTAATCATATCGGAAGAGGCAATGAACAAATGAAGGAGAAAAAGAAAGTTTTCTTTGAGAAAAGGAGGCCATCTACACCCTACATCCCGTGGTGTAAGGATCGGAGGAATAAGATCAAGGGGAAGAAATTTTATGAGGAAAAGGATCAAGAGGTCTACATTGAAGTGCTTCAGATGAGATTGAATCGGTTAAAGCACGAAATGAAAGTCACAAATGAGAGGCTTGATCGAATGAGTTCTAATCTCCAAATTCTTAGAGGAGATATGTTGAATACGAAGACCAAATTGGGTGAGAAGAAGGAAAAGGAGACTAAAGGGCAGAATGAATTAGTATTGCAAAAGTTCAAGGATCACAAAACTCGTGGAAAGACACAGCGGCGGGAGAAGCAAATGAAGATGGAGCCATAGGGCCATCCACATATGAGAAAGCTTCGCAATATGCTGAATGGAGGGAGACAATTAAAGAATCCAAAAGCAATATCGGCACAGTTACTATATCTAAATTAAGAGAGAGTAGTCGGTGAGGGGGAGTGTTGAGAAGATCACCGCCTCTCTCTCCTAGAACTCTCCAAATCTCTCTCTCTCTCTCTACTCGTCTAGATTTCTCTCCCTCTCTCCAGACAATTCTCAGCCGCAATTGTTGACCCAAGTTGCAATAAAATAATAAGGAAGAAGACAAATTTGGTGTGGGAAGTCGGTGGATGTGTGCCGACTTTACACCCTATAAATAGGGGTTCTTGCCCCTTGTGTGAGTGTGTGAAAAGTGTAAAGGGATGTTGTGTAGAGTGTAAGGGGTCTTGTGCGAGAGGTGTTGTGTGTGTGAGTGAAGTGTGTACGTGAGTGTGTGGGTGGAGTAGGTGGCGTGAAGTGTAGAGAAATAGAGAGTAAGTGGGTGTGTGAGAGAGTTGTGTCCGTGTGAGGTTTGTGAGGGAGTGAGTAAACAAGTACAATGAGTTGTTGTGAGAGGATGATAAAGTAGAGACTTGTAATATTGATTTATAATAAAAGTAATTATTTTTACATCCACTTACTTCTCAACAGATATCCTATCTCATATGCGCTTTTGCAGAGTATGAGTACATAAAAAACGAGTCCCCTTCATATTTGAAGACTAAAAAGTGGCCATCACAAACGGAGTAATGCTCCACAAATTTGCTCCAACCCTTTGACAACCAAACCATGTCATCCCATACTTCCATTTCCACACTGGCCAAATCCCACCATACGGAACCCTCAGAAGCATCCTTTTTGTAAGATTCTCCCAAACTTTCTCAAGAATTTTTATGGCATTCCTTACGGATAAAGAACGAGACAACAATTCTTAAGGATCTGATCCACTGGGGCAACAAGAACGTTCGGTTAAATCCACGATAGGTGCAAAAAATAGGAGTGCTTTGTGACTGACGATGATGTTTGCACGATCACACACTTTAAAATACATTATCATCAAGTCTAATTGGTGCAGCCAAGACTATGTTTTGCGATTGTTTCCTTCGATAGAGTAGTCTGAGATCATAAGAGCATTTGACATTAGATATATTTCTACGTCACTGCTATCAAAAGAAACTTGCAAAATCAATGAATGCTTACAAATTTGTTATTATTATTATTTATTTAATTTATGACCGAGGAACCACCGGAGATCATCCTTCGGGGATCACACAACCCTCCGGTGCTCAATAGCATCACCAGGTCTTGCCACAAGCCGCTATTTAGATGTAAAACCTCAGGGAGGTTGGCCTAGTTATCCACCCATGGGTCCTCCACTTAAGTCATGGAATGCAACGAGAGGGTTCGAACTCTCGACCTCAACGATGAGGAAGAGAATTTACACCAACTACGCTGCCCATAGGTTGACATAAAAATGGGCATATGTTGACATAAAAAAAAAAATGTCTCATTTACACACATTCCATTATATTTTTTCTTCTTTTGATAGTAATACATCTCAAGGTGAATAATCAATGAATCATTCAATTCTTCTGAAAATGGGCATATATTGACATAAAAAAAAAAAAGGCTAAGTTTTGACTATTATCAACAAATAACAAACTAAGTTATTAAACAGTTTGGTCAAAACAATCGATAACTCTATAATATAATCGTCAACACCAAACATCAATTGTTTATGAGACCTTCACCAATCGACGAAATCATCAATAGTTATTGCAGATTTTACTAATGGCGCGTTTAGTAACGATTTTGTTTTGATGAACAATTTTTGATGAGAAATAGTTTTTTTTTTTTTTTTTTTTCTGTTCCCAAAAATAATTTATGAGTATAAGAACGTGCTTGGTAACTACAAAAAATTTATATTCCTAAGATATAAATGCGTTTGATAAAATTATATAACTTTGTTGTTTATTTAAAATTTTTAAAATTTTTATTATATTTTTTCTTTTTCCTTCTTCCTTCTTTGTGGCGGTCGCCGCCACCCACAAAGAACCACCAAGAATCGGTTGGGCAAGGCTTCGGCGAGTAGGCCAAAGCCGTGGCCGGCAAGCTCGCCGGAGCCACCCAGGACACCGCAAAGCTCGACCTCACCAATGGCCTCGGTGGCTAGGCAAGTCTCGCCAGGAGCCACCAATGAGGCTCGACCTCGCCCGGGCAAAGCATGAGGTTGGCCTTGCCCGGGCCGGGTAAGGTCAACTTTACCAGGCTCAACGAGCTCGACCTCACCCAGATCCGGAGGAGTTCGACCTCAACCAACCATGGCGAGGCTTGGGTCAATGAGCCTCGCCATGGCACGGCATCTCCAAGGGCCAGCGATGCTCTAGCAAGGTTGCTAGCCCTCGTCTAGCCGGTCGCCGACGCCTGCCATGGCTAAGGCTGGCGACCGGCCAAAAGGAAGAAGAAGAAGAAGAAGAAGAAGAAGAAGAAAAAAGAAGAGAGAGAAAATTTGTTTTTAGAATTATTTCCGGAAACAAGATGCTACTTTTCTATTTTATTTTTTGTTTCTTTTCCAAATCTCTTAGAAGGCGAACAAAAGTTTTTTCTGGGACATGTTTTTATTCTTTTTTTGTTTCCCGGAACAAAAGAATAAAAAATTTTATTCCATGATTGCCTCTTGTCTTTGTACCTTTAAATTTCTTGTCAATTATTTTTTACCCAAAATCAATAAAGGATCTGGTGACACCTAAATGTTAGCTAAATATTTATGATTAAATTGCATAAAAAAATTAGGGACTAATTTGGCCCTACCAAAAATGATTCTCACATCACATGGGTACTAATATTGTTTGCATTAATTGATTTTTATTTTATTTTATTTTTCCTTATTTTATTGCATTTCTGATAAATAAAAAATTATATAAAATTAATTAAAAAAGAAGAAGAAGAAGAAGGAGAAGAAGAGGGGCGCTCGAGGGCTGGGCTTTCGCCCCAGCCCCCTTCTCTTTGCTCCTCCCTCGCGTGGGCCCAGGGCCCATCTAGCCCCTAGCCCGCTCCACCCTCCGCGGCCCGGCCCTCTCTCTTCTCCTCCTTCCTCCTTCCTTCCTTCCTGCCTCCTCTGCAACTCGCGCACGCGCGAAGGACAGGAGCAGCGCGGAGGCCGCCGAGAAACCCGGACGGATGGGACGCGACTTCAATGCGCTGAGGAGCTCGACGCGGTAGGCCTGGCCAAGGTAGAGAGGTCTGCGAGGAGAAGACGGGATGGGACGCCGGTTCGGCCAAGAGGGAGGGAGGCCGGTCGGCGCGCCATGGACCGGCGGCCGAAGCTCTCCGTCGACCGGCCTCCTCGACCTATAAATAGGGGGAGCTAGGTCCGAGAGAAACGGGCGAGGAGATCCGAGAGAGCGATATCTGAGAGAGTGAGACTGAGAACAGAGAGAGTTTGAGAGTGACGAGTCTCGGCCGGTGCCTTCAGTCTCGCAGCCCCCGTTTCCCCCGGCGCGAAGCCTCCGGTGGGTTTTTGGATCTTTGCCTTGGTCTAAGTCTGCCTCCCCGAGGACCCTAGCTTGACGACACAAAGGCGGCTGGCCATGGCCCGGCTCGTTTCGGGCGTTTTGGTCGGTCATCAGCCTTAGGGACCCGCGGCCGACGCTTCTTTTAGTAACGCCCATCTGCCCATCCGTGTTGTTTTGGTTGGTATATAGCCGGGCTTCAATCAGCCCGGCTTTGCTTCCATTTCAGTAGCATGTGCCAAGTGTTCGATAAAATGCCCAAGTTAGACGCGCGTTAATGTCCTTCGTTAATGGCTGAGACTTGTTGGTTTTCATGCTCGTACTGATTTCGTTTGCTCATTGTACGCGGATTTCGGTCTGAGTATGAGTCACGTGTATGCTTGACGAAATGCTTCGATCAAGCTCGCTTGAACTTGTCTCTGTGCTGCGTATCCGAACTGTCGTGTTTGTGATAATGTCTATAAATAGAACTTGTGTTCTCGTTCGAGGGAAGCGTTTTGAATAGAAACACTGAGATAGTCGTTTGAGTACATATATATACACATTTGTCTTTGGTTCATTCGGCTGGCGTTCATTTTTCTATGATTCGAGTCTCGGCTGTGGACGTGTGTGGGTTATCTTCTTGGCTGTAAACTTCTTGTGTTCTCGTTTGCGTGTTCAGTGAATGCAGTTAGAACAAAAGAATCATGAATGTTACCTATATATTATCTGAAGAAAATTAAATACCTTTTTTGTCAGAAAAAAGAAAATTAAGCATAATCGTCTTAAAAATGCGGACTCATGGCCAAGGAATTTCCAAAGGCGAAAGTTCTTCAATTTGTAGCAGATACCCAATATCTAATTTCCATTTCTTATTTATAGTAATTACTAATAAGACGTTCCCAGCAATAATATTATTAAATGCCTAGATTAATCTGGACTTAACACAGGAAATAGTAGGTTGACTACCTAACGCGGAGGATGCCGATCTGACTTTCATTGAATCATCGTTGCTTTTACCCTAATCATTGAGCTGGCGCTCGGCCTCCCGGCAGAGTCTGCCGAGATCCGCCAAGCCACGGTTTCAACTGAGTGGGCCAAGAAAAGCGATTCCCTTCTTTAGCTCGGCATGCAAAGCTAGACCACTTAGACCCCATCAAGGTTAATTAATTATTTGATCATTGACGAGTCTCGGAAAGAGTTTTTACGCCTAATACCTAAATCGATTCACTCGTTGGTTAAGTTTGGCGTGCTTTCTGGACATAGTATTGAACAGTAATTTTGGGCTTGAATTTTAGCTATTTTTGGTAAGTTCTTGGAGCAGTTGAGTTGGAATTATTGTAATACATCAAAAGAGCTTTCTAAGAACTCTAAGTGGCCTTGAAATAGAATTTTATGGAGAAAATTATGGCACGATGAGGCTTAACGTGTGAGCCACACCTAGTGGACAATAATAGGTTTATGCTAGAGGCGAGCTTTTTGTTGGCATATAGGTATCGTTTTATTGACAAATGACAAATAGGTATAGTATAGTAAAGTCATTCATTAAAATATAGTTTTATTTGATCTTTTGATATTTTTTTTTAGCCATTTATTAGGAATTCGAGTGTGTCGACTTGAGTAATCACCCTAGTTAACTTTCGACTTTTCCCAGGATAGTATTTCTTCTATGAGTTCTATGAGTTTGTAAACGAGTTTGTAAACGCATGTCTCAAAAGTTATGGAGATTTGATGTATAAAGCATGTTTTGTTGCATAAAATCTATGTCGAGCGTTTACTACAATTTGGTATTTGTGAATGGTTGGCAAGTTATTGCGAAAGGTTATATATTTATATACATTGATTTGTGAACTTGATCTATGAAATGTGTTGTATAAAGGTATGTGAAATTTATTCTACTTTAAAAAACAAGTTCTGAAATGATTTGAGAAATACTTTACAAAAATTATTTTTGGTGAATGAGCCGAATTGCAAAAAGATTAAATATTTTGATCTATGAAACTTAGATTTTGGTTTGGCTTTGTAAATAATGGAGGTTGTTATGGATTGGTGTTGATACTCATGTTGCTATGAACCTATGGGTATGCGCATAGTAGTCTATGATATCCTTATAGGGCAAGCCGCCGGCTAATAATAGATTAAGACCTAACTAATGGGGGAATCTTGATCGCTTTGTCACGGGCGTTATATGTGATCATGGTTTGATACTTGAGCAAAAGATTGATTGATAGATGGACCATCGACGTGTAGTTTCAAATGAGATGGATCAATGAGGCAAACCATTTGTGTAGAATAAAATTAATTGATGGAATGGACTATTGATGTATGTTTTACGAGATTGGTAAATAACATGTGTTTTTATGAGATTGACCAATGGATTGGATCATTGGTATTTGCTTGTTATTATCTTGAATATTTATACTTTGAAGATATTATGTTAAAGTAAGAAATATTGCATTTTTAGACTTGAAGCTTTGTTCAATTCCTTTTCTTTTTTTTTCTTTTTTTTTTTTGTGTGAAAGTGAGTTATATTTGTGTTTAAAGTGTATAGTGATTGCTCGATTGGCTTAAAAGAAATATATTATTCACTGGACTATGGTAGCTCATTTCTTTTTCTTATCATGTTTTTCAGATGCCTCGGTTAGTTAGTGATCGATAGAGCAAGAGTATTATCACGGAAACTATTGGGAGCTGGATATTTGGATAATAGTGTGAGGCCACGTCCTATAGGGAAAGGATAATCGTATTACCCCCTCATCCCTATAGTATTAGGGCTGTCACAGCTTGGGTAAGCTCTCTGCCGATTGGGGTGCATTTCAGAGAGGAACTTCTCTAAAGGATGGAGACGTCTATGTGTTCGAGCTCGTTGGAATTGGTAACATTGAATTCAAAGTCTCCATTTTTAGAAGGAATATCAAGACATGGGCATGATCTTTGGTATGCCTAGAAAATCTCGGCTTCACGGTGTTTGTTTAGTTAATCAGATCAAAGAAAGCAAACCTCTCTGCTGCTAGTGACCGAATGGTGATGTGTTTCCTGAACATTACACGGGAATTGCATCGTCAAAAATTCCGGGTACATGTGTCTTTCTTCGACAAAGTATAAATCCAACTCATACGTAGCTTGGAGAGTTGATCTAACAGTACTTAAGTATATTCCTCCAAGTAAATATGTCACCAATGTGGTGGTCACCGAAAAGGAAGGAAAGAATGTCCTGCACTAGCTATGTCTTCATGAAATATGCAATGGTCTCTAGAGATCAATACAAACAGATTCAAGGAAAGGTGAATAAAGGATAAATCTTGCCATCCAGCAATAACACAAACGGAAGTTCCAATAAAAGGGCTAGTCTTTCTCCTTTTTGCCTTACAAAATGGATGAACGACATCAATAGAACAACAATGAACCTTATTATAATTATAAATTTGAATAGCCATAAATTTCTAGAATTCATGGTCAGCAGTTATCCGAATGTTCTTGTGTCCCCCCAAATAAATCATTAGCAGTCGAACATTCAGCTGCTCCTATTAGTCAGACACAGCCGGATCAGAAGAAACAGTACTACTCGGCTTGCTGTTTTCTATGAGATTGCTGAAGCGGCCTTTGACTTCCGAACCATAGATGTGCCCCATCTTGGAGCGTTTCGTCTCCAGGTATCTCTTGTTCTCCTTTGTTATTGGAGTTACCAGAGGGACTCTCCCAGAAATAGTCAAGCCGTAACCTTGAAGGCCCACAAACTTTGACGGGTTGTTCGTCATCAGCTTCATTGTCCTGACTCCCAAGTCATGCAACATCTGCAGTATTACTCAATATGTTAAGCACCAATACAAAGGCGTCAAGTGCTATGAAAAGTTTGATGATAGAGTGACTCCTTCGACTAATCAAATCTCGTCTTTTTAAGATGAGAATTTGAAGCTCTGTAAATTATGTTCAATTTCTGAAACAGTCACCGATATTCAACTACCTTTAATTTCAGATTGACGAAATTAGTTTATTAATCTTCTCAATTCCATAAAGCATAATGACAATGACCATGAACCAACTACATTCAGAAGCTAAATTATGCAGTACTTCTCACAGTAGTTTCTCACTTAAGTAAGAAGTACCTGAGCACCAATTCCGTACTCTCTAGAGTCAACGGGCAATCCAAGCTCCACATTTGCTTCCACAGTGTCACGCCCATCGTCCTGCAGCCTGCAGGTTATAGGCACGTAGTTTGTACCCCAAACCTATGCCTCTTCCTTCATGCCCCCGGAGGTACGCCACCACGCCCCTACCAGCCGCTTCTATCTTCTGCATCGCAAGTGCAAGCTGGTTGCCACAGTCGCATCTAGCAGATCCAAAAATGTCTCCTGTGAGGCATTCCGAGTGCACCCTCACAAGGACATCTTGACCATCTCCAATGTCACCCTGTTCAGATGATAAACTACAAAGTCTGAATCACATGAGGAGAAATATGGCTGTTTGAAGGGAGGACACAAAACATTAAATAAGAAAAATTAAGGACACTATTTTTAATCAAAATCATGGCATTCCTATATCAATCGCGCACACATAGAGCCCCATTTTCAGTCATTTCATAAACTGTTAGTGAAAAGTAAATATCAATTTAGGAATATCCTAACAATCATTCCTCTTGATGTCAAACATTCCAATCCAAACAACGTTGTTAGCCAACATAAATTTCGTTCTCCAAATTATGATTTATGATTGACACGTATTAGACATTTTTTTAACAAACTTCAATATAAATTTCATGGCGTTCCACCTAAAAGATACCATCAATTTCTCAATACAGCTAGTTTTGGTGAAAATAATGTCAAACAAATCATGCACTGGAAGTACATAAGATGAAGCACAAATTGAAGTTATGTTAAAAAAAAAAAAAAAAAAAACAAAAAAAAACGCACTGCTATGAACATGATTCTCAAAGTTTACAATTACTTTATTCGAAACTATGCTATTATTGGTTTATGAATTCTTCAAACAGTTTTAGCAATTAATTCATAATTTATCTCACCTTAACCATTGCAATGTGCTCATTTCCGTCTACCAACGATCTATAGCAATGGGCTATGAATGACCCCCACATTGTTGGTAAACTGGCAGCAGCAACGTGTTCAGCTAATTTATCTCTTTTTTGGCAGTACCTGTAAATTTATGCATCTAATGAGAAGTGAAATCATTTCTCACTCATACAGTATAAGAAGCTTCTCAATAGATACAATTTCAAGTCCTCCCGCTGTGCAAACTTGAGAAGCTTTGAAATTCTTGCCATGGGGCCACCGTCACCCACTACCTCACAAAGATCTGCCACAGGTTCCAATCCATATAACACAGCGAGGTCAACAGAAGTCTCTGTATGCCCAGCTCTTTCAGGACTCCACCCTCCCTGTACTTCCATGGGAAAAAATGTCCCGGCCTGTCGAAATCTTCAGGTTTTGGAATCTCTAGATGCAAGAGCTAAAACTATCGTTGCCCTGTCACGCGCGGATACGCCTGTAGTTGTCTCATGCTTGGCATCCTACAACAATATCTCTTAATTACCATCCATTAAAAGGTACGAGGAGCTTATTGATGAAACTATTTAAACATCTTACAACATTATACCATAGTCACGGTGATTGCAGTGGAAAGCCTGTCTTCATTTTCCCCGTGATGCACCATCAGAGGAAGTTGCAAGCGCTCCAAATCCCGAAGTGCCGTATTTCACAATAGAATCCATAGCCTCAGGCGGTGCCATCATAAGATCACCCTCAATTCTCACTGTCCTCGTTGTCTACCACCGCTACAATCTGGAGAACTCAGTTCCAACGATGACATAGACAGTTATGGCTGAACAATTGAAATGCGCTGGATAATGCAATGCATAAAGCATGCCAACCTTTCCTTAGGGGAGGTCCCAAATCGCTTATGGAATAGAAGCAGAGCCCGCCCTAGGTCGATCCAAGTCAAATTCATCATCTTCGATGAGGATAACTCACTATCCAACGGAACCGCATTTGGATCGAACGAAAGACCGATTGTGGGAAGAAGGGGTGGGGCCTGAAGCAGCAAAATTGGATGATTTCGAGTTGGGCAGACTCTGCATGAGACAAGGCCGCTCATATTTTTACACATGATGATTTCGAGTTGTGATTTGTTGCTTTTTTTTTTTTTTTTTTTTTCGTGGACAAAAGTCCTAAATGCAAGATGATCGGGCGCTGCAATTGTCAATTTGTTGGGAAATTTGAAGAGACGAGGCTTCCTAACTAAATTAATGCTCGTTGTCAATCTTAATTCAATGAGAGATTACGGTCGAATCTGTCGTGACCGAAGGTAATAGCCAATAGCATAGGTCTTGTGAGATCGGCTGTCATGTATATAGTTTGATATTTTGGTGATCTTTGATTGATAAGCCCTGACCGTTGATGCATTGGTATGGTGAGGTTTGATTTTGTTTGTGTATTTCTCGTGTGGTGGTGAGGAAGGCGACAGGAAGAAGACGATGGGAGAGATGAAAGTATTATTAGGTAGCAAATGGAAAATGAAGAAAAGAAATAATAAGATGAGCTTAATTTGGTTTAATAAACTTCAGGCTTGAATGGGTTTAATGAGCTTGGGCTTAGCTTGGTTTAATAAATTTGTTCGGTTCTAGAAAATTTGGGTTTGCTTTGTCTAGGTGAAAATGGGCTGAGTTTGATCTACATGAGTTTGGGCTTAACTCGATTTTGACAGATTGGGCTTCCTTTACATCTGATTTTGAAAAGGCTGAGATAAGAGCCTGTGCTTGTCTTGGGCGAAGCCCGTAAGACTGGAGTTGGCCCATTTTTGGATCCGGCCCAAGTGAGTCAATAAACATCGAATCCTTGTGAAAGTAGCACATTGTTCCAAATTCGGACTTTCATTTTGTCATCCAATCATTTCCAAGGTCATTCAATTGAGACCTCGAAATGTCCACTAGTTTAGTCATGAATATAAATATATTGAAATGGTCACATTCACATATACATTACAATGCTGATTTTTTTTTTAAAAATCATTTTTGATATACCATACGTATGTTTTAGATATTAATAAGTAATCCTAGAGCCTCCCGCAGCACATTCAATACATATAATGATTCTTTTTGTCAAGAAGCAATCGGGTATATTATTAATCACGTTATTGTCCCATTATCTAATGATGATGTGCTCTTAAGATGAGATAGCTTTTGGGGAATGTCCCGTTAAGATAAGATTGGGGATAAGCACCACTAAAATAGACCAACCAAGGATGGAGTTAATTAACAATATGATTTCAATGACCTTTAATTAATTAATAACTATGATTTTTGTGATCATTAATATTGGGGTGGGATTAGTATGGGCCATAACAAGCAATAATTATATGGTTTTATCGTCGAAAGGGTAGTGGGAATTCACGAAGCATTACTCATTGGTCACCTCATAATTTTCATAATACGAAGGGAACTCTACTTTTCATGTCATAATATCCAATAAGAGTGCTTTAGAGATAAATTATTTGCCAATCAGTGGCAAACTGTCAAACCTCGGGAGCTAATTTCTCTTGGCAAATGCAAAAGATGTTGTGGAAGCAGAAGATCTGGCGTAAAAAGAAACGCTTCGTGAATTCCCATCCTCATCCTTACCCTCGGCAGAGAGAAGACGAAGTTGTCACCGAGCTAATTTCTCTTAGCAAACCTCGGGAGCTAATTTCTCTCACCCTCATCCTCATCCTCATCCTCGCCCTTGCCGTAGAGACGACAAAGTTGTTGCCGAGTGGGAGACTCCTCTACGTAGTAGCCCTCCCTTCTTCATGCTCTCCGACGCGCTAATTTGCCAGTTCAGTAGCTTTAATCAAATCAAGAGGCTCATGTAAGTCATCCATCTTCATAAACCAGCAATCGAGAGCAAATTTTTTGAGAAGTGACTGTCCATTAGTAGCTATTTTTTCAGTTTAAGTCACTCTGCAATTGCCACTCCTTATAAGCTGATGGACCAATGACTCCTGTCCAATTCCTTCTTCATGCGTTCGTCCCAGAAATTTCAAGCAAATGCATTCTTCCCAGAAACTAACATTTGCTCATTTCATTGGCAAAACGCGAAATCGCCGCATTCCAAGAGAAATCATCCTGCACGGCATGTAACTAATGGATCCAGAGACTTACCCGCCTCTCCCATCCTCATGTATCCTTCGCTCATCATTTTCCCAGCGAAGCTATTCTCAGTGAGGCATATCGTCAAACAGTCGCCGTGCATTACCCATTTGACCGAACATGGCGTAAAGCCGAAGGAAGAAGAAGGTTTTGCGAGCGTGACGGCATAGTTCGAGAGATTAATTACCTCCTCTTGAACAAGCGCACAGGAACAAAGCATAAGGAGTCCGTCGTAACAGACCGAAAAGCAGGACAGACCATGGCAACTAGCCGAATGTCTAAATCTCGACGATGAGGGGTAGTGACAGAGGAGAAATCTAGAGATGGAGCAGCGAATGCCGAACTGAAGACTTGTCGGATCTCTCTCTCTCTCTCTCTGTGGCGTTTCGTCGAACGTGCGATTACCACAATGAGGACGTAAGAATAGAGCGACCGCGGGATAGAGATAGGACCTTTGTGATCGGAGAAGAGATTCAAACTTCTCAATCAAAACAAATGGCGATGAGGATGCATCAATGGAGAAAACCCAGCAACGGAGCGTCGGCGCGATCATGAGATCCTCGCAACGCCAGGCACCAAGTCACAACCGAGGACCGGAGGACGAAACGAGATTTCTCCTAATCCCGACACGTCACCTTTGCAAACCTTATTGAACCGCCGCCCGATCTCGTCGATGCCAGTGGGAACTTCCTTGCTCCGTCGATTGCTTGAATCCGCTGAACTGTAATAAAAGAAGATCAACGAAGGACTCCGAGGATTCCGCGATGATCGCGCTCGGCAACGAAGGAAATGCAGCAATGGAATGCTCGACGAAGACACTCAGATGCGACACGAAACGGACCGAAGTCGCAGCCTCGGGGCTGAAGGCGCGATGTAGAGAGCTCCACCACGGGAGAGACACCGGATATCGCCGTCCGACGGTCGGAAGAAGGGACGCCGAGGCGGCGGAGATCCCCTCCGGCGAAACCCCGGTTGGCGAAAACGGGCTAACTACTAGGCTTATGTCTGGGTTGCGTTTGATGGGGCTTAAAACAAGGAAACTGAGTCTGCTAAATTGTCTAGCGGGCTGAAGACAAGAACTTGGGCTGATGTAATGGATCCGAACTGGTCTCTTTCTCTTCTTCTTTTTTCTTTTTGTCAAATTTTTAATATCTATTTTTCTTGAACTTTCCCGCTTTCTATTTTAATTCTTCATTTTTTATTCTTTTAAACCAATGCTTCATTTGTCGATTAAAATTCAGGTTCCAACAACCCTTCTTATTTTCAAGAGTTTCTTTGAATGTATTCCCACACTATTAGAAGTTAGAAATTAACTATTTGATCAATAATGTATTTTGAGGACGCTTTCGTGTTGCCCTAAAATATAGAGGAGAAATTTCCTAGGGCTCCACACCATGCCACCAAGTCATTGAATCGGTGTTTCTTTACAACTCGGTATCTATATGATAGACTTCGGTTTGAAATAGTCTCTGTAAACATAATCATTTTTCTAACTCAATGAAGTAAACTAGCCTCCACTCTAACTTGATGCCTCCTTTAATATAAAAATCATCCATCCACGTTAACAAGAAAGCAACAGAATGACTATATAACTAAGCATGTTGGTTGACTCTTTTATTTTCTAATGCTCGATTGTCTAAAAGTTGCCGTTCTTATCTCGATTGAGGTGGCCGATGGTGGTGGACTTCTTTTGTTTTTACATTGGATAATTTGGACTTGTAGTAGTGTGCTACCAAGTTTTCCCCTTTCCAAATAATTGACCAGTACTTAATTAAGTCCTTAACTAAGGTTAGGTTACCGAGCACCATGGTCCACACCCAGGGAAATCACTGGTATTTTTATTTGATTATTTTTCAGTCTATAGCGCTTTTTGATTTTTCTCACTATATCCCTTCATACATAAAGTGAGTGTCTTTTTTAATATTAATTAAATCAATAAAAATTGAAAATATAAATAAAATTATTAGAACTTAATCAATTTATGGAGCTTATAAGTTGTGCCACAGGTCCTAGCATTCGTTCTCCTTGATGATCCAAAACAAAAATGTGGACTAAAAGACGCCATTTCCCTCCAAAGGAGGAGGGGGAGGGGTTACAAACGTGAACTTTATTTTTTAGTTAAATTTTGGATATTGATCAAGCCCATATTTCTAACACACTAATCAAAGGCAAGCCCATATTTCTAACACACTAATCAAAGGCTTGATAAAGATGGAAAAATGTTAATGGGACTTGGGAAAATAAAGTCTTTTTGGCTTTTTCATGAATTTTTGACTTTTTTTATTTTTCATTTTTGGAAAATATGAAATATTTTTGATTTTTAATTTTTGGAAAATAAAACATTTTTTAACATTTTTTAAATATTTTTGAAAATAAAATATTTATTTATTATTTATTTATTTAAAATATTATTTTATATTAAAATAATATAAAACTGCCGGGTCGGAAGATGGTCCGACCCGGGCCGGCGATCTCAAATTTTTCCCCTTTTTTTCTTTTTCCAAGCCCAGAATGTAAAAACTCCAGTTCAACATCTACCCGGCCCACGCGCACAAAAACCCTACCCGATCATTTCAAAAGATTCCTAAAACCCTACCCGGATTCGTGACCCGTGAGATCCTGTCGACCCGACCTGTGCGTAACCCTCGAGATTCGGCGATCTGCGGCGCCGAGGCTGGGACGTCGCTGGCGGTGACTCGACGGCGACTACGCGACGGACGGTGGCTAGGGTTTCGGCGACGAGCGGCTACTGGATTCGCAAGAAGCGGCGACGACGACGAGCAGCTGCTCGGTTCTCGGGGAGAAGGCGGGACGACGGTGACGATGCGGATGAGCACGGTCTTTACCTGTTCGCGACGAGGGTACGGCAAGGCGGCCGTGGGGACGTTGCTGGTGTTTTGGCTCGGTATCGGGCTCCCAGATCTGATTAAGATCGGATCTTCAAATCTAAACCTCGTCTCTTCGTCTCCTCTCGCGAATTTGGGTCGGAACCAGATTCAGGCTTGTCAGGCCAGATCCGAGCCTCCACCGGCCGGATTTAAGGAAGTCTCTCGGTATGAGCTGCGACTCGAGTTCTCTCCCGCTCGCTCTTTGATTCCTCCCCGAATCCAGTGGGAAGATCTCAGTTCGCTCCTCCTTTCGAATGGCCATTTATAGGCGAGGGGGCGGCCGGTCGAAAGCTCGAATCGCACACCGAACGGTCCTCCTCGGCTGAAAATCCGAGCTCCTCCAACAAGGCGTGCTCGGCATTAAAGGAAATGATGGCGCTTGAGATCTGTCTCTTCCGGCCGACGTCGGCCATTTAGGATGTCCTTCGCGCGTTGGTCTCTTCTCTGCGCGTTTAGAAGGGGGCTCTTTTGGAAAAAAGGCTGGGCCTTGGGCTCGCGAAAGGGAGAGAAAAGGGAGGAGGCTGGGCTTGGCTGCCCACTTTTTGTTTTCTTTTGTTTTTATTGATTTTTTTGTTGTTTTTGTTATTTATTATTATTATCTAAAAAGGGAAAAAAAAAGAAAAAAAGAAATTAAGGCCTAATTAATAACCTAATCAAAATTTTAGGTGTCAACAGACTTAAATAAACTCTCATATTCTAAGCGAGCCATAAGATGGTATCTCAAATAGAGATGTAAATATTGAATCATTTCAAAGCATGAGAAGACAATGTGATCTTATCATTTGCAGCGATCCGCCTACATTTATATTGCTTACATTATGTTTGTGTATATCATTAAGATATGATAAATATGTGATTGGTTCTATTTAAGGATATTGCACGGGCTTCCCATCCACATCAATCATATGCAAATCAATCATCAAAGGAAGCAAAACCATACCATTTAACTAGGGTTTATCTTTACTTAAGAAATTCTATTGAATGCGAGTACACTTTTTCTTTATGATAACATAATCATTTTTTTTTTTGTCAGATTAAAATAATCATGTTCACATAACATCATATCTTGCAATTATTGAACATCAATAATGTGATATTAAAGAACGATAAATGATGGAAAATAAAAATTTATCTTTACAATAAAATATTATGCTTACTGAACCCTAGAATTGACGTAGTTGGTTGGGGAATTAAGGAATTCCAGCTTAAGAATTGGAGATTGTCGGTTAGGACCACACACATTGCATGCAAACTACTTTGGATTTGAGTCACCTACACAATCCGAAGGCTTGAGCTTAATCGATTCATTGGGCTTGCAGGATATTTCATAGGCTTGTTAGTAGACAAGTTTCCAAGCCTATGCCCCTAGATTATACAAAAAAAAAAAAAAAAAAAAAAAAAGAAAAAAAAAAGATGCTTACTTTGGGAGAATCCTAATTTTATATCATAGTTATTTTAGTATGCATTTATTCCTCATAATCTAGATAGTTATTAAACAACAAACCCTTATCAACTTAATTACAAAGAGAATTCAGACCAAAAAAAAAAAAAAAAAAATTACAAGGAGAATGTCACCCGTGACTTTAATTAGTATAACATATTTTTCGTTAGAAATTAGTGATAACCTTTGCAAATAGTCATAATAAATATATAGATTTAGGATTGATTTGACATTCTAGTGGAACAATTATGGTTGGTAAATAAACAACTTCAAATTTTCCATTTTTCCCCTCAAAGGGATGATTTGAGGCACTATCTATCAACAAATATGTGAAAATTGAATGATAATACATGAAAAGTCAACATGTATTTTCATGTAATTGTCCATATTAATTAGATATGATGGTCTAAGTTAGCCCAAGTCCAGTACGTCAATAAGTAGAAAAATGTTCATAAAATTTGATCAATAACATCCGACCAAAAAAATATATAAATCAATAACATGGCCATTGAATCAATGTTTTTTTTTTTTTTTTTTTTTTTTTTTTTTTGGTAAAGACCACTGAATCAATGTTTGTCCATTGGCAGTGCAAAAAAGGAGGGAAACTTATTATGATTACATGAAAAATCAAATTATGACTTGCTAAGACATTAAGTTACATGAAAACCAAAAATTCAAAAAATTTGATGGACAAAACATGACTGCTCTTCATATCAAAAAAGAAAAACTAACTAGATTTCCCACCTAAATCATTATTTTTTCCAAACGACGCACTATTACTAAACCAATTCTAGCATGTTTCAAACTAACAAAGAAAAGAAAGTTCTTGTCAGTGAAGGAGCACAACCAAATAAGGGGGGCATAATTGTAAACCTAAAACTCAAGTCACTCTATAATCAGCCTAAAGTGACACTTTGAGAACTCATTTCAAACAGCATAAATAAAGTCCTAACCAAACCGCTCAAAATGGTGACTTTGAAAAACAATGTCATCGCTATCAATTAGATCGAACACACAGACATTTGTGCGCGTGGATGAGTTTCTCTCATGAATGCATGCCAACTGGGACAAAGACATAGCCTCTCTAACTCATCCATAGCTCCTAATGAGCTTCATTGGCCATTATTTGTAACAAGCTCCACTGGTTATAATATGTTGAAATACCTAAAAGTTGCTCTTTGCTTTTCCAGAACATGTTGCTTGATGAATTCACTCAGAATTGTTTGCACATCTTCATGTTGGAAAAACCAAGATATGAAATTGCTTAAGTGAAATGATAAATCCAAGGAAAAATTGGAGGGCAAGGAGCAAGATGGTATTGATTTGAGGTCGTGGAAATCCAAGGATAAATCTATCCATTTGAAAGTGTTCAAGGATGAAATAAAGTGCAAGATGCCGTGGAAGCAGAAAGTCTGGAGTAAAAAGAAAATCAACTTCGTGAGCTCGAGATCAATTCAATTTCAAGAGAAAGAGGCAAGCAGTGCATGCTTCACTTGAAAACTCATGTGAAAGCAGGCAAGCAGTGCATGCTTCACTTGAAAACTCATGTGAATGCATTTGCAGCTCCTCGAAGCCTGTTTTTTTTTTTTTTTTTGTCCCTTCCATAAAACCTTCAACATCATGGCTCCTCCTCATCCTCGTCCTTGCCGGAGAGAAGATGGAGTTGTTGTCGAGTAGGAGACTCCTCCAAATACTAGCCCTCCCTTCTTCATACTCTTCGATATGTTCGCTAGTTCAGTACTTTAATCAAATTAAGAGGCTCATGAAAGTCATCGATCTTAATTAACCAGCAATCAAAAGCAATTTTTTCTGAGAAGTGACTGTCCATTAATAGCTATTTTTCAGTTAAGTCACTGTGCAATTGCCACTCCTTATAAGCTGATGGACCAGTGGCTCTTCTGTCCAATTCCTACTTCATGCGTTCGTCCCAGGAATTTCAAGCAAATGCATTCTTCCCAGAAACTAACATTTGCTCATTTCATTGGCAAAACAAGAAATTGCCGCATTCCAAGAGAAATCATCCCTGCACGGCATGTAACTAACACATCCAGAGACTCACGTGCCTCTTCCATCCTCATGTATCCTTCGATCATCGTTTTCCCAGTGAATTTATTCCCAGCGAGGCATATCGTCAAACAGTCAACGTGCATTATCTATTTGACTGAACACGGCACAAAGCCGAAGGAAGAAGAAGGTTCGCAAGCGTGATGGTGCAGTTCAAGAGACTAATTACCTTCTCTTGAAAAAGCACGCAGACCGACCGCAAAGCAGGACAGACCATGGCAAAATGTAGAGCTGGAACAACGAATGCCGAACTGAAAACGTGTCGGATCTCTCTCTCTCTCTCTCTCTCTCTCTCTCTCTCTCTCTCTCTCTCTGTGGCGTTTCGTCGATAAGAGATTCAAACTTCTCAATCAGAACACATGGCGACGAGGATGCATCAACGGAGAAAACCCAGCGACGGAGTGTCGGCGACATGACGAGATCGGCACAACTGAGGGTCGGAGGACGACGCGAGATTTCTGCTACAGCCATCGCTTCGGAAACCTCTCGCAATCTTCTCAGGCTCCTAATCCTGAAACTATTTGCTTCGTCGATTGCTTGAATCCACTGAACTGCAAACAAAAGAAGATCAGTGAAGGATTCCGAGGATTTTGCGATGATGACGCTTGGCGACGAAGGAAATCCAACGATGGAAAATCGCCGGACATCACCGTCCGAAGGTCGGAAGAAGAGACGGCGACGCGGCAGAGATCGCCTCCCGCGAAACTCCAGTCGGGGAAAACGGGCTCATGTTTGATGGGCTTAAGAGAGGAATTGAGTCTACTAATAGTCTAGTGGGCTGAAGACACGAACTTGGGCTGATATATTGGATCCAAATTGGTCTCTCTCTTCTTGATTTTCTTTTTGTCAATTTATTTAATATCTATTTTTATTGTACTTTCCTATTTTCTATTTTAAATCTTCATTTTTATTCATTTAAACTGATGTTTGATTTGTTGACTAAAATTCAGGTGCCAACAACCCTTCTTATTTTTAGGAGTTTCTTCGAGTGTACTTCTACACATTTAGAAGTTAGAAATTAACCATTCGATCGTCAAAACTTTTCTGAAATACTTTCAAGTTACTATAATGTACTAAGGAGAAATTTCCTAAGACTCATGCACCATGCCACCAAGTCATGGAATGAGTGCTTCTTTGCAACTCGGTATCTATATGATCGAGTTAGGTTTGAAATAGCCTCTATAAATATAATCATATTTAAAAAAAAAAAGAGAAAAAAAACATAATCATTTTTTCTAAGTTAATGAAGTACACTAACCTTCACTTTTAACTTGATGCCTCCTTCAATATAAAAAAAAATCATCCATCCATGTTAGCATGAAAGCAACTGAATGACAATATAACTAAGCAAGTTGACCAACTCTTTTTATTTTTATTTTTCCTAATACTCGATTGTTTAAAAGTCGCCATTCTTATCTTGGTTGAGGCGGCCAACAGTGATCTTCATTTTTTTTTTTTTTATATTGGATAGTTTGGACTTGTAGCAATAACAAGTTGAAGCTTCTCAAGGAATTGATCGTTGTTTAGTTAAGGTCTTAACTAAGGTTAGACTACCAAGGTCCATTGTCCACACCCAAGAAATTCACTGGTATCTTTATTTGATTATTATTCGGTCTATAACATTTTCAATTTTCTCACTATATCTCTTCACACACAAGTGTGTGCTCTTTTTATAATATTAATTAAACAAAAAATTGAATATATAAATAAAATCTCTGAAATTTAATAGGCCATGGCACACGCTTCTAAGCAGTTAGGCCTCTGCATTCGTCCTCCTTGATGGTCCAAAATAAATGTGAACTAGAAGAAGCCATGTTATGCTCCATGGGGGTTACAAACATGAAAATCAAACATGCACTCTATTTTTTTGTTTTTACTATGTTAAGAATTCAAAGATAGATTTTAAATGATGCTGATACTTGAATATTTTTTGAAAGTTAAAGTTAGAAAATTCAAAACTTGTGATCTATGAATGTGTCAAGACTCGTTTCTTGACAAAAAAATAAATAAATTAGATTAGCGTCTTTAGTACCTTAATTGCATGTAGAGATTAGGAGCATTTAACTCCATTAGTAATTAGGCATCAATTTGTCTATAAGTTAAGAATTGACTTTTAGATTGATTCTTTTGTCAAACTTATAGAAAAAGTAAACTCTAAACGTAAAAAAAAAAAAAATTGCATATAAGTGTCGATATTAGTCCTTTAAATTTTAAATTTTCATACAAATGGCCGAAGGTCGACTTTTTGGTTAAATGGAAGAATTTAACCAGACTCAAAATAGAAATTGGAATATCCTTAGTTTCTAAATTTTTTTAGACATTTGATTTAGAGATGGTGAAAGAGAGATTCAATTAAAGAAATTTTAATTGAAAGTCAATCATTTAGAGCATGACATTTAATCTAAGATTTGAGAAACCAGTCAAAAGGAAAAATCTCATAAGACTGAATCTAGGAAAAATTCCTTTCCTTCTCTTTCGTTGTCGGACGTCCTCCATCGTCACCAGCGATCACCTCCCCACCGATGGCGAGAAGTCCTCTGTCTTGCCCTGTTTTACCGTTAGTGCATAAGAGAAGTTTGAGCCTTCGTTCGAGGCCTTTTTGCCCGCGAAAAACACCTCATGACCTCCTGCTCCTTCTCGGTTTCTCCTTTCACCATCGCCGCCTCCTTCATCTCGACATCTTTGCCTGCGCTGTTGTTAGGATAGTGTTCTCTCTAGTCAAATGGTTCCTGTTCGGCAGCAGAACTTCAGGCGACGATGGCTTGGGCTTGGACAATAGTTGGCGTCAGCTTCATCCGAGGACGGAGTTTTCCAGCTGCGGTACCTATGGTCGGCAAGCAACGGCAAGAGCCTGCGTGGCTTTGACGATGATGGGGACATTCGTGCCCCCCATTACAATCGGACCATATTCGAGACAATCTCGCTGTCCGTGCGTCCGATAAGCTCAAGCTGTCGTTCTAAGCTTATTCATCAGCATGAATCACCAGAGACGGGTTTCTGAGGCCACGATTCTTCATTTGATCCTCGCTCGTGTCGAGAAATTCCATCTTCAAGGTGAGTTCTTCCATGCTCTGTCTTTTCATAGTTCTGTGGCTGAGAATATAGAAACACGATCTGTATGAAAACTGACTCTAAACGAGCGTTTGTTAGTGGGGTGTACGTTCTTTGATAAGCCAATCATAGTCAGGGGACGAGACTCTGTTTCGTTGTTACAGTTAAGCTTACCCATCGAAATGCTAGCCAACTGTTTGTGAAAATGCTCCAACGAAGTTGCGAAATATCTTTGAGGAAAAGCCGCTTGAATCTGTAGATGCGGATGCTCATCACACGTTAAAACCACAATGGCATCTTCAATTCATTTATACTACTCCTATTTCGTGAAATTTGAATCTAAGACTGAGAGTAACTCGTGTGTTGTTTTGTTTTGTGCATTGTTCTCATGGTGAATACTGGCAAGATGAACGGCAGACTCTTGATGAACACTGATTTCTTACGATCCTCGACTTAACTGTACTGGGTATGTTCCATTTTGTATGCTACGCAATAAGCATCATTGTGAAGTTATAATCGAGGATGGGTGGTGGTCGATGGTGGCGGTTTGGTGATGAATGTAGGTGGCTGAGGGTGAAGAATATATGTTATCGATTTGAGGCTTTGATATATTGATAGTTAAGGTAGCTCTAAAGTTCATGTTGTTGATATGATTAAAATCTGGTGCATTGAAGATTTCATGGAGTTCTGGGAAAAATGAAAGAACTTAAAGAGAGAGAGAGAGAGAGAGAGAGAGAGAGAGAATAATTATAAGGGGCCTAACTTGTTCATAATTAAAAAGGGCTAATCTGATGAGCCCAAGAATCATGAGGCCAGGTTTAGTCCACATTAGATCGGGCCCAAGAATTCGGCCCATGCTCTATTATAGAGAAAAAAGAAAGGAATTTGCAAATAATAAATAAAAATTTTTTATATTAGATAACGAAAATAGGGGAGAAAATTAGACTTGCAGTACAGATTATAGGCATAAAAGGAAAAATATAAATTAAAAAATTAATAATTAATAACAATAAAAAAATGGATTTTTTTTTAAATGGTAAGAAATAGAGACCCTAACTTTTAGCATTAGATTGAGCTTAGTTTCATTTTTAGTTAGTACATATAGTTTAGACATTCTAGTGAACATTTTCGATATAGCTTAGTTTTAATAGATTGATCTTTTAGGTAAGAAATTGGACTTAACTTGAATTTAACTCATGGGGATTGCTATCCTAGGGCTTAATAACAAGGCCACGTTATATTTTTGACCCATTTGTATTAGATTACTTTAGTGCACTCTATCATTTAATTGATCTTTTATTATTATTTTGATAACTTGGTTGTGATTCTTTTATATTGTTTTTGCATTGTGATTTGCTTGTTCTAGTTATATGGTTAGGTTACCATTTGGGATTATAATAAACAAAAACATTGCATAAACACTTAGTGGATGAGAACTTTGGGATTTATAATTTGGTAAAAAAATTGTGTGGACACTTTAATTAACAAATAATCCAATTTAGATACCGAAAGGGTAATAGTTAAATAACCGATATAATCAAGTCCCTTATACACTTTGATTGTGTACAAAGTGAGATAACCTCTCGTGTCTCACTTTGTCCCTAGTCAGCCCCAGTTGGTGTTTGGATTAGGCACACAAACATAACGAAATATAGAGTAAATGCGAAAAAGAGAAATTGAAACACAAATTATATCATGGTTTGCCCTTAAAATATGGTTATATCTAGTAGAGGATTTCACTATAATTAGCACCCCATTTCTATTACACCCTCGATTACAAGAGAAATATATTATATATTGGTGGCACACGAAAACCCAAGGGGTCGAGAGAGCCTTAGGCCACTTAAGAACTATTCATGGGCTCAAGCCCAAACTACTAATGAAATACAGATAAAAAAAATTCTCAATTAAGATGCCATAATCACCTGTTTAGGCTAATTTTTGCTAAAGTTCTCAATTAAGTGACTCATAGTTTTTAGTCAACAAATCCGTGGAAGTTGGAGAGATGATACATGAAAAGTCAAGACATATTTTCAACTAATGGTCGACACTAATTAGATATGAGGGTCTAAGTTAGCCTAAGTCAAATATATCAATGGGTAAAATATTATCAAAAATTGCTATTCAATGGGTGTGTGTATATAGATCACAGCCACGGCCATTTTATGCTTGATCGAGTGTTTTCATTATGTTTAATTTAGCATTATATGTCATTTTCAAATTTAAAGTTGATAAAGATAGAAGGTTCCAATTGAATATTGCATTAGAAGAAGAATATTAAACGATGTCTAATTTATGACTTGAATGAAGTCTCTATATGTTAAATCGGAAAACTTTCCAGCTAAAGAAGTGAATCAGAAGGCAGGAGCCTGCGAAAAAGCACACGAGTTAATAATAAGATTTTTGATTTTATAATACTTGTTCCATTTGATAATAATAGTCGTAGCTCTTAGTCTGTACTTTCCATTTGAAAAAGCAATGCACGTTGCTCATGCCCAGAACATGCAATAGTTAACTAGACATTAGATCATGGGGTGTCCTCACTCCATCTCGGGTCCACTTTTTATAAAGATGTTTCATAAAATTAAGCTGTACTGATTATTCGTAAATGGCTTAGCATTAGGAGCATCACACACGAGATTTTTACCCAAGTTTGGTCATTAGTGAGGAAAAAAAGGGGGTCCGTCAGGCAATTTTCATTTTTACTGTTGAAATTGCCTCTGTTTTGTTGTGTGCCTCTTTTGTGGTGAGTTTGTTTTGGTGTACTTGTGTGATGGTCTTGTTTTAGATGGGTCGAGTTCCTTGCTGGTGGTGTTGTTGCGGTTTTGCTGCTATTTGGTGCCATTGGTAAATTCAGTCATGGATTTTCGATTTTGGACCTTGGACCTTGAGACTCTGCACACCGTCGACCCTTTTGTTTAAGTCCAACATCAGAGCTAAAGATTTTGGGCTTTAGCCGCTCCGCCGAGCAAAGGTGGCGTTTATCTCAGTGAAAACAGTGGTCTTTTCATAGAAACTTTAGTGCACCTCACACAATTGCCGTTACACATAAAATAATCAGTTATGATTGGACTGCCACATCAGATAAATCAGGCGAAACTTGGCCGAGATGACTCAATTACACTTTTTCTTAAAGATTATGACTAAATTGGTTTAGTTAAAAGGTTTAAGAATCCATTATATTCTGCACAATATGTTTAAGACCAATTATACAATTTTCCCAGCAATAGGACGCCGGCACCCTAAACTTTAATGAAAACAGTGTATGTCTCCATATTGATCATGACAGAATTGTAATCTCGTATCTTTCTTCATTTCTCAAGTAAATTGATATTGACGCTTGTCAATTTTGATCATCTAATTTTATGTCCTCCCTTGATTGTGAAACTCTATTTCCACATGTTAAAATCCTCCACACTTTTAAAGTAATTAGATAGAGTGGTATGTGAGTGATATTTGAATTTAACGCATATCATTTCAGTCTCAAATGAAAATCATGTTATATAAAGAGTTAGATCATTTGGGCTTATGAGGATTGGGTTCACGCAATTAAGAAACCTATTTTGTTTCTTCAAAATTTGGCTCTGATGGCAACAAGGAACATCCTTCACTCATGCGTGATGGATTTTCCTTAGCCATGGTTATGGTCAAGGCCAAGCTGGTCTTTTCTATTCTTCTTATTGTCGCAATTGCTTGAGTCGAAGTAGCTCATCTTTTTCGAGCACTCCTATTTCTGAAATTGTAATGTCATTTTGGTCTAGAGCTTAGTGTTAGCTTGTGTCTAGACATGCACCAATCAAGGCTAAATTGTAAATTTTATTACGCACATATATTTTCAATATTATCAAGAAAGACTTAAAATACAACTAAAATAATTAATTTATGAAAGTGATAGAGAATAAGTTGGTCAGACTATCACATCATTTTGTGAATTATTTCCATACGCATTATTCTTTCTAGGATTCAATTAGCAAGCAAATTGTATCGGAGCGTCCATTTTTGGAAGTGGTGATGTGGCCATCTTATATGAAGAGATTAATTGAAAGATCCAAATCTTAATTTATTAGTGGCATGTCTTCAAATTTGGAAGCCTGCCTCATAATGTAGTTTGTTTTTAGCTCGAGTGTTTGCTCTATCCCTTATACTTGTGGCTTAGACTTAAGATCATATTATGTACCCGATGTATAGTGTAAGGGCACCTATTTAACAAGTTGAGATTGATGACTTTCAGATTATGCACCCTATCATATAATTAAGGCTGTTGATTAGAACTATTGAAGCTAGCAAATACTACCAAGGGCGTGACATCTCTCAATTTGATGTGTTTATACTGTGGTCTTTCATATTCATACATTGCTTATTCAAATATTCCTATGGGCAAACAATTCTCTTTGCATTCTTCAATAAATATATTGAGGGAATAATCAAACCATAGCTTTTAGGCACTTAGATAGATCGTGCATGGTGAAGCTAAGGATCCATCATATCTTGTTAAAAAATGAGGATTGAATTACATTTACCTTGTTCTTTACCAACTATGAATTGCAATCACTAGAATTTGGTGGGGTCACTTGTAGTTTTATAAGGCATGTTTTTGCTCATGTCGCGTTCTTTTAACTGGTGTTTAACTAAATCACATCTTTAACAAATGTGAGGTACCTTGAAAATATGAGTTACCATTAACGATAAGCATTACATAGCAAATGATTTGATGATAGCATTCAGAATTCTCAGTCTTTACTTTTTTTTTTTTGTAACATCCTCATTAAAGTTATTATTTCAAAGAAAGTAGTAATGCATTATAATCATAATCCTATGATTCAATCATGCATGCAAAAATGAGGTCCATGTTTTCTTTTTATCTGATAGAGAGCTTTGTCACTGGGAAAAGGCTATGCTCGCTGCTCAGGCCAGAAGATAGAATAATTTGACATACACATTGGATAGTGGGGTGTCCCGTCTATCTCCCTCGAGTTGCTTTAATAAAAGAGGGAAAAAGACCAAAGTGCTGATTTTTTGAGAATGGCTTAGCATAAGGAGCATCACACACGAGAGACTTTGGCTGCAAGTGGATTTGATAATTTTACTTGTTCTTTCTACTTTTGCCATTGAGCCATAACGTAAGGAATGATTCGACATTTTAATACTCAATCTCAGCCGCTTGATTATCGACTTTTCCAGCAAAAAGAGTTGCTGTGTTACAACGCAGAATCCTTCCTTCATCCACTTCTCTAGTGACTCCATCAGTGTTGCCCAACATTTACGTCAAATCCGTTGAGCTTTTGTCATTTGCTGTCAGGTTGCGGAGGAAGTGTTGAACATATGTATGATCAAGTGAATAGATCATTGTTTACATACTTATCCGCAAAATTTCGCACACACAAATTGTTTATTAAGCAAATCTGTCCATTACAAAATAGGGTTGAACTAGGTTAGGCTTTCTCGCGTGAAATCATTTTCTAAGTCTCTCCATTTGACCTCAAATGTAGCGAGCGGCCTGGTGGGTCTGTCCATTATTTGTATTTAAGACACTGTATAGGGATGTTTGAGTTATATATTGAAGAAGTATCGATATTGTCATGGGAAATAATCTTCGGAGCTCATTTCATTGTAGTACTAAGCATCTAAATTCCATCCAGAAATCTATTATGAAACGGAAAAAAAAAAAAAAAAAATCCTCCTGAGGATGTCTTTTCCTTGTATTGCGCAGGTTTGCCTGTTGCGCCAGTGTAGCTCGACAGGGCACATCCAACGGCATTCCATCTCCAACCACCCGAGCATGGGTCGCGCCTGGAGTTTCGTCAATTGGATTCATTGTTAACTGCATTGCTAATAGCATCTGCAAACTACTTGTGATGTTACTCGCTTAGAGGCTATTTTTAAACATTGTAATTATCTTAAGAAATTGTGCCAAAATGCAAAATACACTTGTTCTCCACAGTAAAAAAGATATTATACTTAACCTCTCTATCTTGCAATTATTGAATATCGGTAATGTGACCACTTCTTGTTTACAATGGCATTTTCTCTAGAAATGATACAACTCGCAAAATACACTTATTCGTTACAATAACAAATCATGCTTCCTCAACCCCAGGATTGGCATAGTTAATTAGGGTGTTGGGGGAGTTATAGTTTGAGAATTGGAGGACGCCTGTTTGAATCTCAAATAAAGCCACCTAAAAAGGTCAAAGGTTTGAGCTTAACCCGTTCAACTTGCAAGATAATTAATGGACTTCTAGGTAGACGGGTCTCTACGACCATGCCCTTGGATTACAAAAAATTAAAGTAAAGATACTTACTACAGGATAATGCTAATATTATGGGGTGGTTTTTTATATTCACTTCTTCCTCATAAACTAGATAGCTATCATGCAAGAGGTCTTCATCAACTTGATCACAAGGAGAGCGTCCTTCATGACTTAATTAGTCATACTTTTTCTTGGGTTAGAAATTAGTCATTAAATTTTTGAATTGGCATACTAAATGTATGGATTTATGAGCAATTTGACATGCTAACCCAACAATGATCGTCGGCAAGAAAATTAAGCAACTACAAAATTTCCTTTTGAACTGAGTTTTTTTCCCACTTAAAGGGATGATTATGAGGAGCCATTTGTCAACAGATCCGTGAAAATTTGAAACATAATACATGAAAAGTCAAGATCTATTTTCAATTAATGGTCAACATTAATTAGATACGAGGGTCAAGTTACCCAAGTGTAAAATGTCAATAAGTAGTTTGTTATCAAAATTTGCTATTCAATATATAAATCAATAAAACGGTCATTTTAGAACTTTGAAGACAATCAAATGATTTTATGATTACAGCTAGTAAAAATATATCAAACAACATATAATTTATGACTTGAATCGAAGTCTTGATATGGTACATAGGAAAACTTACTGGCTAAACAGTTGAATTAAAAGGGCAGGGCTTGCAAAGAAGCACACAAGTTCATATTTTCAGAACTCTTAGTCTATATTTTCTTTTTCTATGACATCCTTATTTAAGTCACTATTTCCAACAAAGCAGCCATGCTTTATCACCAGAATCCCATGATTGATGCATGCAAAAATGGGGTCGATATATATTCCTTTGTGCGATGGAGGTCTGTCATTATAAAACAAGCAATGCACTTTGCTCAGGACCAGAAGTTGCAATACTTTG